>CM028136.1:350518888-351141944 GCA_016271365.2 Neoceratodus forsteri | reverse complement strand
ACAGGAAAATCCAGCTTAGTAGGCAGTCACTATTCTGTACAACAGTTTACTATAGCTAACAAAAGCTACTTTGGCTACATTATCTTAATCTTTAAGGCCTTAATGCATTTGTGGTTTGCTGCAATACAATTCAACTTTACATATTAAGGTAATGTAAAAGCAGCTGTGAAAACACCTACAAACGTAGGCATTCATCCCACCACTACCATTAGCTACACATACATACAAACATTGCCAGTGGCAGAACCAGTTCCAGTGACACTGGCAGCCAAGCAAATGTTATAGAGACAGAGTGAACTCCATCTGAGGACAGTTACAGCAACATGTCTCGGCTACTTCTGTCCCCAGGCACACAACAGTTACTCGGTGCTGTAGAGCTGCTCCTACCACCAAGCCCAGGGACAGTAACAACAAAGCAGCTCTGCTACCTTTGCCCCTGGAATAGCCACTTGGTGCAGCTGAGCCACATCTACTGCCATGCCCAGGGTAAGTAACAGTAATTCAGATCTGCCATTTCTGTTGCCAGGCCCACAACAGCTCACTAGTGCACTAGTGCAGAGCTACAGTACTTCTACTGCCAAGCCCAGGGACAATTACAATGTGGCTTGGCCGCTTCTGTCTCCAGGCCCAGAACAATCACTCAGTGTGATGGAGCCCATGGAGCCCATCTCTGTCATAATGACAGAAAAGCACCTAGGAGCCAGTCTGCATAAGAGTAGTAGTGTTGCAAAGTTTTATTTCACTGGAAACTTGATGAAGTGCCAGCCATTTCACTGTGCATGGGAAGCACAAAGTTGTCCTTTTGCCAACAACTTACTGTGGGAAGTAACAAAAAATATCCACAAATTAATAAAAAATAAGCTTTGCCTCCTCCCACCCACTATAGAACACAAAATACCACCGTCCACCCCACCCAGCCCCACCCATCACAAATAAGTATTAGAGAATCCCCTTTCCCCACCCTTTCAGCAGGAAGCACTCATGTTCCCACCCCCCAACAAAGGATTACAGCACTTGAGTGTGTTTATTAATTGACTTAATGAATAAGCAACCTTCCTCCCTCCCTGGCCCACCAACTCAACACCCACCATCCTCTATCATCTGTCTGATACCCAAACCAAAGGACACAAAATAGAAAACATGGCAGTGTGGAGGATGGAGAATGGCACAAACCCTCCTCTCACAAACTCGGCCAGCCACCATCTAAAAGAATGACAGCTAGCCATTTACTATAAGCACTCATTTATTCAGATGTCAGGCAGCCATTTTAGCACAATGAAGGTCTGCTGCCATCCTCAGCTCAACCTCTTTTTTTTCTGTATCCTTTGGTTCAGGTGCCAAAGGGAAGTGGAGGGTGTGCATGCTGATTGGGTGGTCCAGTGAAAGGTGGTTACTTACTATATTCATCAAGTCAACAAGTAAAGACAAATGCTGTAATCTTTCTGTGAGGTTGTGGGAGGAAGGGGATTTTATGGGCACTTGCTTCTGAGCAGGTGGTGGGTGGTGCCATAATGCCTATTTGTGATGGTGGAGTCTGGGTGGTGGAGGAGGGTGGTTTTTAGGGTATCACAGTGGGTAGAGAGAGTGAACATAGTTTTTTTTTGTTTATGGTGGAAAACCCCTTGCCAGACTCCAGGAAGTGACACTTCATGAGTGAAGTCTCACATCTCAGTGTCCTCAAAAGTAGCAGCCACAGACACTGCCAGCTATTTCCTGAAATTTCTGTGATATTTCCAGAAATATCTCCTGCTTTCTGCATTTCCACAGTAGGGACAGCTGAGAGAAACTCTTCAGAAATTTTGAGAAAATCTAGAAATAGCTGGCAATGTCTGTACCTACTACTGTAGGTGTAGTTTCCACTTTGCTACACATAGCCATATGTGAAGGGTCGTGAGAAATAGAGGTGTATCATTTAGTGCTACACATAGCAACGTTTAAAGCATTCTATCACACCTACAATACATGCAAGTACACAACAGCTCACACAGAGAGATCACATATAAGCAAGGCATCTAGTTGACCATGGCATTTAAGTCCTGACTTCTGCAGCAAGCCTTCTAAGCTTCTGCAGCAACATTTGTACATTCCTACTGCATGAGTTGTCTATGTCTGTGGCAGAATGCAGTCCTGACATTGACTAAAATATGATGTGATGCTGTCAGTGACATTACAAGCTGAGCATAGAGGAGGGACTTCAGAATAAATGAGGGGGAGTTAGCTAGGTTCTATTTAAAAATGATATATTTGTATGAAAAGACACTAAGAGTAATGAATTCCGTGGCACTTCATAAATTCTGTGGCATGATGTGAGTTCTGCAGAAACTTCTACAGCAGTGGAAATGCAGAATTGCAAGGGTCTTGCACATAAAGCTTTCTTACGGGGACATCCTTTAGCAAGCAGATGGTGGTTGAGGGACACTTAAAAGTAGTTCAGAATTCAATGGACACTTTTCCCAACCTCCCTCTAGTAGACATACACATACGTGCCCCCACGATGTCTGCCAGCTTATATCAAGCAGTATCAAAAATGTTTTTCCAAGGTCTGGCCAAGGTAGACAGTTTGGCCGAATCATTAGAGTATGTATCTGTGAGCCTGGAGACCCAGTTTTGAATTTCACAATTGCCATTTAATCTCTGTGTGACTACAAACTCATTACTTAAAGGAATTTACTAAGATTTGCACCTTAAGAGATACGGAGGTCCATCATGGAATGAGTCAGTTCCCTGGGCTCAAATAATATTTGGGCAGCTTTAAAACATGTTCCTAAAATTATCACAAGAACATAGAAGCAGTAGCAGAGCCACAAGAAATGTTTCTTTTCTTTGACACCATGCACCGTCACAGGAAGCGCTATGAACCATGGGAATTGGGGAATAGCCTGTTTCAACCTGCAGCTCTGCTGGTGGTGGTGTTTGAGGTATTTTAAGCCCAACAACCAATACTCCCACTATTAAGGGGTCCCGCAGTTCAAACACCAAGTGGCTTGAGGGGACTTAGAATGAATCAGAACACTCTGTACAGATACTACTACTGTAGAAAATGCTCTGCTCTGGCGCCTCCTCCAGCATGACATCACCAGCAGTGCCCTGGAGTCATACTACGCAAGGCAGTCACCAGGAACATACAAAAGCACAAAAAGGAGTCAGGATTCACTTAAATTGTGATCAAACAGATTTTTGTTTTGTTATAGTATTGGCTTGATGGGAGACTGCTACCTACAGCAAGTAAAATTGTATTTATTTATTTATTTGGTTTTTGATAACTGTGTGGGTGCACTAGACATTAAATATGCCTATTCTGAGGCACAATCTGGGAGAGTACATGTCAAATAGAAACAATCATGAACACTTGGAAGAGGGAAGCACTCAAAGCGAACAATGCAAAAGGTAAAGCCATTAACATAATACAGACACAGGTGAATGAGGGAAATACAGAGAAATGATGAGAAATCATAAGCTAATAACAAAAACCTAAAAACGTAATGCATCATAGTACAAACTACAACATAGGAGGCTCAGTAAATACAGTTTCAGTTAGGCAGTCACAGTAAATGGCATTGACTAAAGTACAGTATACTAGGGAAGAAAAACCTTGGCAGTACAAAAAAAAATAATAATAATAATACAGTTATTTATATGGCGCCTTATCCAAGACCAAGGCGCCTTACAATTTAAGACAGAATCAATCAAGAATAGATTATCAATAAAATAACAATAAAATATTCATCAAAATGGAAGATTAATCGTTAAAAGCCTAGCGCCACAAAAAAGCTTTCAAAGCTTGTTTAAATCCTTCTACAGTTGTGCACTCCTGTAACCGATGGGGTAGAGAATTCCAAAGGGTAGAAGCTGCATACATAAATGCTCTCACCCCTGATGACTTCAGACCTACCCTTGGAATCTCTAGCAACCCCTCGTCAGCTGAGTGGTGTGATAGTCCAGGGCAGTAAGGCCGAAGGAGCTCTTTCAGGTAGTCTGGACTCAGTCCGTATAGGGCTTTAAAAGTCAGCAAACCGACTTTAAAGGTGATCTGCCACTGTATTGGCAACCAGTGCAGTTCGCACAGCACCAGTGAAATATGACATGATCAAGCAGTTCCCGTCAAAATTAAGGTGAAACCAAAAACAAGAGTCATAGTATTCATAAGTGCACTATGTTAGGCAACAGGGATAGGCAGCAGTTATGTAGGGTGGATGGGGTAGTCAAGGAGGGAGGAAACAGGTACAGGGCTTAGAGTCTAGGAGGTAGGATGTAACTCCATTCTGAAGCAGGCATGAGAAGGGTGAGAGCCATATGGATACTGGCAGGGAGTTCCAATAAGTCATGGTGGCGTAGGAGAATGCCTGGGATCCCATGGTCATGATGCATCTAGGAACAGTTAGAAGGAACTGGTCACCTGACTGAAGGGGCAGTTTAGGCTTGTAGGAGATAGTAATATGGCTAGAGAGGAGGGCACACCAGTATGCTACTGGGGATATACTACATATATCACTTACTGTACTGTAGTAACCCACAAAATAAGGGAAGCTACAGAAAAACTGTATCGGGGTAAGGTTACATAAGTATTTCCAGATAATGCAGGGAGTGCAGAAGCTGGAAATGCTAGGAGTGGTGCAGTGCAGTGATTGTGAGGTGGCAGTTTTCAGAGAGACCTTCTGGAGACTGCACTGTTGCCCCATCTGCATTAGGGCTGTGCGAATAATGAATATAATTTCCCGAATACCACGAATAATGAGCTATTCATTATTCAGATTCCGAATAACGAATAGTGCACTATTCATCTGGTATTCAGGAAGCTCTTCTAAAAAAGCTAAAAGTGCCCCCCACCCTCCTCCCTCACCCAGATCCAGCAAGATAAGAAAGAACCCCCCTTCCCCCACCCTCAGATAGCACGAAACCCTCCTTCCCCCAGCCACTTCACGAAGTCATAATTAAAAAAAAAACATAAGCAAAATCAATGGGTGACCAACACAACCTCACCTAGCCTCCACGGCCCACATGCCAAGTTTCAATACTGTGCTCCTCCACACACATACCCATCCCCGCCCCAGTAGCCGGTAGCAGCATGCACCCTGCACCCAGCAGCTATAGAGAAGTTAAAAAAAGGCAGCAGGTGCAGCCCACCCTCCTCCTTGACCAGCTGCCTTCTTGTGAATGAAATCAGTCACTTGCTTGCACTTATATGGTAGAACAAACTGATCATCACGTGATCAGCTGTTTTACTAATTAAGCGCAAGCAAGTGACTGATATCATTCACAAGAAGGCAGCTGGCCGAGCAGGAGTGTGGACTGCACCTGCTGCCTTTTTTTAACTCTCTTTAGCTGTAGGGTGTGGGGTGCGTGCTGCTACTGGGGTGGGGATGTGTGTATGTGTGGGGGGGCACAGTATTGAAACTTGGCAGCCAGTTGTGAAGGCGGGTGGGGTTGTGCCGGTCATCCATTGGATTTTGCTTATGTTTTCTTTTTTTGTTTTAATTATGACTTGCATGAAATGGTTGGGGGGGAGGAGGGAGTTTGGGTGCTATCTAAGGATGGGGGGAGAGGGGTTCTTTCTTATCTTTCCAGATCTAGGTTAGGGAGGAGGGTGGGAGGTGCTTTTATCTTTATTATAACAAATTATCAAAAGTGTCTGAATACCAAATATTCGGCCAAATATTCGGATGCACGGGCTCTGAATACCAAATATTCGGCCGAATATTCAAAAAAAAGTAATCGCACAGCCCTGATCTGCATGCAGCTGTCGGTTGAGGGAGGAGGTCATTAAACTCCAAGCTAATTTGGCTAGGATTCAGGGGACCTCTCCTCCTACCCAGGGACCACCAAGTCTGACATCATTAACCCAGAGGATGCCATGGAGGAGGAATGGCTGGACTATGATGATCTATGGAAGGCAGAAGTGGTGGGTCAGAGGCACATTCCTGAACCAGTACCACTATAAAATTCCTACACTGCTATGGTGAGGTTGGATTGCCAGGAGGAGGCACCCATGGTAGTGTCCGGAGGATGAGGGGGTTCTCTTCAGAGGGAGACACCACTGGGGGAGGAAAATAACTGCAGATGGGGAGAAAGCAACTTCTGGTGGGGGACTCGATTGTGAGGGGGATAGATTTGGGAATAGCAAATGGGGAAGAGGGAGGTTAGGTGCCTCTGAGCTGCCATAGCACAGAGGGATGGGAAGCAGATCTAGAGGATCACTAGGGAAGCAATACGGGAGTTAGAACTGGATGTCATTGTCCACCTGGGGACTAATGACCTTGCTAGAGATGGGGCTGGGATAATGTGGGGGAGTTAAGAAAATGGGGAAGGGTCTTAGACTAGTAGCATGCTCAGTGGCTTTTGATGAGGTGCTGCCTGTCTATGACAGGAGGGAAAAGAGGGATCTCCACACCAAGACCTTCAAGTCATGGCTGAAGAAATGATGCCGAGAAGAGGGATTTGGCAACATTAGGGACTGGGGATCCACCTGGAGAAATAATGTTTTTTACAGGGTGATGGCTTGTATTCATCCGGGAGGGGAATTGCAGTCCTCAGTGGACAGTTTAGATGTTACTTTGATGAACATTTAAACTAGCTGAGGGGGTGGTAGAAGAAATAGGGGAGGCAGTAACTGCCCCCCGCACAGGCTGAAGTAGAAAGTAGGGAGAACCTGAGGGGAATGGAATCCTCCAGGGTGGAAATTAATAAAGGAAGCAGGGCAGGGATGGGGGATGTGAATAGAAGCATTAAAAAGAGAGGGGGGAAGGAGAGAGGGCCAAAAGGAAAGAAAGGAGCTAACGAGCAGAGTGGTAACGAGATTTAGATGCCCATGTGTGCAAATGCTAGAAGTCTGGGAAATAAGATTCCAGACATGCAGACCATAATGGCAGAGGCTGACCTGGATATTGTGGCCTTTACTGAGTCATGGTGCACTGAAAACCATGACTAGGACATGTCCATACCTGGTTATACTCTGGATGAAGCTAAATAGGGCCATAGAGAAGGCAACAAACCTCAGTATCAAGCAAGTGAGCAAAAGCAAGAGGAAACAGAGGCTGCTATGATTCTAGGAAGAAGTGGCTAAAATGGTAGCATTCAGAAGGTATATGGAGATGTGGAGGGAGTAGGATAGGGAGGTGTATCAGGGGAAACAGAGAGAAGCAGGGACAGTAGTAAGGTGCACGAAGGCACAAACTGAAGAGAGAACAGCCCAGGTGGTGATGAAGAGGCACAAGACATTTTTTAGTTTTTAGGTACGTAAACAAAAGTTGGAAGGCTGGAGTGGGATCATATGATTAAAAAGGGAAGGGAAGGGACTGTGCAGAGGGGGACCAGGAAAAAGCAAATATCCTGAACAAATACTTTTGTTCAGTGTTCAGAGAGCAAAAAGAAGTGGAGGGGCCACAAAAACTAACAGGAGCATTGGAGGGAAGGAGGTGGACACTAGTACGTTTTCAGAGGAGGGTGTCCTGAAGGTACTTGCTAATCTGGAAGTGGACAAAGCAATGGGACCAGATTGGGTGCATCCAAGGGTATTGAGGGAGCGCAGGGAGGTACTGGCTACACCTCCAATAGTCCTATTTAAGAACTTATTGGAAAAAGGAGTGGTTCCAGAGGACTGGAGGAGGGCAGATGTAGTCCCACTTCACAAAAGTGGTAGAATTGAAGATCCTGGCAAATATAGGCCAGTCAACCTGACTTCAGTGGTGGGAAAGTTAATAGAATCACTGCCTTTTTTTTTTCTAACTTTTTTTCTGACTCTGCTTGAGCCCCGGAGAACTCTCTTGGGCATCCACTCACCTCCAGCTCTACCTCCTGGCCTGAAACTCACCAGTAACCTGGCACCAGCACGGCTATTCCCTCGGTTCTGAGCCCTCCCGAGGTGGGGCTGCCCTATCCTCCCAGGGTGCTCTATCTGTAAATTCAGACCAGGGACTGAATGAGTTTGGCTGGTGGAGTGTGGCAGTAGGGTGGTGCCTTTGCCTATCTCCAGGAGTGGAGGTTTTTTTCTTGTTGGTTACGCCCTCGCCCTAGCAGAGTCCCGACATGCAATGATGCCAGGGAATGTCTTGCGTTGGCTCCGCAACCCTCTACTCTGGCCCTGAAGCATTGCGGTACCTCCAGTCTCCACCAGAGGTCGACACTGGGCCAGGCATAGTCCCTGGATCTCCCTGAGGAAGGGGAGCTGTTCTCCTGATGCTCAAACCTTCCCCTCCCCTGCCGATCCCCTGCGATCCAGGCTCGTTCCTGAACCCGGTTCGCCGGCATGGCATGAGGTGGGGCGTCCAGCTCCTCAACCCTCAGCACCACCAGGCTGGCTAACAGAATCACTGCTGAAGGAAAGGATTGTGAAATATCTTGAACCAATGGGTTAGAAGACCCAAGGCAGCATGGCTTCGGGGGGGGTCAATGTCAAACTAATCTAATAGATTTCAATGACTAGGTGACCAAGGAATTAGACTGGGATGGAGCAATAATAATATAATAATAACAATAATATTTTTTACTTATAAAGCGCAATTCAAAAAATCAAAGCGCTGTACATAAAATGTCGTAAAACAATTCAATAAAAACTTACAAAAATTCAGCATCAGTTAAAATATCCACAGTCCATAAAACATCAATTAATAAAAAATGCCTGTTTAAACAAATAGGTTTTCAAACTGGTCTTGAAGCCTTCCATGGTCCTGCACTCTCTAATCTGGCAAGGTAGAGCGTTCCACGGGCATGGTGCCACGAATGTAAAAGCCCGAGCCCCAGATGTTTTTAACTGCACCATGGGAACCTCCAACAACCCCTCATCAGTTGAGCTGAGAGGTGAGCCAGGGCTATAGGGAACCAGGAGCTCTTGCAGGTAGCCCAGTCCCTGTCCATGCAGGGCTTTATAGGTTAGCAAACCAACCTTTTAAGGTGATCCACCACTGTATAGGCAAACCGTGCAGATTGTGCAGCACAGGAGTAATGTGACTGGAGTGCGAAGTCCCAGTCAACAACCATGCTGCAGCATTCTGCACCAGCTGAAAGTGATGAATATCAACCCCCAGAAACCCCAGGTAAAAGGAGTTACAGTAATCAAGGCGCGAGGTCACACAGGCATGGATCAACGTGGGCAAATCATTGGACGGAACAAGGTGCTTAATTCTGGTGATGTTCCTAAGATGATAAAAGGAAGACTTGATGACCACCGACACCTGTGCACACAGTGTCAACCCATCGTCAAGAACCACCCCCAGATCACATACTCATTCAGAGGTAGGTAGTTGTACATCATCTAGCCAAAGCCCAGAGGGTAATCCCACCAAAGGCCTCTCTATCAGGTGCTCCAGGTCCACAACCAACACCTCAGTCTTTCCAGAATTCAATTTCAGCCAGCTGGACTTCATCCAGTCATGGATCTCTCCCAGACGGCTGTTAAATATTGAAATCACACTATCCTGGTCGGGTGCAAAAGGCAGATAGAGCTGTGCATCATCAGCATAGCAGTGAAACCATAGCCAATATCATCTTACAATGTCTCCGAAGGGCAGCAAGTACACTGCAGACAACATGGGGGACAACACCAAGCCCTGGGGGACCCCGTATGGCAGAGAGAATGGTTCAGAGAAAAAATTCCCAGACACCACCCTCTGAGCCCTGCCAGCTAGGAAAGAATGGATCTGGCCTACCTAGAATTTAGTAAAGATTTCAGCACCATTCCATATAACAGGCAAGCCAGCTGAGTAGCTTAGAAGTGGGTCAAAAGGTGGTAAACTGGTTAAGAAATTGGTTAGAGTATAGGTGACAGAGGGTGATGGTAAATAGAGTTCACTCAAAGGAAGGGAGGGTGACCTGTGGAGTACCTCAGGGATCAGTGCTGGGACTGGGTCCTCTTTAATGCCTTTATAAGCAGTGTTGCAAAGGAGCTGGAAGGGAAGATCTGCCTCTTTGCAGATGACACCAAAATCTGCAATAGGATTGACATTCTGGGGGGGGGTGCAAAGGATAAGCAATTGAAAAAACTTGAGTAGTAACCAAGGGTATGATAACTGAGTTTCAATGCAAAAAAGTGCAAAGTAATGCACTTGGGGTACAGAAACCCAGGAGCAGACTACAAAATGGGAAGAGTGGTACTGATGACCACCAAGCAAGAAACAGACCTGGAGGTGATCATATAAGATGACCTAAAAGTGGCCAGGCAGTGCAACAAGGCAGTTGGGAGGGCTAATGGGATTCAGGGTGCATCACCAACAGAAAGAGAGAGGTAGTATTGCCTCTGTATAGATCACTAGTAAGACCCAAACTTGAGTACTGTGTGCAGTTCTTGAGACCATATCTCCGGAAGGACATAAGCAGAGTGGAGGCGGTCCAGTGGAGGGCAACTAAAATGTGCAGGGTCTGCATCAGAAGCCCTACAAGGAGATGCTTAAGGACCTAAATACATACACCTTGGAAGAAAGGAGGGAGAGGCAGGATATGATTGAGACCTTTAAATACTTCACATGGGTAAGTAAGGTACGGGAGGAAAGTATATTTCAGAAAAAAAGTTGCTCAAGGACAATGGAGCATGATAAGAAGCTGGGGGGGTAGATTCAGGATAAAGGTAAGGAAGTATTTCTTCATAGACAGTGATGGATTCCTGGAACAGTCTTTCAGTGGAGGTGGTGAAGGCAAAAACAGTGGTGGGGTTCCAGAATGCATGAGATACTGTAGGTGTAAGGGGAGTTTTATGGAAAAGGAAAGAGGGCTGGGTGAATGGGCTTTAGATCAAATAGGATGTGCAGTGATACTATAGGCAGGGAAAAATGGGCAGACTAGTGGACCAAGTGGTCCTTATCTGCCAGCAAATTCTGTTTCTATGTTTCAATGTAAATTACCCAGTAAAGTATGAAAAAGCACTTTCACCTATCTGTGCTTAACCTCACTGTTATTTCACTCTGTTATTAATCTCTGTGCTGTTTGAATCTCCTTGTGTGTCTAATGACAGTAATACACTTTCTCACACAATCTTCTAGTTTGTAGTACAGGATTTTGGGATATGGTTTGTATGAAAGATGCAACAGTATAAATCTAAATTCCTTGCCTTTCCTGCCTTTCATTCCATTATTGTAAGTTTCATTTGGGGCAGTGATAATAAAGTCCTCCCTCGCAAGACCATAAAATGCTCCTTCGGATTAAACATAAAAATGTCCTTAACTTTGGGCAAAACAGAGTTTATTGAACTCACAATATAGTGCAAAAATAATCACTTTTCCTGCTGCAACATCTCCCAGCATCTATAGTTAAAAACCATTTCAGGAAATGTATTTTTACTTTACAATGTATATGTTTCGGTTTATACAAAAGGCACACCTAAATTCCACATGTAGAATGTGCTTCATTGTGCAATGTAAATATTTCAGGAGGCACACATATAAGTAACATTTGGCTAGCCTAAATGAACAAACAAGGCAAATGTAAGAATCTCAAAATGCATCAGATTATCCTGTAATGGGCTAAAAGTCTATCAGTGATGATGTCTACAATACATGAAAACAGTGATATGTTTTCATGAAATTTACAACATGCTCAGCATCCTGTAGATATGTTTATTGTTGATACATTCAATGCAGTTTATCTTGGAAGTGTGTTGACAACTGCTTCAGTCTATGCATGCTAAATTAACCATATAGAATGGGACTATAATGGGTTATGGAGACTATTAAACCACAACTTGCCAAGTTTTACATTTTGTTATCTGTTTCTAGTCCTGCTAAGCCTTACTAATTAGAATAACCATACTGATTTTTGTCTTGAGAAAATTAGCTTGTAAGGCCTATTGCAACATCATAGCGGAGTTACCCAAAATATGTCAAGCAGATTTTATTGCGCATCACTATTACATGACAATGTTACTTCAGTGGTGCATTGACTCATCATCATAGCATGGCTGCTAGTTAGGAAACCATCTGATGGTGTTTCAAAGTTCCTGGGTTTGAATCCCTGCACTGTAGATCAGGTTGCCATTAGAGTCATTTATTTACTGACATTGTTTAACAAGGCAGACATGCAGAAACACAACAGGAGTCTTGCTTACAAATGCAGCTTGGGGAAGGGTAAGGGATTATAAGAGCAGGAACACAGTATGAAGCAATCAAGTAGGTATACATAGTTAGCACAATGTAATAAATACTATACCATATTATACATTTAGAAAATGAGTTGGGAAAATCTTTGTAGCTGATTGATGATATTTTAATGCCATACATTTATGTGCAAATGCTGATGCTGTGCGGTATGTGGAATTCCACCAGCGGAATTAGTGTGGAACAACCATTCTGCCAGCAAAATTTCTGCTGAAATTGTTCTTCTGCAGAATTCTGTCTGCTGTAATCCACACAATATTATTCTGTGGAACAGCATTTTTTCAGCAGAAAATTGTTTCACAACTATTTTTGAGGAAAATATTGAGATCTGCATAATAAAATTCTGCAGAAATTCGTCATTCCGTTTCTGGTAAAATTCGGTAGAAATTCAGCAGAATTTTGAAAATTCTATGAAATTCCATTCTGCCTGAATCTGAAAATTCCATACAGCACTAGCAAACACTGCTAGTGTGCTCTGTGGCCTAGTAGATACTGTAAGGTACTGGCCTCATCTGGGAGGGATTGGGGGTTCGGGTCCCATCTGAGGAGAAGGTTTATGGATATCAGTGGAGAATATGCAGTTTTGGAGAGTGGAGGCAAAATGGGGCAGAATAAAAGATAGGATAGCAAAATCTACAAATGTGCACATCATGCAAATAAGGAAAAGCAGAAGGAGGAGGAGACCATTATGGTTCTCGAGGCAGGTAGCAGACAAGGGAAGGAGGAAAACAATGGCATTCAGAAGGTATAAGGAGGCCCAGAGAGTGGAGGACAGAAAAGTATACCTGGGGAAACAGAAGACAGTAGGCAAGGCAGTAAGGAGTGCAAAAGTGAAAACTGATGAAAGAATAGCCCAGACAGCATCAAAGGGGGCAAGACATTTTTCAGGTATATCAGTGAAAAAAGGAAGACCAAGGGAGGGATTGCACAGTTAATAAAGGAGGCAGGGGGCTATACTGAGATGGATCAAGAAAAGGCCAATATGTTAAATATTTCTACTCAGTATTCACAGTTATGGGGGAAGGGGAGGGACCACAAATAAGCATCAAGAGATTGGGGGGGTCAGGAAAGAACTCGCTAATCTGAGGGTGGAAAAAGCCATGGGGCCAGATGGGGTGCATTCAAGAGTGTTAAAGGAACTCAAGGAGGAGCTAGCCGCACCCCTGACAGACTTGTTAAACAGTTCACTGGAGACCGGTGTGGTCTGGAGGACTGGAGAAGGGCAGACATAGCCCCACTTCACAAATGTGGTAGCAAGGAGGAGGCAAAAAATTACAGGCCAGTCAGCCTGACATCTGTAGTATGGAAACTGATGGAAACACTAATAAAAGAAAGAATCATAGGACACCTGGAATCCAATGAACTGAAGGACCAGAGGCATGTATTTATGGAGGGGAGGTCATGACAAACAAATCTGCTAGATTTTTTTTACTGGGTAATGAGGCTGTGGGATTGGGGAGGTGGACGTGGTCTGCTTGCACTTCAGCAAGGCCTTTGACACCATTCCTCATAACAGACCAGTAAACAAGTTGGGTAGCATGGGGGTGGGCAATAAGGTGGTAACCTGAATAAGAAACTGGTGAAAGGATAGCAGGCAGAGGGAGTTGGTAAATGGAGTTCGCTCTAAGGAGGAGAAGTGACCAGTGGGGTACCACAAGGGTCAGTACTGGGGCCAGTCCTCTTTAATGTCTTCATTAGTGACATAGCAGATAACTGGAAGAGAATGTATGCCTCTTTGTGGATGACACCAAGATCTGCAACAGGGTGGACACTTCGGTGGGGGTGCAAAGGATGGAAAGAGACTTGAAATGACTGGAGGAGTGGTTTAAAGTTTGGCAGCTAAGGTTTCATGCAAAAAAGTGTAAAATAATGCAGTTACAGAAACCTGGGAGTGTAGTACAAAATGGGGCAAGAGATACTTGCAGTGAAAAAGCAGGAAATAGACAGGGGGTAATCATATCAGATGACCTGAAGGTGGCTGGACAATGCAACACAGCAATCGGGAGAGCTAGTGGGATGCTGGAATTTTTAAGTATATGTACTGTATTACAAGCAAGAAGAGGGAAATGGTATTGCCACTATATAGGTCTATAGTAAGACCCCAACTGGAGTACTGTGTCCAGTTTTGGAGGTCACATCTCAGGATAGACATAGACAGGATGGAAGCTGTCCAAAGGAGGGCTACCAGGATGGCACAAGGTCTATCTCAAATGTCCTATGAGGAGAGGCTAAAGGAATTAGTCATGTACACCCTGGAGGAGAGGAGGGATATGATTGAGACTTTTAATACCTCACGGGGGTGAATAAGGTACAAGTGGGAGGTATTTTTCAGAGGAAAGGGTACTCCAGAACAAGGGGCCATGATATGAAGCTGGAGGGGGGGGGTAGGTTTAGGAGCGATGTGAGGAAATACTTCTTCACAGAAAGGGTGGTGGATGCCTGGAATGGTCTTCCAGTGGAGGTTGTGGAGGCAGAAACAGTGGTGACATTCAAAAAAGCCTGGGATAAGCACACGGGAGTCATAAGGGATAGGTAAGGAGGTGGCAGAGAAAGTGCTGTAGACCTAGACAGGTCTACAATTTAGGAAATGCAACAACAAAGGGCAGACTGAATGGGCCATGAGACCCCTATCTGCAGTCAGTTTCTATGTTTCTATATTTTGCTGATAAGCAGAAAAAGAAACATACAGTGCCTCTTTGCTCCTTTAATGTTACTATTCATGTGCAAGCGTTATAAACTTCATTTCCAAACTAGCTGCTATTTATTTTTCTACCCACTCATATTCTCATCTCCCACCCCCTCATTTGTGCACCACACATTACTGTTCTAAATGCAGTGTTGTCATAAACAAAAATCCAGTTTTGGTTGCCCCCCCCCCAAAAAAAAACCCATTGTGCTCTATCTGTACATAATACAAACTGCCTGCTTTTCCTGAATCATGCAATCACTTACAAGCACCTTGCTCACTTACATACTCCTTGCTGCTCACACACTTTCTACTTACTCACTCATCAACTACACAATCAGGATTCCTTTTTTTCCAACTGTCCCTTATCTGCCTTCCCTTCCAGGCCCACATTAGGCTCTGCTAATAGCTACTGTTCTTACCCTTCAACCACCACCCTCCTACCTTCATGCCACCATCTCTTCAACTGTCCATGTGCCCACTGGCTGGGACAGGGAGTAAGGCCACTTCCCTTATTATCCATTTTAGAAACACAGGCAGATGCAGAAGAGCTGCAAGGGATCCAGGAGTGCCACCCAGAGGCTGTCATTCAGTGGCTATTGGTGGATTTGCCTCCATTTATAGTCTCTCTCTCCCTCAGGGCACCTTAGCTTCAATATCTGGGAGGGTGTGTATAGACATGGCGTGACTGCCCTATGACGTCAAGTGACATTCTTTCTCCCTGTGGATGTCTCCTGCTGTACTGTCACCTGAAGTCACCAGGTGGCAGTATCACAGTGGAACAAGTTGCCCTCCTTCTCTGGAGGAGAAGAGTGTCTAAAGATGCTCAATCTTCCTCCCCCAGCTAGCCCTTGATGGCCTAAGTTTGTCTCCAAAGTTGAGCTGCTGGCATCTTGAGTGGTACTCTACCAGTGCGATTATGGTCTAGCATACAGTGAGGGTTCTAATCACTAAATAATATTCACAAGTAACCATGCCCACAGTCTCCCTTTCTATCACTTCCTGTTCATCCTTACTATCCTGTCAGGACACACTTATGCTGCTGTATCCTAACACTACTGCACTTTTCCCCTCCCATGCTGCTGAGGAACTTATTGAAAAGGATCGGACCTAGGACCAATCCTTGTGGCACCCCACTTGAGACTCATTGTCTTCTGATTTTAATCCACTAACTACAACCTTCTGGTGTCTCCCTTCCAACCAGTTTCTCACCCATCTATATGTGTCCTTCACTGAACCCAGATCCTCTAGCCTCTTCAGCAACTTTTTGTGAGGCATCAAGTGGAAAACCTTGCTGAAATCATAGTAGAGTAAATCCATAACTTGACCCTTATCCACTACCCCTGTTACCCAGTCAAAGAATGCTATCATTTTGGTCTGACAAGACCTCCCTGACATGAACCTGTGCTGTTTACAATCCTGGAGACCACTGCTCTTTAGGCAGTCCATGAAGCCCTCCTTGACTAGTGTCTCCATCACTCTATCCACAGTACAGATAAGACTGAAAAGTTTATACTTACCCCATTGCTCCTTCTCCCCTCCTTATAGTGCGGGGCTACATCAGCTACTCTAG
The DNA here is from genome assembly GCA_016271365.2 of Neoceratodus forsteri. Lineage (NCBI taxonomy): Eukaryota > Metazoa > Chordata > Ceratodontiformes > Ceratodontidae > Neoceratodus > Neoceratodus forsteri. Next base: position 351,125,608 of record CM028136.1, on the reverse strand, counting down.
AGACTTTTAGAACTACTCTTGTCTGAATTATTAGTTCTACTGTCAATTCCTTGACCACCCTCAGAGGCATCCCATCTGGCCCCTGGACTCTATTTATCTTTAGGATTACTAGTCTTTTCTGAACCATTTCACTGGTAAATACTTGCTGCCTCATCTCTGAGATCCCTCTTACAGCCACTTTAATGCTACTCTCTGGCAGAGGCCCTTTGCCTTCCCTTGTGTACACTGTGCAGAAGTAGTTGTTAAGAAGAGCTGCCTAGTGCCCATCCTCCTTAATTACCTTAACCCCCTCATTTAGCCTACTGATTCCTCCTCCCTTCTTTCTTTGTTCCCTTATGTACCTATAGATCTGTTTTTCTCCTCCTTTGACCCCCTTCGCAATACATAGCTCTATTTCTGCCTTTGCTTTTCTAACAGTCCTCTTGGTTTCCCTTGTTCTTTTTTGGAACTCTCCTCATTCCTTCTCCTCTTGTTTTTCCTTATACCTGGCAAAGGGCTTCTTTTTGCCTCTCACTGCTTCCCTCACCTTTCCAGAGAACCATATTTGTCTCTTCTGCCTGTTTCTTTTGATAACTGTTCTTGTGCAAGACTTTGCTGCCTCAGAAATGGCACCCTTGACTGTCCCCCATCTTTCCTCCACATTCTTGATTCTGTCCACTCCAACTAACTTTACCTGGACCAGCCCCCCACTGACTGAAGTCTGGCCTTCTGAAATCTAGGACTTCAGCCTTTGATGAGGTCTTACTGGTCTCAAGGGCCAAGTCGAATCATATAGAGGTATGGGTGCTGGACCCTAGTGGCTCCCCTACCCTCACTGCCACTACCACTTCAAAGCTGGTGAGCACCACATCGAGAATGGCAGCCTGCCTATCAACAGTTGTCAAAGTGGGCACTGTACAATGAGAAAAGGGATGTACAAGAGTTGAATGGTGCCACAGTAGCTGGTTCAGTGATTTGGGAAAGGTAAAGTGTGTGTGTGTGTGTGTGTGTGTGTGTGTGTGTGTGTGTGCTTGTGTGTGTGTGTGACTTAACAAGTGTATTATTTATAATATTAAATCAGGCAGGAGACAGGCACACACTCACCCTCAGACAAATATTCACAGTACACACCTTCAGAAATATATGCACATAAACCCAAAGGTAAGAAAGGATGACCAACCACACAGATTACAGTGAGTACATTCCTTGCTCCCTTCTATAACTCCTTCCTTGGGGGGGGGGCATACCTAGACTGCCACTGCTGCCCTCCAGAGGTCCTGCACTACTGTCATCTCTGTCTTTCTTGGCCATGTGTGTTGTGTGGAGAAAGATCTAGGAAGCAGCATGAGTCTTTTGCACCTCTTGCACCCTTCTTCTTTGTGACTGTGCCGCTGTTCCAATCCCCGTCCCTAGATCTTGGCAGAGAGGACTGGGAAAAAGACAGAGATGCCACACCTCTAATTTTGGCACCTCCTGCACCACTCCACTACTGCTGGTGGCATGATAGAGGGAGCATGTGCTGTAAGGGGCTCCTCCCCAGCACCTCCTATCTTCCCACCTAGCAAAGGCCAGACCCATTACCCCACCACTAAAACTGACAGAATGGATGAAAGTATAGAAAGGCTGCTACAATCCCAGGGGACCACCACATTTATTAGGGGACAAATAAATAGATAAATATGAAACTTGGATGCACAAGGCTACAGCAGAGCATGGAAGCAGACATCTTTGTTCCACTTGACCCTGTTGCCTGGCCAATAAGAGGTCTAAAAAGTCTCAGCAGCAAACAATAAGAATTGTGAGTGGATGATGACATCATTCCCTCTCTAATGGATTGGTGTGCTATGAAGGCCAATCAGAAAGTAAGGCAGTGCAGACGGACTGACAGAGTGTCCTTCTGTCCAGTGGGATGTTGAATTGGAAAAATAAATTTCTGGGCTCTCAAGGACCCTGTGGCAGTCTGAGTAAGACACTAAAGTGTTCGGACCTGCTGCTGGTGAGATCAAGCCAGAATCCTAGCCAGGCCAACAGTTGTATGAACCCACTCCAGGATTTATCCAGAAAACTCACTGTGAGCCTTATCCTGAGCTTACACTGTTTACAGACAGTACCAGGGAAAGGCACCTGTGTAGTAAAAGCTGTAAAGTTGTGCCAGATGACTGTTGGAAGAAACCACTGCGAGTTGGAGCCTGTGGGGCATTGCTGCATACCAAAGTTCCTGAGCTGTACAAAGACATGCATCCTACCAGGTTGCTTCAGAGTCAGGCATGGATCTGCTAGCCCATATCTAGTGGGGCGGATTGGGGGACAGGAAGTCACAGGGTGCATGCCCTCAGTAGGTAGGTACTCTTGATCCAGAGGGGAGTTGGACTGTGGGGGTTGTTACTGGGGTCTGAGCTCCATGGGAACCAAGAAGCCACTGTGTAGTACTCCTGTGACTGAAAGTTAAGTCTAAAGTGCTGTGCCCTGAGAGGTGTGAGCCAGGAGGGTTGTGCACTACAGTACGTCTGAGGGAATCTGAAGTGCTTCATCTCCAGGCCACTGGGCCCTGTTCCTGACTGCTGCCCCTCCCCCCATTGCCATGTGATGTCCCCTGCCTTGACTAAACTGCTGCATCAGTGGGTCACATGAGTGCTGGAATTGCTGGCAGGGCTCTTTTGTACTCTTCCAATTTTTAATTTCAATTACTGCATTTGGATTACAACTTGGTTTTCAACCTTCTCAATTTGGATTTCAAGTTGTTTAAATTGTGCTAGCACACTATAGCCTTTTGAGGGGTTACATTTCAAGTTTGCTAATTTCATTATGTATACTACATAAAGAACCCGGCAACACAGCTACCAGCCCTGCACCAGGACTTTAGCGTAACTGCTGGGTATCCAGAGTAATTGGTTATTGTGTCATACCAGAAACTGTAGTTTTACTACTGGTAACAGCTGAAGCATTAACACACCCTGTATAGTATATTCCTCTTGCTGTGCCTCTTAATTGGGTGGGTGCTTAGACTGTGTGGAATCTGAAAGGGTGGTAGTGACCACCAGTACAATGGCTAGAAATGTTGCAAAGTTATACTTTGCTGCAAAGTTCCAGTGATGTTATGAAACTCACCTTCATGAATAACTTCACGATTAGCCCACTTTGCCACTTTGCATGGTGTTTTCCTTGGGAAATGGCACTTTTTCTGGCAAAGTTAAGCAAAACTTTGCCTGAAAAACTGCCACTTTTCCCGCCATAAACTTTACAAAGTCAGCACTTTACGCTTCATGAATGTGTCAAACTTCATGAATAATTTCATGGAGTGAAGTTTACCAACTAACAGTGACTCTCAGGAAGCATTGTAATAGGACGAGATTGCTCAAGGTAACTTGCACCTGCCTAACCCCTTCTTTTCTTCCTGCTTCTAGTCCTGTGTTCATAAATAAAAGCACCATTAATTTGCAGAATTTTACTGCTTTGTGTTTGCCCAGTTTGTATAACCTGACTGACGGGTTTATTGGTGAAGGTGACAACTGTCTTAGTGGTCTGCGGGGCGGGGGGTCCATTTTACTGTGGGGAGTTGAGTAAGAACTGCATCCTAGGGGGTAATATTACACACAGCATATGGCACACATATTCTTTCTGGGTGGAGGCACTATACTACAGTATTAATTATTTGCTCTGGGATGCACCCCAATCACAAGAGAAATAACAGACCCAGCCCTTTCAATCAGCTGGGCCCTGTATAGTCACCAGGCAGGGGTGTGAACCTGGACACAGCAATCCAAGGGTCACACTTTTACTGTAGATGGTGAAGTCCTCCAATGCTGATAAGAATATTCAAGACTCCAACATACTGAGAGCCATGGTAGTGACTCCAGGCAAGTTAGAGGAAAACTGAAGCACTTCCACAATGACTATTTATAGTGGACCCAACTTGGTGGGAAATTTTGGGTACCACTAAAACAATTCAGGTTGCTGAAACATTTTTCTTATTCTGTTTCTACACAGACATACAGCAGTCCTCCTTTCTAACATCAGTTGCTAAAAAGTATTCATAAGGCATTCTATTTTCCAAGAATAATATAACCAAAAAGTGAAAAAAGGACATCTTCTTACACATCATCTCTTCTCTTGTTGAAGAAGCAAGTCATTTAGAAAAGAAGTTCAAATTTTCACACGAATGTGCATGCTGAACTCCAAAGCCATTAAACAAAGAAGTAACAACATTTGTTTTCCAGATTTAATGTTATTCAACATAATTTAGAATAGGATAGAAAGCAAGTTGAAGGGAAATAGGTTTGGGAGAGCCGAAAGGAAGCTGAGAACAGAACAACTAACCTGAACCATAGAAGGTAATTTATGCCAATTTGTTTCACGCTGCCTGTCCCACATTATCAGCCCTACATCCTGAACCCACTGCTCCCCTGTAACCGATCCCTGATTTGCCCTTGCTTACCCCCCAAGGCAGGGCCGCTGAGATGACCCCACCCCATGGAGACAGGTCCAGGTTACTGGCTGCATCACTGTGACCGGTAGGGCTCCATAGGCTTACCCCCCAGGTGGAGCCGCGGTGGTGGGCCATCCAGCAGAACATGGTCTCAGTCGGTTACATTGAGGGGCCACTGTACCAGGAGATAGCATCATCCCTGGGACAAGCAGCATTTTTTGTGGATGCTAATCCCCGCAGGATGCGGGATGTGCAATGATGTTAGTGGGATGAACCTGACGTCTATCCTGCCTCCTCATATATTAAGCGCTGGTTGCATCAGATCCCCCAGCCTCCACCAGAGGTCCACACTTTTGCACCAGACACTCTGTCACATCCCCTTCCTCCCCCAGAGGAAGAGAGCAGTCCATGGGATACTCAATCCCCGGGCAGGCCATCCTACATTCTGAGTCTGGATTCAAACCTAGGTTGCCAGCGTCGCAGGTGGAAATCCTACCCCTGCACCAATGGGCCAGCAATTTATTTCATTTTTAATACAGGGACTGTGTGAGTAAGTAGGAAGAAGTTAGTGCTTTGGGGTCAGTGTTTTGGGGATGTTCTTTAAATTTTTTTAGAAAATTGGAAAAAATTTCCCAGCTCTGATTGGCTGAGACCACTCTCTAGCCATTAATTTATCTTACAGCAGAGACCAGAAAACATCAGATCCCTTTGCCAGCTGCCTTTTTGCCTAAGATATCATTGTGCCACCAAGAATTTTGAAACTGGCTAGCCGCCATCTTTTTTATTCGCATAGCGAGATGTAAACACAGAGCCTCTTAGTCATCTTTCGCTGTTCACAAACAGAGTATCAGCCTTGCACACTTTTAAAATCTGTTATTCTGAGCTGTAATTCTATTTTGGTTGCCAGAGAAACCACTACATAATCATTTTCTGATCCTGATAGCACTATAGTTCCCACCATCCTTGGCCATCAGTCCCCCACTCCCTCTCGCTTTTCAAATACTAAGCAGTCATGAAATGTTCTTCTAATCAATAAAACAAACAGGAAAATACACCCTCCACCAAATTTATGGGGAATATGCTTCTCACCTCAGTTCAGAATGCCTTGCCACAGCAACTCCATCCCACGGCCAGGCACTCGCTGTCCATTTGTCCCAGGCCTGCATACAACCTGCCCACCCTCCCTTGTGCCACAAGCCAGCAATATGCCTCCATCTGTGGGCACAAAAAGCAAGAAAATATATCTGGTCTCATGACTCAGTGGTGAGGCCAGTGGTACACCTCCCCTCCAACGCCGTGCACACTTGACTTCCAACAGAACACAATGGGCTTCATTGACAGCACATCACTCTGCTGTTTTCAATGGCCCTAGTCAAATTTATTTTTAAAACAAAGGAAGCAGCAACATGTCCACTCTGACACAACCCACAATTCACTTCCTGGTAAGACAATGGGCTTCATTTATAGGCGCCTACTCTACTATTTGCAGTGGCTTACTATAATAAAAATATTAAATATATAAATAAAACCAGCATGGACCTCCAGAAACAAGTGAGGAGCAGTAAACAAAACACTCAGCCAAATTAAAGACTACAGTGCCCTCTACTGGCAAGTATACAAGTAGAGGGACTACTTTACCATTAAAAACAGTTTGAAAAGATTTCTAGTCATTTTTTTTTTCTTTAAACAGTTCATAAAAATGTCACATATTACCCATTTTCTAAGCACTATAATGTCTGATAGGGTGGGCGGTATTTGGCTATTCCAGACTTTCCAGGGGCTATAAGGTCCTCTGCCTGTGGCATCTGGCCTCATTATGCCCCTGGGCAGTCCAGTATATATAGGATAAAATACGGGTCAGTGTGTGTAACAAGATGTTTACACACACTGAAAGTTTATGCATAGCATCTAACCCCGAGGGTGTATAAACTTGAGTTACACACACACACCTATTATTTTATATAATTACACAGTTTCATTTCTTCTCACAGCAATTACAGTATGTAAAATAAAGAGAAGACATCTGGTGCAGCTGCGATGCAGTCGAGTTTTGGTAGTGCCAGCGATTGGACGCGGCTGCTGGAAGGATGTTTTTTTTGTTTTGTTTTGTTTATTTTTTCCCCCACTTTTGGTAGGAGGCAGTTTAATTTTTTTTGTGTTTCTGCAGCTGTTTCTTTTTTTGTTTAAAATGAACTTACCGCCAAGCTAGAGTGGTGGTCTCTGGTCAGGAGTGTTAGCTTGGCTGGGGGAACACAGAAGAGCGGCAGCTGGTGCTAGCCTGGTGCACATGCAGCAGAAACAAAACCCGGCATGTGTTTACCATAATAAACACTCCTTTATTACAGCAAATTATGCTATGGGTTTTGTATAGTGAAAAATGAAACCCGGTAATTATAGCCCAATATAGCCCACCCTGTCGGGTATTATTGCTTGCATAACTCTTAATAATGGGGGGGGCTAACTATGAAAGCAGCTGCAATCTCTTGTGGGTTGGGTGGTTAATTACAACCTGTGCATCAGGTGTTTGATTGGGGAAGGAGCTAAAGTAAGCTTAAAGGAGACAAGATATTTAAGACTCATTATGAGACAAACGGTGCTGTGTTCAGGACCAGGGCAGGGTGTGAGACACAGGGGCTATGACCCTACAAAATTATGAACACAAGACAGATTGTACTCACACTCCAGAGCCAGGAGTTTTGCTAGTGCTCCATTGAAGTATAAACCAGACTGATTCAGTAATTTGAAGAATTCTGACATTTTTTAATTTATCAAATCAAATCAGAATAAGTTTAGGCAATACAGACACTAGAAGCAAACCGCTCCTCCACAAAATCAATGTGCCCCAGAGCTTCACCATGTAAGGCTTCATCAACTCCTATCCTATCCAGCTCCTTTGCTTTTTGTAAAGCCTAATGAAATGGTTCTGGATCATAACCTCTGGCAAAAAATCTAGATTTTAACTCTTCAGCCTGTGTGTTGAATGTTTTGATTTCAGGGCAATTCTGTCTCACCCTAAGAAATTGTGACTATGAAACAGAGTCTTTTAAGGACTTTGGATGCGAGCTAGATGCCAGTAGCAAGCTGTTAGTTGCTGTCGATTTTCTAAAGTTTCTGGTGGTTATTTTGTTATCTGCACTTGTTTTTTAATAGAATAATAAAGCTCTAAAGTAGTCTATGTCTGTATATACTGCTATTTAGTATGATGTAGTTTATTTATGACTCTGTTCCTTTAAATAATTTTGAATATGACATGATGAGATTAGAGGTGTATAAAAGCTGGTAAATTACTCAATGTACCTGCCCCCTGACAAAGTCTTATGTGGCAAAGCGCCAGGCCATATTGGTTTTGTCGAGGAGCGGTTTGATCCTAGTGTCCGTATTGCCTAAACTTACTCTAATTTGATTTAACAAATTAAAAAATGTCAGAATTCTTCAAATGACTGAATTGGTCTTGTTTATACTTCACTGGAGCACTTGCAAAGCTCCTGGCTCTGGAGTGTGAGTACAATCTGTCTTGTATTTAAGACTCATGCCTGCAAGCATCCTATCGTGTGGCATCTCATCTTGTGATTGACAAAGAGTAAGGCTGGGACATCTGCCTAAGGGATGTCTGCAGGTAAGTCTGCAGTTCTGCAGAGGACTCTGTTGGTAAAGGTACCTTGTGATACACTTCATAAGTGCCAGGGCAGGCAGTGTAAGGGATACCAAGGATAGCTAAACATTGCAATTTGCAAGTGCATAATCTGTACACCTGTGTAATTATATATATTTGGGCTGGCAGTGTAGCCTAGAGGTTAGAGTAATGAGTTGTGAACAAGCCTGGTACACCCAGCAGATCTGACCTTGGTTTGATTATCACAACCTCCACTTGCATACTGTGTGACTCTGAGCAAGTCACTTAACTGCCCAGTGCTCCCAGGTCGTCCCTGAAAACAGGCACTTGTGCTGGTGGGCCTTACCCAGTTACCAAAGACTAAAATAAAAAAAAATAATAATAATTTGTATTTTGTATAATTTCCTATCTAGGGTATGGTGTTTTAGGGTGTATCGAAAGGGGTTTCAAGCAAGTAGAAGACAGTAACATTAGTATCAGGGTGTTATTACACTATATGTAGGAGTCAGCAGACAGTATGGAGCACAAGTGCAAATCAGAGATAGACAGCTGCAGGAACTGTGGGACACTCATCTCCAGGGTTATGCTTTGGAGAAGGGGACACTGCACAACATGTAGCACACTTGTGGAGCTCCAGGCACATCTGGTTGCTGCATGGGAAAAGATATCCCGACTGCAACACCAGCTGAGCTGATATCCACAGGCACACACTGCAACTGCACTTACCTAGGGGCCCATTGGCTTGGGATGGCTAAAGGATTGTAGGGAGAGAAGTGGTTGCAGGGGCAGTCACAAAGAGGTCATCCAAGCTCACCAAATCCTGACAGCAAATCATTTTGTGCTCCTGGAAATGTTTACCTCTTATACCTTATTTATACCCATGAGGTATTTGAAAGTCTTTGTCATATCCCCTCTCTCTCTCTCTCCTTTCCTCCACGGTTTACATATTGCAGTCCTTTAGTCTCTCCTTATAGAGTTTCCAGTGCAGATCTTGCACCATTTTAGTTGCCCTCTTCTGGACTGCCTCTACTCTGCCTATGTCCGTCCAGAGATGTGGTATACAGAACTGGACACAGTACTCTAGATGAGGTCTCACCAATGGTTTATACAGTGGTATCACCACCTCCCTCTTTCTGCCAGTAATACCCCTCCCTATGCACCCTAGCATCCCAATGGCTCTCCTTACTGCCTTGTCACACTGTTTGGCCAGCTTTAGGTCATCAGATATGATTATTCCCAGCTCTCTTTCCTGTTTGGTGGTCATCAGTACCTCTCCCCCCATCTTGTACACCAGAAATGATATTGTGACTTGGAAATGGTATGCAGAGTGCAGGTTGGGGAATCACTGGGGTCCAGTGACCGTAACATCATTTGGTTTAAACTGTTCCTGGGTACTCGTGTACCCTTGTCAAAGTCTGAGGTTCTGCATTGCAGAAGAGCAGACATTAACCAGGTGAGGGAATTACAGTAGTTCAGGAAAAGTTGGTTGGAGTGGAAAAATTTAGGGGGTGGAGGAAAGGTTTAGATAAATTAAAGGGGCCATTCTTGAGGCAACTAAGTCTGAATTCTTGCCAAGCGAAATAGGAACAAAAGACCCTTCTGGTTCTGTAAGAAAGTCAGGAAGGCAGAGAGGTCAAAAAAGAGCCTTTATCAGATACAAACATAGAAAAATAGAATATGTCGGCAGATAAGGGCTGCTAGGCCCACCTAGTCTGCCCATTTTTTTTTTACTTTCATTTTTTGCTGTAGACCCAACTTGATATATGGCACTACCTTTCCCCCTCCATTTCTTTACTCCTACAATTCCCTTCTGCCACACAAAGAGAAACAGGGGATGAGAAATGGAGTAAATACCAAGTAAAGATGATGCAGGCCAAGCTGCAGTCAGAGATGCAAAAGCAGACACAGAGCTTCTCATTGCAGTGGGGTCAAGGGATCAATGGAGGGGGAAGTTTTAAGAAACAGTAGGGAAAAAAGAAAGCCTAGAGGGCAGTAGAAAAGGGACAAGCAATGGATTTACTCAAATTTGACTTCAGCAAGGCATTCAGTTCAGTGCCACACAGAAGATTGCTGAAGAACTTATAGGATCTAGGTGCAGCAAAGAACCTAGTTAGATAGGTGGGTATTGATAGGGGAGACAGCAGAAAGTGATGGCAAACAGAGTCAAGTATGGAAAAGAGAAGTCACAAGTGGGGTGCAATAGGGGTCAGTTCTGGGTCCAGTCATTTTCAATAGGTTCATAAGCAACATATGATAAAGAATACAGGGCAAGATGCATTTTTTCACAGATGACACTATGCTCCACGGCAGGGTGGAAAACAAGGAAAGTATAAGGGGAGTTGCAGAAAAACCTGCACAGGGTGGAGAGCTGATCCAAAGTTTGGCAGTTGAAATTTAATGCCACGAAGTGGAAGGATTGTAAATCGAGAAAGAGAATCCCAGGACAGAATATTGGATGGAGGGGTTAAGCTGGGCACTACTTCTGAGTAAAGAAACCAGATAGTCTTCATAAGCAACTCCGTAAAACAATCTAATTAATGTAACAAAGCCTACACTAAGGCAGCCAGGATGTTGGGGTGTATTGAGAGGGGGTTTTGATAGCAGTAAAGATGAGGTTACTACCTATCTGTGGATCACTGATGAGGCCGCATCTGCAGTACTGTGCTAGTTCTTGAGTCCCCACCTAAGCAAAGACAGACAGGCTAAAGTCTGTGCAACATAAGATAACCAAAATGATTCAGCATCAACTGAGTAGATCCTATGAGGACTGGTTAAGGGCACTGAATATATAATCACTGTAAGCAGAAGCTAGAGGGCAAAATGATGAAGACCTTCAAGTTCCTGAAAGGAATGAATGGGGTAAACTGCATGGCACTATTTAGCAGGCACAGAAAGTCAAAAACATGAGGACATGAGTTGAAGCTGGTGGGTGGGGTGGGATTCAGGAGGGATGTGAGAATGTTGTATTTTACAAGGAGAGTGGCTGAGCCATGGAACAGCCTGCTGGCAGAGGTGGCCTCCAAAAATGCTATCAATGGTTTTAATCACATCTGGGACAGAGTTAAGTGCTTAGCAGTTACTCGGGGGTTAGGGTAAGGCAGGGAGAAAGAGGGGTAGAAACACACATGCTGTAGACAACAGATCTCAAAGTAATATAGGGTATAACTGGACAGACTGATTGGATCAATGGTCTTTTTCTGTCAGCATTGTCTATAGATAATACCAATATTCATGTTGTCAGGGTCAAATGATAAGAAACCCGTGATGACTAAGAACTGAGATCTACTGCTGGTGATGTCTATCAAATGAGCAGATTGTTTTGTCAGAGTCTTTTGCAAACTGCATCACACACATTTCTAACAATGTACTGTCACCTTTAAGGACAGTAGAACCAGGTTCTTACAAGCTCGGGGTCTTATTATATCCCAGAAGTCTTGTATCCTCAAGCAGGGATATAAAAAAAAGTCTCAGAATTTAAATGAAAGTACCTGTTATTTGAAAGGGTAGGCCTCAGGGTCACTCTGTACAAAAGTCTATTTTTCAGAATCAATGTACTCCACTCTTAAATCAACAGTGCAATAAAAAATGTTTTACCAAAAAAGCTAGTTTCAGCTACAAGGAAGAAAAATATTAGCATACCTGGCAAATGCACTTGTCTAAGTACTTCATATGCTGCACACCATGAGTCTTTTTTATTTTTTTGATCCTAACCCTTGCCAGGCCTACAATACTATTTCTATGCAAAATGTGGTGGCCATCTTTTTTTCTTGAGAAAAAAAAGAAATTAATTAAAACATTTTGGTGGAATTAAAAAATGGTCCCACAAAATAAAATGATTTGATGCCTGGAATCTTTTATAGTGTAAAAAAAGGTAGTGTCAAATCTTTGCCCAATTTTGTTACACTGCTGCTTTAAGAGAGGCACATTTCTTTGAGTGTGTTGGTCAGACTTGGGATTTCTTCTCACTCTTTTCTAACTCTTGTGTAATGCTATTCATAATATGATCAGCTCTCTATCCCACACACAGATCTGTTTAGCTGAGTTACGGCAATGAAGTAAAGCCCAAGCTGGTCAAATGGACATAGATGTGAAAACCTCCAAACATGTCCATAGCTTGCTGTAGTTTAGCAGCCGTTGGCCTCTCATCTGAGTCTGATTGTTGGTGCATGGCATTCAATCTGGTCTCTGACACATGTCCGTAAGCTCTTTGTTTCTGGACTGGGATACAAGGATCATGACAAACCATCGGCACTGATGTTCTTCGACCCATGCTGGTACAAAAGTCTGTACCTGTAGGTACAGAAAGCAGATAACCACAGGCAACCTGTGGCATCCAACTTGGCAGAAGTCAATACATTGGTGAGGGGGTTGTTGTCTGTTGTCACAAGGAACCTGGTTCCATACAAATGATCAAGGAATTGGTCCAGCACTACTCACGCTAGTTTAACAAATTCAAAAAATTCCAATTTGTGATTTGGATTCTCTTTTCTGAGCTGGTTAAGCTTTGACTGGACACAGTAGGTCTCATGTCATTTTTGTGTTCTTGATACAGTACAGCAGTCAGCCCTTCAAGCTAGCATTAATGTATAATGCTTCCTGGGATCAGCAAAAGCCAGCACTGGCACTTCAGTTTGGCAGTGGATGATTTCTCTGAAAGTGGTTTGGCATCTGTTGTCCCACTGGGATCATAATAACTCATTGTTTAGTCCATCCTAGAGCTGATTCCAATAGTAATTACAAAATTCCAGGAATAACTGAAGTATTTTCAGATTGTGAAGTCTGGGCCAGGTGGCAAGAATTTTACCTTGGTGGGATCCACACTCACTCTAATGTCTGGCAGACTTTACTAAATTAAATGTTTTCACCATAAAAGGCTACTTTAGCTGAGAACAGCTCATTACTAGACACTTCCTTAGAACAGGATACAGGAGAGACCTGAAAGTAGTAAAGAACTCAAGCCTGCAATCAGAATACTAAATAAAACAAACATTTGTCAATGCTGGATGTTTGGCACTGGTATAGAAGACCTGGGATAATAGATGCATTGTGGTGCACTGTGTGGGTTATATATTACCAAAGTTAGGAGCCTACATTTGTAAATTTGAACACAGGCTCATAATATTACTATGTTTTAATATCTATGTCCCAAATTGTCAACACTGCCTTCTTATGACCCCATCTCATGAAGAAGAGCAGAGAAAATTTTTAACTCCTGTCTAAAAGGTGATTTCACACAAGGACTTTGAAATCACCTTTCAGTATGCAAAAACACATTTTGGGCAGGATTTGAAAACTGACAGCTGTTACATTCATGTGGTGCAGTAATAAAATGTCTATGTTGTAAATTTGGGGTAAAAATATTGAAGATTACCAATGTTACAAGCTGGCATTCGCAAAATGTAAGGGAGGCTCATAAATTTGTTGTTTTTTAATATTTTTACACTCAATTTTCAAAATAGCTATCTTATGACTCTGCCTTATGAACAAGGGCAGAGAAAATGTTCAACTCCTGGCTGAAAAATGATTTCAAGCAGGGAATGCGAAATCTCCTTTTGGGAGGCAAAAACACATGTTGGGCAGGATTTGAAGAATGACAGCTGTCACATTCCTGAGGTGCTGTAAAGAATTGGCTATGTTGAAAATTTTAAGTAAAAATATTGAAAATTTCCAAACTTATGAGCCTGCATTTATAAAATTTAACATAGCCTCATAACTTTTTCAACATTTTTACACTAAATTTTTAACATAAGCTTCTTATAACCCCACCTCATCTACAAGGGCACAGAAAATTTAGAAGTCCTGCTCAAAAGGTGATTTTGCACAGGGACCACAAATTCACCTTGTGGGAAGTAAAAAAACACATTTTGGCCAGGATTTGAAAAATGACAGCTGTTACCTTCATGAGGTGCTGTAAACAGATGCCTATGTTGTACATTTGGGGTAGAAATATTGAAAATTACCAAAGTTACAAGGCTGCATGTGCAAAATTCAATGTAGGCTTATAACTTTGTTGCTTTTTAATATTTTGTACACCACATTTTCAACATAGCCTTCTTATGACCCCACCTCATGAACAGGGGCAGAGAACATTTTCAACTCCTGCCCAAAAGTTCATTTTGTGCAGGGACCACAAATTCACCTTTCAGGACGTATTTGCCTAATGTCAGTGCAATTTTTCATGAAGTGAGGTCCCAAAACAGACATGTTGAAAATGTGGGCCCCAACTATGCAACAATGGCAAAGTTATGACACTAAGTTCAACCCCCATTGAAATACATTGAACTGCATACCTGTTTCTTCAGTTCAGAGTCCAGTTATGAAGAGTGAAGACATGTCTGCAGTCCACAGAGGATGACAGCATTAGACTCCTGCTGGGTAAGTATAGGCTTGTGGGGGAAGGTGTGGTGGGTGCTGAGTAGGAGGGTCAGGTGGGGGGATAGTAATGGCTGCAAGACATCAATGGACAGTTTTCATTTTTTTTTTATCTCATTTTTATTTATGCTCCTTCCTGTGAAGCGGATCCCTCGCGATCTCCAGCTGCTGACACCCACACCCCCTGGGCCCAGTCTGGTACCCCCACAGGGTCAGCCTTTAATTGCTCATGCACCCTGTATGCAGGATCCTCTCAGGTACTGGGGGGATGCCGGGTGCAGCCCTCAGTGGCAGAGATTGCACGCCACCATTTTCTGCCTGATTTTTGTGTTCCCCGAGAGCCGGATGTGCAGTGGCGTCAAGGTACTACATGCCGATGCCTGCCGCGCTCTCCCCCTTATTTCTGCTGCCCACTGCTGTGCCGCCGGCCTCCACCAGCTGTCGCTACAGTGTACTGCAGTGCCCCACCCACCTCAGAGGAAGAAGAGCAGTCATGGGATGCTCGATCCTTCCTCTCCCCTGCCAACCCCCAGTGGCCCAGTGTGAGGTGTGGCGTCCAGTGCCTCAACCCTCAGCACCACCGGGCCAGCTTCAATGGACAGTTTTCTTTTCACAAGGTAAAAAAAAAGCACAGATGATTTTGATCACTACACTGTGGGACTGGGCTCCCCCAGTGTCACTGTTATGTTTGTGGGGGCAGTGATGGGTGCTGAGAGTGAGGGTTGGGTGGGTGGGAGAAACAAAATGACACACAGAGATGTGACCGTGCATGCATGGCAGTGGATGGGGAGTTTACATGCCAAGTAGTGACACTGTGGGATTGGGTACCCCCAGTGTCACTGTTATGTTTGTGGCAGGTGCAGAAAAGAAGGGTCAAGTGGGTGGAAGACAGAGAAAAAAACCATGGAGATGTAGCCGCTCATGTGCAGGAGCATCGTGGTTTTATTTTACTGCTGGCAGACATTCGATGCATTCCAGGCTAACTTTGACAGATCAGCTTGGCTTGCTGGGTGGTGGAGATCAAAGGCAATAGCTGACCCCTAATTGGATTGGCTATTCCATTTCAAGTTCATGCCATCTCTGCCCAGCAAGCCAAAACTCTATCATACTAAGACTCGCTGATGATTGGTGTGACACTGAATTACCACTAAAACACTGCTTTGCATTGGACGAACAGTGTCACACCCATAATAAAAGCAGTACCACTGCAATACGTTCACTTGCACCTGTGCACATGAACATAAAAATGCACAAAAGGTGCAAGCAGTTAACAACAGCAATGTCCTAGGCAGGTAAAATAATGGGAAAAGTGCATCCTACAAACAAATTACATAGACTGTAATTAAGAGCCTGTAACAGGAACAATTAAATTGTTAGATTAAATAATAGAACAATGTTGTTATGGCTACAAGGAAGGTACAGCCTGAGAAAGAACCCAGGGAGAATGAGTAGAGGGCAGATAGAAAGAAACGTGGCCATGGGGTTCAAGGGGTAACTGGCACAACTAACAGTTTTCCAGGGAGGGTATCAACCCATAATACAAGTTAATAGGGCCTCCAAGGGGTATATTTTATGTATAGGCGGGTTTACCTATGCCAACATGACAACATTGTTGTCGGCATTCGGCATAGAGACATCCCCGATGTCAACAGGTGAAATTTCGCCTGTCAGACATCAGTCTGTTTTCTATCGAGGGGCTGTACCCTCAAATCTCCCATTTGGGGGCTGCGCCCTGTGCCACCCCTTCCACAGATTGTTAACTCCATTCAGAGTTAACTTGAAACGGGGTGAATGTCCTTGAAAGGGTAAGATTTGCCCGTGGGTTTCCCTCACAGTGACAATTTTGAAACTTGTCAAAATTGTCGCTGTGAGGGAATTCTCAGTATGGGTTTCGCTCTTGCATCGGTACATCATATAAGAGACTCCAAGAATCAGGTTTGGGTGAGAGGACTGCAAAGTGAAGCTGAGCAGTTATGTCAGCCTAAACCTCACAAGAGGAGCCTGTTATACTATAAGAAACACCCTCTTGGTGGACCTAGTAACATATTATAAATCACTGATGTTATTAATCACTGGAGTTGGAGCTGCACTGCTTGGTGAATAGATTATAAAATAAATTATTTTTTCATCTTACAACTGAACATCAGCTTTGTTCATATCCTTCTATGAGCCATGACACTAATGATGTTCAGGAGCTGATAAGGCATTAGCCCATTGATTAGCTCCTCTGAATTAAGAATAGTATGACAGATTTGCCACCATTGGACTTGTACAGTATCTATTCAGCCTGTTTTTAAAGACACCCTTAGATTCATTAACTACAGTATTCTCTGGAAGATTGATCCGCAAAATAACTACCCTCTGTGTAAAAAGTATTTTTTTTTTAGTCAGTACTGAATTTGGTACTCTGAATTTGCAGAGGATGACCACGCGTGTTATAAATATTTTGCCTTTTAATTATATTTAGCTGTTCCATCAAGTATTGATCTTTCATTACACCAAAAAACATGAGGTGATCACTTCTCTACCTACAATCTTCTAAGGAGTAGAGTTTTACATTAATTAATCTCTCAGTTTATGAACATTTTTTATATTCTGTTATGATTTTGGTGGCACATCGCTGCACACTCTCTACTTTGTTGATTTTCATTTTTTTACAAGAACACCACAGTTGACTGCAGTAGTCCAAAAGTGATATGACATATGACTTATATAATGGCATGATAACTTATGTATTTCTACTCTTGATGTTACGTTTGATGGCACCCATCATTTTATTTGCCTTTGACACTGCAGCAGTACACTGTTCCTTAAAATTTAATGAGATGTTGATAATTATACCCAGATCTTTTCAGACATGGCTGATTTTAAGACAGCGTTACAGAGTATATACTGAGTCTGAGTGTTATGAGGCAGTATGGCGCAGTGGGTTAAGGCTCTGAGCTGCAAATCTGGAGACCTGGGTTTGAATCCCACAGACCCCTAGGTGCATACTGTGTGACCCTGAGCAAGTCACTTAACTTCCTTGTGCTCCCAGGTTGCACCTGCAAACAAGCTTTCAGCTTAGTGTGTCTCACCTGGTAAAAATAATTGGTTATGTATACCCAGAAGTAAAATAATTACATTTGCTTAGATTAAAATACAGACCCCATTTAAAAGTCTAGAATTTTGATAGTATCCAGGTCTTTTTGGATACTTGCTATTTGTCCTTGACTACAGACTGGGCCACCAATCTGAGTATAATCTGCATATTTCACTATGAGATCATTGATGTTATTATGTAAATTGGATATAAACAACTGGAACAAGACTGGACCCAAAATGGATCCCTGAGGTACACTGCTAGTCACACCCCACATATCTGACAGAAAGTCATTTATAGAGACTCTCTGGGTGCAATTTATTAGCCAGTTTGCCATCCAACCTACTATAACATGATTAAGATTATATTTTATTCATTTTTCCACTATTGCCTAGTATGGGACAGTATCAAATGCCCTGCAGAAGTCCAACAAGATCACATCTGCTGAGCCACCCTGATCTAATATTGTACTTTGTTATGCCTGGGTTATGCACACCTATTATCCCACATACACATTACAATGTATTCATGGTCACTTATACTGTGAGACTACTATTTGTGTTAATATGTAAATGTAGGGGGGGTGGCTCACTGCACAGATTTAAAAGTCTGACAGAGGTTCCTAGTGCCTAAGCTCCATACACTGGGGAATGGCAGACTGTGAAGATTTACACAGTAGAAGCTAACAGCTGTTTGTCACTGAGAATTACTCTACCCAATATGTAAATCCACAAGAGAAATAAGTGTAACTTTGACCACCACTCAGACATTTACCACGATCGCCATTGTTATCTACTGTGTGGTGACTACCTATAAGCAATTTTGGTATGGTTCCAAGTTGTGTGATATGAACTTTCCTAACTTCAGTTTTTTTCCCTAAATAGCGTGTTGTCATAGGTCATACTGTAATTACCCTTGTTCCCATCCCAGAACCAGATACCATTAAGTCTAGCCCTGACTATCTTGATGCTCTGACTCAGTTTTTACCTATATTTAATGTTCATATTGACAACTTGAGTTTGTCTCTCCAATCTCTTCTCAATAGACAGATACACACCTCATTTACATCAGTAACAATGTTTTCAAAGGTCAGGTAGCACTTGATGACCTAATCAGTGATGATTTTGCAATGATTTTGGAAAACCCCATTGTCAAGTTTACATTTCAAATGTTTGTAGTTATTCAAGGTTTACTAATCTTTTGCCTCATCATTATGCTTTGCTGTCTGAGAAAAACCCTAAAACACCCTTGTGATCAGTTAATGTTCTTTTACCAAGTTTGTGCCACAGGCCTGTAAAGAAATGGTGCCTAACCATCTTCTTTTTGTTGTGATGCCTCTTTTACAAGGCAGCAAGGAGGGATTGTTATGCCTGAATTATGCACCCCTACTAACCCACATACACATTACAATGTATTCCTGGTCAATTATACTGTGATACCGCTATTTGCACTAATATGTATATGTAGGTACCCATCGTACAAGCATGGGTGTTAGGAATGTGTTTTGCTGCTAATATATGCTACTGATATTATCTTTAAATCATTGTATATGTTGTTTTACTGTTATGATTTATGTTTTATACTTATCATGCATGATACATTATACCTCACTATAATGCATTTACCTAGGTTATGTTTCTTTTATGTATTTTATACAAATGTATTCTGACCCATATCACTGATAAGAGGGCCTTTTCAGATTGTCAGTGATTGTTATATATATATTCTTATATTCTCATATAATCATATGCAGTCTGTGTCTTACACTTAGGTATCACACCACATGTATTTCTGGTTACTCAGCATTCTCTTTGTCTGTGATTTATTGATGACAGAGTATTTCCTTTTTCCTAACTTCTTACTTATTAGTAATGATGCATGGATACCACTTTTTGCCCAGATTTTGATCCTACCAGATCCGGTTGAACATCAGGTTGGATACTACTGTCAATACTATAGTCAATAAATATAAACAAATCTGTTGTAAATAACTGGTTTTATTATGCATATATGCACATATAAAATTTAATTATATTTAAAATCATTGTACTCATTTTATTGAGCGTTATTGCACATTGTTGTACTTTCATCTTTTACCTATACTTTTAGATGTATTGTCAGATTGAAAAGCTAAAAATTACTTATAGAACTTTTATTTGGGGAGGGTATCAAATGCAAAATGTCCACAGTACAATACATGTTATTCCAATTCAAATTGTCAAATTTTCACCACTTAAAAGAAGGCAATTAAACATTAGAAATTTTGTACAAGATTTTGTTTTAAAAAAAGTAACATGTTTGCATTCTCAGTCAATAGACGAGAACGATACTCTGTAATAATGTCCCCTGCAACACTAAACATTCATTCACTAGGAACGCTACTGGGTGGTGCTGACAGGTAGCATTTTGCAAGTCTGGCAGGCATTGGGAAGCGGAGGTGTTTTCTTTCCCCAGTAATGGATGGCGTCAGGTGTTGTTTTTTTGGGGAGCAGATATTCCAAAATGTATATTTTAATCTCTGTGTTTCTTTATGTGACCGCCGCATTTTCTACAGCTGTGGGAGAGAAGGTATGTCTCAGTAAAACAAATAAAGGACATGTGCATTGCAAAAGAACAGCAACAAACCAAAGGACACTTACTTTCCTGTGGCACAGCATTACACTGTATAATGGTGTCCCACAGGTCCTCTGCCTCAAACTTAGGCTTCTGAATGGGATCCACTCGCACATCCTTCGTGTATCTGGGCTTGCAAAGGTCAAGTTCATCAACTAGTTCTTTGACAACTGCATGGGCAAATGATTTTCCACTGTCCATTCTAAAAAAAATGCAATTTGAAATGGGGGTCAAGAAATGAAGCAGCTACCAATTCCTTTGATTCTTCATAATGCTTAAATTGAGAGTCCATAGCTGCCAATAGAGCTTTGTGCATAGATAGTAAGCCAGGTATCTTAATGTTCTCAGTTACATGATAAACTACTGTGGAAGTGGGGATTATGTCTGACATGTAAACTGACTGCAGGCTTAACCTTCCAGTTTTGTGCTCAAAGGACTTTAGTATGCAGCACACACACTTTCTGCAAGTGACCATTGTGTAAAGCTCAGAGTTCTGTTCTCAGTTTCAGAGGCGTACACTATGAGAACTTGCCTCTGCTCTAGCAGTCTTTCTAACATATAACTGCTATTCCACCTGGTTGGAATGTCTTGAATGAGCCTGTGAACAGGCACTTTCAGACTTTTCTGTAAAGCTGTTAGTTTTTCTGTAGCACTGCTGCAGTGTTTAAAATGCCCCACTATAGCTCTTCCAACTGCCAGCAAGTCTTCACAGGAATTTTGCCTCATAATGCATTGTGGACAATCAGCTGCAGCATATGTGCTAAGCACCCCTCACTTGATACATCACTTAACTTCATTGCCTTTGTTATGTTGGGGCCATTATCCCTAATGACTAATAGCCTTTGACTTGCTTGCAAACCCCAATTATCAAGCATCAGCATAAACTCTCTGCATAAATTTTCACCAGTGTGCCTTTGAGTTAAAAGTTTAAGCTCCAGCATAGCACCGCTGTGCTTGTAACTAGCACATATCCAATGCAGAGTGATTAAGAGGTAGGATTCAATGGAATGTGCTGCAGTCCATGTATCAGTGGCGAAACTGATTGTGGGCACAGACTGCAATTCACTAATTAACTTCTGATGAAGCTTCTCATACATGGATGGAATTATATTGTCAGAGAAATACCCCCTTGAAGATGTCACATACCTTGGCTCTAACACTGAAAGGAGCCTTTTAAACCCCACTTTATCAACAATGGCATACAGCTGTTCATCCAAAGCCATCATCTTGGCTATGCTTTCTGTGATCTGCTTAGCCTTTGCATGCTCGGAGGGTAAAAGAAGGGTTTGGGCTAAACAAGCTTCAAGTGCAGGCTGCTCTTTTTTAATTTGTTTAGTTGGAGGCTCATGGCATTTATCTTTGGAAAGCTGGGCAAGCATCACTTTCTCTGCTAACTGCTCTGCATGCTCTGATTTATGCTTATTTTTTAATTATTTAGCAGGCTTGATGTCCCATAACTTTTCACAGATGAACCTCTACTTATAAAAGTAGGTGCAGTACATAGAAGACATTTTGCTTTTGAATCATTGTCAGCATCAAGGTAGAAATACTGCCAGACTCGGCTTTTTTGCAACACTTTTGTAAAAGGAAAATAAAGACAAATAAAAATTAAGTGGACAAACATGACCCAGCAACTTGTTTGTTTGCACCCCATTGCCCCTGCAGATAACTTACCTGAACTAGCTCCTTAAATAAGCAGTACCCAATCGAGCCAGATACTATGAAAATACAGAAAATCCAACTGGATCAGATATCCGTGCATCACTACTCATTAGTAATTCTGTTTCCTAAGTAACTGCCCAAGGAAGATGCCTTGTTACACCTTATTTAGGATACATGTCCAATGTGTTATGTTTCTCATATCTGTAACTATGTTGTTATCACTACTATATAACCTTCTGCAAGCCTGTTCCTCACAGAGAGAATTATACCTTCCTCGAGGACTGTTGAGAAACTGACTCCCTTGTGATTTTCTCTGTCACATGTTTGGCATAAGCATTGTGATAAACATCTCATTATTACTTACTGTTTGTGTATGTGTTCTTTTGCTAACACTACAGACATACAAGGCCCTAATAGATCTACAGCTGGACTTTAGATAACAACTTATTTTTTTCATAAAAAAAGCAGGTTTGCTATGCATGATCAGCCTGCAGTGAAACCATGCTGAGATCTATCTACTGAGTCTGTTGACTTTAACTGATATTTTATCTTATCCACAATTATGGCCTCTAGCAGTTTTCCAGGTACGGATGTCAGACTGATGGGTCTGTAGCTTTGCATGCCTAGGTTGTTACCTTTCTTAGATATGGGCATAATTTTTGCAGTTTTCCAGCCTTGTGGGATTGATCCTTCTATGGCAATATGCAAGGTAAACAGAGCCTAGAGAGAGGTCAGATGTGTTTGGTCTCCATAACCAGGGGTCCCTCCAGACCGAGTGGGCAGGCAGCTGGAGGGCTGGTTTCATTCTGTAATCCTCTTCAGACAGTGCTATGCAATGACGGGTCAATAAGGAACAAGATTGCCATTTTTTGCAGAGTTGATTTCCTCCAGTGACCTGGCTTTCATCATGGAGACCTGGCTGGGTGATGAGGCTGGTCCAGTTTTAGAGCTGTCTGTTCCCACTGGGTACTCTATAGTGCACAGGTTTTAATGTTCAACAAGTTTTACTACAGAGCCCTGCATACTGATGAACAGGAAGCAGGAAGAGAGACTAGTAGTTTCACCAGGCAAGGTGAACTACCATTCTGTTTAAGGATATATTTTTCTAAACACACACACAACAAAACAACATGCCAGAGCTACAGATGAGTAGTCCTCGCCCATAATTTTGGGTAATCAGAAGAAGCTGAAAGTTTTGGGTCAGCTGTGACCTTGGGACCACTTCCGGGTCATGAGGGAGTATATAGCTTGACATTCTACAAGCAGGGCAACTACAACAGGGCGCACATGGTCATGGGCAGAGACACGCATGTTATAGCATGTGTCAAGTGAGTATGGTGGGGAAGGAGGGGAAGAGGCTTGACATTGTTGCCAACAAAAGGTAGACATATATTGACAAGAGTTCCTGAGACACATACAGGGCAACAACACAAGATGGCTAATAAAGTAATGATGTTGGATGGGGAAATAGGCTTCCAGTGCACAGATTCCTCAATGTACATCATACAGAGGGAAGAAATACAATGTGAAACCTATAGATGTTAAAATGTATATATAGCGATAAGGATCAGCTAGTAATGTTTACTAAGCAGCTTGATGCCCTGGAAAGATCTCAGAAGGAATTAGCCAATAAACTAAAATTATACAAATCACTAATAAAGGATAACCAGCATAGCGTACCACTAAAAGCAAGTACCAAGAGAAAAGCATACACAGATCAAAATGAGGCAGACAATGAATGGTATGAGGTACGATCAATAAAAGGAAGAAAAAGAAAGGGAGAGAGGTTTAATTTTCAGAACCCAGAGGAAGATCCATCCACATCAAAGGAAAAGTAGGTGCCTTACCATGATCCCCCACACCCACAGCAAAAGGTGATCATATGAATTCACCAGAAAATGTAAACAGTTTACAGACATAGAACATATAAGCTCCACTGATACACCATCAGAGAATGATGCACTGACAGAACATAGGCTAACAGAAGCACAAGAACACATCTGCAGATGTGACAAGGAGAACACAATGTTTTATAGTTATTCAAGGGCAGGGGCTAAAGACATCATCTATATGGCAGATACAATTGTTAAGGGAGTAGGGGAGAAACCATTAAGTATAGTACATGTAGGGATAAATGGCATTGGGAAAAAACAAGAAAGGGAAGTGGTAGAAGACTTCATAAAGCTAACTAAAAAACTAGAAGAAAAGGGCTGTGAAATTTTGTTCTCAGAAGAACTCCCAGTACCAAGAGCCAGCCAGAAAAAAACAACATGATATTAAGGGATTTAATCAATGGCTGAGCAATTGGGCAAGGAATAAGAACATTAAAGTAATCAGGCATTAAAAAAATTCTGCAATAAGGCATAAATGTATTGTATGGATGGTTTACACTGTAGCAGGATAGGAATTAGAATGTTGGGAGAAAATCTGGCAAGAGCATCAGCTGCTAATTTAAATTTAAATTTAAACTAATTAACCAGGGGACGAAAGGAAACTCAAAACTTAACAAAAGACAAAAAACAAGAAGTATAACTTAAAATGATAGTAAGAAAGATACTAGTATTATGTTGTTAAATGCAAGAAGCCTCAATGGGGAAAAATTATCAGAACTCCATGCTTTGACAGTAAAAGAGAGAACCAATATTTTCTGAATAACTGAAACCTGGTGGGATGAGAATAGTTGTTGGAACCAGCAAATCAAGGGTTACCAACTCTTTAGCAAACCTAGAAAAGGCAGAAGAGGAGGAGGGGTGGCCTTCTATGTAAAGGAAAGTATTGATTGTTGTGTGGTTGAGAACAATACTGGTGAAGTGGAGGTGGAAGCAGTATGATTACAAATTTCAGGTGCAACTGGAAAAAGCTTTTATCTGGGGATATTCTATAGACCACTGAACAGTAACAATGAGTGTACAAATTTATATTATACCAAATAGGAAATATAACTACTAAGGGAGATGCAATCATACTTGGTGATCTCAATATACTAGGAGTCAATTGGGAGAAAATGAAAGCAGCTGGAGCAGGAGAACCAAAAATTATTATTACCCAGGATGTATTCAATTTACATCAGTTAATAACACAACCTACTAGAGGAGATAATATTCTCAATGTTATTTTAACAAACATACCAGATGAAATCAAACATATTAGCATAGAAGCTCCCTTAGCTAACAGTGACCACAATATTGTTCAAGTACAGGTTGACAGAAGAGGAAAAAAGACCAGGTGTGTATTTAGTAACTACAATGAGGATAATTGGGAGGTTATTAAACAAAAATTAAAAGCACTAGAGTTAGCAAAGAAAATGACATCTCTGTCACCCAGTGAGGCTTGGAAACTCCTTGTTGACACAATTAAATCATTAGAACAACAATACATGCCACAAAATAAAACATATAATAGAAATAGAAAAAAAGCAGTTTGGCTAAAGAATAAGATTCAGAGACTGATAGTGAAAAAAATAAATAATTTGCATTAATGAAAAAACACAAACTATAGTTAATGTTAAAACATACAAAATGACTCAAAAATCTGAAGTGTGCCATTAAAAAAATCTCACAGAGATGTTGAGTTTACAATAGCTCAGTCTAAGGACAACATGAATGGATTTTATTCATATATTAATAACAAAAGAAAAGTTCTAGAATAATCAGTCCATTAACAAAAAATGGCAACCTTTATAGTGAGCCTGGTGAAATGGCAAATATATTTAATGCATATTTCTGCTCAGTTTTTCATGACAATAATGCACTGATGGATAACATAGAAGGAATTATGCAGACAGGAAGAGATGAGGAAAAGGATATATGTAAGGCAGGCTATATTAAACAAAAGCCTAACAATCTAGACATTAACAAACCACAGGGACTGGATGGCTTACATCCACATATGCTGAGATAATAAGCAGAAGAACTAGCACTGCAAATAGCTGTAATCGGGAATAAAACCATTGAAAAGAGAGAGGTCCCAGAGGACTGGAGGAAGGCAATTGTGGTCCCTATATATAAAAAAAGAAAATAAAAACACACCTTTGAATTATCGACTGGTAAGTCTAGCTTCAATAGTTAGTAAAATTTTAGAAGGAATCATAAAAAGAGAGACTCAAAAGGGATTACAGAACAAAGGAATAGGTGACCATGCACAACATGGATTTAGTAAAAACAGAAGCTATAATACAAACCTTATATGTTTTTATGATTCAGTAACCAAAGAATTAGATCAAAAGGAATTGGTGTACATTATTTTCTTTGATTTTAAAAAGGCTTTTGATACCTTATCACAAGTAGAGGTTAAGTTAATAAACTGGATAAAGGACTGGCTACACAATAGAACCCAGAGGGAGAGGGTAAATGGACACCTATCAGCTGAGGGGAGGGTGAAAAGTGGTGTGCTCCAGGGTTTGGTCCTGGGACCACTTTATTTATTCAACAATTACAAATACAGGGAGACAATAGACTACTTAAATTTGCAGATGACTTGAAATTGGGAGGCAGGGTAACTACTTTAGAAGGATGCAGAAGTATGAGGAAAAAACTTGGGTGAAATAGTTGAATGGGCAGATAAAATTAAAATGACATTTAGCATTGAAAAGTGTGTAGTGATGCACTGTGGTAAAAATAACCCTAGGCAAGATTATAGCATTCACAGTATAAACCTAAAAAAGTGGAAGATTTTAGGGACCATGGGGTACTAATATCAAATGACATGAAGCCCAGCAATCAATGCAAAAATGAAGCCAGGAAGGTTAACCATTTAACAACTTGTATAAATAGGGCCTTCATCAACAAACCTGCTGCAATAGTCATGCCCTTATATAGAACCTATGTTAGACCTCACACAGACTATTGCTCAAAGGTATGGAACCCGGCCTTAAAGACAGACATAGACATTTTGGAGAAATCGCACCACAGTTTACAAAACAGATCAGGAACTTAAAATATACAGCATACCCAGTGAGATTAAGTAAGCTAGGGTTGTGGCCTTTATGCAAGAGAAGGCAGAGGGGATGATCTTGTGACGCTATACAAAATAATTAATGACAAGGAATTAATATCTAATCTAGGAATTCAATTTATACATAATGGGCTGGATATTCAAAAGGGTTGCGCCATGCGCAATAGGATTGCGCCAGCGCAAGTCTGAAAATGCGCTATGCTGCGATATTCAGCAGGTGGCAGTTGCGCAGCCAAAATGCTGAGCAACAGTGCAATGATAATGAAGGCATGCGCAACCTAAGGGGGAGGAACCAAGCATAAATGGCGCAGTGCGATGTTCAAAGACTGCGCAATGCACAACAGTGGAGCAAGCGGAAGTTGTGCACTAGCGTAAATGAGCCAATATAAAAAGGAGCAAGGAAGATGCGTAAGAACGCTACAGGGAAGCCACATGAGGCAGAGGGAGAGGCAGGGACAGAGAAAGTGGCAGAAGGAGGGCAGGCAAGGGAAATACCACAGCAGAACAGAGGCACAGGCAAGGTGTGTGGTGACACACAGACAGAGGCCAGCACAGATAGGTGTACCCGGTGCAGGGGAGGTAGCAGTCAGAACAGCGGGGGTAACAAAGCAACAGATGCTGGAGGGGGAATGCAAGCCAGGGACATGACCAGTGCCACATTCAACATGGATGCCGTAATGAGGGGGGTGAGAAGGCATGCTGCAGGGGGACGTGGCCGTGGAAGGGCCCGTCGGTGGTATGCCCCCAACAGGCAGTACCGAGCCCTCACCAGCTTTGAACCATATACAGATACCAAGACTGTGGGCTAGTACCGCCTGAACAGTGCAATACTGAGGCGGCTCTGTGAGCTGTGCAGTGATGTGATGCAGGCACCCACACGACAGAGTCATGCTCTGTCAGTGGAGACAAAGGTAACTGCCTGCATGTGCTTGCTCAACACGGGTACCTTCCAGAGACCAACAAGGGACACCACAGGCATAACACAGTTGGACACGTCACGCATCCTCACCCAATTCCTCAGCGCACTTCTGCCACGTGCTGCGGAGTACATCCATTTCCCCAGCACTGCGGCGGAGCGCATAGCAAACATACAGGAGTTCCACAGGGCAGCATGTATATGCCTGGCATGCTAGGGGCGATAGAGCTGCACCCATGTGGCCATACGCACACCACCTGGTGAGGAGGGGGCTGCCTACATGAACTGAAAGGGCTTCTCCAGTGTCAACTGCCAGGTGGTGTGTGATGCCAGTGGGCGCATCATCAATGTCTGTGCCACGCACCCTCGGGGAGCACATGATTCATACATCTGGCACCAGTCAGCACTGTGCCACCAATTCGAGAGTGGGGACATCCCTACAGGTCATCTAGTGGGTGAGTATGTAAATAGAATTGACATATCGTGGGCATGGGGTAGCATGGCCAGAGGTGCCATGGGTGTGGGCCACAGGGCCTGGGGCAGTCTGAAGCTGAACACGACACTAACCACCACTCTCTGCAAACAGGTAACAGTGGATACCCACTCCATCCCTGGCTGCTCACACCCTACCGGTGGCCCACGACCCCATCGCAGCAACGCTACAATGAGGCATACGCCACCACACGCAATGTCATCGAGCGGGTGTTCAGGATGCTGAAGGCACATTTCCATTGCCTGGACACCTCTGGCAGTGCCCTACAGTATAGCCCCCAAAGGCCTGTGGAATATTCCTGGCTTGTTGCATCCTGCACAACATGGCCAAAGACTGTGGGATAGCCATACAGGTTGAAGAGGGGGACAGCGATGGGGACGATGGAGATGCTGGTGATGATGGGGATGGGCAGCCCCCCCCCTTGGCCGATGGGACCCCCGACTGATCCGACTGGCACAGCTGCACCAGGACACCATCACAGAGGAGCACTTCAGCCAACCCAGGTAAGTCATGGTGCCATGCGCAACCACCAGTGGCTAGGGCACAACCCACAGACAGGCATGAAAACATACCAGGGGTGCATGCCGGCAAGGGATGTGGCAGTGCACAGAAGCACACACACACAGCCAGGGAAGGGTGAACAGTAACACGCCACATGGACAGACACACACACACACACACACACACACAATAGGCACAAAATGTGCACAGGGGTCAGGTGCAAACTGAGCCGGAACGCCAACACTAGCAACACACATGTCCACAGGCCACCACGTCCACTGACTGTCCATGTGTGTGTGTCAGATGCTGGGCACCATCGCACTTTGGTGTACAGTGCAATGCAGGCATCATCATGCACATGTACCTGTGGACAGCAGCCGGGAGGGTGTGCAGGTGGACCGTGTGTCCACTTGCAGGGCCGGGCACCCACCCGTGCACTGCCCAACGAAACACACAATGCACACAGGGCAGCACCAGACAAAGCCAGTGCTGGGAGACAGGTCAGTCTTGCAGCACAGTGCCACATCCACCTCGGATGCATGGGCGGCCCCGCCGAGACCCACCAGCACTGGCAGGCTGACCACAGGCCTCATGGGGTGGCACTGATGATCCACCAGGGGTTCCACTGCGTGACCACGACGGTGCCCGCACAGGGATCTGCAGCACACCGAAGAATCCTGCATCAGGAGTGCTCGGGATGCCCACAGCTGAACCCGGCGTCGACAGGGTGGGTGTCGCACGATGCCGGGAATGGGGAGTGGACAGCGCACTGCGTGGTGTGAGCAACGCATGGGCACCTGACTGTGTGCCCATTGTGGCCATGACAGCAATTAACGGCTGTGCAAGCCTGTCAATGGCAGCGGTCACATCCTCACGCAAATGGTCAATCCATGACACGATCCTATCGGTGTCCCTGCTGCGTCACTCCTCGGCCCACTCCAGGGCCACACACAGTGCCTCCACGGATGTTGCAAGCTGCATCTGCTGCTGGACCGATGCCTGCAGTAGGCGGGTGTGCTCATCAAAGAGGTCGCCTGCCTCCTTGGCATCCCGTCCCTCAGGGTGTGCAAGTGCCTGATGTTCAGCACCCCTTGTGGGTGGATGCTGCACACCAGGACCAGGTATGGGCATGTCCACAGGCAGTGCACAGACGCCACTGCTGAACCCTGAACCCCCAGTCCAGGTGTCCGAATGCTGCTGCCGCCCCTCTGCCTGCTGTGCCCAAGGGATCAGTTGTGCCGCCGCTGTGTCTGCAACACTCCCACTGTCCTGACCAGCCACCGGTGCTGCCCCACTGGTGCTGACAGGCACAGCCTGGGACTGTGCTGACACTCTGGCACAGACGGTGCCACCAGCCACAGCCATGGGCACGGGCTGACCTGCTGTGTGTCCATTCCGTGGCACACACATGTCACTGCCCATTATGGTTGTGTCTTCATCAGTGGTGCAGGTCTCTGCCACAGCCACAGCATGCTGGCATCTCTGGATGCCAGAATGCTGAGACACAGGAAGGGCTTCCCCCACACCTGTCTCAACATCATCAGTGTGGACAGCCAGGTGGACCCACTGTTGCAAAGCTCCACGTATACCTGTGGAGGTGGATGGTCCCTCCTCCAACTCCAGCTGACTGTCCGCAGTCGACAGGCCCACCACCGCTGACCCATGCAGACACACAGGATCTGTAAGGGAAATCAGAGTTGCGTTATTTCATGAGACCTACCCTGCCCCCCCATAGACAGACCATGACTTACCATGCAGTGATGGGCCACCACCCATCTGGAAGCCACCTCCCGTAACACCCTCTATGGCACTGTGGTGCATGCTTGCAGCAAGCCTGTCCTCTGCTGGTGTGAGCTGCACCACCTCCGGCTGTCCCCCGCCTGTTGCAGCATGTGCCGCCCTGATGGCAGCCACCTTCTCCTTCACCCTCCTCCTGTCAGTACCCATCTTCTTCTTACACTCCTGCACGGAGCGCTGGTGGCTGCTGTGCAGGTTGACGGGACATGCCACCTCCTCCCATGCAGCAGCATGGGCCTGAGGAGTGCCCCACCGTCCACTGAGCAGTGGCTCCTGATCCAGGTAGGCCTCGAAGAGTGCCATGGTCTCGGCTTTTGTGAAGTTGGGCCTCCTCTCCCGCCCACCATCGTTGTCCTCCTCACCCAGACCTTGCTTGGTCATTATTTAGCCTGTAAGGATGACAGTGGTTACCTGTGACTGTGCAGTACAAAGCATGTCCCTGATTACACAGTTCAGACCCCCACACAGCATGCAACTCACCAATAAAGCGCAGTAACCAAAAATGGCCACTGTGAACATTGTCGCAGTTTTATAGCACAATGCATGCAAATTAGGTGAGAAGCAACTTTAATGAGATGCAAATCGCATTGCTGCGCCATTGAATGGCTGATCAGATGATTAGCATATGACGGCTGAATATCACGCTTTTGCACTTTGTGCAATTGTGTTGAATGTGCTAAGCCAATGGCGCAGTTCCGTGCCATGCATAATACACCGCACTGCACATGCCCACGTTGCTTACACAGTCGTATGCCACACTGATGACGTGCTGTGCATGGTAGGCAATGCAGGGCATGGCCACCATTGTGCCAGTGGTGCTATAGTGAAGGTCAGTACATGGCACTGTGGCACTAGGCCTTCATAGATGCAATGGCACAACTGTGCGATAGTGCACTGTGGTGCTGGCACACAGGCAGCCAATTGCACTACATGCATTGTCATCCGATGGCGCTGTGCGTGGCCTTGCACCAGGGACCCATGACCCTGTGTCTGACCTTTGCCCCCTTGGCACCATGCATCAGGCATCGGTGCACCTCTATCGTGCTGTTCGGTAACAGCGCAATAGGGAATGGCAGCGTGGTACCGAGCAGCATCTGCATGTGGGGTACCGCGCTGCATAGTGCCGTATTTCCTACTATCACATTGGCAATGGCACAGAGAAGGGCTGCTCCCTGGTCTGCAATAGAGCTGGCAAACCTGGTGGCCACAGTGGAGCCACATCATGGGCATCTCTTTGGGGAGACACCCTTGGATAGGCCTAGGTCCCAGGTGTGGAGTGAGGTGGCCACAGCCCTAGAGGCGGTGACTGGCAGGGGCAGGATGGCGGAGCAGTGCAGGCACCGATATTCGGACCTGCTTAGGAGGGAGCCTGAGTTACTGGCCAGACTATGGTCACATGCCAGGAGGGGGAACGGTACCACAACCAGGTAGGGGTTCCGTCAACACACTGTTTTCATCCATATGAGTCACATTGTTGTTTGTGTCCAGCACATAGGGGAGGGACTGTATGGGTTAGCCCGTGGCGGTGTTCACAGGGTGTGGGGTTGGTGGGAATGGCTGGGGGGGCACACTCCTTGGGGCAGGGGGACTTTGCTTTGGGACTGCACTGATGTTCTTCTCTGCTTTTTGTCCCCCAGGCCCAGAAGACTTATGCCGTTTGAGAGTGAAGCGCAGGGCGGTGGAAGACAGAGCCAGGCAGGCCGGGGGTCCACAATGGTCACCCGACTGTCCCGATGAGGGTGAGTGACAGACATCCATTCTTAATATTGCATGCTGTGTGGCAAGGTGGGCAGCGGGGCATGGCCACCATTCATTGACATCACTGCCATGCACGCCACTGGTTACGGTCAACACTGTCCAGTGGCAATGCATGTCTGGGTGTGTGTCACTGGTGGTGCATCGTGCACCAGGTGCATGGCTGTGCCACTGCCTTTGCACCACATAGCCATGTCACTAGACAGCCACGGTGGTGCTGTGCGTGACTTGGCTGGTGGGTGTGTGCAGCATTCAGCATGGCTGTATGCGCCTGGGTGGGCAGGTCCTGTAGACGTGATCACTGTGGCTGGTCACACACCATCACAGTGGTATGTCCCATGGCCATATGCCATGCACAGTGGGCGGGCTGTCTGTGGTTGTGCATTCACACTATTGACTGTGCTCCTTGTCCTAGGTCTGAGACATCTCAGGAGATGAGGGATGCCATGAGGGGCTCCTCGATCTGGCCGGGAGTCTGTGGTGATACTGGAGGCTGGACACATCAGAGTACTGCGGTGACACAGGGCAAGGTGGACCCAGAGCCAGGAACAGCAGACAAGCTGAAAGTCCCTTGGCCCCACCCTCGACCCACCCTCACACCCCACCTATCCATCCCATTTGTCCACCTTCCCTGCCCATCCCCACCTTGTTTGTGTCCCCACCCCAAGCTTGCAAATAGTTATTGTTATTGTACATAGTTGAGTTTTATATTTTTACAATACATTTGAATTTTATATGAATACCGTGGTGGTCTCTGATTTGCAGTGGGCTATAGGTGCTCAGCTGCAGTGGTCTGCATGGCATCGTGGGTGGTGCAGTCATGGGTATGTGTGTGTGTGTACATGTGGAGGTGACTATGGTGTGGGGGTAGATATCAGTCAGTGTCTGTAGTATGTGTGTTGTTCCCCGTGCACTGGATGACTGTGTGCAGTGGTCCATGGCACGTGATCTGTGTCCATGGTACACCCATCGGCCCGTCCATGGCCTGTGCAGCCGACAAACATGCCTGTCTGTGACCTGCATGATCTGCTGGCTTGTTGGTGGTAGCATTCTCTGCAGGGCAGACACTGTACCCGTTGTTTTGCTGGGTTGCCCATGTCACTGGTGTGGTGCGTGCTTACACGCACCACTGTGGGTGCCTGTGCTGGCTGTTGTGGCCAGTGGTGGGCTGGGGTGTGTTACTGGGATACTGTGTGGTGTGCTGTACCACTGGGGGAGGTGTTCTTTACACAACCATCCAATCTGGGGTCACTCTTCTGCCAATGCATGGTCGGTCTCTCAGCAGTATATCGGGGGACTGTGCATGGTGGTACTTTGTCTGCCGTTGTTGCATTGCTGTGTGCTGCAACCTGCTGATGGGTGCTCATGGTGGGACTGGCTTGCATGGTTCTGTGGTGCACAGGGTTGCATTGCCACTGTGGGGGTGGTGGCATGCATGGGGATTCCTGCGGTGCTGGTCACTGCTCATGGGGGGTTGTCTGCGGTCACCGTGCAGGGTGTGCTGTGCATTGGGGGGATGGTGTGGCACAGGGTGGTCCGCCCTCCTTGTGCCAGTCACAGCTTGCGGTAGGTGTGTATGGGGCACCATGGCCAGGCTGTGGGTTGGTTGCTTGACTCCATGGACCAGTGGTTATTCCAGCCCTCCCCTGGTTGTGATGTGCTTGGGGTATGGGGGGACAATGTCTGTTCTGCTGTGTGTTCCTGTGCCCATCTGTGGCATGGATGGTGGGCCCCTGCCTCCCTGGTTGTACAGTTACATTGCTCTGCAGCTGTGGGGCTCCCTGCTTGTGCTATGGCGCTTCTGGACTGCTCAGCTGGGCATCCCTTGTTGCGCCATAGTGCATCATATCTGCTCAGCTTCCCCTCCCTTGTTGCGCTATGGCGCTGGTTGTGCGATATTCAGACGTTGGCTGTGGGCGCAATTTGGCTTGCTCCTGTTTTGAATATCGCGTCTGTTGTGCATGGGTGCAATAGACTTGCTCTTGCTCCTGCTATTGTGCACATTTTGAGTGCAGTTTGAATATCTGGGCCAATATGCATAACTTTAGGGTTCACAACAGACAAATACGGGGGCAGATTTGCAGGACAAAATCCAGGAACCATGCATTTTTACCCAAAACAATAAGAATCTGGAACCAGTTGTCAGCTGATATTATAAATGAAAACACCTTTTCAGGATTCAAATCTAAACTAGATAAATACATAAATGAAATTATGGACAGTAATCCACTGCATGTGGGGATAGCATTTATGGGTAATGCATGCCTTCTGCTATACTAATACCATAGTATGAACCATAGTGTATTGTAATCTACGCCAAACTGAATCACTTTTTTTTGCTGCAGAAGTTAATTTTTCAAATTTAGCAGTGGATTTATCTAAATTAGGGTTTAATACCAAATACAGATCCCCACCCATTATTTAATGAGTAGGAAAGGTTGCTAGTTCCAAAAATAAATCATTATACAACAACGGGAGAACTTTAATTTGGGACATATAAATTTATTATTGTGTACATTTGCTCCATTACTTTTAATTCAGCTACTGTATTCCCATTTTTATCCACAACTGATCTGCCAAAAATGATACCAGAACCTCTTTTCAACATGATGGCCACCCCCCTGAATTGTTTTTATAGGAGGCATTGATTCCTATACCCCACTTCCTGCTATAAAAATTAAATAAATCATTAGAGAAATAGGTTTCTTGCAGAGGGATGCATTTAATATGATTTTTATCTAAATAATTAAACACCTTTTTATGTTGGCGCACTTGTGCAGCCAACATCTTGGGACAGTGCAGCTTTGGAGGCACGGTCGCTGTTGGGCAAATGCAGGGCATGCACCAGTAGGTGTGTCCCGCATTCCACAATCAGCCTGCATGCTGGCGCCACACCAAACATACATAATGTGGCGAGCACATCTAAGAAAAGGTCTGCTGCAATTTGAGCAAAGCTCGTCAGATGCAGCGGTACTTTTCTTGCCATGCTCACCGCCATTATGTACATGGCAGCACACTGGTCACTGAACTGCCGACTTTGGGGGTGCCCAATCCCCCTGTCGGCTGCCCCTGCCCCCTGTGAATGTGCCGATGGGGGAGCCCACTCCCTGTTGGCATAAAGCATCCCCACCCATTTGTGATATGCTGACGGGGGTGCCCAATCCCCCTCGTCTCTTACCCCACCCCCCTTTCCTTGTGTGCCGACAGGGGAGCACACTCCCGTTAGCAGAAATAACCCCCCATGTTGTTTGCCGATGAGAGTGCCCAATCCCCATTGGCTACAGACCCCCAAACAGTTAGGTGGCATGCTGGGAGCCCACCCCAGCGTGACAAATCCCATGCAAAAAAAAAAAACTGTCCCGTGATGGGTTTTTCCCGTTTGAACTTGTAAAAGGAAAACGGTCCCTCGTAGTCTCTGTGCCCCCTCTCCCCACCTGCATCCACCCACTGAGCACCCTGGCTGCCCACACCCCCCTCACCCCATACTTACCTCCGGAGTCCAGCGTGACAATCTTCGGTGGACCGGGAGCACGTCTGCACTCTTCAAAGCCAACCGTGAACTGAGGAAATGCCGGTAAGCTGTATAATGAAATAAATAGGGTTTTTTCAACTTTGCTGCATACCTCAGGAATGTTTGTGAATTTTGGCCCCAAATTTTCAACATGGGGTTTTTGGGACCCCTTCTCATGAATTCTTGCACTGTTATGGCGTTATTCGGTCCCAAAAGGTGATTTTGCAGTCACTGCATGGAATCACCTTTCGGGACCACATAACAAAATGGCAGTGCCACTGTTCATGAGGGGGGCTCTCAAAAACCCTACGTTCTAAATTGGTGGGGCAATTCAAAACATGACTTGTTTTCGAGCGTGCGTAGCAACTGCACA
Source organism: Neoceratodus forsteri (assembly GCA_016271365.2). Taxonomy (NCBI): domain Eukaryota; kingdom Metazoa; phylum Chordata; order Ceratodontiformes; family Ceratodontidae; genus Neoceratodus; species Neoceratodus forsteri. The sequence goes on along the minus strand of CM028136.1, from coordinate 351,089,562 downwards.
ACGCACGTTCGTAAGTTAGTGAATTCACAATATTCTGTCTGTGACCTTAAAGTTATATAAAAATTGTAAATAAAAAAATGGTACAGAGTCATCAGAATTTCCTGATAATTCAACTATGTAAATTGTATAAATCAACACTACGTATATTGTATCTTGTTCCTTGCTTTGCACTATGTTTATGTAATTGTCCCCGACCTAACCAGGTCCATCTTGCAAATGAGCATTGCTCAATGATGTCCACCTGGATAAATGAAGATTTGATTGATTGATTTTCATGCCAGATTCTCAACATTGGCATTTTACCACACCTTCTTATGAACTGTACAGCTGTCATTTTTCACATCCTGGCCGAAAAGTGTTTTCGCACTCCCGGCGCAGAATAGCATGGTCGTGGTGAAAAATCAGTGTTTAGGACACATTACAAAAATGACAGTGATAATGTTCATGAGCAGAGGTCCTACAATGCCTGTGTTGAAAATTTGTTGACAATACTCTGTAAAATGACTGTTTTACAAGCCTGCATAGCAACTGCGCAATGCACGCTCGTAAGTTAGCTCATTTACAATATTTTAACACCAGATTCTCAGCATTGGCATTTTACTACACCTTCCTGAGAATCGTATAGCTGTCATTTTTCACATCCTTGCCGAAATGTGTTTTCGCACTTTCAGCGCAGAATAGCGTGTTTGCTGTGTGAAATCAGTGTTCAGGACACATTACGAAAATGACAGTGACACTGTTCATGAGCGGAGGTCCTAAAATGCCTGTGTTGAAAATTTGGTGACAATACTCCATAAAGTGACTACATTACAAGTGTGCATTGCGCAGTTTGCATGCACACTCGTTTGCAAACTAATATTTTCACTCCAGATTTTCAACAGTGCCATTGTTCTGCACTTCCTAATGAACAGTACAGCTATCATTTTCCACATCCTGACCAAAATCTGTTTTTGCAGTTCCGGCACAGAATAGCGTGGTCACTGTGGAAAGCCTGTGTTCAAGGCACATGATGAAAATGACAGTGACACTGTTCATTAGCAGATGCCCTAAAATGCCTATGTTGAAAATTTGGGAACAAAAGTCAATAAAATGAGTGTTTTATGAGCATGCATTGCACAGTTTGCACACACGCTCATGACTTTGTGAATTTGTAATAGTTTCACTCCAGCTATTCCTCACTGCCATTTTTCCATATCTCATTATGAACACTACAGCTGCCTGAAATGTGTTTTCACACGTCTGGCACAGAATTGCATGGCCGCTGTATGAAATCAGTTTTCGGGACAGTTTTCGGAAATGACGGTGACACTATTCATGAGCAGAGGTCCTAAAATGCCTATGTTGAAAATTTGGTGCCGAAACTCCATACAATGACTGTGTTGCAAGCGAGCATTATGCAGTTTCTACACTTCCTTGTAACTTCGTCAATCTGCAATATTTTCATGCCACATTTTCACCGCTGGCATTTGTGCACATCTCCTTATCAACAGTCCAACTGCCATTTTTCACAGCCTGCCCAAAACGTGTTTCCACAGCTGTGGCGCATAATGACGTGCTCGCTGTGCAAAATCACCTTTTCAGACACAATCACAAAATCACAGCACTATGTGTCTCTAGTTCCGCCACTCCCACTGCCAATGCCAGTGCGACAACATTCGGCATTGACAAATGCTTGTTTGCTTTAATGCGATATTGTAATTCCTTGACATTACATGTGATAAACTTTGTAACACTATCCATTAGTCATTTTATCAAAATGCATTCCTATTAGCTGCACCTTGAATAGATACCATTCTAATACTTGTTTCAAATTCTTCCATGAGTCTGTATCTTTATTTTACTGTAACCCCTTGCCACTAATTGTTATAGCACTGTCAAATGCATACTGCCTCTTCTCCACAATCATCAAAATCTTTAGAAAGCAACACGCAAAAACATATTTCAATTTATTTACTATGGAGGCACTCGGCCCCCCTCCCCCACCCACACAGTGATAATACCATTAAGTACACCATTACTTTATCCCTTACTGTGAGCCCCACCACACTATCCTAGGAGTCCAGCATGTAATATTCATTAACAATAATGCAGATACTTGGCTTTTATGCTGTGAGCATCCCATATCCATTCTCCATTCGTCAACCATTGTTACTAGCACCCCTGCCATACATCATTTGGCTTTTATTCCCCTTATTAATATTATTAAGCTTTCAAAATGTTATTTGAGACTTATAATTACAATCAAACATTCCTTTCTTCTCCCCCTCAAACAATATAATTTGATTAACACCCCGCAGACTCTCCCTATACATCCATTCACATCTCAACTACAATTTTTTTTATGTATTTATTTATTGAAATGTTTCACCAGGAAGGCACACTGAACAACAAGTTGCTCGTCTCCCAGTGTGACCTGGTGGGTACAACTGGATGAAGAATTAGACATGCAGTTTAACATTTAACATATCCAAGAAATTAAAATTCAATTGCATTTGTAACAAAACATACAGTTAAAAAATATCATAAATAATCATACAGTCACATTTGTGACATAATATACAATAAAATATATCATACCTGTGGAATATGCATTTAATTACAAGTGGCATATCTGAGGAACATAGTACAGAAATTTAATGTAGCCTTGGAGCCAACTCCTTGCAGGAATGGATCACGGTTAATAGGCAGATTATTTAGCAATTATTGAATGAATGAGGTCCAGTGGGGGGACATCAAGGAGGGTAGAAGGGTAGACAGGGAAAACCAGCTGGGGGAAGGAAAGGATAAAGATGGGGGGAACATTATGGGAGAAAAGTGAGCAAAAAAAAAATGTGTTGTGAAGGGCAAGTTAACACAGGGCTAGAGCAATCTGGGAGCACCTCACTCAGAACAAAAAGTGCAAATTATTAGCTCAAGTGAACTAATTCCTTTGATTAAGTGCAGAGGGGTAGAGAGGGTGCAGAAGAGAGGTGGGGGGAAGATGTCTTCATCATATTTACAAAGCCAGTAACTTTGCAGTATATCAGCTTAAAAAAAAAAGATTAGTTATTATATCATAAAAACAAAAAAGGGGGGACAGAAAAATGTCTCCTTTGTATATAGAAATCAATGAAGCTGCAGTTTTTCTCTTTATCCTCTCTCCTTCATCCTCTCAAAAACAGATAAAGTTTCAATCCTATCTATGTATGAATAAGGGGGAGGGAGGACACATTTCAGCCATCAAACTTTAACCTCCTCTACCTTCCGTGTTCTTTAATAAACTTCTGCTTTTCTAGGGTCATCAAATATCTGAACCCTGCCATGACAGAAAAATTAGATTTTTGCAAGATGCAGCAGAACAAATCTGATGCCCTTTTGCTTTAGAATGTCTCACACCCCATCAAATGCTCTGCAAGATCGCATGGTTGCTACGCTGAAGTCAGGATAGGCAGAGAACTTTATCCCATCTGTGGCTAGACCTTTATTAACTCTAGCATGTCTCAATACTATCTCTCTGTCTTAACAGTAATGTGATTTCAAATACAGTGGCATGGGGCTTCTATTATTTTGTTCTCCATTGTCCTTCCAGCCCTCTCCCCATGATGAACTCCATTGAGTACAATCCTGTCTTCTGGATATTTTTTATTTAAGGCTGAGAAAATCATTTTTTCAAAAAAAAGTCATCATGTCTGTATTACCCCCAGCACTTCCGGAATTCCCTATTACCTTAACATTCTGTCTTCTGGATTGATCTTCCAATTCATTTATTTTTAGTTTTAATTCCTGAATTAACTGGGATTGTGCCGTTATTTTCGGGGTGACAGGGTTCTCCTTATCCTCTAGCTCACTCACTCTTTTTTCTACAGTGTCTATTCTGATATTGAGCTGTTACAGTTTGTCACTGAGATCTGAGAATGAGTTTGAAAGCTAAGACAAAGGTGATGTGATGGAAGCAAAGCTGTCTTGTATATGCTTTTAATTTCATGTTTTTACTGAGGAAACATTTCTAAACTGACTTCAGAGTTGCCATTTAACTGAGTTTTAAAGATATTAGAGTTTTAATGGTTAGCTTTTGTATTTAACCCTGCCAGGTTTTCTACTTGCTGAGAGGCCATAATGTCGGAGTCCACCCTGTTGCTCTTTTCCTGCCCCTGCACCATATCCCCATTAAGATCAGTGTTAACCTAATCAGTTGCTTGCATTGAAAAAATTTACAAAATTCACTTGTCTTGGTTGCCATTAGGTATTCGTTGTCCAGAAAGATTTCTTCCTCTTCCTCTACTGTGGTGTATTGCAGGTCCTGTGTCTCCACTTTTTGACTAGTAATGGAGTCAATAGTTTCATTGGAGTCTGACTCAAGTTTGGGTTCTTGTTCAGTTTCAGGTTCCATGGTATTCACTGTCTCAGCCACATTCAGACATTCAGGGACAGGTGAGAGCAGAGGTTTTAGTTGCAATATACTGAAGTTGAGTTTTTGTTGTTGTAGCTGCATTCATGGGACATTATCCACAGTCTGAAAGTTATGGAGCTTAGAGCTTTTGTTTTTAAAGGTGATATGCAAAGAAAACGTGTATTTAGAAGACCAATTGCTGAAATCGGTACCTTACCTCATTGTATCCACATCTGTGTGTTGTTTTCCATAGTTGGCAGTGTTTTACTCCACTTGTATGCAGCTATTTTGTAGTATGCGTGTCTTATGGCAAAATTGATTTTCACTTCCTGATTCCCATCGTGGTAGTGCGCTGACGTCAGTAACACCACTGGAAGGAGCTTCTCTATTGAGTGAAGTGTTATGGCAGCAGTCGATATAAGCAGCTCTGATTCAGGCAATGATCTAGAGTCTATGGATGTGTCCAGCTCCAGACTCATTCATCCCTACTCATTTGAGTTGCTACTTTGAGTGTCAGCTGCATCTTCAGCATTGTCTGCAAGCACTGATGATGACTCCAGCAGCTCCCAAGGATGAAACACCAGCACTGCCATTAGAAGAATGGTATGCATCTCGGGTGCTACTTGTGTCATCTGCCTACTGTTTGTCTTCTTGTGCTGTGCAGTACTGTGTGGTCATCCTCAGCAGTAGTAGTACGACTACATGTTATCTGTCCTGCACAGTTACTCTGTGTGTGTGGTTGTTTTGGGGGGGTCAGAGTAAATCATAATGTGCAGGTTTTCTGTGGCATCACTTGGTCATGGCTATGAGTCTTCCACCCAGTGCCCCCCACAAACCAGTTACCACACACACACACACACACACACACACATATGCACACACACAGCTATGTGCATATGGTTGCATACCATATATTAATATTTTGTTTGTGGACTTGTGGAGCTGTAGATAGTTCTGTGCTGCAGTGATTAGGTCATGTGTTCAGACTGTCACCACTGTGTGTGGATCAGTGGTAGTATGAGATAAAGCCACTTGTCCATAGAGTGGTGTACTGTAACTGTTTTCTTGCTGTCTGTGCCATTATGTGTTTGTACTTTTAGTACCCTGCTTATCCCACTAATGTACCTGCCCCAGAGTTTACCTACCTGCACGAGTAAAGAACTAGTGCCTAGTGTGTGTGTGTGTGTGTGTGTGTGTGTGTGTGTGTGTGTGCATCTGTTATGCCACCTGCCATGCAACCTGAGAGCACAGTGACTTGCTCATGGTCACACAGCATGCAAGTGGTGGCTGTGGAATTCAAACCCAGGTCTCCAGATTTGCAGCTCAGCTGCACTATACTATGTGTGTGTGTGTATGTGTGTGTGTGTTGTACGTAATTTTAGTATGTAACAATTTTTTGACCATACTACCCATATCCTTACTAGTTGCATCTTTTGCTGGGTATCAGTACAGCATCATGGGTGCCCTGAGCAATTGCCTTAGTCACCATATCTACATGGCACAAATGCAGATGTACTGAAATGTCTTTGTCTGGCACATAAATCCAAAGTTTTCAGGGTCATTCTGTAGCGCTCCATATCTACATGGCACAAATGCAGATGCACTGAAATGTCTTTGTCTGGCACATAAATCCAAAGTTTTCAGGGTCATTCTGTAGCGCTCCATCAACATTTGGACAAGCATGTGCAATAATGTACAGTAAGTTCTGTGTACATGGACTAGGATGAAAGCATGGATCTTTCCATTTCCCATGTCTGTCAGAAAGTAATAATATGCTATGACAGGGCTCTTGACTGTTCTGTGCAAAGTTCCTAAATCATTCATGTTGTACTGATGCCGACCAGGATGTATGTCCTCTCCCAAAGTAATACTATGGTGGACAATATCTTTCATGATCTTTTTTCAATGTGAATGTTCATGTTTTAATTTTTTGCAAAGCACCAATACGCTAGATCAATGTCGTGTTCTGTTGTACTGCTTTGTGCAAAGGTATAATACTAACATACTTACTTACATACTATGAAGCCAGCAGATTAGGCCCTATAGGGCACTGTATATAGTCCACCACCCCCCCATAAGGTTCTCCATTTTCCTTGAGATGCTCTAGGATGCACCCTCTCTCTATACTGATTGAAGCCTTTCTTTAACCACTACACAGTAGTAGCAGCCACCAGCTCCCTGGGTCAGTATATTCCAGTGCTCCGCCACCCTGTCGTTGAAGTATCACCTCATGTTTCCCCTCATCCTTCCCCCTGCCCAGCTTCATTGCGTGTCCCCTGGTGGCCCCCACCTCCCGCAGCTGAAAGACCCCTTCAAGACTTACCCTATTCATTCCTTTGAGATACTTGAAGACCTCTATCATATCCCCCCTGTTTCTTCTCTCCTCCAATGAGTACAGTTTGAGCTCTCCCAGTCTCTCGTCATACTGCCTTTCCACTAGCCCCAGTACCATCCTGGTCACTGTCATCTGCTCCCTCTCCAGTAACATGATGTCCCAGGATGCCAAAATTGTATACAGTATTCAAGGTGTGGTCTAACCAGGCAGTTATACAGTGGAAGGATCACTGAATGACTCGTTGAAGTTATCCCCCTGGCTATCCATCCCAGCATTTTGTTTGCTTAGGCCACAGGTCTTCTACACCGCTCTGTGATATTTATTCTGGCATCCACCATGACCCTTTGTCACCAATATAAACATTCAGTGCCCCCCCCCCAGGTGTATACATCATTTATATTTTTGGAACCCAGGTGCACAACCCTGCATTTTCTAGTACTAAACTGTAGGTTCCAGGCTCATGACCATCTCCCAATAGTCTTCAAGTCCTCCTGGAGATCCAGCGTTCCCTCCTCCCCATCCACCATCGCCCACAGCTTTGAGTCATCCACAAAGAGGCTCATCCCGCTCCTGATACCACTTCTGATATCTGAGATATAGTTGTCGAGCAGGACCAGGCTCAGTACTGACCTCTGTAGGACCACGCTAGTGACTAACCTGGTGGATCAGAACTCCCCCACACCTTCACCCTCTGTACTGACCCACTAGTCAGTGTCCTAGCCACCTGACCATCTTCTCCCACACCACTATATTCTCATGGTTCCCCAGTAGCCCCAGATGTGGCACTGAGTCAAATGCCATGATGAAGTACACAAAGATGACATCCACTGAACTGCCCTGATGCAGTATACTCATCACCCTTTCATAAAATTCAACCACATTGTTCTTGCATGATCTTCCTTTAACAAAGCCATGCTGAAAATGGTCTAGGTGATCCCTCATCATCAGAATCCCTCCATCCATTCCTTTAGGTAGACCTACATCACTTTGCCCACCACTGACGTCAGGCTAACTGGCACATAGTCACCCTGCTCCTCTCGCAAGCGACCCTTGTATTGGGCATGATATGGGCCATCCTCCAGTCCTGAGGCACCCACCCCGACTGCAGGGAGGACTTAAAAAGGTCCTCCAGGGTTGTGTCCAGGGTATCTGCTGGTTTCTTGAGCACCCTGGGATGGATCTCATCTGGGCCTGATGCTTATCCCCTCTTTGGGCCTTGAGGGCTTCCCACACCCTCTGTCTGGGTATTTCAACATCCATTTCTCCCACTTCATCTGCTGCTTCCTCTACCCCTTATCCTTTCCATGCAGACTCCCCAATCCTCTTTGGTAAAGACCGATGATAAACACTCATTTAGTAGCTCCGCCTTCTCCCTCATCTCTAACACCCACCCCTCCACCCCCTATCCTAAGCCGAGTAAAGTGCCCCTTCCATTTTCTTCTTACCATGATATACCTGAAAAACCTTCCCTCCTCTCCTAATTTCTTGTGCCAATCTCAGCCCTGCCCCTGCCTTGGCTGACCTCATCACCGTGGTGTCCCTTCTGGCTGCATTATCATACTCCCCCTTTCTTTATGCTCCCCTAGAATGTTTGTATCAGCTATAAGCAGCCTTCTTTTCCCTCACTGCATCCTGGCCCTCCCTTGTTCACCTGCTCAGCCACCTAGCATTGCCCCACTTGCGTCTTTCCCATGTGCATGCCTTGGTAGCCTTCAGGAGCCACTTTTTTATAATATCACACTGTTCCTTTGTGCTCATGCTTTGGCTGATCTCCTCTAGGTAGCCACTAAGTATCCACTCCATCACCCCAAAGTCCTCCTCTCTACAATCAACCACTGTCATTTTTGTGTGTTCTACATGGCCACATAGTTCTAGGGAGAACCAAACCGTGGCATGTGGTGGCTTCCCGTCTGTGGGTCCCCAACAACTAGGTCCCTGTTGAGGTCCACCTCTAAAAAGACCACATCCATGATGTGCCCCTCCATCATCTGTTCAGTATATCTGTAGGACCCAGTGCACTAATATGGCAGGGGTTCCACCACACTCCTATGCTATAGAACAGATGTGATGTTTTGCCTGATGCACTGTCAAGCCACATATACTACTGGACTTAACTCCACCGGAAGTGCCCGTCCCCACCAGATCCCCCTAATCATGTAGTCCCCCTAAGAGCAGCACTCTTACTGTCTCCTTTTCCCTACACCTGTTCACTATCCCAGTTTCACCCCCATCCCCCATCCCCCTGCATTTCCATGGTTGTCCCCTTCCCTCATGTTAAAAACAGGCCCATTCCTCCACCTCCAACCAGTATCTCTCTTTGACTTGTCCTCCTTTACTTGTTTCCTTCCTGTTTCAGAACTGTGGTGCATTCGAATTTGTCTCAAAGGGTGTGAGTGCCCCCCCCCCAACTCCAGGACCTCACACTCACTGATCTATCCACCTCAGCCTCTTTTCCTTTTCCAGGCTATGTCTGGCACCCATTCATTCACTACCCCCAGATCAAGACCCCTCCCCCACATGCCCCCTTCACTGTTCCCACTCTTTCCTGTCCACCACCACCTCTTCCCCTCCTCCTACTGCTCTCAGTCATAGCTCAGTACTTCCCTTTGGAACATGGGACCCCTCTGCCCTCTCGGGTCATGCACTGGCCCCTCTTTCCCCCTCTCCTCCTTACCTGCCCTTCCCCCTCCCTGCAGAAACTTGTTCTCCTGTATTATACCTGCTTCCTTTACTCGTTACCCCACCACCCCTGGCCTCCCCACTCTGACTCTTCTTTGCCACCCACTTCCTTTTCTCCTGTGCCCCATCTCCCAATTCTCCTGCCAGTGCTTGTGCCACCTCCACATCCTGTACCCCCCAATGCTCCATGCCTGGGAGTAAGTCCACCTTCTCCCTTACCTGCTATGCCCATCACCATCCCCCGCTTACCTGCCTCCAGAGAAGCCTCCTCCTCTCAATATTCCCCCTCCATCATCTGTCACAGTCAGTGGTGTGAATCTGTTCTTATGATCTATTCCATTTGTCTGGTCTCCCTTTGATGACTTACCCTGCCTATCTGTTGTGTTTTGATCATACCCAGGCACCCTTCTCTTGTCCTCTTGCCAGGGCCCCCCCGTGTCTTATTCCTCCAAAGCTCTTGGCACTCCCCCAGGCCATTGTTTAGCTCAGGGTCCTCCCCCCTTCCCCTACCAGGACAGCCTCCTTCCTCTCCACCCCAACTTTCAGAAGTCCTCTGTAGTCCCCGACCTCCTTTCTTAACTGTGCCAATTGGTGACACACCATACAGCCCCCCATCCACTATTGCCAGTACAGAACCTTGGCTAACATGCACCCAGAACACCCACACACCTTGTCTTGCCTTTCCTGATAGTTTGCCCTGCTGCTACCCCACTTCCTCTTCCAGGACAGCTCCTTTCTCACCACCCCACTCTTCAGAAGTCCTCTGTATTCCCCCTTACCTCCTTCCATAACTGTGCCAACTGGCAACACACCATACAGTACCCCTATCCTCCATTGCCAGTACAAAACCATGGCCGACACACACCCAGTACACCCCGCTACCCTACCAAAGATGCCCGCTTTAGTGATTAATAGCCCTTGCCTTACATTTCTATCCATCATAGTTTTTTTTTTGGCCACCATTCCTTCAGTGCTGCATCCTTGGACACCTACCTTGCTTCCCCTAATCACTATGCCTCCACGATACCCCCTGGCTTACCCCCCAGGGCAGGGCCACAGTAACCTCCAGGACCTTCTATGACAGGAGAAATGTGCCGGTGTTGGCCAGCATTGCCTCTCTGGCTTACCCCCCAGAGCGGGGTTCAGGACCCGGAGAGATGCCAACATGGGACTGGGATAGGTTGTGGAGAGGCAGGGGAGCCAATGAGGCTGGGTGTTGAGGGCCGGCTGTCATTCATGATGGCCAGTGGTTTTCTGCTTTAGTCCCCAGGGGCAGTGTCATGAAATGATGGCCCACGTCCGCCTCACCACTCACCTTTTCAGCGCTGACACTGCGTGGTTCCTACTGTCTCTGACAGGGCTCCCTCACATGGCAGACACTGTCCCGCACCCTCCCCTGGAGAAGGATAGCAGTCCTGGGGATGCTCAGTCCTTCTCCCCCAGCTGGCCCTCCAGCTACTGGGTCTGTTCCCGAACCCAATTCACTGTCGTCACAAGTGGAAATCAAACTGCTGCACCAGCAGGTCAACTTATCCATCGTAGTGTTTGCATTATTCAAGATATTTGTTTCCACCATTGGCCCCGTCACACCTTCTGTGCCGAATGCCTCCAACCCAAACCTATGTATGTACACAATACAGTACTAACTCAAACCAGACAAGGTACACTATAGATCCAAGAGTTAAACTCTATACAAGTTACATCTGTAGAGAATAGAGCCTCTACACTACACACTCAACAAGATATATCTAGAATCTTTTAATTGCACCCCCTGCAAAGTCACTGGCACTGAAATAGTTTGAAGAGCCAAATTAGGGTGGTCACACCCATCATCCAGTGATGCTCAGTCACATGGCTCCCTCTGATAGGAGCATCCCACAATGGGTGGCCTCAAGGAGACCAGTTAATAATGGAGGTGAAGTGGAGTGGAGAAAATAACATCAGCTCCTTTGTCCTGTGGTGTGGTACGTGGCTAGGTGTTGAGCTTTTAAGCACATCCTTGCAAACTAAACTTAGCACCACCTCTCTATTGGCTCCTGTAAGAGGAGCCTCCTCCTTGCATGGCATCCATGTAACTGAACTCCGTCCTCTCCCTGTTAGCTGCCGCTAATGTGTCCAAGCTCCACAAAGCTGCTCCTTTGTCATAAGCAGCTCACAACTACATAGCAGAGATTGAGCACTGTAACTGCATTGCATGTCAGTTTTAATGCCACGTGTTCATCTTTCCTTACTTGTACATTCCATCAGGGTATAATTGTTATCCTTGTTAGTCAGCATCATGTAACTTGTCGGACAATGGTATTGTATGTGCTATGCACTGTTGTGACACTGTGTTTTGCATTTTGTCTTACAGGTGTTCATGTTCACAGTGTTCCATGATGCCCACCACCCATGAGAACATCTGTTGCTCTTATTATGACCTAGTTCAAGACATACTTGATGGCACTGAGCACCCATGCATCACATCCACTACTGGTTTCAGGTCTAATTGTTTGGACATCACCATACTCTAAACTTTGTATTACACCTTTATTTATGAGGAAGGACCACAGGAAGATGCTCACCCAATTCGTGAGTAAGTTGTTTGACTCAGGAGATAAAAATGGCACATTCAGTTATTGCACTGCATGTTGTGCAACATTAGCCAGCATTGCTGCATGCTACCAAAGCACTGAATGTGCATTCATGGAATGGTGTGGTGCACGTCCATCTACTTTGTAATTGCCTAACAAGCACTAATTGTATCTCTTGCATAGAGTACATGTCACAAACACTGACTGTTCTCCATGCAATATAAACTTGGATAATTGTGAAAAGTATGGCACTGATGCTGTGAGATGCATATTGTCTGCAACCCTCAATCAAAAGTCAGTATTTCTTCACATCAAAAATTTGACACTTATAGGCCAATCTTGTGAAAATTTACAATCACAGACACTTTTGTGGCACATGCAGCTCAATGTTCTGAGCTTTTACTTTACTGATACAGGTGCCTGTCATGTAGTACTTTGCCAGTGGAGCAATACATTTTGCTATTGTGTTATTCACAGAACAGTCTGCATCATACCATTGTGGCACACTGTAATGAGTTGAAATATTATTTTGATGTCTGATGTTGGCCGCACTTTTATGAAACTGTGCCCATGCTATTCACTCGGACATACTTTGACACATATTCAGTATCACCACAGCCACATACAGTGCTGTAATGTACAATGTAAGTTAGTATGACAAACGTTATTATTCATACAGATGTGTTTCTTATAGGCATGATTGTTACAAGCACCGTTTTCTGACAGGTATCATTTATGCTATGGGAACAGCCTGGCTGGAGGGACATCATAATGCTATAATGACACAGAGAAATTATTTTTTATTGTATTGTGCAACAATGTTTCACTGTGCACAAGACCTGATTAGTGTGATTTCATCGGAATGTTTTTGCTGTTCTGTATAAGTAGCGCAATACATCTTTCTTGATTTTACGTAAAATAACTTATATACTTCGCCTTGGTTGTTATAGCATGGGTGAGATGTACAGTTTGCAGGTAATGGAAATATCTCATCATTTTTTGATAGGGAGTACACAATCAACAGATGCCTGTACTACATTCCTGTAATCACCCTCACCAGTAGCACCTCTGCCAAAAATCAACATAGTTGTTCAGACCCACGGCCACCACACACGCCCCTGGGGATGTATCGCACAACCTACATGGCGCCCTTTCAGTGATTACAGGAGGGGTACTGTGTCAGGCCAAGGAGCCACTGTGTACCAGTATAGTGTAGGAATGTTGGCATGATGTAGGCACCTGTTCCAGGGAACCACCTTGCATTGTAGTTCCTCCTTGTTTTTATCATGCATGTATTCCCCCATGCAGCACGTCCATGGCATAAATGTCAACGCTAAAACCAGCAGATGTCTGAAGCGGCACATATGCTAATTATTTCATTACTCCTGCACTTTCCTCCATCTCCATCAGGTTATGCTGAGGCGAGACAAATGCCCCATTCCCCATGGGTTGAGGGTTGCGCGTCACTGTGTACACTCAATACCATCCAGCACATGATGACCACGGATGACACCATTCTTTTTCAGAACCATGGTCATCTTCACTGTGTTACCTGTATCGTCCTTTGCCTTAACTGTCAGTGACACCATACATGGTGAACTGTACACAGTGTCGATGTGCTGCTTCTGAGTTTTCCTCATTGCATGCAAATGCATATGAGGTTATTCTTTTGATTTTCTCCTTTGCAGCCAGTAACGCTGTCTTGCGTACAGACAATTTGTGCAGTGGATATTTGGAAGATTGGATCCAAGAGTACACAAGATTCTACCAGCCTATGTGGTCACAGCAATACGTTCAAGATTTCCCTCCCGGGAGTACTGCAGATTTAAGTATCCTGAGCTTCAACTGGAGGACTTGCTATAAAGGGTGTATCTGTCCATCACAGTTCATCATGCTGTTAAATACCATTACAGTTGAAATCAGACAAGTGCTTTACTTACTAAAGTCATGAAAACACAATGCTTTGTTTGTCTTAGTTTGTTACATTTTATTCCTCATAGCCTGCATCCAATGAATATGATAACCCAATAGAGATAAAGAATAGTCACTCACAATGGTGTCCCAATTAGTTCTTGAACAGTTACAAACTGCCACATTTATTTAAAATGATCTTGCACTTCAAAGTTATACTGTTCTGCGAGTTCAAAGTAACGTATATGTTACAACTGTTCATAAATGTCTGTTGCTGAAACATTCTTTATCAGTCAAGGTACTGTGTCAGACACATATGTGATGGATCACAACTGAACATCACTAAACAAATATTGTTTTTAACATAGATTAATGTCAAGTACCCATAGTTGTCTTCAAGGAAGTATGCTACCAACTTTGAATGCATCTAGGTTTCACAACAGCAGATCATAATTGTGCTTTGCTATGCTATTTAGCATGAAAGTCCAGAGTTCTACATTATAAAAGCAGGAGTACTTTGCAGGTCCACCCATAGGACTAGGTTCCGTTACTGTCATACATGAAATTATAGCCATTAAATTTAACTGTGACATGCTAATGTCAACCTTGTCTGCCTCTTTCATTCTACTCCCTTGTATGCTTCAAGAACACACTAATCATTAATGAGTTCCAATGTGTTATTGATCACAGTGACATTTTGAAGGTAGCTGGCCTTCACAGATTTATTGAATCTGCTACAGTGACATTTCACAATGTCCAGCTTAGGTGCCCTTTCTTACATTTGTGGCAGTGGCTTGGGTGGTTTACTTTCTCTGACTTGTACTGCTTCCATGGCCTGACGGTAGCTTGTGTGTCTCAAGTGGAGTGCTATGACCTCATCCATGACAGTGGTGACGTACTCTGTGAAGGTGTAGAACAACAGATAAGCCTTACATATAACAAGTGCATACAATCCTGTTATATAATCTGTTTGTTCATGTTCATGGACAGAGGAAGGATTTACAGAGACACTGAAAAAGGTTGCCAAGATATTGTATTGGTACATCACTGAAACTGTCAAACTCAGTTGACAGATTTAAAGGCTACAAAGTTAAGTGGTGGCAACATTTTGGTGTGTGAGTAACACAGGCCACAGCCACTGAATAGATACTTGATGTCATAATGTACATAACAAGTGAGTTGTGCCACTGACTACAGAGTATTTGCAGTTGCAGTTTTGTTAGGGTGGAGTGTTGGGGATGACAATTGTGTCCAGATGTAAAACACTAGTGCAGCCAATGCATTGGCGGCACTTCTGCTAGCCTCGGTCACAGAGTGACTCCGAACATGACTAGTTGTATATGAATGGATGAGTGCTCATTTGGTCACTCAACACAATGTCAATATTAGGTATGAGGCACGTAGTAACAGTACTGAAAGAAAGGTGAGTGGCACACCCTACCGTATGCAAAGTATGCACACCATACACACCACTGTGCACCGCACCAACAGGGTAGTTTGTGTACTGTGCCTATGGTGCCATTGCTGCACAACCACCCCATGGCCACACAGTGCCTCCAAGCAGACATTAGTGCATGGCATGAACCTGGCACCCTACCATTATACCTACACGAGAACCAGCCTGTGGCTGCTGCCCACACCCCATCTGAACAGGTCAAAACATGCCCAGGGACACTCAGTGAAGTTGTGGGTCACTGTGCCCAACACCGCCCCCCTCTCTGTGACCCACTCCAGGGCCATATTGCAGTATGGCCTGCAGCATTGCAGTCCTCTCAGCACCTCCTCCACTGGCCATCAGTGTGCCATGGTGCATGATGCACACACGAACACTGCTGTGTAGCTGATCCAATCTGTGACATGGCCAGGCATCCTAGGTCACGTACCTGCCCCCATTTGCCCTGTGGAGTCCATAACACCAGTGACGTGGCACTGTTTACAAGTGGATGGCGGTCATGGATGCAACCAGTGCATACCTGTCTGTGGGGGTGCAGCCACGCTTGAGATTTACGTGAATATTCTGTGTACCACCGCACCAATACTGCATGGATGATAAGGGAATAAATAAGGTCAATGCACGTAGTCTGGAAGTGGTGAAAGACACTGCCAAGGGCATATTAATACAGTTTTACATCTATGCTTCTCAATACTATGCACACAAGTAGCTCAATAGCTTCTGCAGTGTACATGGACAAGTGCTGATTGCCGTCACTGCCTGCATGTTGTGATGGAAAAGTACCACATAACATAGCACAGAAGTGGGTGTAAGATACTGTAATTCAATTATGGGCTACTCATTGACATACTAAGATTCCTTTCTAAACAGAAAGCTGGCTTTTTAATAATACTCACTGTAGGTACAAGGTACCTTCACCTCCTTCACTATACTGTCTCCCTTTCTGTACTTGGGGAAAGATACTCTCCATTGTGCCTCACCCTTGCTGTCCACCAGATGAGGCCTAGTACTGTTCTCATTAAAATGCAATGCTGATAAAAGAGTGCTGCAAAATAAAAGAAAGGTGGTAACAGTACTAAACAGTGCTGCACAGATATATGATGATTTCTACCCTTCGCAGTCATTATGTCACTCTCGGGTAATTGTGCGTTTCACTTATCATAACATCCTGCTTTTAAGGTGTCAAGTTGTTTGAACAAGGGTAAATAACAGTTGAAAGCAAAAGACAGAATGCGTGTCAGCAACGGGTGTTCCTATACAGGAACACACATAATATGGATATGGAAAAGAGGTAAGATCTCATGAAACAAGGGACACTGGAGGCAACACCATCCAGCATCAAGGCAGAAAGTTAAAAGCTTCTGGCATATAAAACTAGCTGGACAATCAATGTAGTAATGGGCAGTGTCATGAAAAAGGGTCACCTATAGCAGACAGAGGAAAAATTGAACAGGGAGATAGACAATAGTATGTGAAGGAGGCAAAGGGGGTGACTAGGCAAGTAAGGGCAGCCCAGTCGTCCAGGTTGCTCAGGCCACTGCAAGAAATTAGACAGTTTGAGAATGAGTGCTTCAGGCACCTTACTGAGAAAAGGAGTTTCATGTACAAAATAGTGAGGATTCAGAGGGATGAAAAATCAGTTGAAAATGGTGTTGAAGGAAGAAGTGATGAATGATTACTTCTGCTAACTTTTTACTAATGTGATGGGGGGTTGAATCCCAAGGTGGAAGCTTTGATAGAAAAGGAAGGAGTGGGGCGACGGATAGGGTCATCATGGAAGGGAAGGTACTAGAGGGGTCCATGGCACTTAGAGTGTGCAAGGCACCTGGTCCGGATAGTGTACACCCCATGTTACTGAGAGAGGTAGAGTAGGTCCTGTCAGAACACTTGCCAGGATCATTTAATGATTCGCTGGACTCAGGGGGTGTAACTCAGGATTGGAATGTGGCTGATGTGTTTCACAACATAGGGAATGGGTAACACCTAAAGGATTGGGAGGTGATTTTGCCATAGTAATGAGCGCTTCTGATGCACCACATACAGTACTGTGAGCAGTACTGAGAGAAGGACTTTAGATTACTGGAGGTGCGCAACAAGGGGGAACAAAGATGATTTATGGACTAGGGTGGTTATAAAACAAGTGACAATACAGTACCACTGCACATCTCTATTCTCTTTCAAATAATGATGCGCAGTCATACTAACATACTAACATACTATGAAGCCACCACAATAGGCCCTATGGTCTATCGAGTCTGCTCGATGGTCAGTGCCTATGCAGGGCACTGATTTTAGCCCTCCCTTTCCCCCAACAAGGACCCTCATTTCTCAGCAGGGCTCCTGGATGTACTGTCCCCCTGCACATATCCCAGCCCTTATCGAACTCCTCCACAGTTGTAGCAGCCACCAGTTCACTGGGCAGTACATTCCAAGACTCCACCACTCTCTTAATGAAGTAGTGCCTACTTGTTTCTCCCCTCAGCCTCCCCCCATCCAGCTTCATGGGGTGTCCCCTGGTTTCCTCAGCTGAAGGACCCCCTCAAGGCTTACCCTATTAATCCCCTTGAGATACTTGAAAACTTCTAGTATGTTAGGATGGCTCATGTGGTGCCCCTCCACAAGAGTGGCCCCAAGGATGAATCGGGAAACTACAGACCAGTGAGCCTCACATCCATCGTGGGTAAGCTAATGGAGACTATCCTGAAGGAGAGGCTGGTGGCCCTCCTAGAGGCCAAAGGACTTCAGGACAGCAGACAGCATGGCTTCATACATGGCAGATCCTGCCAAACCAACCTGGTGGAGTTCTATGACTGGGTAACTAGGCAACTGGACAGGGGCCATGCAGTGGATGTCCTGTATCTGGACTTCAGTAAGGCATTCGACTCGGTGCCGCAAGGAAGGCAGGGAAGGAAATTAGTAGGCACAGGGTCAGTGCAAAGCTGGTGAGATGGGTAGGAAACTGGCTTCAGGGAAGGTAACAGAGGGTGGTGGTGGGTGGGGAGCTCTCACACCCAAGGGCAGTGATGAGCGGTGTTCCACAGGGCTCGGTGTTGGGACCAGTGTTGTTTGGGATATTCATTGCAGACATATCATGGGACATCAAGAGCAAGATCAGTCTGTTTGCTGATGATACCAAGGTAGGAGCGGTGGTGGATGACCTAGGGGATGGCAGGTGTGCAGGATGATCTGGCAAAGCTTGAAACCTGGTCAGCACACTGGCAACTGGGCTTAATGCCAAAAGTGCAAGGTGCTGCATTTTGGGATGAAGAACCCAAGGAGGAGTTACCAGCTGGGGGAGTGCAGCTAGCCCAGACAGAGGAGGAGAAGGATCTGGTGTGCTCATTACAGGGTCAATGAACAACTCAGCACAATGTAGGAAAGCAGCTGCAAAGGCCAACAAATGCTGGGTTGTATTGCAGGGTATATCCTCGAGGAGTGAGGAGGTGATTCTGCCACTGTATAGGTCATTAGTTAGACCACACCTGGAGTACTGTGTGCAGTACTGGCGCCCGTATCTGAAGAGGGACATTAAGTTACTGGAGGGGGTGCAGCGCAGGGCAACAAAGATGATCAAGGGGCTAGGGGACTTATCATATGAGAGGAGGTTAAAGGAGTTGAACATGTACTCACTGGAGGAGAGGAGGGACAGGGGTGACATGATTGAAACCTTTAAATACATGAAATGAATAAACAAGACGGGTACAGAGGGGCTGTTCAAAGTAAGGGAGGGGAGGGCCACCAGGGGCCATGATATGAGACTGGAGGGAGGAAGGTTCGGGAGGGAGATGAGGAGACACTTTTTTACAGAGAGGGTGGTGGCTGGGTGGAATGCGTTACCTGCAGAAGTGGTATCCAGTAGAACAGTGGACTGCTTCAAAAGGGGATGGGACAGGACAAGGGGGTTAATGACGGGGAAAGGTGGAAGGGAGGGGCAGCTGCAGAATAAGGGGTGCTAGCTGCACATTCGAGCAGACTTGATAGACCTCTAGGCCTTTATCTGCTGGCAAATTTCGTATGTTCGTATATCCCCCCTGTCTCTTTTCTTCTCCAATGAGAATAGGTTGAGCTCCCCCAGTTGCTCCTCATAGGGCCTTTCCCATAGCCCCAGTACCATCCTGGTGACTCTCCTCTGTGCCCTCTCCAGTAATACAATGTCCTTTTAAGTAGGGACTCCAAAACTGCAAACAGTATTCAAGGTGTGGTCTAACCAGGCTATTGTACAGCGGAAGGAGTACCTCATTACCCCTTGAGGTTGTCCCCTGGCTATGCACCCCAGCACTTTATTTGCTTGTGCTGCCGCCCTTCTACACTGCTCTGAGTTGTTCATTTTGACATCCACCACCACCCCAAGGACTTTCTCCCCCCTCGAAACCTGCAGTATCTCCCCCCCAAGTGTATTTATGAGTCTGGTTTTTGGCTTCCAGGTGCAGAACCCTGCATTTCGCAGCATTAAACTTTAGTTTCCAGATTCGTCACCACCTCCCTAGAGTCTCCAGGTCCTCCTGCAGATCCAACTTTCTCTCTTCCCCATCCACCACCACCCACAGCTTAGAGTCCTTCACCAAGAGGCTCATCCCACTCCTGATACCACTTCTAATGTCCGCGACATAGGCATTAAACAGGAGTGAACTCAGCGCTGACCCCTGTGGTACCCCGCTTGTGACTAACCTTGAGGATGAGGCCCCCCACCCTCACCCTCTGTACCTGCCCTGCCAGCCAGTTTTCTATCCACCTGCCCATCCTCACCCCACCCTCTTACTCTTCAGCTTCTCCAGTACCCCATGATGTGGCATGGAGTCAAAAGCCCTGGTGAAGTCCAGAAAGAGGATATCCACTGGCTTGCCCTGATCCAGTGCCCTTGCCAACCCTTCCCAGAACTCCACCAGATTTGTCTTGCAAGATCTGCTATTAACAAAGCTGTGCTGGTGAATGTCTATGTGACCCCGTGCCCTCAGCACCCTCTCTAGCCTATCCTTCAGGATGCTCTCCATCACTTTGCCCACTACCGACATCAGGCTAACCAGCCTATAGTTACCTTGACTCTGTTGCGGGCCCCTTTTGTGGAAAGGCAAAATACTGGCCATCCTCCAGTCCTGAGGTACCCACCCAGACTGCAGGGAGGAGTTAAAAAGATCTGTTAGGGGTGGTGGCCAGGGAATCCTCCAGCTCCCTGAGTACCCTGGGGTGGATCCCATCAGGGTCCTTTGCCTTGTCCCCTCTTAGGGCCTTGAGTGCATCCAACATCCTACCTCTGCGTATTTCCTCATTTCCCCCCCCCAACCACCATATCCCCTGCCCCCTCTCCTACCGGTGGTGCCCTCCCCCCCCATTGGTAAAGACAGAGGCAAAAAAAGTAATTTAGTAC
Organism: Neoceratodus forsteri; assembly: GCA_016271365.2. Classification (NCBI taxonomy): domain Eukaryota; kingdom Metazoa; phylum Chordata; order Ceratodontiformes; family Ceratodontidae; genus Neoceratodus; species Neoceratodus forsteri. The sequence continues at coordinate 351,068,877 of CM028136.1, read as the reverse complement.
CTCCGCCTTCTCTCCCACCTCTTCCACCCACCCACCCTCTATCCTGAGCTGACTGATCTGCTCCTTCCCCTTTCTTCTTTCCCTGATATACTTAAAGAACCCTTTTCCCCCCTCCTAATCCCCTGTGTCAATCTCAGCTGCGCCCCCACTTTAGCCAGTCTCACCACCCTGGTGACCCTCCTGGCAGCCATATCATACTCCTCCTTGGATATTGCCCCCAGAGAGCATTTATAATGGCTATAAGCAGTCTTTTTCTCCCTCACTGCATCCTGGACCTCCTTCATCCACCAACTCAGCTTTCTAGCTTTGCCCCCCCTTATGTCTTTCCCTCGTGCATGCCTTGGTAGACTCCAGGAGCCCCTTTTTTATCATTTCCCATCGTGCCTCCATGCCCATGTTTGGCCTGATCACATCTAGATAGCCCCTCAGGATCCACTTCACACCCCCCCCCCAAAGTCCACCCCTCTGAAATCCACCATGGTCGTTCTTGTGCATTCTTGTGTGTTCTACCCTGGCCCCAGTTCTAGGTAGAACAAAAGCATGGCATGGTCGCTACCCGACAGTCATACTGTGAACTTATTTGTAGCATTCTCATGCAAAAACGGTTCTTGAAACCACGCATTGATCAAATACTTTTTCAACAACACTGTTGCATGCAGTTTAGTGCCATGGATGTTACCACAGCATGATGCTCCCAGCATGGCATATATGTACCGCACACAGTATTTCCATCACAAATGGTAGTAAAATACTCCTTTACTGACATTATCTCATCCCATAACAGGGTTAATGAAAGTGAACATTGAGTCAGTCAGTGCTATCACAGTGATGTGATGATTTACTTACCGAGCACATATCGCGTTGTAGAAATAGTGCACTGCCTTGGGTGCAAAGTATGTTAGTACTTTGTGGAATGACTCAACAGTGGACGTCTGCTCATCTGGTGACAGCATTGACACATCCTTTATGAGCTTCTTATTCTTGACAATAAGCATGAATTCCTTGTATGCTTTTGAACCTAAATGGAACAAATAATAGGCCTTGATGAGTGAAAGTTACATACAGTGAAACATAGAAGAGACAGAAACAAAACTTACCACTGGACAGCCATTGACAGTCCTCCAATGGTCCATGCTCGCACCTGTGAAATGTTCCACTGTGGTTCTCATGGATGTTAATGGTGTGGTTGAGAATGCTCTCCCATTTATCCACTACCAGTGTGCCATTACCGGAACTTGAGGTGGCACACTAGTACATATGGTTACGGATGGAATGACAGCAGACAAGGAGATCTTCACGAGTCTTTCTCTTTCCGACTACCTCTATTTTCTTAGTGATACCTTCAATGAGTATAAACATCTTTGTTACTTATTCATAATGTCACAAACAATGGCTTTCTTGATGCTCCTGACAGTCTGTATTATGTCCCCAGACTCCCTACTTTCCTACAGGGTATTCCCGTGAAGCTCCTTTGGTGTCATCAAAGGGCAATTGGTGCAGACACTGCACCATTTTCATTGCGGTCCTGTGGATTGACTATGGTGCATCATCACCATGGCAATATCCAAGACCGTCCACGTGACACAGCCACCGGTATGATGACTGGTTTAACAGTGCTATGGATCACACATGGCCAATTCAGTCATCAATGGTGATATTACAGGAGAAATAACAGTGCACAAGAAGTAATGTTCCATTTTGAAAAATAGTAAGATCATGTAAAGAGGGACGTATAGTACATGTCTGACATCAAGCATACTTATTCAACTTCTGCACACAGCACTGGATGCAACTGTGACATACACAGATGTATACATGTATGACATTTGTTCAGTGTTGAACTTCCTCAGTGTAGAAATGACAATTGTAACCTAAGTACAAGTGAAGGAAAATTATTGCTTTTTTTTGCCATTGTTTAACCAGGAGTGGCACACTAAGCTGAAAACTTGTTTACAGGTGCGACCTGGGAGCACAGGGAAGTTAAGTGACTTGCTCAGGGTCACACAGTATGCAAGTGGGGGCTGTGGGATTCAAATCCAGGTCTCCAGATTTGCAGCATAGTGCCTTAAACCACTGCACCATACTGCTATACCATTCTCAACATGCCACACATTCAACCAGTGTTGAACAGCAGGCTTCTTCTCCCTCAGGTACTTTTGCACCTGAAGGTGTCTGTCAGTTGTTATGCTTCAAATTGTTATCCCCTTCTGCTCCAAATATGAAAACCCACGTTTGAGGCCCTCTAGCTCCATAGTGTTGGAACTAGAGACTTCATTGCTCTGTGACAGTGTGGAGAGGTGAACACAATGTTACTGTTTCACTTTACACATCATCATATAGATTCATAGAAGTCTGATGGCAGAAAAGGACCGACAGGCCCACCCAGTGTGCCCATTTGTCTAGCTATCTGTTAGGACATGCACCCCCCCCACCCTTCACACTCCCCTGTGACTGTCCCATGCCTTTTTGAAGCCTTACACTGTTGCTTCTCCAACTGCCCCCTCAAGGGAGCCTATTCCACTAATCCGCCACCCTGTCTATGAAATACTACTTCATTATGTTACCCTTGAATAGCCCCCCACACCTGCAAGCCATGCACCCTCGTCCTCTGATTTCCCTTCAGCTGAAAGATTATTTTCACTGGCACCTGGTTTACACCCTCAAGGTACTTGAAGGTCTCAATCATGTCCCCCCTCTAGTTCCTCTGTTTCAGGGAGTACATGTTCAAATCTGTCAAGCTTTATTCCTAGGACAGGCAGCTAAGCCTATTTACCATCGTCGTTGCTCTCCTCTGAACTCGCTACAGCCTCCTCACATCCTTTTTGAGGTATGGCCTCCAGAACTGGAATATATATTCCAAATGTGATGTAACCAGATGGGTGTACAAGAGTACTATGAAATCCCCTTTTCTACTGTTAATCACCCTTCCGATGCATGCCAGCATTCTGCTGCCCCCAGCTACTGCTGTCCTACAGTGCCTTTCCACCTTCTGGTACCCCAGTATAATAATGCCTAGGTACCTTTCTTGTTCCATTACCTCCTGGTCTCTGCCCCCCATACAGTACCCTGCCCTCGGGTTCATGTGACCAAGATGCATGATTTTATACTTTTCTGTGTTCAATGAAAGCGCCACCTCTTTGACCATGCCTCAAGCCTCCCCAAATCTCTCCACATTCTTTCTACCCCTTCCTGAGTGTCTACCTTATTGCAGATTTTAATATTGTCTGCAAATAGACTCACACCCCTTCAAGGACCTCCACAATGTCCCTTACAACTAGATTGCATAGTAGGGGCCCCAATACAGATCCCTGAGGGACACCACTTATGACCATGCCTTCTACAGATGCCACCCCATTAATTATGACCCTCTGCCTCCTGTCCCAGAGCCAGCTTTACACCCATTTAAACACCCTCTGCCCCATCCCCAGGCATGACATTTTATACACCAGTATCCTGTGAAGCACAGAGTCAAATGTCTTCTTGAAATACAGATAAGCAACATGTACTGCCCTCCCATGATCCAGTTCCTTTCTAATTGTGTCAAACAACTCTATCAAATTAGTTTCTCAGGATGTGACCCTTGTAAAACCATGTTGTCTTGCATCCGTCAGGCCGCTTTCCTGCAGGTTGTTGGTGATCCTGACTTTCATTACTTTGTCCATGAGCTTGCCTACCACCAATGCCAAGCTCACGAGTGTTTAGTTTCCCACCTCCTTCCTTCCTCCTCCCTCCCTCCCTCCCTCCACCCATATCCAGCGGGACCACACTTGCCTGCCTCCATATGCATTTGGAAAAATTGTTTTATTTTTGTGGAAACACAGACACATCACTGTGATGGTTGATGGGACGCATGACTTACCTGACTGTATAACCTTTTCGGAGTCCAACTCCATGAAAGTATGTGTGCCATACTTGGCACTATGGCCCGGTAAACAATAGCGAGCATCCCCCCCCCCACAATATTTACTGGTGACCTAATGTTTGAGAACAGCTTTGATTGCTTGTTGGTCCACACTGAGTGTACTGCTGGGATTATATATGCTTTTTGTATAAGCAAGAATGTTCTGGTGGAGATTACCAGTACATTTAAATTCTGGAAAACACTCAATGCCTGTCTTGGTAAGGCCCCTGCAAGGAATATGGATGCAGCAAGTTCCAAGTTTCCTGCAGCCATATGTCCCAATAGTGGCTGGCTCTCCCACATGGACTTATGACCAAACCGACATTGACAGTTCACTGCCACAGAGGAACCAAACTGGCACTAAGACATGCAAGTGGGGACACTTAGAAAGAGTGCAAGCTAAGCTGGACTCATACAATATAAATTTATGTTCACCAGTTTTCAGGGACATACTGAGAATGACTTCATTCCTGTAACAAAATAAAGTGAAAGCATGCATTACACTTGCAAAAAGGACATGTTCCGGTGGTAGTACTCCTGTGCTGTGCGATCTGCACTGGCTGCTGATTCAGTGGCAGATCACCTTTAAGGTAGGTTTATTGACCTACAAAGTCCTACACGGACTTGGTCCTGACTACCTGAAAGAGCTTCTGATTCCCTATACCCCTGTGCGACAGCTCCACTTGGCTGACAAGGGGTTGCTGGAGATTCTGAGAGTATTTTTGAAATCTTCTAGGGCCCGTGTATTTATGTTCGTGGCCCCCACCCTCTGGAATGCTCTGCCCCGTCAGCTTCGGGAATGTGCGACCGTGGTAGGTTTTAAACAGGCACTTAAAACTTTTTTGTGGAGTCAGGCCTACCAGTGAACTGTTACCATCTGTAATTTTTGTTTTATATATTAATGTAATAGTTTTTATGGAATCATGTTTTTTATTGTAAAGCGCCTTGGTACTTGAAAGGTGCTTAAAAATAAAGCTTATTATTATTATTACATCTGTTGTGATACATTCTGAAATGTGAAAATGAATGTATTTCTATGTAGATGTACAAAGGTATGCACTTCGTGGAAGTGATGTTTGTAATTGTGTGTCACGTCACATAACAGTATATGACAGCAACTTACTCAGAGACACTGGTATCAGATACATCACTGTCTGTAGCTGCATCAGACAAATGCCAGTCAGGATCCATCGGTTCTTGGGGTTCCTCCACCTCTATATCAAAAATGTCACTCTCTTCAAAGTCAGTGTTATCCTCTGTTTCAGTGTGAGAAGTCTGAGTGCAGGCATCAATCATAAGTGGAACACACTGAACACTAGTTTCTCTCGTAGCTGGTCCACACTGCGTCAATTTACTGTGTCTTGAAATGTGTGTTTGGGTGGAGCGAACAATCACCTGAAATACAAATGAATTCTGCAGTTGATGTCTGTGTAAACCGCAGCACAGAATCATGCACATGGCAGAGCAGGCAGGACACCAGAAGTGAACGAGTTACAAGCAGCCATGCAACAATTAGTGTCCTGCTATGTTTCCCTGTTTGAGCGCACAGATGCACATGCTGTTTTCTCTGTTGCACACCGCCTGTAATGTGAACTTCACAATTACTATACAAACAGCAGGGGTGGGATGGACAAAAAGTGATCAAGTAAATGTGTTGTCCATCATGCTTCTACTGCCTGTTGGGGGCTACGGTAATCGAGTTAACCACAAACCAGGATGCAAAGTAATGAACGTATGGGCCCAGATATTCAAAGGTGTTGTGCATGGCACAACTGAGTGGCACCATCACAAACCCAGAAATGCACCACGGTGCAATATTTGACTGATGTACTTGCACAGCACAACTCCAAAAGCACCTAGGAGGAAAGATAATGTATACGGCTCAACTCCAGGTGGCATGTCCATACATATGCGGAACATCCTGATATTCAGCACGGGATGTGCAGTGCATATGTTGGCACAACCCTGTGATGCGCCACATACCTGGGCGCAAAGTTCAGCTATACAAAAATGGCTGATGTGCCACCCACAGGCATGCTGCTGTACTGCAGTGTGCAACACAGCAGCCACCAGCCGTGGATGTCAACCCCCCACAACACCATGCACAAGCACCCACACATGGCAATGATGGTCCAGTGGTAACTCCCTCCCTTCCCGTAGCCATGATCGCCAGTAATAATAATGAAATAAATCACTGGTACTCTAGTGGTACTCTCCTCCCTCCCCATAGCCACCACCACAAGTAAAAATAATTACAATCAATCACTGGTACTGTAGTGGTACCCCCTCCCTCCCAGTAGCCACAATCGCAATTAATAATAATTAAAATAAATCCCTGGTAGACTAGTGGTGCCACCCTCACTCCCCATAGCCAAGAACACAAGTAATAATAATTAAAATAAATCCATTGTAGTCTAGTGGCACCCTCCACCCGACCTGTAACCCTGATCACAGGTAACTCCTACGTAACATTATGCCTGGTGGTCCACTGGCACCCACCACCCACACAGGACCCCCTGCCAACCCAGCCCCACCCCCGTGATCAGCAGGCAGCATGAAACCCACCACCATACCACCCATCTGGCAGATGAATCACAGCCCATGGTAGCAGCTGTAAACCTGTTGGTCCATGCTGTGGACCAATGGGCTTGCAGTGCATACTGTAATAGTCATTCACAAAGATGTGAATTAAGTCATTCATTCACGGTTTTGTGAATGACTATTACAGTTGCACTGCAATCTCATTGGTATACAGTGTTGAGCAATAGGATTACAGCTGCTACTGTAACCTGTCATTTGGTGGGCAGCGGTGCGGTATGCGAGTGGGTTTGATGCTGCCCGACGATGATGGATGTAGCTGGGTGGGCATGGGGTCCTGTGTGGGTGTTGGTGCCAGTGGACCACAAGGGATTATGTTATGTAGGAGTTACCTGTGATCAGGATTATTGAAGGGGGCGTGGTGGTTGCCACTAGACTACTAGTGATTTATTTGTTTGTTATTACTTGCGATCACGGCTGCGGGGAATGAGGTGCCTGTAGACTACCAGGGATTTATTTATTTATTATTACTGGCAATCGTGGCCATGGGGAGGAAGGGGTGTTCCACTAGCCCCCTCTGGCAGCAGCACTCGCTGTGCAGGGTGCCATGCACATTTCACTGGACAGCCCTGAACAAGTCATGCAAATGGGGCCATAATCATGTGCCAATGGCCACATTTGCACCTTGCATACATTTTTGGTCCATTTGCATACTGACAGCTGAATATCAAGAATTTGAGTACAGTATGACTTTTGTGCTGGTGCAGTCACCATTCCTGTTATGCAGTCCTGCATGGGGGAGATGCAGCTGAGCATCCTATTTGCACAGTTCAAATTACCTACTATATTCAAACTTGCAGCGCGCTGCGCCACCACCTGCACCATTGCCATGTGCAATTCTGCATATCGGTGCCCCAGTGTGAAAGTGGCAAGTGTTTCCCTTACCATGATACCCAGGGTTTATGTAATGATACAGTGCTACTACACAAATGATATGTATGTGGTGCATTGACCACCATGATGCATGCACATTGTGCAGCATGGCATCAGTGCTTGCAACTACAGCAGTAGAAGTGAAGCACAACTAATGACATTTCTTAAAAAAAAAAAGACAACAATTAATGATTGAATGCTGCATTGTTATAAAATGGAAACAGGAAATATTTACCATGGGAGAAACCTGGGTCCCAGTGCTGCAAAGTGAAGTGTAACTATCATCATGTAGCATAGAATTAAATGACTCAGAGATGTCATCCTCGAGTTTGGCAGCTGGAACAGGATCAAAAATTGGTTCTTCATCATCTTCACCAACAGGAAGGGAAGCATCAGCAACCAGCTGCAAGTTAGAAGACAGAAAGAAAATGAGGACCTTGAAGTGTAGCGTTATAATTGTGCAGAGCATCCACATGCAAAGACCTGCGTGCGTCATAACCATTTTACTGCACATGACACATACCTTCACCACAAAGTATGCAAGATGTGTTATGTGACCTAATATCACCCGGTGACTGCAAGCTGTCTGATTACAGTCATTCAGTGTGCATCTGCCATCAAAGACTGGACATCAGTCACAGAGCATAGTTGTTTATGCTTCATGTTACAAGTACTACTAGGCCCTTTTCATCCTCATTGTTTACCAGCTGTACCCTTCCTCAGTGGTAGTCCATCCACTGGTATGTTGCTCAGAAGTGCAATACCTAGCACTTGTTTGCATTTCAATAGTACTGACATGCTTCTAACCACTACTGCAGTCTACTCAGGTATTCACACAGCATCTTCGACCCTTCACTGTCATAAGCAAACCTCCCAGTCTGGTCTGCGAACAGACATAGATACATAGATACATAGACAGTGTCGGCAGATAAGGGCCTATGGCCCACCCAGTCTGCCCATTTGAGCTTGTAAGTTCAATTTGTTTTCCTAGAAGTCTGTTTCCCCTTACCCCTGACCTCTAGAATTCCTTTATGTCTATCCCATGCATTCTTAAATCCCGTGATTGTTTCAGCCCCCACCACTTCCTCTGGCAGGGTGTTCCACTTGTCCACCACCCGTTCTGTGAAGAAATTCTTTCTCATGTTTCCTCTGAATCGTCCTCCTCCAACTTCGTTCCATGACCTCTGGTCCTGGAACAACTTTTTCACTTAAAAATAGTGTTTTCCTGCACCCTGTTCCTCCCTGTAAGATACTTGTATGTATCTATCATATCCCCTCTCTCCCTCCTCTCCTCCAGGGAGTACATGTTCAGTTCCTTCAACCTGTCTTCATAGGACTTGTGATGCAATCCATGCACCATCTTTGTTGCCCTCCTCTGAACCTTCTCTACCCTGTCTATGTCCTTACATAGGTATGGTCTCCAGAACTGTACACTGTACTCCAGGTGGGGCCTCACTAGTGTCTTGTATAGCGGAATTATGACCTCCTTTTCCTACTGGTGATGCCCCTGCCTATACATCCCAGCATCCTATTTGCTTTACCTGCTGCCTTGTCACACTGTTTCCTACCTTGAGGTCATCAGAGATGACAATCCCAAGATCCCTTTCCTGCTTGGTGCATGCTATATCCTCACCCCAACTGATATATTGTGCCAGGGTTTTGTGCCCCTATGCATTATCTTGCACTTCTTTGCATTGAATTTCAACTGCCAAACCCCTGACCATTCTTCAAGTTTCTGCAGGTCGCTTCTTATTCTGTCTACACCCTCTGGTGTGTCTACTTTGTTACAGAGCTTTGTGTCATCAGCAAACAGTGAAATTCTGCCTTCTAGGTCCTGAGCAATGTCACTGATGAAGATGTTGAATAGGACCGGTCCCAGCACTGATCCCTGTGGTACCCCACTGGTCACTCTTCCCTCTGTGGAGTGACATCCATTTACCACAACCTCTGTGTCCTGCCACCCAGCCAGTTACCTACCCACCACTACTGTCCTGCCCACACCCATATTCCCAGTTTGTGTAATAGTCTTCTATGTGGCACAGTGTCAAAGGCCTTGCTGAAGTCCAGATAGGACATGTCCACTGCCCTCCCCTGATCCATCTCCCTAGTCATCCAGTCAAAAATTCAACAAGTTGGTCTGACATGACCTCCCTGGTGAAACCATGCTGCCTTGGGTCCTGTAGTCCATTGATAACCAGATGTTCCACCAATCTCTCCTTCAGTAGTGCTTCCATGATCTTCCCCACTACCGAGGTGAGGCTGACTGGTCTGTAGTTCCCTGCTTCCTCTTTGTTCCCACTTTGTATAAGGGACTACATCTGCTGTCTTCCAGTTTTGGGTACCTCCCCTTGTTTCCAGTGATTGGCTAAACAGGATAGCCAGAGGTTCAGCCACCACCTCTCTTAGTTCTTAAGGACCCTGGGGTGCACTCCGTCTGGCCACATTGCTTTTATCAACTCTTATTACTTAGTTCCTTCAGGACCTTTTCTTTGTGTAAAGGGACTTGTGTCCATTTCTGCACCATTCTCACCCCTTGTACTCCCTTCAGACCCATTACCCCCCACTTCCTCAGTAAAGACTGAGCAGAAATACCTGTTCAATATGTCAGCTTTACTGTTGTCATCCTCCACGCGGCTCCCATCCTCCCCCTTCAGTCTCACTATCCCTCCCTTTGTCTTTCTTTTTTCACTTATGTACCTGTAAAAGGTTTTGTCCCCTTTACCTACTGATTTTGCAATGTGTTCTTCTGTCTGAGCTTTGGCTTCCCTTACTGACCTCCCTACCTCCCTTTGCTTCTCCTGGTATTTCTCCCTATCCCCTTCTGCCTGTGTCTTTTTGTATTGCCTGAATGCAATCTTTTTGGCTTTCACTTTCTTTGCTACCTATTTGGAAAACCATAATGGTCTCCTCTTCCTTTTCCTCTTGCTAACCCGTTAATGTATAATTCTGTTGTTCTTGTAATCCCCATTTTAAATACTGCCCACTGTTCCTCAACCCCTGATTCCTGTCCCATTCCCCTTAATGTCTCTTTCAAGTATCTCCCCATTTTCCCAAAGTCTTCCCCCCTAAAATCCAGGATACGTGTTTTTGTGTGGTTTGGTTCTGCTCTTTCTGTGATTTCAAAGCACAATGACTGGTGGTCACTGTTACCCAGGTGCTCCCCCACTGTTACCCTCATCACACTGTCCCTGTTTGTGAGCATAAGGTCCAGTATTGCCTTCTGCCGAGTTGGTTCCATGACCAGTTGCTTGAGGAAGGCACCCTGAAGGAAGTCCAGGATAAATCTGCTCCTAGTTGATGCTGCTGCTGGGATGCTCCAGTCCACGTCTGGAATATTGAAGTCTCCAACCAGTACTACCTCACCCTTGTCTGCCATCCTTTGGATGGCTAGCATCAGCTCCCTATCTGTTTCTTCCTCCTGGACTGGTGGTCTATAGACCACACCTGTGCGGATGGCTGTCCCCATTTTCCTTTCCAGCTTAACCCACAGTATCTCTTCCCCATTTTGTTCCTCCTGGATCTCTGTGGCCCTTATGTCATTTCAATTCATTTCAGACCAATATTACTACATATCCTATGTGACATATCACCTATAAATGTCACAAAGAACAACGTCTCCAGAACCGATCATAGAGGTGCATCGATACTCACTGATCTCTGTGAGGATCAACCCCCACCCAACACTAACCTCTGCTGACTTCCATTAAACAAGTTTGTTATCCATTGCACCATTACTTGTTCCACACCAACATATTCCAGCTGCACCACAACCTTACATGCGTCACGCAGTCAAAGCCCTCACTATAATCACAATGCAGGACATGAACTGCATGGTCCTTGTCCTGTTCCCTTGTCACCCAGTCATAGTAGTCCATGAGGTTGGTTTGGGAAGTATGCGCCAGAGACAAACACATGCTGCTGACCATCGAAGAGCCTGTTGTAGTCCTGAAAAGATCACAAGCATCGATGTTATTAGTGTCTCCATGACCTTACCCACAAGTAATGGAAGGCTCACTGGTCTGTAGTTGCCTGTTTCATCCTTTTGGGCATGTTTGGGGATGGGCACCACATAGGCCATCATCCAGTCAGGCACTATAAATCCAGTGTCCAGGGAGGTATTACACAGGTCATACAGCAGCACACAAAGAACAGTGACAGCTGTTAAAGCACCCTGTTGTTCATGCCATGTGGCCAAGGTGACTTATAACCTTTAGTGGCCTAAATCCTTCCAGTGCCTGCCCTCTGTTAACACTACATCTGTTACCCCATCTCCTCCACCAATGCCCACCCACCCCTCCTTCAACTTTAATGCCCACCTTTCTGTTACAACAGTAAAGAACATAAGTACTCATTTAGTGTTGCAGCCTGATCCTCCCCTTTCTCCATCCACACACAAATTTCATAATCCTCAGTATGTTGTCCTTGTTTATACTTCTCTTCCCCCATGTATCTGAAGAATTCCTTTTCCACTTTGTTAATGCCTTGCAGAAGCCTAAGTTCCCTGCAAGCCTTGACAGGCATGACTAGTCTGGTAACCTCTATGGACTTATTTGTATAAATATCCTTGTCATCACCCATACTCAGTTTCTTGAACCTATATATAGAAGCAACAAGCCTTTGTGTAAAACAAATCAATAAAACACAATGAAGGAAAAAACTGTTATGGTTCTCAAAAGAGGTGGCAGGGAAGGTTAAGGAGAAAAGGACAGCATTCAGGAAATATAAGGAAACACAGAAGGAGCAGGACAGAGAACTTTATCAGTTAAAGCAGAAAGAGGCTGGGAAGGCAGTCAGAATAGCAAAGGCCCAAACTGAGGAAAGGATAGCCAATTCTGTTAAAAAGGGGGATAAGACCATTTATAGGTACATTGGGAGCGAAGAAAGACCAAAGGAGGGATACTGAAGCTTAATAAAGGGAGGGAATGTGGGTAGAGGGTGACAGTGAAAAGCAGGGATACTGAACTAATATTTCTGCTCAGTATTCACAAAGGAAGAGGAGGGGAGTTACCTAAACCAAACAAGAGAAACACTCTGAAGACGGGCTCGAAAACAGTCCATTTACAGAAGAAAGGGTTCTGAAAGAACTAATAAAATTGAAGGTGGATAAAGCAATGGGGCCTGATGGGGTTCACTCAAGAATTCTAAAAGAACTAAGGGTAGAACTAGTGACACCGCTGACTACTCTCTTTAACAAATCATGGGAGGATGGGGTGGTATCCGGGGACTGGAGGAGGGCAGATGTGATTCCTCTTCACAAAAGTGGGAGCAAGACAGAGGCAGGAAACTACAGACCAGTTAGTTTGACCTCAGTGGTAGGAAAATGATGGAATCACTTCTGAAGGAAAAATTGTTGAGTACCTAGAGGCCAGTGGGGCACAGGACCCAAGGCAGCATGGATTCACGATGGGAAGGTCATGTCAGATGAATCTAATAGATTTCTTTGACTGGGTGTCCAAAGTAGTAGACCAGGGAGGGGCTGTGGACAGGGCCTACCTAGATTTTAGCAAGGCATTTGATACAGTCCCACACAAAAGATTAATACATAAGATAGCCAGCCTTGGAGTGGGTCCCAAGGTGGTAGCCTGGATAAAAAATTGGCTAGACAACAGGACTCAAAGGGTAGTAGTAGTAGTAAATGGAGTACACAGTGACGAAAGGAGGGTTACTAGCGGGGTACCGCAGGGTTCAGTACTGGGACCGGTCCTTTTTAATGACTTTATAAGTGACATTGCAGAGGAACTGGAAGGAAAAGTATGTCTCTTTGCAGATGATACAAAGATCTGCAACAGGGTTGGTACACAAGATGGAGTGGAAAGGATGAGAAGGGACTTGGCAAGGTTGGAGGAATGGTCAAATGTATGGCAGCTCAGATTCAATGCAAGAAGTGCAAGGTATACATGGGGAACAAAACCCTGGGGAAGCGTACACAATGGGGTGGAGATACTGACAACAGTAAAATAGAAAGGGACCTGGGGTAATTATATCAGATGACCTAAAGGTGGGCAAGCAATGTGAGAAGGCAGTAAGGAAGGCTGGGGGATACTGGGTTGTATAGGAAGAGGCATCAATAGTAGAAAACAGGAAGTTGTTATCCCTCTGTACAGACAGTTGGTGAGACCCCATCTGGAATACTGTGTGCAGTTCTGGAGACCCCATCTCCACAAAGACATAGACAGAGTAGAGGCTGTCCAGAGGAGGGCAACCAAAATGGTGCAGGGTCTGCACCAGAAGACATATGAAGAAAGACTAAAGGAGCTTAATATGTATACCCTTGAGGAAAGAAGGGAGAGAGGGGACATGATAGAAACTTTCAAGTACCTCAAGGGAATTAACAAAGTCCAAGAGGGTAGCATCTTCCAGAAAAAGAGATGTGCAAGAACAAGGGGGCACAATTTGAAGATAGAAGGGGGATGGCTCAGAGGTAATGTGAGGAAGTATTTTTTCACTGAGAGGGTTGTGGATGCATGGAACAGCCTCCCTGAAGAGGTCGTGGGGTCAAGAACAGTGGGGGACTTCAAGAATGCATGGGACAGGCATAGGGCAGTCCTAGTAGGGGGTAGGAGGAATTAAGCTGTTGGTTAACTAGGATCTGCAGCTTATCTGTTAGGTAGGAAAATGGGCAGACTAGGTGGGCCAAGCGGTCCTTATCTGCCGTCAAATTCTATGTTTCTATGTTTCTATGAAATAATGATGTCTTGGGCATCAACGCTTCCATTTCCTCATGTGTCACCCAACTGGCATTCTTTGCCTCCCCTTTGTCTTCCCTTTCTTACTCTGTCACAGTATACGAACCAGCAGCGTGCACTTGACACTTTTTCATAATATCTAATTTCTGACTTGCATTCAGGCGTGGTACAATTCCAGCAAGATGAATAACCAACATTTCACACATATTCTGAAAGTTTACACAATAAAATCCCTACATCATTTCAACCCTAAAAAACCTACATCATTCAATAAAATACCACCAACACCTTTATCTGGTTCAAAGTCTGGTTCAAAGTCACTTGCCATTCATCTGTATGCTCCTCCCTCGAATCATGCCTGAAAATAGAAGAAGAATCAGCATTTATATAGCGCTTTTCATACACAGTGTATCCTAAAGCACTTTACAAACGATGCTAGACTGGTAGTGAAGTGACTGAAAGTGTAGTGGTGGCCATATCGCACATTATACAATGGCAAGAAAATTTCCTGGACTCTGATTGGTCAGTGTGTGCCTGAGACAGTGATGTTATAACACAATGTCATCACTGTATGGATTTGGCAGATGATCATGATGCCCACTCAAAGATATATTGCCACACTAAAAATCTACTTAAACATTTTTAAAATATTTTTTTATTTTGTATAACATTGAGCCATTGTATAACTGCAATAAGGCACTCCAAGGTGTGTGTTATTGTGCAATAACGTCACTCCTGGGGTGGTGGAAGCACTCATGCTTCTACCCACCCCAGGAGTGATGTTATTACACGATAACACACACCTTGTTGTGCCTTATTGCTTAATCAACACCCACACACAGCCTGGATAATTGCATGAACTGGTTTGTGTGAAGGGGAATGTTTAACAGGACACCGGGATTGTCCCTTGCTCTTAGCAAACAGTGCCCTGAGTTCTTTTACTTCCACCTGGACACCCACCAGGACAACGCCAAGATGGGTAGAAGGGACCTCGGTTTAACGTCTCCTCTGAAGGACGGCACACACCAGCAGTATAGTACCCCCAATACTGCATTCGGATGCCAGCATTTTAGGTGCATGTTCAATCCCGGTGTGGGACAAGAACCCACAACATTCTGGTCCAGAGGCGGATGTGCTACCAACTGAGCCACGATGACACACCACAGTCAGAATTTGTCTAGTGCAGTTACCCGGTCAGCAACAAGTAACTAAATAAATAAAAATAACTCATCCTGGCACCCATACCTCC
The DNA here is from genome assembly GCA_016271365.2 of Neoceratodus forsteri. Lineage (NCBI taxonomy): Eukaryota > Metazoa > Chordata > Ceratodontiformes > Ceratodontidae > Neoceratodus > Neoceratodus forsteri. Next base: position 351,053,570 of record CM028136.1, on the reverse strand, counting down.
AGTTTACCTAACCATGGTTATCATGAACTAGACCAATTAGTTCTCGATCACTGCCAGTTGGGCCTCCACCAAAACATCACGTGTAGTCTCACCATTTGCTAGTACGGATTTCATAGTCATTTATAACCGCATATGTCTGTAGAAGTAATGTATCAGGAAGTTGTTCTGAAATTCTTCTAATTGGGCATGCTTCCTTGCAGTAATTTTGGTTGTGGTGCTCCAGTGAACAACAGGATGGTTGAAGTACACCACAATCACTGCCTTCCCCTTCTTATGGGCCATCATTATTTGCTAATGTAACGCCATGTGCAAGTCCTCCACTTTAGTTGGAGGCCTGTACAGTACCCCCATCATTAGTTTCCTGCTTTTAGAGTCTACAAGTTGCATCTAAAGGGCCTCAATCCACCCCTCCTCCATCTGTTCCATCTTCACCTTATCCACTTCACTACAGAGATGGCACCGCCACCATCCACATAACACCATCATTTCCAAATACCCTAGATCCTGGCATCATCAGATGCCATTCATGGTACTGTGTGTCAAAACATTTCAATATGGCCACAATTTACACTCTCACGAGTGACAAAAGTGCCTTTAACTCAGATGATTTATTTCCTATGCTTATCGCATTCAGCAAGACCTCCATCAAAACTGATCCCAGGCCTCACCCCTTTTTTCACACATTGAACTACATCCTGTGCTCCTTTACCAGTAAGTTATGGGGCAAGATTGCTTGACACCACTGCAGGGGACAATTGCCTGCATGCTGTTCATTCACTACCGCCCAATCGTATGGCAAATCCACCTTTGTTGCAATATACTCCACCATCCTATGCTTTAATGCCCCCTCGTCCCTCACTGACCAACTGTAATCTGTAGCATGCACACAGCTCATGATTGTCACACATTTTCCCTGAGCCTCACACCAACCCATGACCCTTGGATAGACAACATTCACTCAGCAAAGTACTGAACTGCCATATCCATCCTTTGTCACTGCACTCAGAAAGTGTACTGGGAGTACGTCACAGAAGGATACTGATCTCCCCATCTTATCACACATCTCATCACATAGTATTCACATTCCTTCAAACCTCTCACTTACCAGTTGTAACAAGCCCCACACAAAGTCGTAGTACCAAGATGTTCCATGACGTGAAGCTTATTCCTTCACCTCCATGTGCACTTTAGAAGACACTTCCCCACTCTGCCTGCAGTGAACAAAAGTACTTACATCACACAGTTGTAACTATGCATTCACTCCTTACTGCAACATGTGACCCTTTTTAGTATTGAACAACCCAGCAGTACTACACCCCACTGTCCATGCCTCATTACTCCCATCCATCCTTTTATCTATATACCTGTTTATAGAGTCTTCCTTGCTGTGCCCATCTATTACTATAGCCATTATCCATGCAAGTACACCAACCTCCACACTGACCAGCCAACCTTGCCCCCCTCCTGTCTCACTATCTTCCACTACCCAACCTATCACACTATTTCCCACCCTTCTGTTGTATCCCCCTTGTGTACACTACCAGCAAGGCCCATATTCTCATTAACCCTATCCCCTGTGACCATACTTTTGGTCATGCCCTTCTCTCCCTCACCTCTGGGCATTTTCTATGGCCAAGTGCTGTCCCCTTGGCATTCCCTCACCTTTCCTCAGCCTGCACCCTCTTGAAAATCCAGTGTGTCCTCTTCCGCCATTATTGGGAACAATGTAAAACTATGATCTGCTACTTCTGCTACATTGACACATCAGAGGAGGGTTACGGATAGCAAGCAAGAACACACAGCCAAATACCAGTACATGTTGTAAGTGTGGCCACCCTGATTGTCACAGTAAGCAACACAGAATGTTAAACAAAATAAATCACATATGGGCTGCATGATCGCTGTGTGCTTCTGGATGGAACAAGGGTACCATAAATTAAAATTGAATGCTGTTTCAGGCATGATATGATACCAGTGGTGGCTCTGAAGTGGAGCAATGCAGGGCATATGTGATGATTCAAAAATGCTGTGGCAACATTGGTGGCCAATGCAGGCAATATCATCCCCCTTACAGGTCACTATGTATCACTGCATTACACATTATGCAATGTGCCACTGGAAAAAAAAACAGTGGATACACAAGTCACAGAATACATGCTGTACTTCTCCAGCAACTATCCATGCAACCAGAGCATCCCGTTTCAGCATATGACACGAAAAATGCACCATGTAAAATGTGACACAGGAATCAGCACCCACATGATTACCAGTGGCACAAGGTGAAGCAGGTGACATTTGATGTGTATCACAAGACAGGCATAAGATCAGGATTCATTCACTGTCCACCCACACTGAACCAAGCAAAAACACCACAGCTGGGTCCAGGACAGTAATATCATTGCAACAGAGCCTTTCAGCCTATGTCATTGTCACATTTACAAGTATCATGACCAGCTGAATCACTGTTGTACTATGATTCACTATTTGGATGTAGACAGAAGTGTACTGAGAACAGCAGAATATTCACAAGCTCATCACACGGATGCATGACATGCAGAAAAGGCTGCATACCAGTGTGTGGGATGGCTGACAAAACAACAGGAGAACATCATCATTTATATATACTGCAGTACACATGGTGATGGCACTTTCAACTATGGGTGGTACCCCTCTGCATCTATGACAGTCTCCGAAAATGGGGTATTTAACATTAGCATCTCTGTGGAATATGTTGGAAAGAAACAAGGCATAGGGATAATTATTTTGAACAACTAAATACAAGCATGGGTACCACCTGTACGTTGACACCACCTATGAATTAACATTGATGCTGAAACTGGCACATACCTCATCAATTTTCCTCTTTTGCAAGAAGGCACTGTCTCTCTTGTTGGGTTGTGTCGGGCTCTTCAAGGGGTCCTCAATTCTTCATGGGATCATGCCTTTACATAGATCCAGCCTCTTGTAACCACACTGTCTTGCCAAATCTGGAAGCATGGTGAAATCACCAGCATCAAAGTGGTCCTCACACAACACACTGCGGTCACTAGGCTTCCAGCTCAGTTCTCTGCAGCATGCCATAATCCAAGCACTTCGTAGTTTCTTGCACTTTGCAAATGTGAAGAATGACTTGCCACTGCTGTCCCCATTCTTGAAATTTGGAGCAACACATTATACCATTCTGTCAGGAACACTATATCAACCATATATATATATATATATATATATATATATATATATAAATTAAAATCACACATGCCCCACAATGCAAAGCATCATGGGCTGCATATGCAAATCACCACAGAATGTTATGCTGGTCCAACTTCAAGCAGAAATTGCATGGTGCCGAAAGGCCTCTCACACAGTTTGCAAGGGTGCTAACAGAAGTTGGACCAGCATAACATTCTGTGGTGATTTTCATATGCAGCCCATGATGCTTTGCATTGTGGGGGCATGTGTGATTTTGTATTTTCTTGAAACTTGGCTTCCCAGCCAAATGCCCTTTGGGGTAACCCTTGCCTCAGTGTTTGCACACAGAGATTCTTTGTCTTTTAAATAGTTTTTTATATATAAAATACTGAATAGATTTAGTACAGCACTATAAGTAATCACTGTACAAAAGAAAATACATGTTGCAAAACAATTATTTCACTGTCATTCACAGAAAAGAAACTCCCACTGAAAACCTATGCTAAGCTATAACTCTGCTTCTGTCTAAACAAGTATGAAATCGCTCCAGAAATGAAATCATAGATGCATCAAACACATTTTTATTTGTTTGTGGGGTGGTGGGGATTTGACGGACAATGATGTAATAAAAGATGATTGGCTGTCACTTTCAAAACTGAGAGTTTCTCCTGCCGGAACATTGTAAGCAAATGAGAATTGGTGATAAAAACAAGTACAGTACACTGTGCTCCATTTACTTCCAGTGACTCACAGTGATCGAGATGAGCAAACACTGTTTTGTGTGGGTGGTTATTTGACAGACATGCTACACAAACACCACGATTGAATGTCAGTCTCAGAACTGACCATTTCTCCACCAAAGACATTTTGAAAGACTGAAAATGGTGATCCAAAAATGGGTACTGTGCACTCAGCTCAATGAACTTACATTGGCTTCCATTTACAGACATGTCAAAAAGTTATTTTTTTGTGTGACTTTGTTTGACTCCCATACATCACAGACACCACCAATGGTCATTTGTACACAAAAGAAACCATAAATCATATAGCAGTGGAGCAGACAACTAGTACTATGCACTCGGCTTCATTTACTTACATTCCTTCAATTTTACAGAGATGAAGAAACAGTTTTTTGACAGTCATGGATCAGTAACAAAAACATTACATGTCACTCTTACAAGTGACAATTGGTCCCCAAAAGAAATTGTGAATTAGTGTGAATGGGAGCTGAAAGCAGATAATGTGCAATGTACTATGTGTACTTGCATTGGCTCCCATTGACAGAGCAGAACTAAGTATTTTTTTGGGGGGGGTTACTATCATGCCTCATCACCATTGCTGTTACTTGCATAAATGATCATTTCTACACTAAATCTATTTGGAAGGGGAGAAAAAAATGGGTACTGTGTACTCGGCTACCTTTTCTTAATTGGCTTACATTGCAGAGCCGAGGATCGCAATCGGGTATCTCCGTAATGGTGGTAGTGATGACATTGATGATTCTCAGTTCCAGAAACACGTGACTACAGCAGTGCATGTAAACAAACCAGGAGAGCCTAATGCAGTGGCAGGAAAACATCAAATTAAAAATACAGGGTACAACTTTTTCAATTAAAAAATGTGTGATTAGACTAAGGAACATCAAGGGAACTCTCAGTGAGGAGCAAAACGTGATCTGTTACTTTGCATATCACCTTTAACTTTGAGCCATTTACCCCCTTTTCTGCAGCTGCTGCGTCTGACCACTCTGGAAGATCGCAAGTCTGTCAGACCAGTTTGGACATACTGTCCAGCATCTTCCACTGCAGGTACTCAGGCAGATTTTTAAATTTCTTTCAGATGGGAGGAGATATCAGTGTCTTACAGGTAAAAATGTCAGTGTTTTGTACTCAGTCTAACACTTGCATTTGTACTTCACTCTAGCAATAGTTAGCGGCTCAGCAAACTCAGTAAAAAGAGAGGGTAGGGTTTAACATTTCTTTTAAACTGTGGAAAGATAACAGCATCTTTGAGAAAAAGGTATCAGCATTCTGTACGTGGTCTAACAATTACATTTGGCTCAGCTTACTCAATAGATTGAGAGAGCAGGGCAGCGTTCATCTGCTCCTCTCAGCATCGGCCATTAGACTTGGATCCCACATCAGGCTCCTCCCTCTTGCAGTCCCGCTCAGGCAGGAAACATTTTCAACTCCATGCTTGGAAAGTAGAGAGAATGTAAATTAATCGAGTTTAGCTCATGTGATTTATAATAAGTGTATAGTCTTTTTTTTTTTTATGTTATTGTGCTATCCCCCCCCCACCCATCATTGAAGTGGAGCATCCCTCCCTAACACTCCCAAACAAGAGCACACTGTAAACAGGATAAGAAGTACAGTGGCTATGTAAGCCATTTGGATAAAGTAACATTAGTGATTTATAATCTGTCCACAACTTTCAACAAGTGAGCCTCATACTCTCCCATGGAGCTTTCTGAACACAATCAAGTTGTCTAGGTGCATCAGTAACTACAAAACATTTATTTCAATCAAAGCCATCTCTGTCAAACATTAAACTGTCACTAGTACTTACTTGGAGCATTCTCCCAAACAGAGAGAAACCCAGTGGACAAATATAGATGGTTTTCTCTTTATTCTCCTTTGCACAAGATATGGTCACGTCTACTCCACAGTATGATGAAAGAGAGCCATCTGCTCCTCATCAAACAGTCCAATGAGTCCTTCACTCTTGGAATGGCATACAAACAAGGATGGTCCATTTTTTTCAGGGTCGTTGTGCTGTTCTGCATACTAGCCACCATTATGGGGGAGGTATAAAAAACTCTAGATCTCATTATGATACTGGCAGCCATCATCTCTTGCAAGTGTCACCAGACATACTCAACATCTTCTAGGGTCAACTTATTATGTATTTATTTAGTTAGTTACTTCAAGAGTTTTACCAGAAGAGAAATACTAGTGCATCATGGGGGAAAGGGGTAGTTGAGTAACCAATACAAGATGGGCAAGTGAAAATAATAAATTGTAGTGTGCAGTAGTAATAAAAAATAACATACAATACAATAAAAAATACATTATGTAAAACAAAAGTAAGAATACCTTACAGTTGTGCAGTCACCATATACAGGCAGATAATCAGGGCAACACAAAGTAAAGATGTATAACAGTGCAATTTAGGGTACAAGTGCAAAAAAATACTGGGAGCAATGCCAGATAGGGAGTATATTACTGCTATCCAATCTGCAAAGGTGTGAGAATTATTCATGCCAGGAAGCAAGGTAGGTAGGTAGAGGGGCCAAAACATTTCCAGATGTGACAACTGATTAGGAACAGTTTAGTCTAGGGTAGGAAGAAAATAGCTTTCAGGTGGTGGAGAGGTATGGATTGGAGCATCAACTATATAGGGAGAAGAAACACAAGGGTCGGGAGAAGTTGCAGGAGGGGGTAGAGAAGTCACAAAGAAGAGATCTGAGGGAGAAGAATGAGGCTGAGTGGAAGACACAGGAAACCAGGACCAGAATTTAGGAAAATGATGCAAGAAGGCAGCTGGACCCACTGTCATTTTCCTGGAGAGGAAGGAGATGAAAAGGAAGTAGTGTTATGGAGGGGGAACAAGGAAGGAGAGGGAAACAAATTGTGTGGAAAGGTAGGGAGGAAGTGAGCTAAACCAGAATTTGGAGGTGAAGGTAGCACAGTGGGTGAGATATCTGGGATCCAGAGAAGGGAAGGAGTACAGAGAAAGATACAAGGAGTACAGAGAGCAGAGGTGAATACAAAGAGGGCAGTCCAATGTAAAAAAAAGTAGAAATGGTGGGTCCAATCTAGCAAGGATGGACTTGGGAGCCACATGGTAGACAATGTCTCTGTAGTCATAGATAAGGAGGATCAACTTCATGACAAACTTGCAGTAGGCAGTGAATGAGATACTGGCTTTGTTTATTTATAGCACACCCAGTTTGGGGTAGAGCTTGATGTGGACTGCATTAATGTGACCCAATAAGTCAAGGTGATGGTCCAGCCAGATCTAAGATGCTTAAAGGAGGAGACATCCTAAATCTCAGTACCATCAACTGTGTGAAAGGAGGGGAGGGAAGAGAGCCTGACAAGCCTTTGCCAGGGGTCAAAGGTCATAGAAACCATTTTTCTTGGCCTTGGTGGACAGAAGGTTGAAACAGAACACACACTGAACATTGCTGAATTGTTGTTTGAGATGGACAGCAAAGCCATCAGCCGAGGAGCCAGAAGCAAACATCACCATGTTATCTGCATACATGAATATGGCTGAAGAGGAACAGGCTGATGGGAGGTCATGAAGGAATATGGAGAAGAGTAAGGGGCCCGGGACAGAAGTTTAGGAAATGCCCAAGTAGATATGGGGGTGGGAGGGAATGGCAGTTTCCTACATGGACAGCTTTTGACCTCCCCTAAAGGTAGAAGTGGAAACAGTTGAGTGAGGAGGCAGCTAGCCCCACTGCCTTAAGCTTGTCCAGAAGAAGAGGATGTGCCATAGTGTCAAAGGCCTTGGCCAAGTCAAGAAATATGGCAGAAATGAACTGGCCCTGATTCATACTGGACAGGATGGAGTCAGTGAATGAGAAGAGGGAGGTGAAAGGGGAGTGAGACTTCTGAAAGCCAGACTTTGAAAGGGGTGAAAAAGGGAGTTGAAGAAAAGAGGACAGTTGAGAGAGGACAAGATGTTCCTGGATCTTGTCCAGTGTAGGGAGGAGAGAGATGGGACAATAGTTTCCAAGAGAAGAGAGATCACCCCATTAGAGAGGGGGACTAGCAGTAGCTCATTTCCAGGCATTAGGGACAGAAGCAAAGAAAAAATAAAGGTTGTGGAAAAGGGTATTAGGGATAGTGATGGCTGGCTCAGAGAGATGCAGAAGCTTGGGGTCAAGACCATCAGGGTTTGTACCCTTACGGGGGTTAAGAGCAAGGAGGATCTTTAAAGTGTCAAAGGGAGTGGTAGTAAAGGAGGAGTGCAAGGGACAATGTAGGGTGATGGGGGAGTGGGGGAAGGAGAGGATACAGAGGGTACAGGTGGCCAAAATGGAGCTGAAGGAAGAAGCAATGTTGTCATTTCACAAATCCCCTCCAAAACATGTTTTCACAGTTACTCCTTCAAATCACCTTTCAGATGAGATTTCAAAGTTCACTTTGTCTTGATATACTAAGGGGTCATAAAAATACTACAGTATGTTCAAAATTTGTGGTCAAAAAATAAATATGTTGTGAAGAAACACTGAATTTTTGTAACACTTACTCATAACTTTATTTTTTACAGATTTTGGCACCAAATTTTCAACACAGCCATTTAGTTACCACCTTATGAACATGGCATGTGTCATTTCTCAAATCCTCCCAAAGCATGGTTTTGCAGTTGCTCCATGAAATCACCTTTTGGATGGGATTTAAAAAATTCCGCCTGTCTTGATCATTAACGTGAAGTCATGCAGAATATGTTGAAAATTAGTGGCGAAACTGCCAAAAAACAATGAAATTTGAAGAAACAGTGAACTTATAAAGAGGTTCTTTATTCTGTTCACCATTTTTTTTTCTGCTCTATATCCCTTAGCCAAGAGAAACCCCAAGTCCATTAGACAAAATCTACTGGGGAAAAAAGGTGTGCCCACAGCCTCATGATATTGTTGTTCTAACTTGTAACAGCATGCAAACAAATATGTTTGGCATTGACAAATGTTTGTTTTCTGTTCATTGTTGCTCTTTATTTACTGATTTGATGTAGTCTTGTTTTGACTGTTGCCTCCCCTTGTAACCCGTTCCCCTTATCCCAACTGGAAAGGAGCTTAGTCTCAGTTGCTCACTTGGTTATGAATAAATTAATTATTAGGGACTTCAGTGTTCAACCAAAAGGGATGTCCTCTTTTCTTTTCTCATTTTATATTAGTTTGTTCTGCACCATCCAAATGATCAACATCTTTTTGAAATGTATTATTTTTTCTTGGGAATTTGTACTTGCAAACATTATAGCAGCATCTATATACAAAATACTCGATTACTCAATTTTGTCCGACAGAAGAAGACTGTAAGCCCATCGTGACTGCCTCCCACCACTTTGTGGGCATCATGTTCTTTTCGGTATTTGTCCAGTTCAGTCTTAAATTTGCCAAAAGGATTAATGCTGATTAGAATCTGGGGCAAAGTGTTCCATAATTTTGGGTCTCAAATGGTATAAAAGTTGTTCCGCTTGTTAGTATTGGCCCTAGGTATAACTAGTTGTTGGTTATGAAATCTCAAATGTGTTGTCCCATTCTTCTGGTCAGTCTTGTATAGTCTGGACAATAATGCATCATTCAATATTTTGAATAACAAAAGTATACCCCGGCCCCTTTTCCTTCTGTCCTTGAGACTATGCATATCCAGCTTATGAAGTCTATTAAGATATGGAACATTATTAAGACTGGGGATTAACTTGGTTGTTCTTCTCTGAACACTCTCCACCAGCCTTATATATTTTGTTAGACACAGAGATCAAAAGGGGGGACCCATAATCTAGGTGTGACCTCACAAAGGTCCTATACAGGGTCTTCATACAACTTGCATTCTGTGAGACAAATACCTTTTTTATACAGCCCATAAGTCTATTGGCTGTCTGGGTGGCTTTTCTACAATGAGTAGATGAGTCAAGATTGTTATTTAAAAGAACTCCCAGGTCGTGCTCATTATGTACATGTTTGAGTGCCACACCATTTAGGAAATATGTTTTAATAGGGTTGTTCCTCCCTAAATGAAGGAGAGTGCATTTCCTCTGTGTTAAAGGTCATTTTATTAGATTTTGACCATGCTTTAATAGTATTCTGGTCCTTTAGCTCATTACCCCCAATAGCACCATATGAAGTCCGAACTATCCATTGTTTGCGTGACACAAAATGGCCACCCAGGAGGTAATGAGTTAGTAGCCATAAATACTTTTTTTTCTGTGTCGACGTCCCCACTTATTTTATTATCATAGGCAAATTTCATTAACTTATTTACAGTATCCTTGTGCATATCACCTATAAACAGACTAAACAGGGCTTAGCACAGGATGGATCCCTGGGCATGCCACAAGTAACCTGGTTCTCATTCAACAAATGCTTATTTACTCTCACCCACTGGATTCTGTTTGCAAGCCAGTCTTTGACCCATTGCACAAGAAGTGGGTAAAGCCCTAGATTTTTCAGTTTGGTAGTTAATTTATAATGGGGCACAGTACTGAATGCTTTGCTGAAATCCAGAAAGATCATATCTACTGGTACCCTCCTATCCAAACTATCACTGATCCCATTATAAAATGTTATCAAGTTAGTTGTGCATGATCTCCCACGGGTGAACCCGTGTTGGGTTGTATCCAAAATGCCCTTAGTTGACAGTTTTATCAAGGGCTGATTTAATACAGTGCACCATTACCTTACATGACACTGATGTAAGGACTATCAGCCTATAATTACTCATCACGGACCTACTACCCTTTATTAGGGCTGTGGGTGGAGCCTACAGCCATTTTGGGATCACTCAGTAGCTCTAAAAATGGCCGATCATGGAACCTTCTGTTGGACTTTTGGAAGTATCCTTCTAAAAGTCCAATGGAGCTTGAAATCCTCTGCCACAGTTGGCCACTACAGATTAACAGCCACACTATTTTGGCTGCTACTTCCACACTCCAGGGCATGAACTGTGTATGCGCGACTCGCACGCAGTTCTGCTGGTGCTATCATGTTGTGAATGGCAAAATGTCATTCACCACAACTGCGCACTTGGCAGCTTGTCACAGCCCTATTGGTTCTGGCCAGAGTTTGTTATGAATTGGCATCACATAGGCTTCTTTCCAGTCAACCATGAAAGTATGATTTACTAAATAAAATTGCAAAGGGTAAGCACAGGAAGGATTCAAGAGTTTTTATAAATGCAGGGTGAATTCTGTCAGGTCCTGGGGATGAATTTGACTTTATACTATTTTAGGGCTGCTGTAACTTCCTCCTTAGTAAAGGGCTTATAACAATTTTTTTGAAGTCCCCACATATCCTGAGTGTATTCTTGACATTGAAGACCATACAGAAATAGTTATTAAGAACATCAGCTATCCTGGAAGGTTCTGTAATAGTATTGTTATTATGTATAATTGGCCTACAGACCTATCCCCACTTCTACTGTTGTTGATATAGGAAAAGAAGGATTTATTGTTCTCCTTCATATGTGAGATTTTCAGCTCAAGCTTGCATCTTTCTTCCCTTATCATTTGTTTGGTTAGCCTCTGTTCTATCCTATGGTTTAGTCTGGTTTGGTCAGGTGTTTTTTTTTTTTCTTGAAGGCGGCATATGCTCACTCTTTCCTCTGAATTTGTTTTTTGATTTTTGCAGTAAGCCATGCTGGGACTTCTCCTTTATTATTATATTTTTTTTTGATGGGAACAAATTTTTTTTCTAGCTATTTCAGCTCACTCTTAATGAGGTCCTAGCTTTGTTCAACTAATAGATCCCTCATTTTCGATTCCCTGTTGATACACTCCAGACTATCCCTCATATTTGTATAGTGCACCTGAGCATAATTTATTTATTTTAATTAGTTTTTGTTGACTGGGTAAGTGCACTAGACAAATTCTTGCCTATTTTCAGGCACAACCCAGGGGGTAGGGGGATACAGATGAATGCTAATTGACCTTGAACCAGATTAAGCTGTTGGTGGTATTTTAGTGAATGGGGGGAAATTTGTCCAGGGCACCGGGCAAATTCCCCTACTCTGCCTTCAGGGGTGCTGTCACTTCCTGTGGATAGGATGGAGGGACCCATTTTGCAGCTGGACACAGGAGGAGGAGGAGGAGGAAGTCCTGATGTGGCAGGGGAGATGGCCTCCTCTTCTGCACAAACAAAACTAGAAGTGATAAGCATAGAGAGATATATTGCTACTGAAGCTTTCAAGGAAGGAAAACAGCCAGCACGAGTCTCTATGGCAGACAAACAAAGGCATAGTTCTGCATTTCCTGTGCAGTGCAAGTCCATAGCAGAAAGCCAGATACAGGAATTGGATTTTACATCAAGGAGAGAGTATTTACAGGCATTATTGGTAGAGGAAGAGCGCCGAGAACAATTGCTGAGAACCAGCAGATCAGACACCACAGCAGAATCAATGGAAACCAAGCTATCTGAAGGCAGCATTTTGTCACCTGAAATATCCATGGAGAAACAGAGGTTGATGATTGAAATAGGGGCAGTTGGGACATTGGAAAGCTCTCATCCCCTCGAAGGATGTTCATGAGAGGAACATGTATGCATGAATCAGGGAAGTAATATTTTTTCTACTTGTTCTGGACAAAAAGGTGGAAAGGGAAGTAAAGTAAAGTAAAATGTATTTTTAAGTGCTTTTCTTAAACCAAAGTGCTGTGCAAATGATAAAATAAATAACAGAGAAATATCAAACATTGACAACAATAAAATCAGGCATCATAAGCTTTTGTAAATAAAAATGTTTTTAACTCTGCTTTAAAGCTCTCGACGGTCAGGCAGCTTTGTATCCGATGAGGTAGAGAATTCCACAGTGCAGGAGCAGCATATGAAAACGCATGTGTTCCAGATATTTTCAAATGGACCCTGGGAATCTCTAGCAATCCCTCATCGGCGGATCAGAGTGAGCGAGAGGGGCAGTAGGGAGTAAGGAGATCTTGCAGATACTGCGGTCCTGTTCATGTAGGGCCTTACAGGTCAGTTATCCAACCTTGAAGGTAATCTGCCATTGAACCAGCAGCCAGTGCAGCCCATGCAGAACAGGTGTAATATGACTATTTCTAGATGTTGCAGTCAAAAGCCTGGCTGCTGCATTCTGCACTAGCTGCAGGTGGTGGATATCAACCCCCGGTAGCTCCAGGGAAAGAGAATTGCAGTAATCAAGGCAAGTGGTCACAAAAGCATGGACCAAAGTTGGCAGGTCAGCCAGAGGAACCAGGTATTTCACCCGGGCAATATTCCTCAGATGGTAAAAAGAGGACTTAACAACGGCCGACACCTGAGATGTCATGGTCAAACCACTGTCAACAATAACGCCCAGATTACACACCTGGCTTGAGGTCAAGAGCTGGGCACCGCTGAGCCAAAGGCCTGACAGAACCCAAGCCCTTTGACCCACCTTCAGGTGACCTGGGTCTACGATCAACACCTCAGTCTTATCCGGGTTTAACCTCGGTCAGCTGGCACTCATCCAGTCATTGATCTCGGCTATACAGCTGTTAAGCAAAGAGACCGCATTATCCTGTCCAGGAATAAAGGACAGATACAGCTGGGTATCATCTGCATAGCAGTGAAAACCCAGACTGTAACACCTAATGATATCTCCTAATGGCAACATATAAACTGCGAACAACATGGGTGCCAAAATGGAGCCCTGCAGCACCCCACAGGACAGAGAGATGGCATCAGAGGAATAAATTCCTGTGACAACTCTCTGAATCCGCCCTGTGAGGAAAGATCAAAACCAATGCAGAACTGTACCAGACAGTCCGCAAAGGAGCCGCAGGCATTCCAACAGAACACCATGGTCCACAGTATCAAATGCTGCAGAGAGATCAAGAAGGACTAGAATAGTACAAGTCTTTGGATCTCTCGCTATTAGGAAATCATTTGAGACCCAGATGAGAGCAGTCTCAGTGCTATGTCTTTTCCTGAGCCCTGACTAGAGAACATCATAGATATTGTGATTTGTAAGATGGTCATCCAACTGTTGCACTACCATCTTTTCAACAACCTTACCCACAAAGGTTCAGGTTAGAGATAGGTCTGTAGTTAACTGGACAGTCTGGGTTCAATGAAGGTTTTTTAAGGAGTGGTCAAATGACCGCCTCCTTTAGAGGATCAGGAAAAACCTCCTGCTCCAAAGACTTCCAGACAATTTCAGCAAGGATCGGGCAGATAACATCTATGCAACCTATTAATAGTGGCGTAGGGCCCGGATCCAAACTACAGCTGGTAGATCATACAGTCTGAACAATCCTCACAACATCCATGAAACCCTGCCTACTAAAGTCAGACCAGATGACACAAGGGTTCGCTTCACTTCGCCAATCACCGGAGTTCCCTAGAGAGGGAGCAAGACTGATTGCCGACCTGATGCTGGCAAGCTTATCTGCGAAGAATCGAGCAAGCTCATCACACTTTATTTGTGAAAAATCTCTTCCAGACTGCAGACAGAGTGGATTGCACAATCTGTCGACAGTCTGAAAGAGTTGAGCTGGTCAATTCCACGCAGTAGCAATCTCCCTGGACAGGAATTCTTCCTTTTTACAGGTGATTGCTGATTGATAGACACTATAATGGTCCGTCAATCTAACCCTGTCAGCATCTAGGCCAGACTTCTGCCATGCTCTCTCTAACCTTCACCCAACTCTCCTCAGCTCCTTCAGAAACCCATCAAACCATGGAGATCTTAGGCACTGAGTGAGCGGATGAACACGGACAGGAGCAATTTGATCCAGGTCCTCACTTACAGCCTTGTTATAGGTGAGTACGAGAGCCCCTGGACCCATGCACTCACTCAAAATACCTGATAGGTCCAGTACCACTGAAAGACCTTCCGGGGGTAACTCCCCTCAAAGGACGGTACTGGACCATTTCCATAGGGGCAGGCCTATTTGGGGGTGCCCGAAGCTGAATCTTATGGTATGATGGTCTGTCCATACATTTGGTTCCACTTGGAACATGAAATGAGCCCAGAAGAGACTGAAAATGAAAATATAATAACAAATGTAATGAACGTTAATAATGAACTAGAAAGTCAGGGGGGCAGAAAAGACAGTACCATGCACTACTGAGACTGAACAAAATGGAATAGCGCAGGATAATACTGCAGACAAACTGGACTATGATGAAAATTCATTGATCATGGATATTACTGTAGCAGAGGCCTTAAGATCAGCAGGGTGGGTGAGGCAATCAAAAAGCCAACCATGGGCATCCCCCAAAAGGACTTTGATGGAGCAGGTGGACCCCTTGGAACTGCCCCTTTCCCTAGAACTTACGAATTCCCCTGAACTATTTGCATAGCCACATAGGACAACCCTGGTTTCTCCCAACACCAACCAAAGCACCTCGGAGAAAAGCTTTGTAGGAGAAACAAAAAAGCTAGACAAGGTCCCAACGCCCCATGAGCCAAAATCTTTCTCCCCGGGACCCCATCCATCTACCTCAAGAGAACAGAATTCTAACAATAATACTGGTTCCAGACCTACAGATGCTAGGGGAAGACAATCTAACAAACAGAACCTATGTGGGACTATTTAATTCACCACCAGAGTCTGCAAAAAGAAGGAATGCAGCGTGTATGAAATTTAAGGGGGGCCTGGAAACATATCCTGACCGAATTTATGTGGGCTGCACACTACTTAAAGACAGCATGAGACTTTCTGCACAAGAAATATATGCCCTAATACATACTTCTGGGGACCCCAACTTTGATGCCAGTTTTAAAACGGCAGCCAGTCTTGAGTTATTCTGGTAAAGATATCAGGAGATAAGAAGAACCCCTGAGTGGAGTGCATTTACTGTAATTCCCCTTACAAAGCCTGCTTACCATACAACAACAGTACTGTTCAAAAATGAGTGGGTAGCAGTATCAGACATTCTCATCTGGTTACAGGCTAAGTGTACAGTATGTGGACTCCCTGATCCTATCGTAGATACTGAGGATATCTGGATGGGGGAATGGCATATCCGGGTCCACCTACCACAGATGAATGGAACAATACAAAACTTGCCCAGTTGTTTCTACCTGGAGAGAGATCTGGGATTTATTTTTTATTCAGGTCAACCAAAATCCTGTTTCCAGTGTGGTGCATACACTCATCTCAGCAGTGTATGTGATAAAATTAAGTGTTTTTTGTGCGGTGGGATCGGACATGTTGCTATCAATTGCCTTACTCCAGTAGTGTGCAATTTATGTGAAGAAACAAACCACAATTTTAAAGATTGCCCGTAGGCGTCTCATAACACTGAGGAAGAAATCTCTGAAGAAGAAAGGGAACACAGTAACTTCCCTGCCAGACATAACTCTGAAATGTCTTTAAGTCCTACTCAAAGGATCCCCCGACATACCCCTCCCCCATCCTGAAACTTAATATCAAAAGAAGCAGGACATACTAGGGCCCCTACTACCACTACAGGGGACATAGATACTATGGCAACCTCAGAAGGAGATACCCTGGTCGTGATTGAAGATTATCAACTATCCCAGGGGTCAGTACCTGGAGCTGAATCAGGAGAAATGGAAGAACAAATGGCACCACCAATTGTACTGTCACAAGCTATGCCACCCCCACAGATAGACAAGTGGGAACAACAAAAATTGAGATGCGCGACCCAAAGTACCTCTCAAAAAACTGGAGGCCCCTCAACCTGGCAGAAAGGAGAAGAATTTGCACTAGAAATGGATATATACCGTTAGTTAAAAGGAAACAATGGGAAGAAGACAGAGAAGAATCAGACACTTCCTCATTCATCTCCTCACAAACTGAGAACATGACTGATTTAGACGTATCCTTGAAATACACTAGGGTGGTAAAGAAAAAGAAAAAAGAAAAAAAAATGACAGCAACAATCTCATCAGAGGATGATATTGAGAGCCGGGACAACTCTGCCACATAAACATGAACTTGCATCTGATGATTGGGTCCATAAACGAGAACAGTATAAAGAATCAGAGAAGAAGACAGACCACATTTGCTATTTTGGAAGACCATCATTTGGACATTTGTTTTTTACAGGACACTCAAATTCATACATTTAGGGAAGCCCATCACGCAGCTAAAGAATGGTTCAAAGGACCCTCATTTTGGTCCCTGGAGGAAGACCCATGCTCTGGAGTGGGTTTTGCTATTACAACACCTGACCTCAGAGTATTGCATCTGATTGACTTGGTACCTGGTACAGCTTGTATTCTGGATGCAAGAATAGGAGATCCCGACCTTCAGTTAATCAATGTATATAATTTTCAAACCAAATATCAAAGGGTTGAGCTCATGAAAAAAAATCCAGCCATATTTGCACACCTCTAGAACTGTTTTTTTAAGGGGAGACTTCAACTGTATTCTTTCGATAACAGACAAAACAGGAGTGACACAGAAACTATATAACGACACAAATGTTTTAAATAAATTGCATAAACAAGCACAGCTAAAAGACTGCAGCAGAATTTGGCCAGGTACCAAGGCATACTGTTTTCAAAGGGAGGTTGTCAACATGCATTGACTTTTTGTTTGCCTCACAATGGGTAGCTGTGATAGCCTTTTCTGTTTCCCCTGTAGAAAATTCAGACCATAGGCTCATTAAAACAACAGTAGGAGAACCAGTAAACAAATCTAGGTCCAACCCAGTCTGGAGGTTTAATGGCTCCGCACTGGAGGATGCTGAGCTATGGCCTGCTATACAGGCTGAATTGGAAGCAAGGAAAACAGTGTTTGAGCTTTATGATAATACACTCTTTTGGTGGCAGGACACCAAAAGGGATGTTAAGGCATTGTGCGGCTCCTTGGCAAAAAAAGCATCAAATACCAAATATTTGAACTATTTGAAATTAAGAGAGATGATACAGAGGCTAGCTTCCCAGGTGATAGAGAGGGGGGAAGACCTTACTGGGCCCATTCAGGAAATTAAAATAGAAATGTATAAATATCAATACAATTGAGCTCAAACACTGCTGATTGAACAAAAATTCAGAACTCAAGGGAAGGCACAAAATGTAAATCCATATGACAGTTGTGCACAAAGTGTGGAATCAAAATATAGATGCTGGGTTAGTAGTACACACAGGAGAAGAGATAGCACAGATGATTGATGAATACGTGGAACAGTCTTTTGGGAGTATGTACCAGATCCAACAACTGCAATGGGAATTTTTCAGCAGCTAGATATCCCTGGCTTATCAGAGGAGGACAAAAGACAATTAATATCACCCATCACAAAGGCAGAAGTGAATAATGTGATTTTAAAACTTCAGAATGGAGTTTCACCGGCCCGAATGGGTTGCCAGGAGAATTCTATAAAAAAACTAATATAGATATATTGAGTGACTTTTTGGTGGTGGTATTTAATGATATTTTAGCAAGGTCTGTGGCCTTTCCGGTGGCATTGGCAGACAGCTTGTTAATATTTTTGTTTAAAAAACAGGACAAGTCAGATTTAAGAAATTGGAGGCCAATAAGCCTTATAAATGTGGACTGGAAAATACCATGTAAAATAATATGTAATAGACTAACTAAGGTGGCTTAGGTTGTCATTTTCTTTGGCTCAGGCATGTGCAATTCCTCAAAGATCGATGGAGGATTTGGTGAGAATTATAAAGGAGGCCTTTGATAACCCTGAAACATCTGGTTACTTGCTTTCACTTGATCAGGCTAAGGCGTTTGATGGTGTACCGCATGAGTATTTATATGAAGTGCTGAAATGCTATGGTATTCCTGACACTTTCATTCGTTGGATCCAAAACATATATAAAGAGGCTTCTTCTTGCCCACTGGTAAATGATAGAATAGGGAGGCATGTGAGGATATGTAGGAGGGTACAGCAAGAGTGCCCTTTGAGCCCCTTGCTGTATATTTTCTCACTGCACCCTCTGCTTCAGAGGCTAAATCAGGATGGGAGATTAGTACCAATTTTTGGAAATAGGGCCTTGACCTTTCTGGTAGCTTTGGCCTGTGCTGATAATATTACTATTGTGGTTGCTAATGTACCCTCTGAGAAACAGGCCACAGAACTGGTTGACTCATTCTCAGAGGTTTCAGGGTCTAAGATAAATAAAAAAGTAAAAGTCTAATAATCTATAACCAAGGGGATGTTAGACATGAGATTGGGGGGGTAGTAGATCCACCACTAAAGATTCTGGGTATTATCTTTGGAGATGCGGATGCGGCAAGTGTAAATTGGGGAGCAGCCATAAGCCAAACAGAAGAGAAAGTAAATAGATGGAAAGGATATCCGATGACTAAACAAAGAAGGGTTTATATGTTTAAAACTTTTATCATTCCTATTTTTTTGTCTGTTAGTCAAATATTTCCTACAGCGAAATTGAGGTGAACATATTTAGTATAGCATTTCAATTGATATGGTGGAGTAGGTGGAATCCCATAAAAGGAAAGATCATGTATTGGCCAATCAAACGGGGTCAACATATTAAATCTAGTTATGTTTTTTTTTACCATGTTTGTATATTCACATTTTTTGCCCATACTAGTGGGGAAACAAATAGAGTGGGTATCTTTGTTACAGGAAAGATGTTCCTATTTTTGGGACAAATGGGGAGCCCAACAGTGGGGATGATTCCGGGCAGCCCCAGAAAGCATTTCTTGTTATTTACTGGACAGCAGCAAAAAGTTGAGATGCTGGAACGTAACCACCATGGGAGTTTCACATATGACTAGAAGAAAACTGTATAAAAGAATTTTGCATACCGAATGCTTCAAGAATCCATGTTTTTCATTACCCGACAACATTAAGATTTCAGGGGTAACTGCACAATTGACAGAGCATAAAGTCCCACCAAAAATGTGGGACTCCTTATGTCAGAGTTGCCACTCCAGATTTAATGTGCGAGGAAATAACTTTCATGAAAGTATCCAGGATAGATCTTGTTTAAGGGAGGGTTGTGGAACAACAGTGGAAACAATGGAATATTTATTTTTTGAGTGCCGTTATATGGGAGGATTTTGGACCTCACTGACTAATGCATGAGGCACTCTCCAGTTTCAGACAATGACTTATGAGGCACTTGTTTATGGGCAATATGAAGGGAGAGAGTGGAAGGGATATCACAAGGGTACTCTTAGAGTAATAATGACTATAATAAAATTGGTAATATGGCAATCCAGATGCTAATATGTGTTGCAACAAAAACAAACATCTCTAGCGAGTATGAAGGGTAAAATAGAACAGGAAATTTGAACCCTGTATAAAAAAAGAGTGTTCTACTTTACCTCAGCCCATTCTTATGGTATGGTGGAGGGGATGGCTAAGGGTCCCCTTCCTAGCACCAGACAGATAGAACTTTGGGGTAAAAAGTAAGAGAAGTCCCTTTCCGAAGGAACACTGTATAGTTATAAAAGAGATAAGAGAGATGCCATGGAATAAAATATTGTGGGATGGAAATATGGGAAAAGCCTACAATGAAAAGAATAAACTGTGACATTGTTTGAAACAGAAAGAGGATTTAAAGCAATGGATAAGTTAGAATTTGGGAAATATGGTAATATAGGGTATTAGAAACTCTTTACGAGAGATAATAAAAATGTATTGCTAGTTAATAAAATGTCAAAAACAGATAGAATAAGCTGGGCCAAGTACGAGAATAGTACTCGTAGTAGAGGAAAAGGGGGGAGGGATATAAGGGATGGGAAGAGAGTTTGGGTTGGGAAAAAAGCCTTTTTCTTTGTTTGGAAGGTTAAAAATGAATTTTTTTTTCTGTTTTAATGTTATTCTGTAGAGAATTACTTTTGAGTATTTGTTGTTTATATATATATTGTTTAAAACAGTTATGTTTGAGTTTTGTTTGAAGTTTTTTCCAAATAAAAAATTCCCCTACTCTTTTCGAGAAGTGCCGTGGGATCTTTAACATCCACCTGAACTACCACCAGAACAGGCAAATGGGACCTCAGTTTAACATCTCATTCAAAAGATGGCACCTCAGGAGTGCATCACCCCCCTCATGCTGCAGTACAGTGTCAGTATTGGGATATTAACCCAAGTCCCTACCTGGTATGGGGATAGAACCCACAGCCTTCTGATCTCTCGGCCTCAGAGGCGAGTGTGCTACCTGCTGAACCACTGACACTAACATACAGTTCAATCTGAATTAACCTTATTCTTGTGTACCTTTCAGGAAAAACGTAGAATATTGTAATCACTTGTTCCCTAAGTGGTCATATATAGTTATGGTGCTCCGTTCTGTTGATAAATTGGTAATTATTAGGTCCAGTGCATTTGTGCCTCTAGTTGGGACCATTACCATCTGTTCTAGACCTGACTGTAGCATATTTAGTTATTTATTTATTGAAATGTTTTACCAGGAAGGCACACTGAACAACAAGTTGTTCGTGTCCTGATGAGACCTGGGGGAAGGGGATATGAGAGAATACAAACAAGTATACACAAAATACACACAGAAGTACTAACAGATAGCACAGAGTGCAATGCATCAATGTCAACCATAACAAGGATTCAGAATACAGTTTAGAACAGCTAGTATGGAAATGGATAAACATGTGAAAGGTACAAAATTTTTTGAAAATATTAAGTGAAGCAATAAAATGACAGTACAATGGTATAAATATAGTTAGTCCCAGAAGTGGGGCTAAGTGCTAGAGGGAGAGAAGGTTGCATTAAGACGGAGGACATCAGGTACAGTTTGAGGAAAGGAAGTTATGAAGGGCAGAGGAGAGAGAGAGAGTAGGAAGAGGAGAGCTGATGAATTTGTTGAAGTAGGGTGTTCCAGAGCTTAGGAAAATGATGTGCGAATGCAGCCTGTCCTCCGAGAGTAGAACAGCGGGGAACCATAAAAGATGCAAGAGTCAGAGGATCCTAAGGAGTGGGTGGGGGGGTAGCGAGAGGAAGATAGATAAAAGGTAGAGAATGAAACCAGTATTTTGAGATAAGTTTGGTGCAGTGGAGAGGCACCTATTTGCAAGAGAAGGAAATGACAGAAAGTGATATATGACACAGTGGTGAGTGCATACAATAGAGTCCAGGGTGAAATGGCAGAAAGAGTGGAAAAGGGGGTCCAGTCTGGATAAGGAGGATATGGGAGCAGCACTGTAGATTACATCACAGTTAGAGATGCAGTGAATTTAAATTCCACTGGCAAAGTGAATGCGAAGTGGGCACTTCGCATTGCCACTCCGCTACGTGGAGTGGGCAATGCAAAGTGCTCACTCTGCCTTGTCATTACCACTTCGCATTAAGGCAGAATGGCAATGCGAAGTAAGGCAAAGTCATTGTTTTTAATGGACTTTGCGTTCCTCATTATGATTCTAAGTGATCCACTTGGTGTTTCAGATTTGGCAGCCCCCCCCCCCACACACATCACATGGCTTACAGTACTGTAAGTCACATGCTCTTTAGCTAGGCAGGAAGAAAATGAATCATACAAGCAGACACTTTTACTTTCTCCTGTGCAGACGGAGAGAGAGAGAGAGAGAGGAGTGTATTTTGTGACAGCTGATACTTTGAGATCAGAACAAGGAGGAGATTTAAACTTTGATTTAGATCCAACAGCTTTTTTAAAAGCTACTTTTTTTTGTCTTTTCCATCTGTACTCTTTTTTACTTAATTTGTTCTTTCTGTAAATTTTATATTTCTTACATAGAGGGACATCAGTTGCAGATTATGTCCATGCTGGAACTGCTGCTGGATCACCATGGGATCCCACATTAGTTTTTTTTTTCCTCACACCATATGCCCCCCACATCTTCCTTGCTGTGTTATAACTGTGTTATAAAATGTATTCTTCCACCATCCCCGACCCTTGTATGTAATTATGCCCTTTTTTTGTTGTCTTCCATATGTATTCTGAGCAGTGGAAGTATACTGTGCTAAACTGCATGGGTGCAGTTTTCTTTCCAATCTGTGTATGTACTGCAGACACCGTCCAACTCCCTGACTTAAAAACACTTATTAATGAGTACAATGGTGGGGTGGTGAAGCCTGGAGAGATACTACAAAACAGGCTTACAATACATCCAAGTAACTAGTAAAATATTAATGTTGTGATTCATGACGAATCGAAATCATGATTTGTGACTGCATTTGTGACCGTGATGATAAAGAAATGCAAATGCCTATGGTTGTACTTCCAGGCCCGATGAGGTTTGGCACAAACTCCCGACTTAAAACGCCATTAATGAGTACAATAGTGGGGTGGTGAAGCATGGAGAGATACTACAAAACAGGCTTACAATACATCCAAGTAACTAGTAAAAAAAATTACTGTTGTGATTCGTGACGTGATCGTAAATCGTAATTTGTGACTGCATTTGTGACCGTGATGATGAAGAACGTGATTTATATCATGAGTGACTCCTGATGATGGTCCTGACTTAAAAATGCATATTAATGAGTACAATGTTCATGCTGAATTATGCACCACACCTGTCAAGTACTCTGAGGGGAAGCCAAAGAAACCACTGTGACTTAAGTTAGAGATGGAGATTGGGCCCTAAAGAAATGCAAATGTACAGACAGATTAAGATTGCGCTGCACACTAAAGAGATGCAGATGCAAAGGCACAACACCTAACCAGTGCTCACCATCAGAAATTCAAATCTGGAAAATAATAACTTTGCCGGTTGGGGCGGGCCACGGGGGCAGTGTACTGCACTGCTGCAGTAACAGTCACTAGTACGGGTACCAGTAAAGATACCACAAAGAAGTACAAAAAAATTCATAGCTACAGTGGATAGCAGGTTCACATTGCTGAAATTATGTGGCACAATAAAAGGTGTCTGATTTGATGACACGCATCACACACATACTCACACACACTGAGTAATGCGTAGCAAATTGAAAACTTCAGTAATATAACCACATATTTTAAACAAACTAAAATTATGCACTGCTGCACCACAGCAATCAGCAAAAAAAATGGTAAGCATTATTGAAAATATTACTGTGTACAGTAACACAGTTATACAAGAAATATCATCAAAACAGAAAGCACTGTCTTTTTCTCCAAGTTAATCTAACTACACCGCAGATACTCCCCTCCCCCAAAGCACACTTCCACTGTCTCTCAGTACACAGACTGAATGTTGTACACTAACATTCAAAGTACATACACAAACAATAAACGCTCGATGATATGAGCACAGGAGGGTTTCCTATAATCAATGAACTAAAGTTTCAGCAAAAAAAATGACTCAAAAAGGCTTTTTTAACAGCTTTTAGAAGGTTTGAATCACAGAGAGCACTCAAAGCAGATTGTCTCCTACAGTTTCCTACACACAGTACCCCAAACTGAGGCTGTGCAGAACAATCTAGAGCCCATGTGACCTGAAATCCCATGAATCACTGCAAAATTCACCTTTGGAGCTTAAAAACAAGGCGTAGTAAGGTGATGTACATTGTTTTCAATGTACTTCGCCTTAAGAATTAGTGGAGTAGTGGTTTGGGAAGGCGGAGTAATGCAAAGTCATTGTTTTCAATGGACTTCGTGTTACTCATTAATAATGCGGCATCCACTCTCGCTGCAGAGCACCCACCGCCACCCGCTGCTCCACTTTGTTGACCGACTGGGGCCACGCCGCCCATCTCTAATCACAGTAGTCAAAAAATAGGGAGTATCATCTTTTGGACAATCTAGTGCCTGGCCATAAGAAGGATACAATTACAGTTTCTGTATAAGGTGCTGAGCTTGGGCAGCAGTTTTTTCAGAATGGCGTCGATGTGTCCAGAGAAGCTGAGGTGTTGATCTAGCCAAACTCCAAGGTATCTAAATGAGGAGGTGTCTTCAATCATTGTCCCATCTAGGGTGTGGATGGTGGGCAAGGCAGGAAGCCTAGCAAGTCTCTGCCTCATGCCGAAGGTCATGGAGACTGTCTTCTTGGTATTTAGAAAGAGTTGATGGGAGGCAAGCCAGTGCTGGATCTTGTCGAAGTCCAACTGAAGTCTGGCTTCCACATCAGAGGGGGAATTGGCCAGAGGTGAACAGAATGGTATCATCAACATGCATATGAATGAAAGAGGAGGAGCAAGCTGACGGCAAGTCATTTGGGAAAATGGAGAAGAACAGGGGGACCAGCATGGACCCCTGAGGTACACCAGTGTGGATTAGACAAGGAGGGGAGCTGGAATCCACAATTCTGACTGACTGTGTCTTCCCTGTGTGGTAGGCCTTGAACCAGTTATTTGCAGATGGTGGGAGTCCAGCTGAAGACAGGGAGTAGAGAAGCAGGGTGTGGGATATTGTGTTGAAAACCTTAGTGTGATTGACAAAAAATGGCATAGGTAACTAAGCTATTGTCCATTCCTGTGAGGATGGAATCAGTGAGCCTGAGTAGAGAGGTGGTGGTGGAGTGTTTTTTCTGAAATCTAGATTAGAACAGGGTGAAGAAACTTGAATTAGTGAGAAAGGAGGAGATTTGGGAGAGAGCTAGATATTTCTGGAGTTTAGCAAGAGTGGTGAGCAAGGAAATAGGGTGATAGTTCCCAGGGGAAGTGGAGTCACCCCCCTCAGGAAGGGGGAGGGAGAGGATAACAGCATATTTCCAGGATTTAGGGACAGTTGCTGTGGTGAAGGAGAGATTTAAAATTTCTGATAGAGGTAAGCGATTGCTGGGGCAGAGAGGAAGAGAAGCTTGCAGTCAAGCTCGTTGGAAGAACTGCCTTTAGATGGGTTGATGGACAGAAGGGCCTCAAGGGTTTCAGCAGGCGAGATCAAGTAGAATGAGAATGGATAGTGTTCCAGAGTTTGTTGAAGTTCACTCTTGGAGGGGACTGCAACAGGTGGGTATGGGGAGGAGGCCATAGACCTTGGTACACGGGCGAAAATAGAGTAAATTTCTGCCACTGATGCATGGTCAGCTATGAGGGAGTTATTTATTTTAATGACAAGGAGGGAGGGTGGGGAGCAGAAGAGGGCATGAACAACTTTCCAGAATTTGGAAGGGGTGTTTAAGTTAGTGTGGAGAGTGGCTGTGAAGTAGTTGGCCTTAGACACCCTAGTTGCTTTTGTACACGCATTGCGAAGCTTGCGGTAGGTTTAATAATCACTTGGTAATTTAGTTGCTTTATGCTTCCTCCACGCTTGGTCGCACACTCTGAGGCAGGCCAGAAGTTCCAGAAAGACCCATGGAACAAGGTTACCATGAACCCTGGTACACTTGTATGGGGCGTATTGATTCCAGATGGAGAGGAATTTATCTTTGAAATAGTCTAGCGCTGCACCCACAGTGGGGGCAGAGGCTATCAGAGCCCAATCAGTGTGAGCTAAGTCTTGAAGGAGAGAGTCTATATTCAGGGATTTGTAGGAGCGAGTAAGCAGTATTTTATGAGGGGGTTTAGGCCTATGAATCTTCTGAACTAGATATATCAAGTGATGGTCACTTAGAGCATCAGGAAGTAGTCCTGATTTGATGACTCGATATGGGTGGGAAGTGAGGGGCCCAAACGAGCAAGGAGTGGTGTTAGGTTTTTGTATTCAGGTGGGTTGGTTCGTGGATGAGCTGAGTTAAGTTATGAGAGGCTATGTTGTTAGGCATATTGTTGATAAATTTAGTCTATATGGTGCTAGTACCACTTAGCTACTTCCAGTCAATAACTGGAAGGTT
The DNA here is from genome assembly GCA_016271365.2 of Neoceratodus forsteri. NCBI lineage: Eukaryota > Metazoa > Chordata > Ceratodontiformes > Ceratodontidae > Neoceratodus > Neoceratodus forsteri. Next base: position 351,027,092 of record CM028136.1, on the reverse strand, counting down.
AACGTCACCCAAAATTATTACATCTGTAGAATTAGATGCCATAGCTACTTTACTTAATATGTTATCATTACACTCTTGAGTACTTTGCGGAGGCCTATAGCAATTTCCAGTTAGTACCTTTCTTCCTGATCTGGTTCATAACTGTAGCCAAAGGCTTTCAAATTCACTATGTACATCATCCGCCATTATAATTTCTGAGCAATCCAGTTTGAATTTTACGTAAAAACAAACTCTACCTCCATCCCTATAAAAAGCCTGCCATTGGGGATTTCATGTGACCAAGAGCTAGTTTCTGTGACTGCTGACACATCAATCTGATCTTTTATAATTTTGAGTTCAGATTTTTTGATAACATTCCGACTTCTTGTGTTTGTTATCAAAAAGTTGTATCCACTAACTGTTGTTTTGGTGGTATCATTTAAGTAAGATACATTGGAAATCCTTTCCCAAGCACCTCCAGTTTAGTTTAAATGTACAGTAATGTGTTTTTCTATTTGCTTACACAAAGTAGCACTGCCACTCTTATTTAAGTGTAGGCTATCCCAACTGAAGAGACTGTAGTTGTCTTCAAATGTCTCCCAAAGTATTAGCATGCAAAACCCTTGCTGAGTGTCCATTTTCACAACCATTTGTTTATTGCTTTAACCTTGCTATTTTTTCTCCACTTAGCCCTCATGATTGGCAGTATCTCCGAAGAACATATATCATTTCCATATTTTTCCAAGGAACTACCAAGGCCTATAAAGTCCATTTTAATCTCCTCAATACTAGAGTGTCCAATATCCTTCGTTCCAATGCAAATGATCATAAGGGGCTTATCACCTGTTTCCTTTAAAATATTGGCAGACATTTGGGTGATATCAATTATCCTTGCTCTCCTGAAAGTGTTGCATGTGCAGTTATGGTTATCAGGATTCAGGGTTCAGGATAAAGCACTGTATCAAAGTCTGAAATGCATCAGATGGGAAGTGTCTTGCTAGGGGTGAGCTTGTACCCCTTTCTGCACTTTATATGTGATTGCACAAATAAAAACTGTTTGCTTCATAAGATGGTTGGAGCCTGATTCGTGCAGGGTGAGTGCCCACATTTTTGTTTTCCTCATTGAGTTCATTTTGTTGAGCACCACCACCCTTGTGCACACCTGATAGTGACTGTGGTTATCAGGGTTGCATATGTGTCTGTCGGTATACTTTAGGATTGAGCCCCCCAATATATAACTTTGCCTGGGGATCAAGATTTCCTGGTTGGAATTATTGGTTTGCATGGGCAGTGCATTAGCAGTAACTTCTGCCTCTGATTCATTTTCCAATTCAATCAAGGGGTTAAACTGATTAAAGCAGGCTTCTAGTGTTCGGTCCTTGTTATCATATTTGTGCACGTGTTCCCTTCTAAGGTAGACCACCCTTGCCCTTCCTCCACCTCTTGGTTTATATTGGATACTGTACCACATCCACTGTCTCAATTCCATATCATTATTTATTTGTAATATTGGTTGGGGCTGGTTTATACGGCAGGTATCTAACTGCTTGGCCCTCCTTCCACTTTTTACTTGCCTTTTATTTCCTAATATAGCCCAGTCATCTGTTTCATTGTCATCATTGCAGTCAGTGTCATCATGTTTCTGTTTTTTGAAGTAGTCTGGGTTCCATTTTCAACTGTACAATCACTTTATTTTGTTAGTAAAATGGTGGTAGACAGACTACCTATCTACATTTGTACCTCTAGTACTTTTATCCTAAGACTTTTAATTTTAGTACATTGTGAGCAAATAAAAGCATCAAAGTTAGTACTAGGGGACAAACTAAATTTGTTACAGATTGTACAGGCTACTCCTATTTCTCCAGTAGCTAAGGTTACTGTTCCAGTTTCAAGATTCATGTTTACAGGTCTGGGTTAATTGTTCCATGCTAGCAGCAGTAATTTCCAGTGATGTAACTATTGCTAAATAGATTTGGACAGAGTACCTGGCAGCCATCCAGTCATCCCCGGCAGACACGTGCAACATGCATGTTGGCCTCTGTGTACTTCGCCTCTGCCTCGTGCTCACCTCTGCGTACGAGGAACAGATTCAAGTATCCAGGGAACCATAAGCACCTTGGCTATGGCACTTCCAGTTTTCCATTTGTACAAAGTGCCCCAATTTGCCAAAAATTGACTACTAAAGCCATCTAAATGTGGCTGAAGCAGTGTTGTGACTCCTATGTCAATTGCAACCTTTTTACAGTTCACAATAGGCTTTAGTAAAGTATCCTTCTGGCTATTCCTCCACTGTTCCACAAGTCACAGCACTTGCAGAGCTACCCACAGTACAAAACAGACAAGACACACTTCAGTATTTTTTTCAAGTTTTTTAGCTTAAAACTGTAAAAACAATTAAAATAACAGACTCTGTGGCCGTTCCAGTGGCGCTGAGGGCTGAGGCACTGGACGCCATATCTTGCACTATGCTGGCGACCTGTGTTTGGGAATGAGCATGGACCACCAGGGGTCAGCAGGGGAGGAGATGGATTGAGCATCCAATGGACTGCTCTCCTTCTCTGGGGAGGGGGGTCCTCAGTGGTTGGTGTTCATTCACCCCCTGGCGGAGGCTGGGGGACAGGGCACTGTGCTGCTACAGTATGGGGAGGAGATGGGACAGACTCTTGGAGAGAGCTCATGCAGATGTGTGTGTGCTCCCCTCTGCTAGCATCATTGCACACCCCCAGCTCCTGGGAGAACACCAGGAAAAAGCACTGCCACAGCACAATGGTGGAGGGTGCCTCGCAGGCTCTGCTACCGGCAAACCACGGCACTGGCCCACTGGATTCAGACTTCATTGGGGGTTGGGGAACTCCACCAACCCCACTGGGGGGGCAAGCCCTGGGAGCTCGGGTCAGCGCCGGATGGTGGATGCCAGGGGACGGGGCTAGGGGCACCCTCAGGAGGATAGCTGGCAGAGGAAAAAAGTAATAACAAAAAAAAAAATAACAGACTGTGCAGAGTTCAAAATAAAGTGCTATGCCCAATCCAACACAGAAACATGCACTGGTAGTAGTTGGACTTTTTTTTTGCGCAAGCCTGGGGTAATTTATTTGTCAATAGGCAAAAGAGTCAATGGCTAAGTATTCAGCCCTGAGGTAGCCCCATATAAACCCTTTGCATATCCAGTTCTGTATTCCCTATCATTTACCAATTATTCTTTAGTTAATAACTAGATGGCCAATTATGTGCTGTGTTAGAAATCCCTAGGTGCAAGAATCTATCAGTCACTATGTCATGAGTCACTATGCAATGCAAATGCCTTGATCAAGTACACAGACACTGGTCAAGTCAACATACTGTATTATTATTAACAGCAGACTGTAGATGGTGTGTACAGTAACTCTACTGTACCAGGGCAGTCATGGTTTTATGCAAAGGCCTACTCCAATGCTATTCTAAAGCTCAGCAAGTACAGGTCTGAATGGAAATGAACTCATCATTTACTATAGTTTCTGAAACTTCTGACAAAGTAGACAAAGTCAAAATAGTCCTATAATTAGCCATTGAAATGTTATATCTGCCATTAACTACTGGAACAATGTGAGAAATCTTCCATGGCTTTTTCATACTTTGGTTGCAATTAGAAAGATTAAATGACTTAGTTATGGGTACTGCAATTACTTTGGCAGTATGTTATAGCAGGCTGGTATCTCATTTATCACAGTCTCCCTCTCCATGTATCTGCTTTTATGCCATTTACATACTGTACATCACCAGAACCTTCAGTGAAATGGGCTATAAAATCTATTTCCAGATGAAGCACCAGTCCAGTTCATTTTCAACTACCTATAGCATGTTTACTCACCCTTTTAAAATGGCTATAGGTATACCCATAGAGCATACCAAATAAGAAATTTTGCAGATTAGAAATTAAGTACACTAGTAATGAATGTTAACTTTTAAAGTGATAAGCATTTGCATTTATAATCTAAACTAGTCATTCATTTCCCTTGTGTCTGTTAAAACAGTTTATCCCTGACAGTAATGGGTGTGATGTGCGGAATACTATTTGATCTGGTGGCTGATATAGCTAGTTCAGTTTCCCTTCATACCTAATCAGCATTGTGACCTCAGCAACTGTGATATAAAAACTGAACAAGAAAAGTCACTTTATGCCAGATATGCCACTAGCAATTTCACAGTAAGTGAAGTCACAATGCTGATGAGTTATGAAGAGGAATAATAGCACTAGACATGTTAGCCAGCAGGAGAGTAGTGTTTTATGTTTCACCTTTAATACTTTCAGGTAGAAAATATTCAAACTGTCAAAAGGACAAAAGAAAAAAAATCAGAAGTTAACAGCTGGCTACTTTTAGAAATTGATAACATTTTCCAGCTGCTGTTTTTGATACTACTAGCTGTTTAAAGGAGATAGAAAATGATTTTTACATAGTTAAATTTCTTTCCATCTTCCTTTCCATGCCAATTATGTATTCTGATATGCTTTGACCATTTTTTGACAAATTAATGATACAGCTTGGCGGGGGCATCATATCTACATAGAGTTCCACTTTCCTCACCAGCTACTGCTGTTTCTTTTCACTTCTTAAGATATTCTATGCTATCAATAACACTGTTCTATACAATTCATCTGAATGGCCTGGTATGGTGTTATTTATGTCACTGAATGTTCAGACAATATAGACTGAGAGAGTAGCAACTGCAGAGGAGAGAGGGATAGAGTAGTTAACAAAGGCAACAACATTTGATTATTAAGTTAGCAAAAAAGGTCAAAAACATATCAGAATATTGAATAGACACTAAAAGGACTACAGGACAGTATTGTGTAAACAATTGTTTCCAGCTGTTTCCTATCACTTTTAAGTGGGACCCATCCATTTCTTACAAGATAGGACAGTTTCTAAACAAGCATTTGTCAATGCCGAATGTTGTCTCGCTGGCATTGGCATTGATAGTGCAGGAGTTAGAGATGTATAATAGGAATGGTGATGAAATATTAAACTGAAGCCAACCTCACCCCCACACTGAAGAGATGCATTTTCAACATAGGCATTTTGGGACCTCCCCTCATGAACAGTGGCACTGTGATTTTGTTAATCTGTCTCAAAAGTTGATTTCCCACAGTGACCAGCCATTCTGTGCCACAGGTGCGAAAACCCAATTTGGGCAGGATGTGAAAAATGACAGCTGTACTGTTCATAAGGAGATGTGAAAATATGCCAGTGTTGAAAATCTGGCTTGAAAATATTGCACATTTGCAAAGTTACAAGGGTGCGTGGAAACTGCACAATGCATGCTTGTAACACAGTCATTTTATGGACGTTCATCACCAAATTTTCAACATATGCATTTTAGGACCTCTGCTCATGAAGAGTGTCACTGTCATTTTGTAAAACTGCCCTGAAAACTGATTTCGCACAGCGACCGCACTATTCCGAGCTAGAAGTGTAAAAACACATTTTGGCCAGGATATGTAAAATGACAGCTGTACTGTTGATAAGGAGGTGTGGAAAAATGCCAGTGTTAAAAATCTGGAGTGAAAATATTACAAATTCACGAAGTTGCAAGCGTGAGTGGAAACTGTTTATTGTTTATTGAATACAATCGGAATTACAATCCTTTGAGTCACAGACTCTTTTGCAAAGGCTCCACGTCAGGTTACAGGGGGTGGAGGGTAGACAAATACAGTAAAAGACAGACGTGAACAGGCAGTATTTACAATTTCAGAACTGACAGAGTAACTTTTTGCAGAGGCTCCACGTCGGTTACAGGGGGTGGAGGCAAAACAAATACAGTATAAGACTAACATTGACAGGCAGTATTTACAGTTACAGTACTGACAGAGCAGTCCAGGCTAGAACTTATTTAGCAGGTGTGGTCAATTGGGAAGCATTCCTGGGGTCTCTAGACAAGGATTTGTAGGATACCATTACATAGGGTCTAGTGCGACCCTGTGTCAGGAAGAGTGGAGGATTTGGGAGAGGAGAGGAGAGGGTGGGTAGCATTAGCCACAGTCACATTTAGCATTCTCCATTAGTTGGGATTTAAGGCTGGATTTGAATAGTGAGATGCTATGGGACTGGGAGAGTTGGGGGGGTAATGTGTTGAGCCAGAGAGGGGCATGGTAGCGTAAAGATCTTTGCCCTAGGGATGTTCTACAGAGGGGAACCAGGAAAGATGATTTAGCTGTGAGTCTTGTATTACGCCTGATGGGGGCTGCACTGATGATGGGGAGTAGGCCAGTGGGAGCAAGCTGAAGGTGTATCTTTTTTGCGAGAATGCAGGTGTGGTATTTTAGTCTTTGTTGGAGGTTTAGCCAACCAGTCAGTGTATAAAGATCGCAGGTATGGGTTAGTCTGTCACTGCCAGTAACTAGGCGGTAGGCTTTATTAAGTGCAGCGTTTATACTGTTTAGTGTGGTTGGTTCCACCGAGCCGTATGTAACTATCCCATAGTCGATTAGGGAGAGGATGGAGGAGGTGACTGCAAGTTGCATGGCCTGTGCAGTTAGGCAGTTTTTGAGTCTGTAGAGGATGCCCACTCTAGTGTTGACTGTGGAGGAGAGAAGATGGACGTGACTATGGTAGGAGAGGGAGGTATCCAATGTGATACCCAGGTATTTAAAGTGTGTAATGTGTTCCAGTTGGGTGCCTAGTGAGTTCTTAATTTGGAGTGTCGTCTGACTATGTGGGCTTTGGTGATGCGCAAAGATCATGGACTTAGTTTTGCTGTAGTTGATGATCAGGCAGTGATCAGTGAACCAGTTCTCTAGTTCCCCAAAAAACTCCGAAGGGCCAGCTGGAGGGCGCTCAGTTGAGGGTGTTTCCAGTACAGAACTGCATCATCAGCATAGAGTAGAAGATGACCGCTGCACGCTTTTGGGAGAGAGTTTAAGAAGAGGGTGAAGAGCAATGGGCCAAGTATCGACCCCTGTGGGACTCCTGAACAAACTGTTTGGGATGTGGAGATGGTGGTGTTAATCCTGACTTGCTGTGACCATCCTAAGAGGTAATCCCTGAACCAGGCAGTGGCCTCAGGGACCACATATAGTTGAGGAAGGACATGAAGCAGTAGTTCGTGACTGACAGTGTCAAATGCCTTGGTCAGATCCACATAGATTGCCCCTGCGATTGAGCCTTGGTCAAGGGCCTCGTGGATGAATGTGGTGAGCTCAGTAAGTGCAGTGATGGTACTATGACCAGTCCGGAAACCATGCTGTTCCTGGCTGAGAAGGTTGTGTTTTGTTAGATGTTCTGTTAGCTGGTCCGAGACTATTCTTTCCAGTGCTTTGGAGACAGGTGGAAGAATTGAGATAGGTGTCTAGTTGCTGGTGTTAGTGGGGTCACCGTTCTTCAGAATGGGAGTGATTATGGCTTTCTTCCAGGTTGAGGGGAACTGGCCAAAGCATAGTGAAAGGTTGAGAATTTTTATAAGGTGAGATAGTGTGACATCGAGGGTAAACCTAATGAGTTTAAGGTCTAGAGAGTCATTGCTGTAAAGGGTATTGGCGATAGCTTTGGTGATATAGCGTTTTGCCTCACTGCAGGGGATGACTCGGAGACGGAAAGGAGATGAGTTGACTTTACATGGGGTTTCAGGGGGGGTTGTTTTAGGGTGGAAGGAATTAGGAGGGAGGATATGGGAGCGGTCCGAGAAGGCGGAGTTAACGGTTTCTGCGATAGTGGCGGGATCATGAGTGACATCTCCATTTAGATTGAGTTGGGAAGGGGTTGGGGAGCAGGCTTTACCACTGAGTTCTTCTATGCTGTTCCAGAATTTTTTTCTGTCTCCCCAGGAGGAGGTAAGGGTTTGTTGGTGATAATTAGCTTTCACCTGCCGTGGTGCCCATGTACATTTATTACGTGCCTCCCTGTATAGCTGTCTATCCTGGGTACATTGGGAGTCTATGGCCTTGTGCCAAAGGTTGTCCCTTTGTTGCATAAGGTTTAGGAGAGAGGGTGTGATCCAGGGGGTGGTTCTGTTTTTCACAATTTGCTTTGTGAGGTGAGTGAATATATCACAAGCTTTGTTGAATGTGGTTATAAAGTGGGTGAGAGCAATGTCAGCTGACTGCGTGGTGTATATGGGGAGCCAGTAGCTATTGGATAGGTAGTCTTTAGGTTCTCTACGCCTCCTTTTTTGAGTCTCCGCTGCCAAGAGGTTTTTGGCGGGGCAGGGGGCAGTTTACCTGACCACCAGCAAGTAACCGGGGAGTGGTCACTGATAGAGTCAGGGAGCACAGTTGCCTGGGAGAGGTTTTGTGGCCTGTTGGTGAAAATGAGGTCTAAGAGGGTGGAGGTCCCGGATCTAGAGTCCCGCCTGGTAGGGGAGGTGACAAGTTGGGTGAGATCCAATGCCAGGGCAGTGTCTTTGTAGCTGTGTGCAGATGGGGATAGCCAGTCAATGTTGAAGTCACCCATTAGTATGATTTCACTAGTAGGTAGGTGGGAGATAATGTGAAGGATTGACTCAAATGCGAGTTTTTGGTTTCTCGGGGGGATATAGGCCGAGATGATGTGGAGTGTTTTGGAACCCAGACTGAGTTTGACAGTTAGTGTCTGGGCTCCATATTGTGGGGTGGTGGTATGTACTTCGGTGGCATTGAGTGGGGATTTAATATAAATTGCGCAGCCACTGCCTCTCTTACTGGTCCTATCTGCCCTAAAGATGGTGTAATTACTTAAGGAGACAGCATCATTGGGGATTTTATCACACAGCCAGGTCTCAGAGAGGGCTAGTATGTCTGGTGCATGTTGGGCAATCCAGCCTTGTAGCGGGGTGTGTTTTTTGGGTAGGCTGCAAATATTAAGTGAGGCTAGCAGCAGTCTCCCCTGGGTTTTTTTTGGAGAGGTTTTTGTACTGGGAGGTCCTGGGTTGGGGTGGATATTGCCTGATAGTAGTAGAAGTAGGAGGGTGTGATGCAGGAGGGCCAGCCTGCAGAGTTTGGGAGACCAACACTGGGATTGGTATGGTGACTTTTTTTTTTTTGTTGTAGGAGGGTACTGGTACCTGTAGATTTGCAATGGAGCCAGGTAGAAGGTAGAGGGAAGTGAAGGGGACGAGTGTTGGGTTAACGTGGGTAGTGGGGGGGCTGAGGTCTGAGGCAGGGGAGAGCTGAGGTACAATGCAAACCCTTAGAGAGTGTGGATGTTAACGTGGGTGAGTGTGAGTAAAAGTCTTTGGGATCAATTTGGCTTTGGTGTGAGAAGCTGGAGGGACTGGGCCAGTAGTTATCAGTGATAGCTGAAAGATTAGGGTAGTAGATATGGTGGTGTGGTATAGGAGCCACGGGGGGGGGGGTTGAAGAGCAAGTAGTGTGATCCTGGTAGTCAGCAGTGCTGTTATAAGTAGGGAATACATTATGTGGGAATTAAGTGAGAGGAAAGTTACAGCAGCCACTAGAGTTAGAATTTTATAACCTGCAGCTGGAAAAGTGGGCTGGTTATTTTTGCCAGGTCACCTGACTAACCCTGGCTATAAATTCGAGAGCTGACCAAGGGTGGTGGTGGGGGTGGTGGGGAGCCGAACGCATAGCATTCAGCGGGGCTCAGCCTATGCAGTAACTCGAGGAGCTTGTGAGCATCTTTGTCCGAGATTCATGCAGCAAGGCTGGAGGCTTGTGGCCATTGAAAAAAAGGCACCAGAAGGCCAACGGTTGTGGCAATCAAGGTAATGAATTACCTGGTGAGTCTCGGGTTCGGGCTTCTGCGGGCAGGGAGGGCTTCAGAGCAGGCCCTGGTGATCTCTGGTCTCCTCAGGGGAAGGGGGTGGTCTCTGGTGAGTCTCTGGTTCAGGCTTCTGCAGGCAGGGAAGGGGTGGTCTCTGCGGGAAAATGAAGATAGAGGGGGGTTTAAATAAGCACAAACAGGGACTAGATTAACTTGTTGGGGGTGGGCTGGTACTGGGTGTGGGGAGCAGAACAAAAGAGCAGGGCTATCAGGTAACAGAAGTGCGAATTAAAAGTAGAAAGGCAATAGATGTTACTTGCTGGGCTATCTGAACTTCTACATGCTGCAAATGCACTTTAACTTAACAAAAACAGTCCAAATGAATTTTCTACAGGGTGGGGTTTCAGTAATACACTGCAAATGCACTTTAAAGTTAACAAAACAGTCCCCAACCGAGTTTTGTACTGGGGGGATATAAGTAAGCACTAATCCTGGGGATGCAGCGAGTCTAAGCTTTCAATACAAATTGTAAGCACCTTCAGAACAGTTATTGCTTGCTCGTTTTTAAAATTGTTCAAATTCTGAGACCAAGATTAATGGTACTGCTCCGTTTGAGCCTGTGCAGCAACTCGAGGAGCTTGTGAGCTTCTTTGTCTGAGATTCGTGCAGCAAGGCTGGGGGCTTGTGGCCTTTGAAAAAAAGGTGCCAGAAGGCCAATGGTCATGGCAATCAAGGTAATGAATTACCTGGTGAGTCTGGGGTTCATGATTCTGTGGGCAGGGAGGGCTTTAGGGCAGGCCCTCACGACCTTCGGTCTCCTCGGGGGAAGGGATGGTCTCTGGTGCGTCTCAGGTTTGGGCTTCTGCGGGCAGGGAGGGCTTCAGGTCAGGCCCTTGCGACCTTCGGTCTCCTCGGGGGAGGGGAGTGGTAACTGCACAAAACATGCTCATAAAACAGTGATTTTTTGGAATTTTTTCACCAAATTGGCAACATAGGCTTTTTAAGAGCCCACCTCATGAACAGTGGGACAGTCATTTAGTTAATCAGTCCCAAAAGGTGATTCCACGCAGTGACCTCGAAATCACCTTTTGAGACTGAATAATGCCATGACAGTGACTGAATTCATGAGGAGGGGCCCCAATAACCCCATGTTGAAAATTTGGTGCTACAATTCTTAAAAATGCCTGAGATATGCACCAAAGTTGAAAAAAACCCTATTTATGCCATTATACAGCGTACTCAGCATTTCTTCAGTTCACAGTCGGCTTTGAAGAGTGCAGATGTGTTCCCGGTCCACTGAAGATCATCGCGCCAGACTTCAGAGGTAAGTATGGGTCTAAGGGGGAGTGGGGAGGCAGGGTGCCAGAGGGGTGACACGGGCTGGGAGGGAGCAGGACAGACCATGAGGACTGTTTTCTTCTTTACAGGTTTTAAATAAAAAAAACATTGTGGGACAGTTTCTTTTTACAGGGGCATTTGGCACGATGGGGTGGGCTCCCAGCATGCCACCTGACTGTTTGGTGGGGCTAGCCAATGGGGGATTGGGCACCCCCACCGGCATATACCAAAGGAGGACCACAAGGGACCTTTTTCTTCTTTTACAGGTTTAAAAAAAAAAAAGTCACGGGACAGTTTTTGTTTTAGTGGGGCATTTGGTATGCTGGGGTGAGCTCCTAGCATGCCACCTGAGTGTTTTGGGGGGGCTAGTCAATAGGGAATTGGGCACCCCCACTGGCACATACCAAAAGGGGGGGTAAATGCCTAGGGGGACTGGGCACCCCATCGGCACACAACAAATGAGGGAAGGCATTATGCTGACAGGGAGTGGGCTCCCCTGTTGGCACATGAAATGGGTTAGGGCATGTCAACAGGGGGATTGGGCACCACCCTGAACTTCGACATTGTGGCAGGTGGTGTTGGCAGTCACTGCTGCCATGTTTGCTTCACCAGCAAAGGCATGTCAGAAGGTGCCGCTGCATGACGAGCTTGGCTCTTTTTGCAGTGGACCTTTTCTTTGATCTGGTGGCCACGTTATGTGTTACTGGTGTCAGTGCCTGCAGCTGCCTCATTGGGGAATGAGGGACACACCTACTGATGCATGCCCTGCATTCGCCCACAGTTACCACTCCTCCAAATCTGCTACTGCTGCAATATGTTGGCTGCACAAGCGCAAGGCAACATAAAAAGATGATTTACCTTTTATTCTTATTTGCTCCAATTCCTATGTTCCTTTAGTGGTGATAAATCTTGATATATCACATGAAAATCCTAATAATATCAATGGGATTTCACAGTGATGTAAGATGTATTGCTACTTATTTGTGGCTGCCACTGTATCCAGGTATTGAAGGAAATTAAATGTACTTTTATTTGCAAGACCAAATTCAGTTTTCACCTCTGAGAGTGACTTAACAGCTTCTTGCCCAATTAAATGGTACATGTTAGTTATATACTTTGCGCAACTACTCATTCTTTAAGAGTTTCTGTCAGATACTCCATCTATGAGCTGTTAGGAATTTCTTAAAGAATTTTTTTTTTCTGTGACTCCAAGTCAGCTTTTGTGAAATCCAGTCCTCATGGCATGAAATACAAGAAGATCACTGCAAGCTTGAATGACTCGCAGTGTATCAATAAATAACCTTTCTCATCACAAAAGTGACTCAAGTAGCCTATCAAGTCCTTGCAGGATACTGAAAATGATGAGGGACTGACAAGGTGTATCTCCTTTTCACTACACTTTTATTACTGTCACTGATCAATGCAAGTAAAGCTATAGGTCATCTAGACATCAGCTTTTCTAAAATAATTTACATTCACAATATCTGAGGTCAAGTACAGGCCTTAGAAGAGCATGTATGGCTGCATACTGCTGCCATGGGGGTCTCTAAAACATAGTCATTCAGCTATAACTGTCGCAAAAGTCTGTGAAATCCAGTTTGCAGTTGGTGTATGTAAAGACAGAATTGTGGCTACTGTTTCATATGTGAAAAGCAATCAGTGAGCAATGCTGTCTGTAAGCAGTGCCACCTAATTGTGACTCGAAATGCTGCAATACAGAGCCCTAAGTAGTGCCATGTAGTGTGAGAAGCTGATAGCTAATGGGACATTTAATAGCATGTGCCTAGTAAGGATGCATAGTTTAATGAATGGAGGATTTTGTGACTTTAGATACCCAAGAGTAAACGTCTATGCTTTTGTTTGTTCATCTCTCACATAACTCATTCTTTCCATTTTATTTTGCCAATTCAGAAAAAACAGATCTCTTGGATACACTTTGATTAAATTGTGATGTTGGAAATCCTCAGTAACATTGTTGGTACTGTGGTGAAGTTCCATGCTGGTTGTTTAAAACTGTTTACATCTTTTTAGAGAAATAGAAAACTTTCTTTTACTAAAAAATGTAGGTTTTATACAGATATGGAATGTTTGATTATGAGTGTTTTTTTTTAATCTACAGATTAAATTTGTTTTCTTAACCAGATTATAAATTGAAGAGAATTACTTTTGAAATGAATGCACAATTAGACAACTGGACAATAGCATTTCACACATATAAAATATGTTCTTTCTTTTTGACAAACTAGTGAATTTCTTTTGAACAAAACAGGAATAAATCTACAGTTTGCACTAAAATGCTTTAGGGCTTCCTACAGTAGTTGCTAGGATTTTCTGACATCATGATAATAGAGTTGGTTAAAAATCTTTATTAACAGTTTGAAAAGTAATGGTGAAACCCCACCAGAGTTGTTTCATAAAGCAATCACTGCAGAAGTAGGAAGTCCTGTACTAATAAATTAAAACAAAATTAATGAAATTGTTAATTGCCTATTTACTAGACATGAATTTATGTTCTTTAAAGGTGCAGTCTAACTTTTAAACCACAGTAATGGGAATTTCCATTTAGAGGAATTACAGCTGTGGACAATTGAAAAATGTAGGCCCAATGCATTATTTTCTTGTCCTTGCTCAACTGCATGTGTGTGTTCCTGTACCCTCTCTTTTAAGGGTCTAATTGTGTGGCCTACATAAATACTGCAACTTGGGCACCATTCCACATATACAGTAAAGGGAGTACGGCTATCTACATAATGTTGTACCAATGCTTCTGTCTTGTCTCAGGGTGCCAAAAATACAGTAATCTCCAGTTTTAGCATACTTTCACACATTACATTTTGGGCAACACATGAATCCTGGTCTGTTATGTTATAATAATTGTCAGGGGTTAACAAAGTGGCTAGTAACCAGCTGATCTTTTATGTTTCAATCCCCCTTCTCAATGCAGTACGTGGTCTACCACCAACTAGGAGCCCTATTTCTGGATCAGTTCTCAGAATTTGCTACCTTTCATTGCTTGTACTTTCAAAGATGTTAGTTTTTCTGCTACATTTTGCAGTCCTTTCTAACTGGTCAGGAAACTGATATGTTGTACAACTGTCCCTGGCCACCAGCCAGCCCCCTTACCTGCCTGGCAAATCTTAATTGCCCCTCAGTTTTCTGTTCTAAATATATTTTAAGTGAGTTTTACATTCATGTATTTTGGGGAGCAAAGAGTCATCTAGCGTGAGCTTGTGGATGGCCTGAGCATCAAATAGCTCTTGTTCCAGAGCAAGCATTTTGGCAATATCCCACTGCTCTTTCCTGGAGGCATACTGAACTGTGTCTCCTGTCAGTGATGCATTGAGCCCATCCCACCAAGTTCCCCCGGATGGGTCCCCCAGTTTATTATGCAATAAATATTCTTCTATTCAAGATTTTAGGAAAAGAACAAAGTCAAAGTCAAAGCAATATATATGAACTGACCATCAGGATCTTCCACTACCTTTTCAGTCTGGAAAGGTAGACCCTTCTTAATGTGGCCACTCCCTGCCTATGTGGATGTTGTAGAAAAGTGGATGAGTAGCAATGTCACATCCAGGTTCTGGCTAATTTCCGATGTTCGTCCTGCAAACGATGTATCTCCTGCAGGAGTACAACGAAAGTCTTCTGTCTTTGTAACTCCTGTAGAACCCTGCTCCATTTAATTAAGCTAGAAAGGCCTTTTACATTGTAAGTGAACACCGTTAATTCACTATGACCCACTATTGTTAACGTGACCCCAAGTATATCTGCCAGCTACCAAAGGCAGGCCCCTTCCCTAATCATTTCATTAAGTGACAGACTGTGACAAACCAAAAATAAACAACAATCTGAACCACATGAACAACAAGTAAACTTCAAGGTGCAAAGGTGGTTGACATTTGCACAACACACTAACTGTGCCCTTCTCAACTGGGGTATCAACCCTGGAGTGCCATTCAAAGGCATGTGAAGAAAGGGATCCACATCTTGTAAGGCCTGAGCCTGTTCTGGAAATACGTTATCATCCCCAAATCCAAACTGACATCTCCCTCAACCTTTAATGTGGCAGTACAGGGGGCAGCATAATGTAGTGGTTTAGGGCACTGAGCTGCAAACCAGGAGACCTGGGTTTGAATCTCATCAGCCCCCACTTGCATACTGTGTGATCCTGAGCAAGTCATTTAATTCCTTGTTCTCCTACGTCACACCTGGAAACAAGCTCTGGCTTAGTGTACCTTTCCTGATAAGACAATCCCCCTTCCCCTTTAATGTGGTGGTCTGTTGAGAGCAAAGAAGGCTATGCACCCAGCACAAGGAGGATGACCCTTCCCACTGCACCTCCAATCTAGGGGCAGCACTAGATGTGGGAAAGGCTATTACCAGTAAAATGAGGCTCCACCCCAACACTGGTCAATGAGTGTCCGTCTTAGTGGGAAGCGCAAGGGAAAGGGAGAGAGACAGAAGGGCCAGCAACAGGATCCCCCCCCCGGGCATGAGCACCCCAGAGGCCAGAACCGAGTGGACAGTATACAGCTTGAGGCAGCATTCGGGTCACATAGGGTACATGGCTATTCATGGTCTGACCTTATTGGCACCATGAGGTGGATGGCAAGCACCTTAGAAAAAACTGTTGCCTCAAATGCCATCTCCATCAGCTCTCAAACACAAAAGGAAAATAAAATGTCAACCCCCTTGCACACATAGCTGGGAATGATGCCTCAGCCCCCCTCACCACACTCCGTATCTGTAATAGGTTTACAATGGTGGCCAAAAACTTGAAATGGAATCTTCTCCCTAATCCCCCATGCAGAGGTGGCGAGAGTAGGATCCCCCACCCTCCCCAGACAGTTACTATAATCATGATGTAATCCCTAAGCGGTCTATCATTTCTGGGGGGTGTTAGATAACATTATAATAAACTCAGCATCAAATAGCTCTCCCCACGTAAGAAAGGATCTAATGGCTGTATAGCAAATAGATTTCAAAGAAAGCAAGGCACATGAGTTTTCCTCTCCTCTCAACTGATGGGGAAAAAAAATTCAGGGAAGGAGAGAAACTTGAATTTCAAACCATGGCATCCATAAACCATGTTAAAATCCCCTTGGCAAGTCACCCCCCCCAATAAACTTGAACTCCAAAACAGTACAAACACACTGCAGAATGTATCAGATATCTAACAGTAGCTGTCCATCCTGCAGAAAACAGACAAATATGTGGCTATAATAGGGTCCACACGCCTGTTACCTCCAGTTTTACATACAAATGAATTGAAATCAATAATCAACCAATTTGAGAAGAACTGAAGGTGCTTGGAGCTGGTTCAGCTCATTTCCCCTGAAAGAGTTGGCTCCATGCCACATTTAGAGTTCCATTTGATTTTCTCTTACTGCCCTGGGAGGCAGAAACAGGAGACCACTCCTACCATTGCAGCTGCATGACTGTTTCCTCCAAATTAGGATGGGCTGGTGGTGGGAGGAAGACACCAAGGCACGTCAGGAATTATCTAGCTTCATCTTGAAAAATTTGGGACATCAATCAGTGAACACTCTAAACTGAGATGGGGCCAAAAGGGGAGCCATTATGTTTTTCTCTCTTGGTGGATCTTAATAAGTGCCAGAATTTGTCTCTGTTTGTCCATCACTGTGAGGGTGAGATCATGGTAAAAAAATAAACATGTATCCCCCAACAGTACTTCTTTTCTCTTCCAGGCTTTTTGAAGTATGAACATCTTGGTGCTGCAATTACCACAGTGAAGCACCACATAGTGAGGCTTGTGGTTCTTATCTCAGGGCATTGGTGCCAAGGCACAATGGGCCCTTTCAATGGCCAAGTCCATGTTGGCTGGCAGATTAAGCAGTTCCTTTAGAAAGGAAGTTAAAACATCCTCCATACTGCCAGTTTTAATACCTTTAGGTGAACCATAAATGTGTAAGTTATTGCGACGAGATTGGGATTCTAAATCTTCAATTTTATCAGTGATTTCCTGAGCCCACTAATATGAGTGCCAAATTCTGTAAGTCGATTTGGGTGGTTGTGGTGCTAAGGCTGTGGTCAAATTCGGTATGCCTTTCCTGCAGCTTCTGGATGTCATTTTGTGAGAGGGTAATCAACTCCTCCAACTTGGTGAGACTTGCATTTATATTTCGGAGTTCAGTGACCAGGGTGTGGTAAGTGACAGTAAATGAGTCATCTTCTTGTTCAGGATCCAACAGTTGCTCTAGGAAACTGCTTGCTGCTGAAGAAGCCATACTGCTGAAGCATGATCGAGGCACCGAGAACTCTACAGCCACAGAATTTAGCACAGAACTTGCAGACTACCACAGGATATCTGCAATGCCACAGAATTCATTGTTCATGGTGATTTTTTAATAATATTTCCAGTTTATCCATAGCACCTGGTTCTGTTCCCCTCCTTTTATATCCAAAACCCTGCTATGCTCAGCATGTGATGTTATCAGTGCTATCACATCATACATTAGCTAATGACAGGGCTGCATTCTAGTACAGAAATGAATAGTCACTTATCTATCACAACTCCCACTCCCAGAAGAGGAAGTGGCACAGCACATCAGGTACTGTGGTATTTGCTCAACCTGTACTACAGCTTAATAAAATGTTCAGTCTTAAGTTACTACACTAGGGCCAACTTAAACAAATAGTTGACAACAGCATAGACCTGTTAACTCCATACCTTACTTTGTACAGATTTATTTGTGCCTTTAAGGTATAGGATGCTGTCTGAACTGAATAACTGGCAAAATGAATTAACCTGTTTTTTTTAAGAAAAATAAAGTAATTATGCCCAGAAAGGTGGACTATAATAAAGTGTAGACCTGTTGAAAGAACAGATCTACTAAATGAATAATTGCAGTGTACACATTTTTGCCAGAATTATTGATAACATGTTATGACGGGTTGATAGAATTACCTAAATGTTATGGAGAAATGTTGTGTGCAGGGCCAGCCATTGGGCCTGCTGGTAGCATGTTGTGTTCCCCTGCCAGCAACTAACATTTGGGGAGGAGCTCTGAGAACTGGCTGGGCAGCACAAGGATGGGGGGGGGGCAGCCCAGTCACACACCACCACTCTGAGCCTGGGAAGATATGACACAGTGCTGTGTCACACAGGTGACACCTTGTGATAGGCTGTGGAGCCTTATCTCACAAGGGGTTCATGTGCACATCATAGCCTAATGGGGTTATACATAGTGTGTCTGGAGAAGTGGGTTGGAGTGAAAAATGAGTCTTGCAGTATCTCGTCTAGTCTATTTATTCCACTTTCAAAGGGACCAGTATGAATGAGGACACACTTTCACTGTCACAAAAAGGGATTTTTTTTTGTGTTACAGATTGCATATAACTATATAAGTGATACACAGTGGGGACCTCACGAGTGCTGTAAACAGCATGAGTATATAGATAACTTATTAGTCACATAACGTCCCCGCTGCATATTTCATTTATGTAATAGGATAGGACCTTAAGTGATAGATTTTTTTTTAGTCTTTTTAAAAATAAAATTATTTCTGAAAGATTGTGGATTTTTTTGAACTAGTGTTACTGTGCGTTTCCCCACCCTGACTGCCATAGCCTTTGCTATGGACATGAAATCAGGATGACAAGCTGAAGCTGTGATGTGGCAGTTCATTAGTGCCACAGAACCTCCTCAGAAATTACAAACCACCGACGCAGAAGTTCTGTGCCAAATGGTAATCCTGCTGCAGAACTTGGTCCCAAAGTGTTGCAGAAAAGTAGGGGCCTTGAGCATGATTGGAGATTTTGTTTCAGCTGCAGCTCCTCTGAAAATCTAACCGCACCTTGACTGTGTCCTGCCAAAGTTGGGAGGTAGTTTTGAGAGAAACTGTGCAAATTCAAGATAAGTAGTAGAGGATTTATATTGCTTTTAAGCTAGTTGGGTATCAGAGCTATGTTAAGCTGCTGCTAGTGCCATGGTAACATCACCAGAAGTCCGCACCTGGCCCCTTTTGAAATTCAGCAAGCCCTATACAAGTAAGCCTATCCACTCCAGTAAGGGTGGACCAGCTTAGAACATGGTAAGAGTGTTACTCAGACCACCAGGCAGTCCTTCTGCTAACTGAAGGCTTCTCAACAGGTTTCAGGAGTCTGTATGAGGGTCCCTAGATGGGTTATGAGGCAGAGAATCTGAAGTCCACTAGAGATATGCTACAGATGGATGAAGTAAAAAGAAGAGACAAAGCTGGAGATGGAGTATGATCTTCACTGCTCCCCACCGTTGCCAAATCTCAGGGTCTCATCAATTGTTTTAATCCACATGAAGGTCCTAGGGAAAGTTTGCATTATCAGTCACCTGTGTTACTCAGATGACTCTGTGAATGACCACATTGAACTGTACCACACAACAGTGCAATATGTGTCATTTGACAGGATGGTTGAGACGATGTGTGCTGCAGGTCCAATAGTCTTAATGACCAAGGCCCACACTGAGTAAGCATTCTGACTGCTGCTAGTCTACCCCACTGACCTACTGGTGCCTTCTAAGCCTACTGAGGATGAAATTTGAAGGGCTATATTATGTGGACAGCTGCATGCCTATGGGTTGCTCGGTGGCTTGTGTTGTGTTTGAGTGTTTCAGCACCACCTTGTACTGGGCAACTGCCCAATAGATGGGGAGTCATGGGATCATTTACTACTTGGAAAAAGCTCTGTTTGTGAGGCAGCCACTCCTCTGTCTGCAAACAGACACTGGACAGTTTGTTTCCACTTGTGCAAACTCTTTGGTGTACTTCTTGCCCCGGGAATAGTTGAACCACCAAACTTGGCAATGACATTCTCAAGCATACAGATCGATGCATGGGCACAGATATGTCACCAGCTTCTCAGGATAAGATTGAGACTCGAAGAACCCTTTTGGGTTGTGCAAGGGCAGCTAAGAAGGTTACCCTGAGGTAGCTCCAACAGGTAGCAGTCAACCCAAACTTCACTTGCTTGGTCATTCCTATGGGGAGGATGTTCTTGTGGTGGATGACAAAGCTAGGTTCTGGTACCCAGAATTGCCATCATTGGATTTGGGTGACAGAAGACTTCAAAGAGGACTTGGAGGTCTGGTTGACCTTCATCTCCTACTTCAGTGATATCTAGCTGTGACCAGAGACAGTCGACAGTCAGGAGCTGGAACTATTTGCAGGTGCATCAGGGACTGGGTTTCAGGGCATACTTCAGGGGGAGTGGTGTGCCACAGAGTTCCCCCCTACATGACAGCAGCTGGGCTCACAATGGAGATTACCCTGCTGGAATTCTTTCCAATAGTGATGGCTCTGTGCATGTGGGGCTCCCAGTAAAAGAGCAAGAGGATTATTTTTAGATCTGATAACATAGGCAAGGTCCACACTATAAACAGGCAACTGGGGACCAAGGGCCTGTTGGATGACCTGATGAAGATATTTGTCTTAAAATGCATGCTTTTGAATGTCCACTTTAAGGCTATACATGCTCCTAGCATTGAGAATGCTATTTCTGATGCTTTAGCTCACTCATAGTGGCAGAACTTCAGGGAACTGGCTCCAGCAGTGGATTAGATCCAGGACCAATCCAGCCATTTCTGTGAAAAATGCTGACCCTGAGGCCTGGGAGTGTATGGGTAACGCTATTGCTCCTCAGACCAGAGTGGCTTATTGCTGTGCCATGGAGCATTACCGCACCATCTGTGTGGAGGTGGGTGGCCTAATAGTTGTCCAATCTACACAGGTCAATTGTGAAGCTACATTATGTTATTATTTTTTATCATATATTTTTTTATTCAGTTTTTTAAATGTTTTCCTATGTCATATATCCAAATATAAAAATCTTACAATTTCAAACATAAGAAAAGAAAAACATTCAGCATAATACTAGTCCATAACATAACCAGGGGGGGGAACAATCGGAAAAACTTTTATACTGTTTTCAGCTCTGTACTGCTGTATTAATATATATTCATTCAGTTCATTTCATCTTTAAACATTAATCACCACCACTCTAGTACAGCAGAGAACCCTGATATTATTTAAAATAGTACAGCAAACTAAGACAGATCCTATTGTAAGACTCGAAGCATACAATTACATGTCCATCATTTACAGTATTTTTCTGATATAGTGGGTTATATAGTAGGTGAAGCAGAAAAATCCTACTCTGATCTCGATGAATATTGAGCTCTTAAATATTCAACCAAATAGTCTATTTCGAAAAAGTTATAGACCTTATTATCTTTAACAATTTTTACTTTTTGCTGTGGGAAGGAGAGAGAACTGAGCCCCATTTCAAGCACCTCTTGTCGATACATTACAGATTTTCTGCGCCTTTGCTGTGTTTGATAACTAAAGTCCAGAAAAATGTAGTATTGACATCCTTTATATATTAGTGTCCCCTTTAATCTCACTAATTTAAAAATAAAGTCATGATCAGATTCAAATGCCAAAGTTGCCATAGTGGTAGTTTTCATTCCCAGCTTAGGATCATCTTTTTTCTTCAACACTCTGAATACTTCAGTCAGCAGTGGTGGATTAGCCAAGGGAAGATCAAAAGTGGTGACCAGTATGTCTTTTACCAAGTCTCGAGTATTTTCAAATTATGCATCCAAAGTAACAGGTATTCCCAACAAATGAAAATTTCTATGTCTTAACTGATTTTCATTCAGCTCAAACTTCCTAGTCATGTTGTAATTTTCTTTAATCACACCATTTAATGTAACTGTGGTTGCTTGTAGTGTGGTCTCCAAATTTGAAATTTTGGTGTCTTGCTCTGAAATGGCTTTACTAGTAGTTACAGCCACATCCTGGATTTTTTTAGCTTCAGACTGTAAGAAATCAATT
This sequence comes from Neoceratodus forsteri, assembly GCA_016271365.2. Lineage (NCBI taxonomy): Eukaryota > Metazoa > Chordata > Ceratodontiformes > Ceratodontidae > Neoceratodus > Neoceratodus forsteri. The sequence continues at coordinate 351,005,272 of CM028136.1, read as the reverse complement.
TTTTTGTGAGGGCTTCAGAATGGCAGTTGTATCTCTCCATCCAGTCCAGTAATTTATCCAATGCAACTCCCAAAGATTCAATAGAGTACTGTTTGCCATGGACCGTCGGAGATGGTAGAGAAACAGGCTTGTCTTCATCTGCTCTGAAAGACCGTAGCTCTGAAGAAATAGCTACAGGGCCTCTCTGGCTGCTTGATGGAGGAGTTTGCCTAGCCTGCAGGGTGGGTTGGGTAGAAATCCCTACACTGCTCTCCGGGCTTGTTGCGGAATGGATCTGCTGATCCAGTGGCACCAACCTTGTGTGGATGAACTTGGCTACTGGACTACCCTTACGAACATCCGACATCATCAAACGTTAATGTGTAGCTGAGCGATACTCATCCTGTGAACAGAAGTGAGAAAAAAAGAGAAAACAAACTCAGGCTGGTGTGGAGTGGTAAGAGTCCCACAGCTACACAGAGCCGCCATGTTTCCCTCCCCCCCGAACTTGGGATAAACCTGCATTATAGAATCTAAGCATTGGGGCCTGACACCAAGGCTTGTGGAGCAACATCTGTCAGGCTTTCCATGGTTTTCTCAGGTGTGGGGCTTCACTTACACTGCATGCGCTTTCAAGGTCTGGGAAGGTCCTTGAAGGCTAAAGTAGATGACTCCCAAAATGGGCAGACCAGTGACATTATTTTAGCACAGCTATCCTCTTAAAAGTGTGGGATATCCTCCCAGCAGTGTGCTGGTCCCAATATGTAGTCATTTTGTTCAAGACAGCATTTTTTCTGGTGGTTTGTGGAGTTTTCATAGTCTCCTAGCTAGTGAAGCCTGTTAAGATTGGGGTTGACATTAGCCTACAGGACACAGATGTAACGATGACACCAGAGGCCAAGGGTCCCAAAGGAGTTTAGATCTGTGGCCAATACTTCATCCACTGGACAGCACAAAGGCTGAGACATTGACCTGGGGAGAGGAACAAAGTGATTCCACATCAGAATGTACATTTACATTTGTTGGGAAAGAGAGGCATGCATTAGGAGTAACTTCTCCCTTGGCTGGCAGTGGAGGCATAACATGGAAGTTCACCTGACATCTTGCCAACTCACCTGGACAGGAATAACTTTGGACTCTGGAAAGTTATTGATTTGCCCTTCAAGATGAAGGATGATTTGTGATCCACTTGCGAACAGTGCCAAGGGATCCAAATTATTTGGTCCCACATTATTTACCAGCTCATCTGGTGGCATGAAGATGACTCTAAAGCTATGATAAAACCATGCATATGCATCAATAGGGAGATGCAGCTGTTTATGGACTCTGTTGGGAGAGATGTGGATTGGCACCATGACATTAGCACCTCCTGTCAGGAATTGCATGCTAACGATTGTGTGCAATTATGGGACAATGGTTGGGACTTGTTGCTACAGTCTTTCTATCAGGTCTTGGAGCAGCATTAGTAGTGAGCTACTTGGTGGGGTCTGACTGTGTCTGCCTTATGGTGGCTTGGGGGTCTCTAAGGACTCTTCCCTGATCAGCATGTAGTGCTTAGGGCTATAAGACCTGACCTTCATTGGGGGGGTCATGGTCCAATCTCAATGGGCTTGCCTGTGGGAGCTGTGCCATCAGACAGGGTAGCCACTTCTACCTGTGCCACATGACCTCACCATGCACTGAGGTTTGGGTACCAACTCAGAGAAGTACATTATTCCCTCAGTCTGCACAGGGGTAATGCCTTTCATGGAAGGGGTGAGGGGGACTGAGGTGGCTGATGAAATCTCCCGGCTGAGCATGCCACTTCAACATTGTGTAAAATCATTTAACAAACATATTGGTGCAGCCACTTCTCCAAGACCTGTGTGATGTGAATTCTTCCAGAGGAAGGGTATGGGGACTAGCAAGGCAATGGCAGGATTTTCTAAACTCCTAGATTGCTGCAAGCCTTGGTGTTCTGATAACATGATGCATGAGACTTGCAGTGATCAAACAGGATTTTCTATCCTGTGCAGCAATTGCAGCAAGTTAGACCAACTTTTTCTGGTCTAACTTGCGGCAATCCTGGAGGCTGTTATTACAGATCATGTGCCAAATATTTGACGCAGACTGACATAATATGTGGAAACTGTTACAACTATGCCCAAGCTTGTAAAATTGGGTGCAATTGCAGCAAAGGATTCAGTGCACCACCAGAATCTAAGAGTGCCCTGGCACAGGGCTGAACACAAGCCCTGCACTGGTCTTTGAAAATCCAGCCCAAAGTGTATTGTCAGAATTTAGAATTCACTGCCTTTAGATATTTTTCATAGTAAAGACACAGATACCTTCAAAATTAAATTAGACAGTGGTATGGATAGGAACTTATTACAAGAGTTTTACTCTATTCTGTATAAATCTAACGGACAAGATAATATGGACATTTATTGTCTACTGCTGTCTCTAAATTACAAGTATTAATTCAATATTGCCCGATGAAATGATTGCATGTTTTTCATACTGAAGTACCTTGACTGATTACAAATTATTCTGAATTTTTTAGGACCACTACCCTTGAAAAAGCTTTATAAAATGTAGTGAAATATTGGGGATTATATGGTGGCTAGTGAGTATCAAGAAAATAAAAAATAACTGTAATCTGATTCAGGAACTGCAGTGTGCCTGTTTATCCTCCTATGTCTTTCTTAACATTGCTCACTACTCAGATTTCACTGGCACCCTTAAAACATTTGGATCAGTGAGACTATGAATGAAACCTTTTGATTTGTGCCTAGGTACATTTTTTACTGTTATGAGATTATTTCTCTTAACCAATCAGTAATAACTACAAGAGAAAATCTTCGGAATTAAAACACAAGATTTCATTTTGTATTATATGATATTACATCTTGTCAAGTTATTTCTTTTAACAGTGTATCAAAAAATAGCTGCAGTGAATCCAGTGTTTTTAACTGTGTCTGTCCAATTTTTTTACAGCATAATGGAGACACATTCTAATCCATACCCAACTGGCTAGGACTGTACAATGTCTCATAGTACATTCCTGTACGTCCTATAGCAATGCAGCCATGTAATCTGCTTTTTGTGCACAATGTGACCTGCCAAGCTATTTATCTTTCACAAAATAGGATTGAATTTACCTGTAAAGCATCTCAGATTTGGCAAAGAGGGTCAGTCTGCAAGGTCTGTGCGAAGCATGAAGTTTCTGACTTTGCCGTGTCTTTATCAGTGAAGGAAAAGTTTACCACATCTCTAGGCCTTATACAAACAATCAATTTTTGGACAAAATTGAAGCAACAGCTCTGTGTCTTACACTTATCTTCTTGGTATAACCTTGAGCATTCTCCACATATAGCAGTATCTGAGCAGACATTGGGCTTGATTTTCAAAGAGCCCTTAGATTGCCGCAATTTGTGGCGATCTAGGGCTGTGTTGAACTCCTGGTGTCAGGGACCCTGTGCCCAATTTTGTAAAATCAGGGGACCCAACAACAAAGTCCCGAGAGTTGAGACAGACACAGGACTGTGCCAAATAGTGGCTGCACCTACAGAGTTTGACATAGGGATCTGTCAAACTCCCCCGGCCCGGTGCAAGACTACACAACCTGTGGAGGTGGGGGGGGGACCATGGATGGAAGATAGGGAACAGGGGCACTGACGGTGCCATAGGCATCGTCTAGTGTCAGTGGCTCAGTAGGTAGCACACTCGCCTCTGAGGCCAGGAGATCAGAGGGCTGTGGGTTCAGTTCCCACATCTGGCACTTGGGTTAATATCCCAGTACTGAAACTGTAGTGCAGCATGAGATGGGTGCTGCAGTTCTGAGGTGCCGTCTTTTCGGATGAGATGTTAAACCGAGGTCCCATCTGCCTTGATTGGTGGTAGTTCAGGTGGATGTTAAAGATCCCATGGCACTTATCGAAAAAGAGTAGGGGAAAGTTTTATTGAAACAAAAGAAATTGTACAGTACCAAAACAAAAGCAATTTGCATAAACTCATGTGGACTCAAAACAGAAGTAAACAAAAAAAAAAACACTGTGAGAAGAGAAAAAAAAAACAGAACAGAACTATGCATACCAAGAGACAATCCATCAGGTCACTGCAAAATCAGAGTCCGTGATCCAAGGAAGAGCTTTCCAAAGTTCAAGTAATGTCTCCTTGGAAAATAATGTACGTTCATGTACATAAATGTTTGTTAGGTCTGTTACGATTTTCTTCTCAAGCTCTGAATAAGAACAGGTTTTTTGCTGTAGAGTAAACAGACATCGAGCCATCCAAATATTCCATTTAATTACTACCAAAAACTAGATTTAACGTGTCCAGAGTCCAAAGGGACCACTGGGGAGAAAAAACACCATACATAATATTCTGGTAAGAAACCATTTGAAATAATGGGGTGGCCCAGACTCTTGACAAAAAACCCCACCAGTGCTGAATAAAAGAACACTCAAAAAATAAGTGCGATATAGTTTCCAATTTAGAAATACACAATAGTCTAGAACATTGCCGGTCTTGAGACTGCTTGTGTTTATGATTATCTTTGATGTTAATTCTTTCATGACACGACAGCCAATGAAAGTCCCACATGTGAGCAGGCAGTCTTTTACACCGTAACAAAACCAATAGGGAAGGAAGATGTTGGCTAGGGCACTTTTCAAAGGGCAACTGTATTGCACAAATGGTCAGGAGCAGATTATTATATAATACTTAATGAGAATTCGTTAACAACATCTGGGTAGATATACTCCACTGTTTCAAATGTAAGAACATGTGTTTAATATATATCGGTATACCCAAAGTTTGTCGTATCACAGTTAGTGAATCACATTCCCATAAATGAAACCATAATCTGCAAGAATCATAGACCCAAGGTTCCCACCCTCTCTGAGTATTTATCAATAGAGGCTGAAGATTTGCAGTCAAAAACATACATGAAAAAAATAACAGAGGATTAATCATGTTAACACCCCCCTCAGAAATAGGTAAGTAAGTAACATTCCATTTTACTGGATTAAGCCAGCTTCCCCACAGAGCTTGAAAGGAGAGACCAAGAACTGCAGTTTCTAATTGTTTAGGGATTGGGAATGCATAGCTTAAATAAAGAAAAGTCGGTATCAAATAAGTCTTGATTAGGAAAACGCGCTTCTTCCTCCCAATCTGCCCCTTATTCCATGAGGCAACCTTAAGTTTGCCTTGTTGTAATTTAGCAGACCAATTAAAAAGGTCAGAATCTACAGTCCAAAAATAAACTCCCAAAATGCGTTGAGGCCCTTCAACAAGTTGTAAAGGACCAATATGAGAAAAAGGAGCTATTTTCGATCCTAACCAAATACCAAAACTTTTGGTAAAATTTAAACTCGCACCAGAAAAATCACCAAAGGAAGAACATTCTTGGAGGGCAGTAACCACAGAGGCTGCATTAGCCACAATAATGCGGACATTGTCTGCATATGCAATCGCCGTATACAGCGAGATTAAAGTAGAACTAGAAAGGACATGAATCTGAGGATGAGTATTCAGATGGCGAAGCAAAACATCTAAAAAAAATACATATAACAGAGGGCTCAAAGGACACCCTTGGCGAACCCCTCCTTTTATGGGGATCATAGGTCCAACCCAACCATTCACAACAGGCACAACAGTGGCAGTCCTATAAAAAGTCTTAATCCAGCGAATCATTTCACCAGGCACATGCATAAAATGTAGTGCCTTCCATAAAAAAATCATGGTTAACTGAATCAAAAGCCACCTTCTGATCTACTGATACAATAAAACCCGAAACGGAGTGTGCGTAGCCATGAGAAAATAATTCTCAAAGGAGAATCAAATGGTCATAGATTCTCCTGTTCAGTACAGAGCGGGACTGAGCAGAGTGCAAAACCACTTCAGCTATCCTCATAAGGCATTGTACAATGATTTTCATTAATAACTTAAAGTCGGTGTTTAGCATACATAAGGGGTACCAATTCTCAAGAGAATGTATATCTCCTTTCTGTTTATAGATATAAATCAAAGTACCCTTAGTAAAATCTAAAGGGATAAACTCACTAGCTAACAGGGAGGTAAACACTGAAGTTAATTCAGGGATCAGGTGGTCACCCAGTACCTTATATAAGGCAGCGGGGAGTCCATCCAGACCAGGAGTCCTCCGTAAGGGTAAGGAAGAAATAACCAACTTCAATTCTAACTCAGTAACAGGTATACAGGCTGAGTCAGAACATGGCTGTGAAGGGATAGGCATGTCAAGGTCCCTATACAACACCGCAGGATCAACATCTGCAGCTGGAAAGAGAAAAGAGGCAGTCGGTAACATGTCACTATCCGACAGATGTCCGACTGAAAGGTACATAAGGTGCCATCAGAATCAGCAAGACACAACATATTCTTTTGTGTAATTTGTTGAGAATTCGACTCAAAGGGGCAAACAACAGCCCTCGTGCCTACCATATTAAATGTGTGTTGAAGATAAAGTTGCTGTGATTGTCTAGATTGGTATTTCAACATATCAGTCTGAATTAAGTGCAATTGTTGAGAAAGATCTTGTCCTGTCATATAAGCTATTGTCAACAAGGACTGAAAATGTAACCTTTTCTGTAAATATTCCAAATATTCTCTTCAACATTTTTGACGACTATATCTTTTCAAAAAGAGCACCAAATCATGTTTAGTGTCCATCCACCATGCAATAGGGTCTGCTTAACAAATAAAAATGGATTTCCGGGCCTGAATAAAGGATAAAAGGGACTGCATGAAAGTCGGAATTTGCAACAGAGATATGTTGAATTTTCGGAGTCCTGGTCCTTTGCGAACAGTGACACCAGAGCCAAGGCCTACGGAAAGCAGTTTATGATCAGAAAATTCCACAGCTTGTACAGTAGCAGATGTAATTGGGAGTGTGCGGGACAAAAACACAAAATCAATTCTGGTAGCCAGCTTACCCTTTTGAATTGTAGGAGTATGTTGTTTAGTAAAAGAGTAATCGGCATCCGTGAGATGAGCAGTACGAACCAACTTCCCTAATTTGTGGGAGTCACAAAACAATTTCTGGGTAGTAGCAAAAGAGCTTTTGTCAAGAAGACTTAAGCCACAGTTAAAGCCACCAGAAAATATCAACTGAAAGGAGGTATGTAAATAAGGGCGGAGTAAAGAAAATAAAGCTATATGTGCAGACTTAATTTGGGGAGCATAAATATTAATAACCCGATAAGGGCAGGGCCCAATTAAAAAATCTAAGACTAACACTCTGTCAGGGGCTACGTCAATCAATTTTAGCAAACAGAAATCTGGGATATTGAATAAGATCCCAAGTCCGGAACAGGAGTCCAGGCCAATGGACCAAAAAGAAGGACCTAGAAGCCAGTCCTGTTGTGCCTGTCGAATCTTGTGGGTGGTATGGAGTCGTGTATCCTGCAACAGAAAGATCCCCATAGGTAAAAGCCGTAAACAGGAAAAAATCAATCTTCTTTTTGCAAGACCCTTAATACTATTCACATTAACAGTATGACAAACAAAGTGAGCCATAACGCAAGGAGAACAGAGACACTTTATGATTTTCTTTTCCCTATCACGTTTTTCCCTTTTAGCTTAACCCTGGCCTTCCACTTCTGAGAAAGACCAGTACCCAGTTGAATCTCAGAATCAGTAATACCATCCGGGAGGGAAGATACAACAGAGGAAGAGTCAGACTCGCCTCCAGTGTCATCAGAAACAGTTTGGAGTAGCTCAAAGGCATTAGACAAAACCACAGGAGGGGGTTCCAAAAGCAAAGGAGGCGATGGTAATGCCCGGGGGTAATTTCTCATAGACCTCCAATGCATAACACTAGTGGGTACTTGGGGGGGTGGCATAGTACTCGGGCCTGGAACAGGGTCCAGGACAAGCTGGACAGATTGGACAGGGTCAGGGGTAGGAGGGGTCATCTCAGTAAGTGGTGCCACACAAGAGGCCACCGGGGGTACCACAACCTGTTCTACAACAGGCTCAGGGACCTGTAATAGAGGTCGAGCGACTACTGAAGTCGGCTCTACTAAGGTGGTCCTAAGACAAGCCTTCTGGGCTTGCATGGTTACAAAACGTTGATCAGCACCATCATCATGTGTGGCCTGATTATGAGCAGCCCACGGACAATTTTGAAACGATGACCCAGCTCATCACAAAGATTACATTTACACTCATTTAGACAGTGAATCCCCACATGACCCAATTCTCCACAGGTATTACATTTCAGCTTATCACAGACATTACTAAGGTGAGAGGGGTCTCCACACCGGTAGCAAGCTTTCGGTTGTCCAGGGTAAAACAAGACCCCCCTATCACGACCTATAAAAAAAGAATTAGGTTGGTGCAGTGGACCAGAATCATTAGAGTGTAACAAAACCTTAACCTTCCAGCCTCCAGTGCAAATATTCTCGGTGTCCAATAATGCCTCAGGCTGACCCTGAACAGTACAATGTTGTTTTAGCCAATAGACAACGTCAGTGATATCAACACCTTCGTTCCGAAACAGGACGGTAATATTCTTAAAGGCTGGTTTGGAAAGGGGAATGGCTTTAAACGGGTCCACAGGACAGTATTTCTTAAGGCATGATATCGTGACCAAAAGCGCTCCAAGCCACGTGACGTTTGGAAGCTGACATCAAACGTAGTTTACCGGAAATATGAATCAGTGCATATATTTCATGAGAAAAGAATTTCAGAGAGTCCTTGAGTAGTGTCCGAGCTACATACACTCGGTCTGGTGGCTCAGGTAAACCGCCCATATAAGCCAATCGTACCGCATTATGCCACTTTGCAGCCAGAATTGGAAATTTAAACAATGAGGAAAAAGAACTATTTGGCTCTATTTTCTTTGAGGGGGGCTCCACTACTGCAGGAGCTGTATTCTCAGTAATGGTAGTGGGAGAAGCAGCACGAATAAGAGAACCCTGCAAAGGTTCCAAGACTGGATGCTGGGTAAGTTCCAATTCCTTGGGGAGACACAAGGGGTCAGACATAGGCAGACTTCTGTTTGGTGAATGCTGCAGCTCAGGAAAATCATTGAGACAGGGGGACCGAATAGGGGACGGACCAGAAACCCACTTCCCCTCTGTAGGTTCTTGCACCCAGCCAGCTCCTTGCTTCGCCATTTCTACAGACGAGGTAGGTGTTGTAGTAGGATTGGTATCAAGAGATAGCAATTGAGAGGGAGAGCGTGTCACAATAGGCAAACTAGGCACTGTATGCAATGATGTGCTGTAGTCTGCGGGGGTGGCTGAGAAGTGGGCGGGAATATTCCAGCTGAGAACTCGCCAGGATGGGCTGCACAGGGCGGTACCTCAGCCACTTGAAAAGGCAATGTAGGCTGTTCCAAAGTATTATTGTGGACTGCAGGAGACATACATCCTGCCAATCTGACTTCACCAATCCGTTGCAGTTCTCTGTTCAAATTCTTCTTCGTAATCGCAGATCGATGTTCTGCTTCACCCAAATGCTCCTGAAGCTCCTTTTCAGCCAAACAGACAGTAGCAGAGTCAAAAGTGGAAAAATCCCTCATTGGGACAGCAAGGGGTAAAGACGTCTGAAAGTCCATGTCAGGGTGACCCAGCAGAGGTTCTAAAGTTGTAACCTGTAGTGTAGATTCATTTTCTGCAGTAGACACAGAAACCAGCATTGCTTCAGTAGTTGTAGATGTGGTCTCTACACACACAGAGGCAGGAGTTGAGACCAGGTCTCCCACCTCCATCGCCACCTCCTCAGCAAGCAAGGGTGCATGCGCCATCTTGGACAGAGGTTCCCCCTCTGAAGAGTAGGGGAATTTCCCCGGTGTCCTGGCCAAATTTCCCTCATTCAGTAAAAATACCACCAACAGCTCAATCTGGTTCAAGGTCAGTTGGCATGCATCTGTATCCCCCTCCCCGGGTTGTGCCTAAAAATAGGCAGGATTTGTCTAGTGTACTCACCCGGTCAACAAAAACTAAATAAATAAAAAAAATAGGGCATGAGGGGTGCACAGCAGCAGGTATATGAAGTAGAGGAGGTACCTGGAAGAGGTGCCATAGGGCATATAAGACAGTTTAGGGGGCCAGGTGGAGGGTTTGGCATTATAATTCTATTATGACACTTCCCCAGGTGGAAGTCCTGTGGGGCAGTTGCCAGGGCTGTTTCCACCTGGAGCCATGTCATAATAAAATCATGATGCTAACCCCCTACCCAGTCCCCTTGGCTGTCTTATATGCCCAATGGCACCTTTGCCAGGTGCCTCCTCAGCTCCCTATATCTGCTGCCATGCTCCCCTCATACCATATGACACCCACAATGCCCCTGCAGCCCCTTTTCCCCAATTTCTCAGCACCACAGCTCACTTGCTGTCCTGTTAAGCAGTGGTGCAGGGCACTTAAACCACCTCCTGACTGGTCTAAGGTGAGCCCGCTGTTGCAGCCATGCCAGAGCTTGCAAAATTGCAGAAAGGGAATGTTGCAGCCCTGCCATGGTGCTAGTCCTCATGTGACTTTGCACACCTGATTTGGGTCACAAGGCTAGTGCAGTGCCACTTTTGTGCAACAGATCCCCTTTTCAATGCAGACCGGGTTTGAAAATTGGGTTTCCCACATCTTTTGATGCAAGATGCCTCTTGCATCACTTACCTGTGACAGAGGCACCTTGTGTCATCCTTCAGGTTTCAAAAATTGAGCCCATAGTTTTTGATCTAGTATCCTTCACTGTGGGCAGCCTATCTTCAGTTTTTTGACCTACATAGCCTTGTACAAGCATTTACATTTTGGGCAAAATTGTTCAAGCACTTTGTAGTCAACATTTACCCTTGGTATAAAGTGAAAGCTCATCCAGATCTGGCAGTGTCTAAAAAAACATATTTTTTGAACAGCCTTCATACCCTGTGGGTTGTTATGTAGAGTTGTGTGGAATTTTCAAATTCTGCTTCCACTGGCATTCAAATTAAGTTTAGAAATTCCACCTAGTTCTGCAGAATTCTGTCCAAACCAGAATTCAGGAATTTCAAAAGTGGAATGTTAATCATGAAATCATATTCTGCAGCTTTAAGCTACCATGGATTAATTTTCCACAAACTGTGAAATAATATTTTGCAGATTACATAATCCCCGGAATATTATTTCATGGTTTACATAGAAATGCTTTTCAGAATTCCATGGAAATAGAAAAGAAATTCTGAAATGTATTTTGGAAGCACAATTGCCATTTTGGGGCCAGTCCTCTTCAATATCTTCACCAGTGACATTGCAGATGGACTGGAGGGTAACGTTTGTCTGTTTGCAGATGACACCAAGTTCTGCAACAGAGTAGATAATCCAGATGGGGTGGGCAGAATGGGAAGAGATCTGGATAAACTGGAAAAATAGTCGGAAAAGTGGCAAATGGGGTTTAATGCAAAGAAGTGCAAGATCATGCACATAGGGAAGAGAAACCCTGAAGCTACCTATAGGTTAGGAGGGGAGTTGCTGGCAATCACAAGGGAAGAAAGAGACTTGGGTATCTTCATCACAGATGACCTAAAATCATCCAAGCAGACCACAAAAGCAGTAGGTAAGGCTAGAAGGATGTTGGGGTGTATTAGTAGGGGTATCACAAATCATAAGAGGGAGGTAATAATCCCTGTTTACAAGACACTGGTTAGGCCCCATCTGGAGTACTGAGTGCAGTACTAGAGGCTGCACCTGCACAAGGACAGTAACAAAATGGAGGCAGTCCAGAGAAGGGTAATCAAAATGGTGCAGGTGCTGCATCAGAAAACATATGAGGATAGATTAATGGAGCTCAATATGTATATCCTAGAGCAAAGGAGGGAGAGAGGTGATATGATTGAAACATTCAAGCATCTTAAGGGCATTAACAAGGTGAATGAGTCGAACATGTTTCAATATAAGAAAAATAGCAGGACAAGAGGACACAGCATGAGATTAGAGGGAGGCTGATTAAGGGGTAATGTGAGGAAGTTCTTTTTCACAGAAAAGGTGGTGGATGCATGGAACGGCCTACCTCAGGAAGTGGTGGATACGAATACAGTGCAGGGTTTCAAACAGGCATGGGATAGGCATAAGGGAGCAATACAGATGAGCATGAATAGATAGGCCATTGACAGAGTAAAGGCCTATGGCACATTCATAAGGTAGAAAAAATGGGCATACTGGATGGGCCTTATGGTTCTTATCTGCCATCAGCTTCTATGTTTCTATGTTTCTGCACAAATTCTGCTGGCAGAATTTCACATTCTGCATGGCTGTACTGCTACAATATTGCCATCTTCATGTTTTTGCCTTTTTGTATGACATATGCTTAAAAAATGAGGTGGGTGTAAATACTGGATGGCTTCTTTGTTTCCATCATTTGTTCTGTCGCAGCACGTGTCAGGTTTGTCAGTGAGGAACAGACGTAATATCTGGAACCAGTAGCCTTCAATGTAGCCCACTGCAACATTCTGCTGTTTTATGTGCTTCATGTACTCTGGCAGTAAGGAAATATTGTCCCAGTACCTTCTTAACCACAAAACACTGATTTTCTGCGTTGGAACAAGGACACACTACTTTAAAACCAGAAGCAAATGATTTGATACCTTTTAATGGACCAACATAGATGTAACAACAAGAACAAAGTGCTCTAGCTTTCGGACCAACCAGTCCTTCTTCAGAAGCTCATGGCAGTTGTTTAGAAAATACAATACTTATAACAGCTAGATAATGCAGAGAAAAACAGAAAAAAATCCCCATTGGTTTAAAATACTCATTAAAAAAAAACCAGAAGATGATGTCAGAGAAGTTTAACAGTACAATACTGCCCTCAGTCCGAATGAACCTTGGGTTCAGACGTGCATGGTAACACACATGCAAAGAATCCTACTGCACATAAATTTAATTGACATAAGATAACACTGCTGAAGCAAATAACTCCCAAATCAAGCCATGAGTGTCACAGTCAGTATAAGGATGTGATTACTGAAAGGCAACCCCACCCAGCTTAAAGACAAACTAAGATAGTTATAGGGCTCATGAAATTACAATGTATGCATTAAAGACAAGAATTACCAGTAAAGTTGTCTAAAAACATCTGTGCACACTGTGTGATGTAAAACATAGCTGGACATGCCACCCAGCTGTATTCTCAAGCTAAATAAAAGGCCCAAGAAATTACAAAACCTCAGGACTATATAAATGATAATTTAAATATAAATTGATAATATTAGTGTTAAAAAACTCTAGTCGAGGAACCTCAAGGAATTCAGACCATGCAGCCTGATATGTACTGATGTCAATATATACTGAGAATGTAGCAACTTCATGTACCACAAGTGTCAAGGGAATCTGAAAAAGAGATAAAAATGTAATTTATCTCCTCCTGTTCATACAAACAATACAACCTAACCCACCCCACATCACAATAATGTGGGTGGGGGAGATACATAGCTTAAACGAGATGTTGTCTCTCTCTCTCTCTCTCTCCCCTCCTTTTTTTCTCTCTCTCTCACACACACACACACACACACACACACACACACACACACTCAATCTCTCTCCTAGTGAACCTATATAAACTTCAGTCACTGTAATAGTTCCCCAAAGGAATGCAACTTGTCATGAAATCCTGAGTAAATTACTACAATATTAGCCTAATGTAAAAAGATATGTGCAGGACCCCCAAGCAAATGAGATCACATCCCAATATGTACAGAGTTACAAAAATTATATATAACAGTATAAGATAACACTCTGTATGTACACTAGCAGGCTGGGTAATCTGAATATGGTGCAATGGAATCAATCCTCCCCCCCCCCCCACAGGCAAAGATAAAAAGTAAGGAGAAATTCTTTATGTGTGTGAAATAAAAATAGTAACACATTATAACTCCATATAGCTAAATAGAGACTTACCTCAAAGTGACAGCAAGTCCCACATCTGTTATATCACATACCTCACAACACATACCCACACACATACATACACACACGCATCCACATCTCACACATGCTGCAGTCCTATAATATGTCAGTTTGAAGAAGAAAAGGTCTGTGGATGTTAGTTTCTGTAGTGTCCCATAAAGCCAATATCCAAGTTCATCCCATCTGCTACCATATTGAGATGTAAAATAAGTTTAATCTCAAAAGCTCGTCTCTGTTGTGTGTTCTTGAGATTTCCTTTTAAGACCATTACTGACATATCTGAGACTGAGTGGTCAGGCTGGGAGGCTGAGGGCAGTATTGTACTGTTAAACTTCTCTGACATCATCTTCTGGTTTTTTTTTAATGAGTATTTTAAACCAATGGGGATTTTTTTCTGTTTTTCTCTGCATTATCTAGCTGTTATAAGTATTGTATTTTCTAAACAACTGCCATGAGCTTCTGAAGAAGGACTGGTTGGTCCGAAAGCTAGAGCACTTTGTTCTTGTTGTTACATCTATGTTGGTCCATTAAAAGGTATCAAATCATTTGCTTCTGGATCTATTCTTGCAAGGACCAATACGGCAACTACTAAATCTATATTTCAACATGGAAGATACCAGAATTCGCCGTAGAATATGGCAGTTACATAACATCAAGAAGAAATTGGCATGGCTAGACAGTGACATCTATTTTCTAACCCAGTGCAAGAGGAGAAACATTATCCCTAAAGGTCTTACTATTTGGAATCCATTAAGAAATACAAACAATTCTACTTATGCAGAACAACTTTGTCATAGGACCTCTGAGAAACTGAGAAATCACAGGATTCACATGTCATATGCCCAAAAAGTTGTTCTTAACAAAGAGTTTGCTGAAATTGTAACCACTCTGGAAAGGGTGTCTGGGGAACCTATTCAAGACATCTTGCGAGAGATACACATTAACTACCAAAGGACCTTAAGAAAAGCCATGCTTGTGAAAAATAGGAAATTAGATGCCCTTCAACATACCATACTTCCTAACAACCATGAAGCACATAATGGAGTCACTGAACAACAACACAATACTGATGGGCACCTTTCAGTTGTTAATTTGTCCAACCACACACTGACTACTGGAGAACTGAATGTACTTTCAAAGGGCCTCACTTTCTGCCCAACAAAACCACTGGATAACATAACTGTTTTGTGGTGAACTAGAGGAGTACTTCGTAGATTGAGACTTAAAGAATTCTTTCATGGCAGGGAAGAAATCACTGGTAGTGAAGACAGTGCAAACAGCAATAATGTAATGGATAAGAAAAAGGAATATGATTTTACCCCTCAAGTGGGCTGAATAAAAACTAGACAATTACATTAATTGTTTCCGCCAACAAGTCAGCGGTCAGATCCTTACCAGGCAAAAACAAACCCATTATAACTCTCTCCACTGGAACGGAGAGAGCTATAGGGACACTGAAATCAAACCACAACATTGTCATCAAAAAGCTGATAAAGGTTCTGCAGTGGTGATTTTAAACAGAGAGGATTATATTACTGAAGCTAATAGACAGCTAACAGATCTTACATACTACAGAGAACTGAGAGTGACCCCACTACAAGATATAAAGATGAACTATGTGACTTAATTAAAACTTTTTCCTGACCATGTCCGAAAGAAACTAGCTCACCTCATTCCTGCTGAACCAAAGCTAGGGACATTCTACATGCTGCCTAAAATACATAAACCTGGCAATCCAGGAGACCCATAGTCTCTGGTAATGGTACCTTGACTGAGGGATCTCAGGTTTATAGAGACCATTTTGAAACCGCTGGTTATGGAAAGAGACAGTTATATCCAGGACACTACACACTTGTTATGTACTTTCTGGTTATAAGGATTTACCACCTGATACCATTTTAGTGACAATGGATGTAACTTCCTTTACACTAATATTCCACACACAGATGGCATTGCAGCATGCCTTAAATACATACATGAGAAAGGACCTGACCAAAACATCAACCCTGGAGTGGTGGGGAACTTATGGAATTCATTTTGACACATAACAACTTCAACTTCAATGGTAAACATTATGTTCAAACTATGGGAACAGCAATGGGCACCAAAATGGCTCCACAGTATGCTAATCTCTTTATGGCTGACTTGGAGGAGGATTTTTAAGGCAGTATCCCCACAAACCACTGGCTTATTTCCGTTACATTGATGATTTGTTTATCATCTGACGGAAGGCACAGATGCACTCAAAGATTTTCATCATAAACTTAATAATCTCCACCCTACTATAAAGCTTACCTTGGAGTACTACCACCAAGGTTAACTTTCTGGACACCACAGTCATCATTAAGGATGGAACCTTACATATGTATTTACAGGAAGCCAACAGACAGACAGAGATACTCTGCAGGAAAAGTAATCACCCAAACCATACAAAAAAATCTGTCATATACAGTCAAGCACTTCGTTGTCAACATATTTGTTCAAATGAGGATGACAGAGATACACATTTGGCTATGTTGAAAAACACCTTTATGGAGCAGGGACACTCTTCCAGGGAAATTGACAGGATAACAGAACGGGCAACGCAAGTACCAAGACAACAACTACTTCAATATAAAGAAAAGACAGCTACAGAAAGGATACCCTTGGTAGTCACATATCATCCAGACCTTGAACGTCTGTGTAAGATTATTAAAGATCTCCACCCAATATTTAGTGAGGATGACACCTTAATTGTATTTTTAGGAACTCCCACTACTATCTTTTAAACAACCGCCAAATTTATCCAGCCTATTTATTAGGAGCAAACTTTCACCAGAACAGAATACCATGTCACACAATGGCACACGACTCCTGCAATCGGCGCCCTGCAAGACTTGTGGGCTCATTTCTACCTCAGACTGTGTGGTTACATCACAAAACAGACAATTCCAGGTGCATGGAGTTATACATGCATGTCACGACATGTTGTTTATTTCATTCAGTGCAAGAGATGTCCACAAACAGGTTATGTAGGAGAGACACGCCAACAGCTCCGCACTAGGATGAACTCACACAGACATACTATTACAGCAAGGAAGACTGAAAAACTAGTGGGGCATCACTTCCCAGCCTGACCACTCAGTCTCAGATATGTCAGTAATGGTCTTAAAAGGAAATCTCAAAACACACAACAGAGACGAGCTTTTGAGATTAAACTTATTTTACATCTCAATATGGTAGCAGATAGGATGAACTTGGATATTGGCTTTATGGGACACTACAGAAACTAACATCCACAGACCTTTTCTTCTTCAAACTGACATATTATAGGACTTCAGCATGTGAGATGTGATGCGTGTGTATATGTATGTGTGTGGGTATGTGTTGTGAGGTATGTGATATAACAGATGTGGGACTTGCTGTCACTTTGAGGTAAGTCTCTATTTAGCTATATGGAGTTATAATGTGTTACTATTTTTATTTCACACACATAAAGAATTTCTCCTTACTTTTTATCTTTGCCTGTGGGGGGGGGGGGGATTGATTCCATTGCACCATATTCAGATTACCCAGCCTGCTAGTGTACATACAGGAGTGTTATCTTATACTGTTATATATAATTTTTGTAACTCTGTATATATTGGGATGTGTGATCTCATTTGCTTGGGGGTCCTGCACATATCTTTTTACATTAGGCTAATATTGTAGTAATTTACTCAGGATTTCATGACAAGTTGTATTCCTTTGGGGAACTATTACAGTGACTGAAGTTTATATAGGTTCACTAGAGAGATGATGTGAGTGTGTGTGTGTGTGTGTGTGTGTGTGTGTGAGAGAGAGAGAAAAGGAGGGAGAGAGAGAAGAGAGAGAGAGAGAGAGAGAGAGACAACATCCGTTGTTTATATCTCCCCCACCCACATTATTGTGATGTGGGGTGGTTAGGTTGTATTGTTTGTATGAACAGGAGGAGATAAATTACATTTTATCTCTTTTCAGATTCCCTTGACACTTGTGGTACATGAAGTTGCTACAGTCTCAGTATATATTGACATCAGTACATATCAGGCTGCATGGTCTGAATTCCTTGAGGTTCCTCGACTAGAGTTTTTAACACTAATATTATCAATTTATATTTAAATTATCATTTATATAGTCCTGAGGTTTTTGTAATTTCTTGGGCCTTTTATTTAGCTTGAGAATACAGCTGGGTGGCATGTCCAGCTATGTTTTACACATCACACAGTGTGCACTGATGTTTTTTAGACAACTTTACTGGTAATTCTTGTCTTTAATGCATACATTGTAATTTCATGAGCCCTATAACTATCTTAGTTTGTCTTTAAGCTGGGTGGGGGTTGCCTTTCAGTAATCACATCCTTATACTGACTGTGACACTCATGGCTTGATTTGGGAGTTATTTGCTTCAGCAGTGTTATCTTATGTCAATTAAATTTATGTGCAGTAGGATTCTTTGCATGTGTGTTGCACCAAGCACATCTGAACCCAAGGTTCATTCGGACTGAGGGCAGTATTGTACTGTTAAACTTTCTGACATCATCTTCTGGTTTTTTTAATGAGTATTTTAAACCAATGGGGATTTTTTTCTGTTTTCTCTGCATTATCTAGCTGTTATAAGTATTGTATTTTCTAAACAACTGCCATGAGCTTCTGAAGAAGGACTGGTTGGTCCGAAAGCTAGAGCACTTTGTTCTTGTTGTTACATCTATGTTGGTCCATTAAAAGGTATCAAATCATTTGCTTCTGGATCTATTCTTGCAAGGACCAATATGGCAACTACTAAATCAAGATTACTTTAAAACCAAGCAGACTTCGATGAACTTTTGTTGGTTTGATGGACTAGTTTTGCAAGATCAAACTTTGGGAAGTCACACAGCTCTAACTATACTTGTGTAGGTATATATATATATATATATATATATATATGTATTATTTAGGTATACCATACCAGAATAGAATCATTGAGATGCAGCACATTATTTTGAAATGATATACTGAGATATTGAATACAGCTTATTTCTGTGTTAAAATGCACAGAGCCAGCTTTAACAAAGCATTTTTGATCATCTAGATGGCCAAAAGGAAAAGTATGAAATTACTTTGGCATCCTGCCAGCTTCAGCTGATCCACTACAGTTTAAAAAATGATTTGTTGAGTTGGTTTCCTCAATTAAGCCACACTTCGAGGCTCTGTATAATCGGGGCTTTTGTAATTATATCTGGTTCACTGAATTTCAGATGTATGTTTTAGAGCATCAGTTAAATGTCTGAATAAAATCAAGAAGCAGTAACCTTTAAATTTTGCAGTGAGGTCCAATAGTTAGCACATAGGGACCAGAGCCAGGTATTCAAACATCCATACATATAATGTGCTTGCTCCTGCAAATTTTAAAACCCTTTCTGGGCAGACAAATTCCTGCCTGGAATTTCTAGGGATAGAGCTAAAATGTAAAACACAATAGAGGCATCACTAGGTTGGAAACTGGGGACACATGTGCAACTTACCAGTCCATTTATGCCACATAGTGTTTACCCTGACTTGCATGGCTCTTGAACCTTCTTGCCTCCTTATATCATTTTATTTTTAAGTCATTTATTCTTCTTTGACTGGATGCCCCATAAGGCTTTCTTGCAGACAACCTCCAAGCCCTGACAAATTATCACCATGCCATCTACTGATCCACCCTCCTGCTCCCACTAGTTATCCTATTCATTTTTTTTTATTTAGTATGCCTTTTCATCATGGTTGCCTGAGGCTAAGCCCCCGCTTCTCACCTGACCCTATCTTCACCACCAGGATCCCCAGAGGGCTACAGCAATACCTTCTGGCTTGTCCCCCAGGGCAGGGCAGGGCTGCTCAGGCAGACACGGGACCCCCACAATGCCTACTGGCATTGCCTCCATGGTTTGCCCCCTAGAGTGGGGTATGGGGCTCGGGCTCCCCGTCACAGATGCCAATATTAGGTCACCAGGAGATACGGCGGAGTGGAGCATCATGAAGGGTAATGGTAAGGATTTATTTTCTAGCAAGAGACCACAGGGGAACGTGGTATGCAATGACATAGGGCGCATATCATGCGTCAACATCTGGCACATGCCCCACATCATCTCCAGCAGCAGTCACTGCTGACCTCTGGCTACCAACCTCCTCCCAAGGTTAGTTTTGTGCTGGATGCACAGCCCCTCCTCCCCCTGGAGAAGGAGAGCCATCCCAAGGATGCTCAATCTTTCTCCCACCGACTGCCCTCCAACTCCTGAGTCCGTTCCCCAATCCTGGTCGTCGGCATCACAAGCAGAAATCCAACAGCTGCACCAGCGGGCCAGCCTAGTTCTCCTATTCTTGTGAATTTTGCTCATACTGTGATTGCTGCCTCTCCCTGGACTGCACATGTATTTGCTTTCTGGGCTTTGATTTTTGTTAATGTGCAAGTTCCTGAAACCTAGCTGTACTCTATCTGGGGTTACCTTAACTGTCATTTTGTATTGTTTAAAATTCAATGCTTCACTGCACTGCTCAGTAATAGTTTCAGCTTATTGCCTATCTACTAGTCTGCACCTAGTTTAGCTAAGAATGCCTGTTTATTTGATGCACCCTATCTAGGTGTACCCTGCTATTTGTATTTAAACCACTGCATTTAAGTGAGCCTCGCCTAGCCTTGCTCTGCTTGCCTTGGTTTTGCTATAGTGCAAGTTTCTGTATCCTAGTTACACCCAATATTTATCCCTCATTTATCCCTGTTGAGACCTTGAACTACTCGTAAACAATAATACCTGACAGGGTGGGCAGTATTGGGGAATACTGGACCCGCCCAGGGGCATAATGAGGCCCGACACTGCAGGCGGAGAGCCTTATAGCCCCTGGAAGGTCCGATATTCCCCAATACTGCCCACCCTGGAGGGTATTATTGCACTTAGAAAATGGCACTGTAAAAAAAGAAGGTTAATAAAAAACTGTTAATAAAATTGTAGTTTAATGTAAGTTTTGAAATAAAATAGTTCCTCCACCTGGATCAGAATGATTAGAAAGCACCCCTCCCCAACCTGTTATGATGTGACACCTTTGGTTTTCTGTTCCATTTTTGTGTTTTAATTTTTTTGTTCATGCCCCCCCCCCCATCGCTACTGACAACAGAAGTTTATTTTTGTAAGTGGCAGCTGTTGCTGGAGGATAGAAAGAGGGAGTGTCAGCACAGGCGTCAGATCACTCTTTGTAAGAGTTCAGTTCATTTTTTTTAAAATGTCTTGTGATTTAACAGTACACGGGGGAGTTAATGCCATTCCTTGCTGCAGCTAGAAGTGCAGTGTTAAATGATGTCCACTGGTGGGAAGAGTGAACACTGCAAGTCACAGGTGAGACCGGGGAAGTTATTCCGGTTTAAAAAAAAATGGAAGTAATTCCATCTTGTGCAGAGATGTGTGGGGAAATTTTTTTTTTCTGTTGCTCAGCTGATGATTTGTGTGGACCAAGGGGGTAGATGAAAAGGTGCCGTACCTTAGTGACATGAGAGGAGAACGGAGTGAGGAGCAGAGGCAGCACTGATCTATTTGGCTGATCAGACATGCGGCGTCAATCCCTGGTAGGTGCCACTATTACAGCGGCAGGTTTTTGAGGCGCCGGTAGCCACGAGGAAATGGGTCTGTCTGCATCAGTTCCTCACACTGTTCTGCTTTTCGAAAACATTTTGGAAGTGATTTGTTTGGGTATATGTGGTTGTGTGAAACCTCCATTTTCTCACGGTGGGGGCCTTCATCAAACACTTGTGCACTTAGCAAGCGGAGAAAAAAATGTTGGCTTGTGAGAGTGAATATTCGGGGTGCCCAAGCATTCCCTTAGTAATGAGGCACCCCTAATTGGACTTGTTCTTTAGCGGGCTCTATCAAGAAATAAGGGCCCGCTAATTTCAGTCTTCTAGCCAATCAGAATACTAGGATTGTTATAGCCATTTTCTAACAACTGATAATGATCTCCCCCTTCCCCTATCATCCAAAGAATCCCCTTGCCACTCTCACCTGGGCTGCTTCCAGCTGAAATCAGCTCCCTTACAGATCTCCAAACCCTTGTCCTCTCACCTAACTCACAGGTATCAACTGGGATACTTTAATTTAATTTAACTGATAATTTAAGCCATGCACACATGCTGTTAGCTGTATTTGCTCATTAGCTTTCAAGCTCTTAGTTCTGGTGTAATTTAAAGTTAAACCACGCACACATGCAGTTAGCTGTATTTACTCACTAGTCTCCAAGCACACAGTGCACTCCGACCTTTTGTAAACTCTTACCTGACTGACCTACTGCAAATTCTTGCCAGTCTTTAATTATTTAGCTACAGTATTCTAATCCCTATAATTACTAACATTACTTAGTGTACTGATCAGATCATCCACCACCCCCCCAACTGTCACGAGAGACTACAATCACAACTAGTCACAGGTGCACTGCCCTCTGATCTTCTGCAAATGTTTACAAGGCTCCATTTACTTAGCTAACCTAGTCACTGTACTAAGTGTCATGCTCTGCCCACCCACCCACCCCCTTGACTGTCATGAATGACAACCAACACAACTCATCACAGGTGCTCTTGTGCTGCTCCCAACTCCACCAGTAACATTAGGGAGCACAGCCTTCCAGTCACACCCTGTCTCCTCCTCCTCACCCTACTCTTTACAGTAGAAGCTGAACCAAACAAGGGTTCCCCTGTTGTCCCCCAACAAATGAACTCCCAAAAAGGCATATGGGTTGCTCATATGAACATCAGGAACCTACAATCTAAGCTGGACCTAGTTAAATGGTGGCTTAACAGCAAAGACCCATGACTCCTCCTCCTTAGTGATCCTAATCTACTCACTCTTCTGCCGGGATTGTGATAAATGGGGTGGAGAGGTTGTACTCTATGCAAAGCATTATCTATTTTGCTCTGTCACCATGCAGAAAGTCTGCCCTGGCTCCCATGAGCTTGTCCTTGTCCACATCTCTCTCCCCTCTACACTTCTCATTTTCATTGGGGTGATCTACACCTCCCCCCAGATTGCTCCATGATTCACTTATCTCATTTTTATCCTCCCTACCACCCCTTATCACAAATGGGGAATTAATTCTTCTGGGTGACTACAACTTAATCTGGCTGTCCCACTCTTCCAAATCTTCCATCTACAAAATTGAGACCCTTAACCTCACCCAGATGATCACAGAACTCACCAGTTACAATCCCCACTCCACTAGCGACTCACTAATCAATTGGATTCTCTCCTCTCATCCTCACAGAATCACCACAGCAGGTGTACTGGCTGATGCCTTAAGTGACCACTGCATCATCTATTGAATCAGAAAAACCCAGCTCCCTAAATCTTCTCCAAAATACATAAAAATCCAGCCTCTAAACTCACTTGACACTGATGCCCTCCTGCAAGACCTGAGGCTCACTGACTGGTCACCAGTCTGTGCAGCACCTGACCAGTTCATATCCACATTCACCCAGGTGTGGGACTCTCAGGATCAGTGCCCCCCTCCAGCTTGACACCGCAACAGCTACACTTGAAAAAAGACCATTACAGTGACAGTCACTGTAATGGTCCGATTTCCAGTGTAGCCATCCCCCAGTGTTCTGCCCCCTCCCCAGAACAACTCTGACCTGGAGTTGACAATCTTAAAGTCCATGGGTGTGAGGTGCAGAGCCCCCCACATTGGGGGTGTGGGGAGTGCAGTCACCTACAGAAAACACTTGTCATTCCAATGGCACAATACCTGTGTCGGTATTGTGCCGTCGCTATGCGGAAGGTTGGCATTTTCACTGTCGACCTCCCTTGGTGCTTCCCTCATGCTCCTCTGGTCCAAACCAGAGTCAAGAAACGTCACCATTCTTGGGTCTATGCCTCACTTATTGCCAGATGTAAAGTCCAAGACAAGGCCTGGTCTCTATATAAATCCTCACTGACCATCCAATCCTGACAAGCAAACAACACACTTTGAAATGCCTGCACCAAGACAATATGTCAAGCAAAAGCAGAATATTTCAAATCTCACCTGCAAAATGCACAACCCTCCTCATTCTGGAAGGTGATACACTCTTTAATTGATCCCCCTGTGCAAACCAACACCCCAGCCCTAAAACAAAATGGCATTCCAATCACTGACCCTGTCAACATAGTCAATGTCCTGAACGAGTTCTTTATTTGTGTGCTTCCAGACCTTCCCGCACCACCCCCCAAAGTCCCACCTCAAAACTCTTTGCACAACACCTTCGTGTTTGCTCCCATCACCACACAGGAAGTCTTGGATGCTTTCTGCTCCTCAACATTGCTAACCCCCCCCCCAAACTACTATATTTATCTGCCCCTGAAATCGCTACACCTCTAGCCCACCTACCAAACCTATTTTTCACCTCTGAAACTTCACTGGATCTAGTGGTTGTGGTTTGTTGCCTTTCAATAAAAATGTGTACTATTTTTGTTGTAACAACTGACACTACTATATACCCACTGGTTTGCTGTTACTTGGTGCCTGCACTGCCACTATAATTGTATCCCAATTGTTGGTTCACTGCATTTTGCTCAGGGACAGTTACGCCTCACTCTCTGTGGTGCAGCATGTGTGCACATTATTTCTGCAACTGCAAAAAAACACTAACTGAGAATAGCCTTTAAGGGGATATACCATACTTTTCAATGGCTTTTGTTTGCCCAGGAACTTCCACAGCTGCACGTTTTGCACAGTCCCCAGTGTATTGTTTCCACAGCTGCAGAAATTTTGCATATATCATTCAGTGTAATTTTCCCTTTTTTTTCACAACTGCGGAACGTTTGGGGACTTGCGGATGGTTTTGCACCTTCAGGGTGCTTTGAGAATCCAGTCCCTGTTCAGTATATCAAAGTTATGTGAATTGAGAAGGTAAAGAGTAGTTTGGTCAGGGGGGAAGTCAAGATCATCCAGGATACTACTCAACCATTCCTGCCTCCCCTTAACATAAAGAGGGCATAGAAGTAATATATGTTACAGATCATCTTCATATTTCAAATTGCATTTAAAAAATGGGGAAGAAATAAAGATGCTCCCTCCAGGATGAAGAGCAGTGTCACATGTTTACTGCATGACAAAAGGGATTAACTCCCATTGAAATTGCATTGTTTACTGCAGTAACTCTACTGCAGAATTCTGCAGTGCTGCACTTCATCCTGGAGGGCTTTACTGTACCCATGCTTTTTTGATTCAAAAATATATCATTTTCATTGCATAATACCAGTCTGAATCTTGCAAGAATACGTCTTTTATGTGGACTAACAATTTTTCTGAGATAAGGCTCTAACTGATGTTTAGGTTTAAGCAATTTATACCATCTAAAATGCCAGGTCGATGAGGAACAGGACTGCCATAATGGCAGACTTGATTGCCTCAGTAGACCTGGCTTGTATCACGGAGACCCGGCTGGATGAAAATGCTGCTACCATTTTGGAGGTGGCAAGGCCAGCTGGGTACTCTGTGATACACAACCTGAGGAAGGATCGCAGAGGCGGGGGGTGACCATTTGTTTCAAATCTGACCTGGGTCTCACAGTGCTACCTATGGGTCCCACCGAGTCCTTTGAACGTGTTGCCATGTGGGGGATGGGTCCTGGATTGGGTTACAGGATCCTCCTGCTCTGTCGCCCCCCCAGGACTAGAGGGTGAATTTTTGAGGGAAATAGGGTAGCTTACCTCTGGTCTGGTGCTGGAGTCCCTGAGATGGTTAATTCTCAAGGACTTAATGCCTGGGTAGATGATGGGCTCTCCATATTTGGAAATGATCTCCTAAGGAGCATGGAGGGGCTGGGGCTGGGCCTGGTGCAAAATGTTACTTCAGTGACCCACTCACGTGACCATACACTGGACCCGGTGTTTTCATTAGGTCTTGAGACCACTGACCTTAGAGTTGATCCGGTAGTTTGGTCGGATCACAGCACGGTGAGGTTCAGGATTGGGGCCCCCCTGAAGTCCTTGCCTCTGGGGAAGTGGTCCAGTACTGCCCTTTGCAGGATTTGTCCCTATCAGGGCTATTGGCGTGCTGGACTCATTCAGTGTGGGGACTGCCTGATTGAAATTTGAGTGAGTGTGGCGTGTATATAATGTTGCCATCACTGGCTGCTCTTTGATTCAATCACACCCGCTCATGTCTGACTCTTATCTACTTGTAAGAGACCTTCCTGGTTTGATGGGGAACTCAGGGAGTTAAAGATTAAGGGTTGGAGGTTAGAGAGATGGTGGAGGAGATCTGGCCTGATGGAGGACAAATTGGCCCTGTTGTCCCATTATAAAGATTATCAGGTGGCAATCTCCTGTAAGAAGACAGCATTTTTGTCGCTGGAGATTGCTGTGGCAAGGAGCAGACCTGCTTAGCTCTTCTGCATGGTGGATGGATTATTGCATCTTGCTTGCCTCCATGTGGTGGGAGCAGGTTCAAGCACTAGGTGCGAGGAGTTCGCTCTGATTTTTGCCAACAAAATGTCCGCTATCAGAGCTGAGATCTCCTCAGCTGTCACTCAAAGGGATTGTGGGGTCCAGTCTGAGGTGTTACAGAACACTTCTCATGTCTGGGCTGAGTTTGATCCAGTTGGGGTGGAGGAGGTGGTGAGGGTTGTCTCGAGACTGAAGCCAACACATTGTGATCTAGGCCCAGGCCCTACACAACTTTTGGTTGGATGTATGGACCTGATTGCACCTGTCATTGCCGAGATTGTCCAGAGTTCCTTGAGGAATGGGGTCTTCTCATTGGCTCTGAAAGAGGCCTTGGTTAGGCCCATATTAAAGAAATCCTCAATGGACCCGGATTGTCTCACCAACTACAGGCTGGACACTAACCTCCAATTTTTAGAGAAGGTTATGGAAAAAGTGGTGACAATTCAGCTTGAGGAATGTCTTACTTCCTCCTTCACCTATGAGATTTTCCAGTTCAGGTTTAGGACTGGGCATAGTACAGAGACTGCCCTGGTGAAGGTGCTTAAAGATTTCCTAATGGCGAGAGACAGGAGAGATTGTTGCATCTTGGTCCTCCTGGATCTCTCAGCAGCGTTTGACACTGTGGACCATGAGGTGCTACTTGACCGACTGCGGTTCTGATGTGGCCTGTTGGTTAAAGTCATCAAATGGTTCAAGTCATACCTACAAGGTAGTGTGCAGAGGATAGGGATGGGGTTGGCCTCATCTAGCCAGAAGCCTCTTACCTGTGGTGTTCCGCAGGGGTTGGTCTTGTTGCCCTTATTGTTCACAGTGTACATGCTGCCATTGGGAGACATTATTAGGTGGTATGGCCTTGGTTTTCACTGCTATGCAGATGATACCCAGCTTTATTTGTTCTGTGCACCAAGTAACCAGACGGTGGACTCTATATTTAATAACTGCCTGTCTGAGATCCGGACCTGGATGTTCCATAACTGGCTGAGACTCAACCCAGATAAGACAGAGGTGCTGCTGATGAATCTGGGTCATTGTGGGGGGATGGGGGGTTTTGGAGACCACCTAGTCTTGTACTGGGGGGGTGCCACTGACCCCATCTGAATGGGTGAAGAAACATAGAAACATAGAATTTGACGGCAGATAAGGACCGCTTGGCCCACCCAGTCTGCCCATTTCCCTGCCTAATGGATAAGCTGCAGATCCTAGTTAACCAGCAGCCTACTTCTTTCTACCCCCACTCCCTAGAATTGCCTTATGGCTGTCCCATGCATGCTTGAATTCAATCACTGTTTTTGACTCCACAACCTCCTCCGGAAGGCTGTTCCATGCATCCACAACCCTGTCTGTGAAAAAATACTTCCTTACATTACCTCTGAGCCGCCCCACTCTATCTTCAAATTGTGCCCCTTGTTCTTGCACACCTCTTTTTGAAAGATGCTACCCTCTTGTACTTTGTTGATTCCCTAAGGTACTTGAACGTTTTATCATGTCCCCTCTCCTTCCTTTCCTCAAGGCTGTACATATTAAGCTCCTTTAGTCTCTCTTCATCGTCTTCTGGTGCAGACCCTGTACCATTTTAGTTGCCCTCCTCTGGACAGCTTCCATCTTGTCTATGTCCTTGCGGAGACTGGGTCTCCAGAACCGCACACAGTACTCCAGATGGGGTCTCACCAGCTGTCTGTACAGAGGGGTAAACAACTTCCTGTTTTCTACTGGTGATGCCTCTCCCTATGCATCCCAGTATCCCCCCAGCCCTCCTTGCTGCCCTCTCACATTGCTTGCCCACCTTTAAGTCATCTGATATGACTACCCCCAGGTCCCTTTCCATTTTTGTTGTTGTTAGTATCTCACCCCCCATTGTGTACTCTTCGCCTGGGTTTTTGTTTCCCAGGTGCATTACCTTGCACTTCTTAGCATTAAATCTAAACTGCCATACATTTGACCATTCCTCTAACCTTGCCAAGTCCCTTCTCATCCTTTCCACCCCACCTTGTGCATCAACTCTGTTGCAGATCTTTGTGTCATCTGCAAAGAGACATACTTTTCCTTCCTGTCCCTCTGCAATGTCGTTTACAAAGACATTGAAGAGGACCGGTCCTAATACTGAACCCTGCGGCACCCCACTAGTAACCCCCCTTTCTTCAGAGTGGACTCCATTTACTATTACCCTCTGTGTCCTATTCTCCAGCCAATTCTTTACCCAGGCTATCATCTTGGGACCCACTCCCAGGCTGGCTAACTTGTATATTAATCTTTTGTGTGGGACTGAGTCAAATGCCTTGCTAAAGTCTAGGTAGGCCATGTCCACAGCCCCTCCCTGATCTACTACTTTGGTCACCCAGTCAAAGAAATCTATTAGATTCGTCTGGCATGACCTTCCTGCTGTGAATCCATGCTGCCTTGGGTCCTGTGCCCCTCTGGCCTCTAGGTACTCGACAATTCTTTCCTTCAGAAGTGGTTCCATCATTTTCCCTATCACTGAGGTTAAACTAACTGGTCTGTAGTTTCCCGCTTCTGCCCTGCTCCCACTTTTGTGAAGGGGAATCACATCGGCCCTCCTCCACTCCTCAGGTACCACCCCATCCTCCCATGATTTGTTAAAGAGGGTAGTCAGTGGTGTCACTAGTTCTACCCTTAGTTCTTTTAGAATTCTGGGATGAATCTCATCAGGCCCCATTGCTTTGTCCACCTTCAGTTTTAAGAGCTCTTTCAGAACCCTTTCTTCTGTAAATGGGCTGGTATCAACTTCTGTATCCAGAGTGTTTCTATTATTTGTTTAGGTACCTCCCCCTCTTTGTTTGTAAATACTGAGCAAAAATATTTGTTTAGTATCTCTGTCTTTTCACAGTCACCCTCTGCCCACCCCCACCCCTTTATTAAGCCTCACTATCCCTCCCTTAGTCTTCCTTTGCTCCCTGATGTACAGTACCTAAAAAAGGTTTTATCCCCCTTTTTAACTGAGTTGGCTATCTTTTCCTCAGTTTGGGCCTTTGCTGTTCTGACTGCCTTCCCAGCTTCCTTTTGCTTTAACTGATACAATTCTCTGTCCTGCTCATTCTGTGATTCCTTGTACTTTCTGAATGATTTCTTTTTCTCTTGAACCTTCACTGCCACCTCCTTTGAGAACCATAGTGGTTTCTTACATCATTTTGTTTTGTTTATTTGCTTCACACAAAGGCTTGTTAACTCTGTGATGGCAGTTTTTATTATTCACCATTGTTCTTCCACCCCTCCTTCCTGCCCATTTGCTAGTGCATTCCTTAGGCACTCACCCATTTTGGCAAAGTCAGTCCTCCTGAAGTCCAGTACTTTTGCCTTTGTATGGCTTGACTCTATTGCTGTGTTTATTGTGAACCATACTGTTCGGTGGTCACTAGTTCCCAGATGGCTACCCACTTCTACATCTGTGATCCTCTCTCCATCTCCATTTGAGAGAATCAGGTCTAATATTGCTCCCTCTTGAGTGGGCTCCAATACTAGTTGTCTAAGGCATGCCCCTGTAGGGCATCTAGAATAACCCCACTCTTAGAAGTGGCTGCTGCAACTGCACTCCAGTTAACATCTGGCATATTCAGATCACCCATCAGCAATATCTCCCCTTTATCTGCCATTCTAAGTATACTTTCTATCATTTTCTTGTCCATTTACTCCCCCTGAGAGGGGGGTCTGTATAAACCCCTGTGCAGATTGTGGTGCCATTGCCTGCCTCCAAATTGACCCACAGTGCTTCTTCTCCTCCCTGTTTACCCTTTTGTTCTGTTGCTTTGATTCCTTCTCTTATGTAGAGAGCTACTCCTCCTCCTCCTCTTTTACCCTATCTGTCCCTCCTGTAGATAGTGTATCCTGGTATGTTTACGTCCCAATCATGGTTCTGTGTACCATGTTTCTGTGACTGCCACAATATCCAGATGTTCCTCCTCCATCAAGGCCACTAATTCAGGAAGCTTGTTACCCAGACTACGGGCACTGGTACTCATTAATCTCCATTTGTTGATGGCTTTACCTTCTGTAGCAGCATCCCCCACTGACCTTTCTACCTTGGTCTTTTTCTCATTTAGTACCCTGTTTTGTAGGGGGAGGCTGGGATTTTCCTGCTGCTTATCAGTGCCTCCCCCCTTGACTAGTTTAAAAGCTTGCCAGTGAAGCATTTAAACCAATTGCCCAAAAGACTTGTTCCTTCCTGGACAGATGCAGACCATCCTGGCAGTATGGGCTGGTGTCCCCAGGTGGAACCCCAGTCCCCAATGAAGCCAAACCCCTGTGCTCCACACCATTTTTTCAACCATTCGTTAAACTACATGGTGCAAAGTACCCTCGCCTCACCCATGCCACTGACAGGCAGCACCTCTGAGAAGGATACTGTGTGTGCTACTTGTCTTAAGCCCCTCCCCAACTCTACAAAGTCCTTCTGCAGTGCTCTAATTTCATGATGAGCCAAGTCATTTGTCCCTAGGTGGACAATGACGTCCAACTCAGACTCCCGTGCAACTGTTCTTGTGATCCTAAGGATGCACTTCCTGTCCCTCCAAGCCATGGCACCAGGCAGACACCTTACTTCAGTTTTCCCTGCTCCCCCCAGTTCTATCCCCCTAATAATTGAGTCCCCCACCAGGAGCTGCTTCCTTTCCCCGTGGTGCCCTCTGCCTCCTTCCTGAGGGCCTCCCTTGTGACAGTTGTCTGCACCCTCCTTAGTCTCCTCTGTGGGTGCATCCATAGGGGAACTATGCTGGTGCGTGATCTGGGTGCGATCCTTGACAGCGGCTTGACACTTGATGATCAGGAGTCAGCTGTTGTTAAGAGTGGATTTTATCATCTGAGGAACATTGCCCAGATTTGGAACCTGTCACCCCCCCCCCGAGGACCTAGCCTCACTAGTGCATGCTTTTGTAACATTCAGACTGGATTACTGCAATGTCCTGTACCTAGGGTTATCTGGAGGTAACTTCTGCCAACTGCAGCTGGTGCAGAATGTGGTGGCAAAGTGATTGACGGGTGTGTGCAAGTATGATCATATCACACCAGTCCTCCGCAAACTGCACTGGCTGCTGGTTAGGTGAAGGATTACCTTCAAGGTCAGGTTACTGACCTATAAAGCCCTACATGAAGGGGGACCAGTCTATCTGTAAGATCTCCTTTTGCCTCACTGCCCATCCCAGGCCCTTCATTCCACTGACGGTTGTCTTCTGGACATTCCTAGAATGAGGTTGGGCCACTCGAGCGATGGAGCATTCTCGGTGGCTGCACCTACCCTATGGAATCTACTACCTAAAGAGCTACGGGAGGCACCCTCAGTGGATAAATTTAAAAAAGGTTTAAAAAAGTATTCCTTTAACCAGGCTTTTAATTTTTAGATAATTGAGTTTACTGGGATTGATTAGATAGATAGTTTTATTTATTATGTTTGATTGGATAATGGTGCTGATTTTAATTGTATATTTGTATATTTATAAAATTGTTGTATTGTATTGATTGTGCAGCGCTCCAAGTCTCCAGAAAGGAGTGCTATAGAAATAAAGTATCTATAGAAATAAAGTATCTAAGGAGAAGAGGTGCTGCAAACTATTTAATATCTCTGTGTCCCTAACCCTTCTTTTAATTTGTGATACTACTTATTCTATGGGTCTTAGATATATTTCAGTAAGCAGATGTCCCAAGCCTAACGGAAGTAGCTTTCTCTTAATCTACTGTATAGAAGGAAAGTGAAAGGCCATGGAGAAATGGTGTATTTCTTCTTCGAGGCAACATCTAGGTATAGGAGAGTATGGCAATGAAAAAAGTTGAAGTAAAAAAGTTAGTTGTTTTTTCCAGAATAAAAGTTTGCAAAGAAAATTAACTCAGCTCAAGTCTTGCCAGCTCTGAAGGAACTGATTGTGGTACCATAAGTAAATATTGGTATAATGTGTTTATTATTGTTTCTAGAGGTTTACTTTCTATAAATCCCCAGATTTCTGTTGTGTAGAGGATGCTGGTTTGAAGTTTGGCATTTATTACCCTTAAAGTCCCCACCACAGATCCCTTAACTAGAGATGCAGTGAAATAAAATTTCATCAGTGAAATTGCCTCGAAACCAGCAATTTTGCCAGGTGAAATGTTTTGTGAAATTCCGGCAAAATTTCACAATTTCACCCACAATTTCACCCATCGCTGCAGGCCAAAACTGTAAATTGAACTCCCCCCACACACCCACACACACACACACACACAAAAGTTGCCCTGCACCCCCCATTTGCTTTTTTCACCCTCCTCCACTCCCTGGTGTCTAGTGCTCCCTCCCCTGGCTGTCACTGGCCGTAAACACTAATAAGCACTCCCCCAAAGTTACCCTGCCGCCTCCATTGTTTTTTTTTTTGTTTTGTTTTAAATATACCCTTTATTCCCTGGTGTCTAGTGGTCTCGCTACCGTCAGTAAAACATTGGCAAGCACTCTCAAAAGTTACCTACCTCCGCTTGTTTGTTTTAAAAAATGTATATACCCTGCACTCCTGGTGTTCAGTGGAGCATGTATGCTCATTCATTCCATTGCTTAGTGGTGCTCAGTAAGGCTGCCAGCCATGGAGGTGAGTGGAGGTGGGCTGCCGGCCTGGCCTGATCAGGCTACTGGGGGAGGAGCTGTGGGTGCTGCTATATACTAATGTGTGGGAGGGTGGGGGGTCCACTACACAACAGGAAGTGATGGGAATATATAAAACAAACAACAGAGGCGGACGGCTATTTTTTTGGGGGGGGATGCTTATTAATGTTTACAGCTGGAAGGGCCACTAGACACCAGGGAGATGTTTGAACACAATTTGCCGTGGGAGGCAGAATTTCCCATGCAGGTGGCAAAATATTGCAGTGGGTGGTGAAATTTCACCCATGGGTGCAAAATTTCACCCCGCTAGTGAAATTTTGCCAGCTTGGGGGCAAAAATTTGCTCACAGCCACAGGAGAAATTTCGCATTTCGCCAAGTGAAATATTTTGCGTAATGCGTTAATTACGTGAAATATTTTGCTCTGCGAAATATTCCAATTTCACACACTACCCTTAACTGTCCTTATATTTAAGTTCTTAAATACATTAACAGAAATTTTTTATTTGGTTTGTAAATATAATATCTGTGTTTTCCATGTACAATTTTTGAGAATCTTACCCGAAATAATCGTAAGATTTTGTAGTTTCCAATTTATTACTGTCAATGAATAATGTGGGTAATTTCTTACTTTTGTTCCCAAAAATGAACATTTTTGATTTTTCCTTATTGATTGTGAGTCTATTTTTTACATAATTTTGAAAAAATGATTTACCTTTCTCTGCAAACCTAAAAAGGATATTGAAAGTAAAACTATATAATCAGCATAAGCAAGACATGCTATTTTTTTATTCTTTACCCCAAGGGAGTGAAAATCTTGATTCTCCAGTTTCAGTAATATACTGCTTATGTATATGTTGAAAAGTGTTGGAGCCAAGAGACATCCTTGTCGTACCCCACAATTAGTATTGATTGAGGAGGTAATTCCTCCAAATTGCTTATATTGCACCTTAATCCAGGTTTCAGAATGCAGCCAAATCAATATATCTGATAGAACTGTATCTATTCCTAGTTTTTCCAATTTTTTCCATAACAAAATTCTACTTATACTTCAAAATGCTGTGCTTCAGTCTACAAAGCTGCAGTATTGGTTTGCCCTCTTCACTCTAATATATTTCCAGATAATATGTGATCATACAGAACAATGTTGCACAGTCAGACGTCCTGATCTAAATACATTTTGATAGTCACTTAATATTTGTTTTTCTATAAGCCAGTTCTGGACTCTTTGAAGAATTATCTTGGAGAATAATTTCTGTGAAGCATCAATCAGACTTATGGGATGGTACATTTTGGGATCAGAAGCGTCACCTTTCCTAAATAATGGATAAATAATACTTCCTAACCAGCTAATTGGAAGTTGTCTTCTTGAACTATATGATTAAATAATACCCTTTGACTAGGGGCCCACCAATCACCAAAAAAAGATGACCTTAAATCTCCTACCTTCAAGGGTTCAGTCCTTACTGGCCCCCAGCTGTGGGCCCCGCCTAACCAGGAGCTCAGAATATCTTACTTTTTCCTGTTCCATGCTGCTGCACTACCCAGGGGCAATGCTACTTTGCATGCTGGTACAACTCGCTTCCACCTTCTGTTACCAATGACACTACCGTGGGCACTTTCCAGTGCTATCTGCATCAACACCTTGTCACAATGGTCTCCTGAATGTTTCTCCTAAATAAACTTACTCTTCTTACCTCTATTTTCCCCTCTCTAAGTCCGTCCCACCTTTACCCCCCCACTATCTCCTATATCCTCCCTTTTTATTTCCCCACTATTATCTACATTCTCTCCCCATAGCTTCCTCTACATGTATCTACCATCTCTCCTAGCAGTTTCTAATTTATTCTAGTGAACCATATTACAATGTTTTTTTTGCACCAAAGGAATGGCTGCCTAATTTTGGAGCTCCTCTGTGTCTGGTCATAATCTGCAGCCAGCTGGCCTAGCCCCGGGGCACTATTATTTTATAAGTTAAGCTATATTGTTTGGGTAAATGACCCCCATCATGTGGAGTGACCATTTTGCAGCAGAACAATGGAATTTGTCTGATACCGGCGCTGATCTTTGCAAGTTGCCTGCTCAACTAGGCCATAAAGACCGCTGCCCTGCTTTTGTGCTAACCCACCTGCCCTGAGCTTAGCAGCACCCTACCTCAGACTGATTGCACTTCAACACCATCTCTGCCTCCTCTAACCCCACGATGGTGAACAATGCTGCTTCTGCAGATGTAACACCTTCACTGGTATTGAACCCACAAGCTGGATCAGTGGGTGACTCCCTCAACTATATCACTCACATGATGGAGACAGTGCTTTCTAGGGTGGATGACATCAATACTACTCTGACAGGCACCACTGCAGATGTTCGATTGCTCCAAGACCACCTTAATGTGGCTGAACAGTGAGCAGAAACCCTGGAAATACAACATACTAAATTTCAACAAAAAGTTACGCTACAAGCAGAGAAATTGGAGATCCTGACTGCGAGGGTAGAGAACCAAGAAAATCGAGGGTGCCACAATAATCTCAGCATTATTGGGATACCAGAGGGAACCGAGGGTACCTCAGTGGAAAGATTTTTAAATGAGGAGTTACCTGTCATGTTAGGCAACTGCTGGAGAGGACCAGTGGAAGTCAAACAAGTCCACTAAATCATTGGGAGAAGAGACAGAATGAATGCATAGCCAAGACCCATAGTGGCCTACTTACTCAGATACTCCACCAAGGAGCGCATACTTCAAGTAGCTAGAGATCTGGGGGAAATCAAGTGGCAGGGGGCAACAATATCCATCTATAGGGACTTTGCTCAGGAAACTGCCAGCAAACATCAAGCATACGGACACCTGAAAAAATTCCTTATGGCACACAACTTCCAATACCAATTTAAGGGACTTAAACATTTGGCCCAGATATTCAAAAGAGTTGTGTCATGCGCAATAGGGTTGCCCCAGCGCAAGTCCAAAACTGCGCCATTCTGTGATATTCAGTGGGAGGCAGTTGCGCCCCCCAAATCACGCTGAGCAACAGCGCAATGATAATGAATGTATGCGCAACTGAAGGGGGAGGCACCATGCATAAATGGCGCAGTGCGATATTCAACAACATGCGCCATGCGCAATGGGGAGCAAGCAGAAGTTGTGCCATAGCGGAAATGAGCCAAAATAAAAAGGAGCAAGGGAGCGGCGCAAGAACGCTACAGGGAAGGCACATGAGGCTGAACTACAGCAACTCAAACTGGGCAGGAGGGGCACACAGGGCAGGCCAGGGAAAGGGCACTCGGAACCCGCAGGCTCAGAGGAAGGTGTGGGGAGCCACAGTGCAGAAGGGGGAAGTACTTGCCACGCAGCAGTGAGGCCAGCACAGTCAAGCGTTACCGGGGCAGGGGAAATAGCAGCCAGAACAGCGGGGGAAACACAGAAACAGCTGCCGGAGGGGGTGAACACAAGCCAGGGACATGGCCAGTGCCACCATCCAGATGAAGGCAGTAATGAGGGGGGTGAGAAGGCAGGCAGCAGGGGGAGCACAGCCATGGAAGGGCCCGTCAGAGGTATGCCCCCAACAGGCAGTACCGAGCCTGCACCAGAATCGAGCTGTATAGTGATATGGCAATCGTGGGCCGGTACCGCCTGAATCGGGCAATTCTGAGGTGGCTCTGTGAGCTGTGCAGTGATGTGATGCAGGCACCCACATGACGGAGCCATGCTCTGTCAGTGGAGATGAAAGTGACAGCTTGCATGTGCTTGCTTGCCATGGGTACCTTCCAGAGACCAACTGGGGGCACCACAGGCATAACCCAGTCAGCCGCATCATGCCACCTCACCCAATTCCTCAGCACATTGCTGCAACATGCTGCAGAGTACATCCATTTCCCCAGCACACCGGCTGAGTGCACAGCAAACATACAGGAGTTCCACAGGGTAGCACATATGCCTGGTGTGCTAGGGGCAATAGACTGCACCCATGTGGCCATCCACACACCACCTGGCCCCGAGGGGGCCGCATATATAAATCGCAAGGGCTATGCTAGCATCAACTACAAGGTGATGTGCGATGCCAGGGGGCACATAATCAATGTCTGTGCCACTCACTCTGGGGGAGCACATGATGCCTTCATCTGGCACCAGTCAGCACTGTGCCACAAATTCCAGAGTGGGGATATCCCCACTGGCCACCTAGTGGGTGAGTATGCAAACCACATGGACAATCATAGGGCCTGGGGGGGCATGGTCAGAGATGACATGGGTAGTGGCCTACATGGCCCAGGGCAGGGCGATGCTAATCACCAAACTAACCTCCACCCTCTACACACAGGTGACAGTGGATACCCACTCTGTCCCTGGCTGCTAAAACCATACCGGTGGCCCATGACCCCATTGCAGCAACGCTACAATGAGGCACACGCCACCACATGTGATGTCATCGAGTGGGTGTTCGGGATGCTGAAGGCATGTTTCCGTTGCCTGGACACCTCCGGCGGTGCCCTACAGTACAGCCCCTCAAAGGCCTGCGGGCTATTCCTGGCCTGTTGCATCCTGCACAACATGGCCAACAAATGTGAGATAGCCGTACAGGTCAAAGAGAGGGACAGCAATGGGGACGCTGAGGACGCCGGTGACAGTGGTGATGGGCAGCCCCCCTTTGGGCGATGAGAACCCTGACTGCTCCAGCTGGCACAGCTGCACCGGGACACCATCACAGAGGAGCACTTCAGCCAACCCAGGTAAGTCATGGGGCCATGTGCAACCACCAGTGGCTACGGCACAACCCACAAACAAGCATGGACACACACCAGGGGTGCATGCTGTCAAGGGAACTGGCCGGACATGGAACCACACACACCACCAGGGATGGGTGAGGTCTAACATGGCATGCGGACAGACACACACACACACACACACACACACACACATAAAACGCACCAGACATGCACAAAGGGTAGGAGGCACACTAACCTAGAATGCCACCCCTAGCCATACACATGTCCACAGACCACCATGCCCACTGCCTGTCATTATGCATGTGTCAGATGCTGAGCACCATTGCACATTGGTGTACAGCACAACGCAGGCATCATCATGCACACGCAACTGCGGACTGCAGCCTGGAGGGTGTGCAGATGGACTGTGTGTCTGCGTGCAGGGCCGGGTACCCACCCGTGCATTGCCCGCTGAATGACACAATGCACACAGGGCAGCATCAGAGAGTAGCCACTTTGGGAGACAGGTCAGTCACATGCCACAGTGCCCCAGTGGCCACGGATGCATGGTTGGCCCCGCCGAGACCCGCCAGCACTAACAGGCTGACCACTGGCCTCATGGGGTAGCACCGATGGTCCCCCAGGTGTTCCACTGCGTGAACGCCACCGTGCTCATGCAGGGGTCTGCAGCACACCAAACATGCCTGTACCAGGCGTGATCAGGATGCCCACAGCTGAACCCGGTGTCGATAAGGATGGTGTCGCACGACGCCAGGAATGGGGGGTGGACAGTGCACTGCGTGGTGTCTGCGATGCATGGGCAAATAACTGTGTGCCCATTGTGGCCATGACAGCAGTGAATGCCTGTGTCTGCCTGTCAATGTCAGCGGTCACATCCTCCCGCAACTGGTCCATCCCTGCCAGGAGCAGAGCAGTGTCTCTGCTGCGATGCTTCTCTGCCCACTCCAGAGCCACACGCAGTGCATCCACCGATGGCGCAAGCCGCATCTGCTGGTTGACTGATGCTTGCAGTATGCCGGTGTGCTCATCCAAGAGGTCATCTGCCTGCTCGGCATCCTGTCCCTCAGGGTGTGCGAGGCCCTGATGCTCAGCACTCCTTGAGGGTGGGTGCTGCACACCAGGACCAGGCCTGGGCATGTCCGCAGGTAGTGCACTGATGCCGCCCTCTGACACTGTACCCCCAAGCCCATTGGCTGACTGCTGATGCTGCTCCTCTGGCTGCTACTTCCCAAGGCTCACTGGTGCCATCGCAGTGGCCACAACAGTCCCACTGTCCTGTACACACACCAGTGCTGCCCCACCGGTGCTGACAGGCACAGGCTTGGACTGTGATGACACGCAGGCCTCCACAGCAGCACCACCCACAGCCATGGCCGTGATGTTACCTGCTGTGTGGCCATCCTGTGGCACACACGTGTCACT
Organism: Neoceratodus forsteri; assembly: GCA_016271365.2. NCBI lineage: Eukaryota > Metazoa > Chordata > Ceratodontiformes > Ceratodontidae > Neoceratodus > Neoceratodus forsteri. Next base: position 350,966,278 of record CM028136.1, on the reverse strand, counting down.
GCCCATGACGTTAGCGACATCATCATCGGTGACGGACCTGGCACCAGCCTGAGTCACAGCATGCTGGCATCCCTGGATGCTGGCAAGCTGGGACACGGACAGGGCCTCCTCCGCACCTGTTCCAACAACATCAGTGTGGACACCCAGGCGGGCCCACTGTCATACTGAGACACATATTCCTGTGGAGGTGGATGGGCCCTCCTCCATCTCCATCTGACTGGCCTCAGTGGAGAGGCCCACCACCGCTGACCCATGCAGATGCTCAGGATCTGTAAGGGAAAACAAAGTCATGTTACTGCATGTGACCTACCCTGCCCCCCCAAATAGACAGACCATGACCTACCATGCAGTGACGGGCTACCACCCATCTGGAAGCCACCACCCAAAACACCCTCAATGGCACAACACTGCATGCTGCCAGCAACCCTCTCCTCCTGTGGGGTCAGGCATAGCACCTCCGGCTGTCCCCCACCTGTCGCAGATCTTGCTGCCCTGATGGCAGCTACTTTCTCCTTAATCCTCCTGTCTGTACCCATCTTTTTCTTGCACTCCTGCACAGAGTGCTGGTGGCTGCCATGCAGGTTCATAGCAAGTGCCACCTCCTCCCATGCAGCAGCACGGGCCTGTGGTGTTCCCTGGCATCCACTGAGAAGCGGCTCCTGGTCCAGATAGGCCTCAAACAGGGCATCCGCCTCGCCTTGGTGAAATTTGGCCTCCTCCTCCCACAACTCTGTTCCTCTTCTCCCACAACTCGCTCGGTCATGATTCAGCCTGTGAGAATGAAAGTTGTTACCTGTGACTGTGCAGTCCCATGCATGTCCCAAAATCCACAGTCCACACTCCCAAACAGCGTGCAACTCACCAATAGACTGCAGTACCGACTATGGCCAATGCAGCCCAATGTCGCACTTTTGTAGCGCAACCCATGCAAATGAGGCGAGGTGCAACTTTAAGTGGATGCAAATTGCAGTGCTGCGCCATTGAATGGCTGATTAGCTGATTTGCATATGACGACTGAATATCGCGCTTTTGCACATTGCGCAATTATGTTGAACGTGGTGAGCCAAGGGTGCAGTTCTGTGATATGCACAGTACACACCTAACTCCGCATGCCCAGGTTGATGACGCAGGCATCTGCCGTGCTGCTGACAAGCTGTGTGCGGGAGGCAATGCAGGGCATGGCCACCATTGTGCCAGTGGCGCTACAGCGATGTTCACCTATATGGCACTGTGGCACTGGGGCATCGTAGGAGCAGTGGGGCAACAGCGTGGTAGGCCACTACTGGAGGTAGCACACAGGCACCCAACTGCACTACATGCATTGGGTTCCAATCACGCTGTGGTTGTCCGTGCGCCAGAGACCCTTGACCCTGTGCCCGACCTTTGCCCCCTAGGCGCCATGCATCAGGCATGGGTGCACCACTATCACGCTGTTTGGTGACAGTGCGATAGGGAATGGCAGCGCTGTACCGTGCAGCATCTGCACATGGTGGAACTGCACTGCAGAACACCATTTTGACCCTACTGAGCAAGACAGATGGCACGGAGGAGAGCTGCCCAGTGGAGCCAGATTGAAATGGCAAACCTGGTTGCCATTGTTGAGCCACTTGTCGGCCCACTGTTTGGGGAGGCACCCCTGGACAGGTCCAGGAGCCAGGTGTGGCAGGAGGTGACCGACGCCCTGGAATAGGCCACAGGAATGAGGCGGACGGCGGAGCAGTGCTGCAACAGGTATGGGGACCTGAGGCAGAGGGACCCGGACCTGCTTGCCCACCTGCAGGCACATGCCAGGAGGGGCACGGTGCCACGGCCAGGTAGGTGTAACGTCCATACACTTTTATCTTCCATATGGGTATCACGGTTGCATGTGTCCGGAACATGGGGGGGACCATCCGGTGTTGGCTGTGGTGGTGTTATCAGGGTGTGGGGTGGGTGGGTCTGGCTGTGTGGGATTGCACACACATGGGGGCAGGGTGACTTTGCTACAGGATTCTACTGATGTTCCTCTCTCCATGTTTGCACCTTAGGCCCAGAAAAGAGACGGCTGGCGAGGAAGCGGAGGCACCAGCTGGAGGACCAGAACAGCAGGAGGGGCGAAGGTCCACAGCGGCAGAGGGACCAGCCTGATGATGGTGAGTGCCTTACCTCCACGATTACTATTGCATGCTGTGTAACAGGGTGGGCAGCGGGGCATGGCTGCCTTACATTGATGCCACTACCATGCACGCAACTTGTTACAGTCAGCCCTGTCCAGTGGCACTGCATGTCTGGGAGTGCGTCAATGGTGGTCCATGCGTGCACCGGGTACATGTCTGTGCCACTGCCTTTGCACCACATAGCCATGTCACTAAACAGCCATGGTGGTGCTGTGCAGGACTTGGCCAGTGGGTGTGTGCAGGGGTCCGCATGGCTGTGTGCACCTGGGTGGGCAGGTCTTGTGGACACAATCACTGTGGGTGGTCACACACCATCACAAAGGCATGTCTCACGGCCGTATACCATGCACAGTGGGTGGGCTGTATGGGTCTGTGCATTCACACCTATTGACTCTGCTCCCTTGTCCTAGGTGTCCGGCAGCTGTGCATGACACGGGTGCTGCAGGAAATCCTTACTGTTGCCAGGGCATCACTGGACATGCTGCAGAGGATTGAGACGTTGGGGGTCAGGCGACGGCATGGAAGAAGGAGCAGCCGGACCGGGGAGCGGGGCTCCCACTGATCATCACACTGCCCCTGATTTCCCCTACACCCCTGGAACCACTCTCACACCCCTACTCTCCTGTACCATTTGTTCACCCCTGCCCCTTACCCACCCCCACCTTGTTTGTGGCCCTCCCCCCCACACATTTGTAAATAACTGTACATAGTTTTGTTGGATGTTTTTGAATACAGTTCTTTTGATATGACTACTGTTGTGGTCTCTGATTTGCAGTGGGCAATAGGTGCTCAGCTGCAGTGGTGTGCATGGCGTCAGGGGTGGTGCAGTCATGGGTATGTGTGTGTGTCCGTGGGTAAGTGACTATGGTGTGGGAGTAGCTATCAGCCACTGTCTGTGGTGAGTGTGTTGATCCCTGTTCACTGGATGACTGTGTGCAGTGGTCCATGGTGCATGCTCTGTGTCCATGGCACACCTGTCAGCCCGTCCATGGCCTGTGCAGCTGACACTCTTGCATGTCTGTGACCTGCACGGTCTGCTGGCATGTCAGTGGTGGCTGTCCATGCAGGGCAGCCACTGTACCCATCACAATGCTGGGTTGCCTCCTGTCACTGATGTGGTGCATGTCTGCCTTGGGTGACACTGTGGCCTCCGCTGTTGTTGTCCCATCTCCATGCTGTGGCTTGTGTGTGTTGCAGGGAATGTGCACCACTGTCTGTGACTTGTGCTCCGGGAAAATGCTGGTGGCGTACAGGTCCACAGTGCCTGTGCAGGGTGGCTGGCACTCATGTGCCATGGAGACTCGCTGGTCAGGTACACGGTTTCCATGGCCCCACGCTGGGGCTTGGCTGCCCGGGCCACTGCATCCCGTGCAGGTACATTGTATGGGTGGGTGTTTGTCCATGCACTGTGTTGCATCCGTGTAGTGCATGCTTCCATGCACCACTATGGGTGTCTGCACTGGCTGTTGTGGCCAGTGCTGGGTTGGGGTGTGTCCTTGGGAGGGTGTGCAGGGTGCTGTACCACTTGTGGTGGGGTCCGGGGCATGCACTGTCATGTGTGGGGTATCTCGTGTGCTGACTCATGGTCGGTCTCTCAGTTGTGCCTCAGGGGGGCTGTGCATGGTGGCACTGTGTATGCCATCGTTGCATTGCTGTATGCTGCCACCCGCTGATTGGTGCTTGTGGTGGGGCTGCCTTGCATGGTTCTGTGGTGCACAGGGTTGCATTGTCACAGTGGGGGTGGTGGCATGCATGGGGTATCCTGCACTGGTGGACGCTGCTCCTGGGCAGGGTGTGGGGGTCACAGTGCAGAGTATGCTCTGCACTGGGGGGGATGGTGTGGAACGGGGTGGTCGGCCCTCCTTGTGTGCCGGTCACAGCTTGCCAGAGGGTATGATGGGGCACCATGGCCCAGCTGTGGGTTGGCTGCTTGTCTCCATGGGCCAGTGGTTATTCCAGCCCTCCCCCAGTTGTGCAGTGCATGGGATGTGGGGGGACGATGTCTGTTCTGCTGTGTGTTCCTCTGTCCATCTGTGGCATGGGTGGTGGGCCCTTGCATCCCTGGTTGTGCTGTTGCATTGCTGCCCTGCTGCTGGGGGGCATCCCTTGTTGCGCTATGGTGCATCAGATATGCTCAGCTTCCCCTCCCTAGTTGCGCTATGGTGCAGGTGGTGCGATATTCAGTCGTCAGCTGTAGGCGCATCTTGGCCAGCGCAGTTTTTGAATATCACACATCTTGCGCATGGGCGCAATGGACTTGCGCTTGCTCCTGCTGTTGTGCACTTTTTGGGCGTAGTTTGAATATCTTGGCCTGGTGTTCAAAGAAGGGAGAGAAATCGTGGCGAATGGTGCCACAGAAGTGGAGCGCTGGATCACCAAACTATGGCCTAATCTACCTTTCCAGACTACATCTCCCAAAAGACTCTGGGCCCCTGCTGATTCAATAACACCTAAGAACTCATATCCAGCCAAATAACCTCCAGGGGATCACTATGCAGCAGGACCAGCTCCCTCCTATAACGAGTCCCCCAGGGCCAGAAACCCTCACTGCACAATTCTGTTGGCTATTTCCAGCTCTGCTCCCACTGTTGATCAATCAGTCCTTCCTCCCAGAACCATGGGAGCACAGGCTCACCCCAGACAATGATCAAGAAGCAGTCAAATATCCCCCACAGATCAACCAGGGCCTGTCCCACCTGCCAAGATACCTTGGGATGACTCTTCACAGGCATCTAAGGATGGTTATTCATATGAGTCAGAGTCACATAAAGAACCCTCTATGGACTGGGCTGACATTCCCGATTCCTGTCTAGTAGAGGTGGTGGACTTATCCGGAAAGCTCAAACCAGGTGAAAAAACCTGTGCTGTGGCTATCCTGTTGTCTCTGGATCTTAACATGCAATGAGATGCCGAATCATCCTCTACAAGTAGCAAGGGTCTTACTGGGTGAACTTAGCAACATGTACTTTAAACTACTGTTTAATGTTGCTTATTGCCATATCCTGCCACGATTATGCTATGTACATATCAGGGTGCTCCCTGATATGGGAGACTTTTCTTTACATAGGCTAAGTAACCACACCCCTGGGCCGACCAAGATCACAGTGCTTTGTGACTTCCCTGTCCCCTCAGGATGGCTCTCTCCAGCATGATTGGACCCTCAGTATTTTAAGACTGCTATCAAATGGCCTGAATAGGGAACGATGGGGGTGAGTTACCCAACTCCCCTTCCCTGTTTTCTTTCCCTCTCCCCTTTTTTTTACCTCCTATCTTACCCCTCCCTCCCCATACTTCCCCCTCCTCTCCCTCTTTTTATTCCTCTTCCACCCCTGGTGTTACTCTAGCACCTCAGGATTGGTTACCAGACGAGGAAAAGGGCTTTCTTGTTGGTTGCCTTTTTCCTCTTCTGCCCTTGAGCATAGACGCTTGCATAGCTGAGGGTACACATTTGTTTAGGTACCTTCTTTCGCAAAAGCCTGTATTGCTCTAAGCATATAAATGCTTGTTGTGTTTGTTACATTATCACTATTTGTGTAATTGTGGTTATTTAGGTTGATTTGTAGACTTAAACAGGTGTTCGTTATTATCAACTGTTGATTATCTATATTTGTCACCTCTATGAACCCACTGATTAGTCCTCCCTCAGAATCTAAGTGTGCTATCACCCTGTGATAACCTCCAGGAAGTAATATCTGGTTGCTATTATATCGAACTCTTAGTACTACGTACTATGCTCATTCCTTTCCCTTTCCCCTTTGGTACCCCCTCAGCTGGTCACTATGAATGGTACTAAACCCCCAGGTCGGTGGCTGGTATCATGGAATGTGAAGGGCCTCAACCACCCAATAAAACGCACTAAAGTAATACAGCATCTTTGTTCTCTCCACACAGATGTGGTCCTGCTTCAGGAGACCCACCTCCTTAGCAAAACCACGTCCTGGCTCAAAAAATCTTGGGTGGGTGCAGTACATGCCAGCTCATCCACTTCCAAAACAAAAGGAGTGGCCATTCACCTCCGGCATCTAGTGCATCGGTTGTAGAAGATTCTAAAGCTGATAACCAGATGTGCTGGATACTGATTAGACTAGCCTCCCTGGCCAGAAAACTAATTTTGGGTAATGTGTATGCTCCCAACACGGATCAGGCCAATTTCTTTCCCAGCTTGAGCCAAGCCATTTCTTCTTTGGAGCTGCACAATGTTTCTACTCCTATACTATTGTGGGGAGACTTCAACCTGGTGTCCGACATATTTTTGAATAAGTCTCAGCCCCCCCCCCCACCAGACACACCCTAAGTCTCATGCCGCCCTCCAAGAATTGCTGGCTGAGTGGGGCCTGGTAAACATTTGGAGACATGATAACCCTTCGGGCCGGGACTACACATACTTCACGAACCCCCCAAGGGGTCCACAGCTGGATTGACTATTGGCTTGCAAATAATGCAGCATCTGGCACTCTAACCAATAATACCATAGGCAGCATTATCATTTCAGACCATGCACCTGTGGCAACTACCTATACCCCCTTAGGGTCCCGTCCTACAGGTGCAAGATGGAGGTGTAGTCCCATCCTAGTCTAAGACCCAGAGTTTCAACGTATGATGCATAAGGCTACCCAGGATTATTTTGCCATTAATTTGGACTGTGGGGTGCCAGTGGGTACAGTATGGGACGCATTTAAAGCCACTCTTAGGAGTCACATTATTGCCTTTGCTGCCCATAAAAACAAATCCAGGAAAAAATCTTTGGATAGGTTACAAACTGAGCTTATGGCCCTAAAGACACACTTTACGGGCTCCCCCACTGCCATTAGAGATGCACTGCTGGTCCGCAGTATTGCAGGCCTTAAGTACCAGATTAATGCCCTACTCCATACTAAGGAGGAATGACTTCTGATGCATTCAAAACATGCCTACTGGGAAGGGGAAGACAAAGGGGGGAAATTGCTGGCCTACCAGCTGTGCAAGCAACAGGCCTCTACTAAAATTCCTGCCCTTCGTTCAACCTCTGGCTCGATAATTACTGACCTTGCAGGTGTCAATAAAACCATAATGGCATTTTATCAATCGCTGTACAAATCTCAGTCCACTATGACACCCTCCCAGATCGCCATAGGCCTTCCACAGTTCTGTCAGAAATTCATCATCTCTACCCTATCCCTGGAACACGCTACCTTATTAGATGCTCCAATTACAGCCCCGGAATTCCATCAGACACTGACCCAACTGGCTAAAGGTAAGGCTCCAGGCCCAGACGGGATGACTGTTGAACTTTATCAGTCCCTGGAACAAAAAATTACCCACCCACTGCTGCAGCTCCTGCAAGCTGCTCAGTCTGTGGGCTGTCTCCCACCCTCGATGAATGAAGCCCTGATTACTCTATTACCCAAAAAATCCAACGACCCCCTTAACTGTGCTAATTTCTGCCCTATTTCTTTAATCCCATGGACACTAAGATATTGGCTAAAATTCTGGCCACTAGGTTGCACAATATTCTTGCAACCTACAAACATCCCTCCCAGGTGGGGTTCATGTCAGGAAAACTGGGCTCTGACAACACTAGGTTACTCCTAAATCTAAAATGGCTAGCAGCTAAGTCTCAGATCCCTATGGCTGCCCTGGCTGTCGACTTCGCTAAAGCACTTGATTCTATTGAATGGAATTATTTACATAAAGTCTTTTGTCAATATGGGTTCGGTCCCCAATTTCACCTATGGGTGGAGACTCTCTACAACTCCCCTAGGGCCCAAATATTAACAAACTCCGATATCTCTTCCCCTTTCCTACTTCAAAGGGGCACCAGACAAGGCTACCCCCGTCCCCTCTTCTTTTTTTGATTGCCCTAGACCCTTTGATCAGGGCTCTGCATAATGCCGAGGGTCTCACGGGAATTTTAGTGCACGATGCCTCCTACATGGTGGCTGCGTATGCCGATGACCTACTGCTTACTTTATCCCATCCTCACCAATCACTCCCAATAGCTCTTGCTGTCTTTCAGGAGTTTGCCTTGCTATCTAGGCTTCAGAAGAATCAGAAGAAAACTACTCTGGCTCCCCCTAAACCCACTCTGTACACAGGAATGTCTCTTGGGCACTGAATTAAGGGCTGCCCAGGGTTTTATCTACCTTGGGATATTTATTTCAACTAAATGGACAGATCTTGAATCCTCCAATTTTTCCCCTTTACTAAAACAGCTGACAGCAGAAGTAGACCACTGGCGTAGGTTGCACTTCTCCCTGCCGGGCAAGGTGGCAGCCATACGTGTGCTCCTCCTTCCTAGAATCTCACACTAATTTAATAATCTCCCAATTCATCTTTCCCACAAACTCTTCTCCTCACTTGAAAAGCTAGTAGCCTCCTTTTTATGGGAAGGCAAGTCACATAGATGGGGGGAAGCACACGTTACGGGCACATTTGTCCAAAGGAGGCCTTGGGATCCCTTGGTTTCAGGGATACCATCTAGCAAGTGTAGTGGCACAGACCATGACATGGTTTACCCCATGGGATCATCTTCTCCCTTATGGATTGGATTGGAGTCAAGCATGGTAGCACTCACCCCACGCCACTCTTTGTTAGGATGGGCCCTTCCCCTTGATTTCAAACTTTTTCCTACTATTAGTGAATCCCTTTATGCCTGGCACCACTGTATGACCATCTCGTACACCCCTAAAACAACCTGGAGTCACCCCATAAGATATGTGACTTTATGGCACAATAACTTTGTCACAATTGGAAGGGTACCCATCAGGTGGCCTACATAGGAAGCCAAAGGAATCTAATATGTGCAGGACCTTTTGATTCCTGAGTCAGACACCATGTTATCCTTTAAACAGATTCAAAAGAAATACCATCTCCTCACCACTGACCTTTGGAGATATCTTCAAATGCACAGTATCATCACCACTCTCCTTTCACAAACAAAATCCTATAAGAAATGGCAATGGCTGGCTTCACTACATACCTCCACTTCCTCCAAAGACCATATCAGCAAGTTCTATGCCACTCTCCGAGGCTCCCAAAATGACCCTACTGAATCTTGTAAAACCAAATGTGAATCCGACTTGGGTGTGGCCATCCCACCAGCAGTGTGGTCCTGCTGTCTTAAAGACACTCATAAAGTGTATAAAGACTCTAAGAGTAATTTCTTACAACTCAAAATACTCCTGTGCTGGTACAGATCCCTGGCTCTTCTTCATGTAGCTGGAATTCTCTCCTACTCTAAATGCAGGAGATGTCAATGGTCTGAAGCACACTTGTTTCACATTTTGCAGGCCTGCCCTTTGATATCATCCTATTGGACAGCTATTGCCCATGAGTGTTCAATGATCTTGGGAATTACACTGCCCCCCTTAGATCCCAAGCTGCTTATGGGTGACACAACCAGCTTAGCACATCTGCCCCGGGTGCATAGAGAATGAATCATGTTAGCGCTCCTTGAAGCAAAAATGCTTTTGCTAATGCATTGGTGGAAGACAAACATCCCAAGCATGAGCCAATGGTGTGCAGCTATGGCCTGTTTGGCTTTGATGGAAAGACTGACCTATTCTTGTCATGGTCAACTTGAGTATTTCCATAAGAAATGGGGAGCTTTCCTACATTCTCCACCCCCCACAGAAACCCTCCCAGTTAGTGGGCCTAGAGGATAAGTTTCACTTACTACCTGTCTACTGTAGAGTTGGATGTGTGTATATGCACTGACATGTTTTTTTTTTATACAAATGTAGTTATGATACCCTATAGGGTTACATCTGAATCATACCTGTAACTTTACCCTTTTGGTTCCTTACAGTGTACTATGTACAGTATCTGTATGTAACTGTTTTTACTTATGTGTGGTCAATCCACTGTGAAACAAAACAAAAAATCTAAATACAATCTTCTGTGATAAAAAAAAATACTTTTTTTATTGTACATATGTTCTTGAATAATATACACAAATTACTGTAACTTAACATACATACTGTGAATCATTGCACATATTACAGTAATTCTATCTGAAAACTTTAATGTACCCGAAAAAGCCTATGGCTGCTTGAAACTACAGCACTCATTATTATCCTCACTATGTTCTTTATTGTTTTCCTGACGTGGAACCTTTGTAAAAGAGCCTTGACTCAAAGGTGTATTCTGAAATAATAATAATCTAAATAATAATAAACTAAACCAATCAGGAAAAGAAGTTTTGTATACATCCACCAGAATTTGATCTGGGCCTTGGGCATTATTTGCGTGGGCCTTAGAAAGTGCATCTCTAATCTAATTTTCCTCTATACATATTGGATAAGGGGCCATTAGTTGTTTTAGAGAATATTCCTGTACATAGGTACTCTGAGAGTCCATTTCTTCTATTTCAGAATAATATAAATTCCAGAAACGTTCTTCCCAGATATTAGGAGCTATGTGCGCCTCTATAGCAGTTGTATATCCACGTTAGCCTTTACTTACTAAGGTCCAGAATTTTTTTTGTGTGTTTCTGGTATTTTTGGTCTCTCTGAGTTCCTTCCACATGCTCTAATAATATTTGCCTCTTTCAACTTCAAGTAACTTTTTATATTTTTTCCTTGTTTTGTTTACATTTTGAATATTTTCTTTTGTCCTTGAAGGTTTACAATGTCTTACCAGTTTCTGTAGATTTCTTTTTGCTATTTTACATGTTTTATTAAACCAAGTAATATGTTTTTTCTTTGATAATTCTCTAGTTCTCATAAATGGCTGAATATATGAGGTCAGCAAAGGCCATTTTCCAACAATCTCATTTCTTTCTTTGGAATTCAGAATATCAGTACTCATATTAGAAGTGATTATATCATTCAGAATTTCAGTAAAAAAGTATCATATTTTGGGTATTCCATCTAATTATTTTCTTGTTAATTATGTCAAGACCATCCCAATGCCTGTTCAAGTGATGATTTGTATCTGAAAACTATTGTGAATTTAGTATTATCAATACAGGTACATGTGAAGAGTCAGAATGTTCTATAATTTTTAGATCATGAATCATTTTTAGTGCCTGAAGGTTAGCCCATGCCAGGTCTATAATGAAAGAATCCAAGTGGCCCATGTAAATAAAATCCCCATTGGGATCGCCAGGCAGGCCACCATTAAGCAAACAGAAGTTCTTTTCTGACATTAATTGGAAAAGATTTTTAACACACAAACTGCATTTTTGTCCTACTAATTTGTAATAAAGACTTTCCAATTTCTTATTTATGTAAATCCTAGCATCGTAATCACCAGTTATTAAAATGTCCAGTTTGTCATATTGAGGAGGAGAGACTGGAGGAACTCAACTTGTACTCCCTGGAGGAGAGGAGGGACAGAAGAGATATGATTGAGGTCTTTTAATACCTAAAGGGGGTTCAGAGGGTAAGCCTAGACAGGGTGTTCCAGCTGAGAGAGGCAGGGGCCACCAGGGGACACTCCATGATACTGGTTGGCGGGATGCTCAGGTCAGAGACTAGCAGATGCTATTTCACAGAGAGGGTAGTGGAACCTTGGAATGCACTGCATGTGGAACTGGTGGTTGTAAATACTGTGAAGGGTTTCAAGAGGGGCTGGAACAGGTATAGGAGAAGGTGAAACTGAGTAATGCCAGGCCTGGACGCGCACTCCTGGGGGATGGGGTTGGGGGAATTCACAGGGAAGGGGGTGGGCAGCAACAGTGCCTCTACCGGGTGTTGACTCTCGAGCAGACTTGATAGACCATTGGGCCTACTCTGCTGGTATCTTAGTATGTTAGTATATTTATCCATTAAATCATTTATAAATGAGTCATACTGTACCACAATATCTACAAAATGTTTAGTATTTGGAGGAAAATAAATATTCACAGGTATGAGTTTCATATTTTCTCTAACTAACCATTAAATAAGTATATATTCAGAAAAGGATGGTGATGAAGTACCCACAAAATTCAGAGCTGTTTCAATATCTATATATAGCTATACCATTTTTATGTTTATGTGCTGCTATAGCATATGGAGTATATCCTGGTATCAAAGAGGCATTGGAGGACCAAGTCTCTTGAAAGCAAAGAATGTCATAATTTACTAAAAAATCCCTTGCCTCATTATCTGCTAATTTAAATGATAGCCCCTCAATATTCCAAAATACTGTAAAAGGTTTATTTCTCCTTCGGCAACTTTAGAATTAGGAATTGTTAGTAAATTTCCCCTTTGCCATTTGGAGGGCATTGACTGCAAAATTGAGTATCTATTATTATTGTCTTCAAAACTGACCTTTCCATATTTTGAGGTGGTCTGGTCAGATTATAGTTTGGATCAGAATGTATAGTTAAAACTTCAAAGTTTGTTATAAGTATCCCCAAAGTATTAAATATATGGGAATATTTTACAACCAAATCTGCTAGTTTTGAGCTTTTGAATATAATGTCTAATTGCGGAGTATCTGAAATACCCTTATTGATCTTAATCCAGGCTATAGAACTAGGAGAAATAATCAGGTTATGTGACCACGATAGAAAAGATGCCAAATCTTGTTTCACATTTCTTATTGTCTCTCCCACATTTGTTTTCCATCCAAAAATTGAGAGAGTTCTATTTTCCCAAGATAGATTGTTGCCAAACTCATACTTAGCTATCATCTCTCAGACTTTATTTATTCTATTTAGATCCTCCTTTCTGGTTCTACTTTGTGGAATATTGTCAGGGCCACCTGTATATATATATATATATATATATATATATATATATATATATATATATATATATACCCCTAGAGGCCTTGGAAGTTTTAGAGGAGCATGGATCCTAATTTCTAATGACTGAAAACACAATGCTTGTTTCCAATATTATGAGCTAATTGTTGATTACCCATATATAATAACACACAATCTATGTAAGTTGGCTTAGAGGTACAAAATGCAAGACATCCCTTTCTTCTTCTGGAATATGGAATAAATGTTTTATCCATTTTAACAATTTTTCCAGGGTTTCCTGCTCTATAGGATTCATTCCACAAATTTCTATCAAGAATTCACTCTCTAAGGGTGGGCTTTCCTGGCTCACCTCATATGCATCAAAAGAGATAAGAGTATTATGTGGGGCATCCCCATGGGATCTTTCAATTAGTCCATCATTCATTTTTTGCCCCACCCGGGGCTCCTTTGACTTCCCCCCTGACCAAACTCTCCACCTTGTTACAATCATATTTATCTATTACTTTATATTGATTAGACAATATCTCATATTCAACTTGTTCAACTTCCATGTGCTGTTTAGATAATTGTGCTTCCTCTTGTATTAGATGTTGATCTTCCTGCCTATTCATGTTATCTTTTCCCCTTATGTTTTTGGTGATATTCCCTTTTTTGTTTTGTATTGTTCCATTGAATCCTTAATTTCAAATTGTATTTGTTTTTGTTTTTGTCTTTTTTCTTTATTTGTTCTTTTTGTTTTTCCTTACTTCTCTTACTACTTTTTAGGCCTTTTGAACTCTCCTGTACCCCTTTCATATCCAATAGTGCTTCATGTTGTGCTTTGATAAGGGGGGGGGCATTTGAATTGCTTTATTAACATATTATTTTATTTCCCCTCCTTCACAGATGTAACAAAATTCAGTTGTGTTGTTTCTTTTCACTTAGTTGTTTTAAAATAGACTGATTGAAAAATACATGAGCTCTCAAATTTGAAATTTCTTCCTTAAGTGTTCCAAGATCTTCCAGAAGTACTACATTGGCAAAATATGGATTTTTGATTATTTCCATTTGTTTGGAAAGGGAAGAGGAAAAAACAAAATTCCCTTAATTGGTAAAAAAAATCATTATTGTACACAATATTTGTAGGATTTGACCTTTTCTCCATAATCGGGGTAGTATCAGAAATCATCTTGGGAGAGAGAGTTCCCATGAGATTTGTTTTATCCATTGATCTCTCCTCTAGTACAGATGGAACTAATTTCTTAAATCCATCTACAACATGACTAAGGTCATGTATGACAGAAGCAAGATTATCAGGATTTTCTATATCAAAATAAATAAGGTCATCTTGATTTTTATAAGTGTGCTCCTTATGTAAAATAAGTGATTTTAATATATATTCCGAGCAGCTGGTTTGTGTTAATTCTAAAGAAAATGATGGTTGAGGCTGATAAATCAAAATTTTGTACATAACTTGAATTATCTAGAATGGAAGTTGAATGATTGTATGACTCCCAATCTTGTGCAAATAAAGATAGTCCTTCACCTGTTCACCACATTTTATTATTAAATAATGCTTCAAAATTAATGGAATTTTCAAGATTTGAATAATTTAGGGGGTTCTCTTTTAAAGTCTTATCAGACGTTCCTATACTTTGGGTACCATTCTCCATTTTTTGGCTGCCTAATTCTGTTGGCATCATGGAGGTGGAGGCAGATAAAGAGACAAAAAAATCATTTTCTTTGTGGGTGGGACCCTTAAAAAACGTTGTAATTTTAGATTGTGTAAGGGTCACCTGCTCCTTACTTTCCCTGTTTTCCTGTTTTTCCATATTTTTATATTGAATAGTCTGTTTTGTTATTTTCTGTTTCCTTTTATCACCTTAGAAACATATAAACATAGACTTTGACGGTAGATAAGGACTGCATGGCCCACCTAGTCTGCCCATTTCCCTACCTACAGGATAAGCTGCAGATCCTAGTTAACCAACAGCTCATTTCTTCCTACCTCCCACAAGAATTGCCTTATGTCTGTCCCATGCATTCTTGAATTCTCCCACAGTTTTAGACCCCACAACCTCCTCAGAAAGGCTGTTCCATGCATCCACCACCCTCTCTGTGAAAAAATACTTCCTCACATTGCCCCTGAGCCATCCCCCCTCTATCTTCAAATTGTGTCCGCTTGTTCTTGCACATCTCTTTTTCTGAAAGATGCTACCCTCTTGGACTTTGTTGATTCCACTGAGGTACTTAAACGTTTCTATCATGCCCCCCCCTTTCCTCAAGGATATACATATTAAGCTCCTTTAGTCTTTCCTCATATGGTTTCTCTTGCAGACCATGCACCATTTTAGTTGCCCTCCTCTGGACTACCTCTATCTTGTCTATGTCCTTGCAGAGATAGGGTCTCCAGAACTGGACGCAGTACTCCAGATGGGGTCTCACCAATTGTCTGTGCAGAGGGATAACAACTCCTGTTTTCTGCTGGAGATGCCTCTCCCTATACATCCCAGTATCCCCCCAGCAATCCCTACTGCCTTCTTACATTGCTTGCTAACCTTAAGGTCATCTGATATGATTACCCCCAGGTCCATTTTTGTTGTTGTTACTACCTCCCCCCATTGTGTAATCTTCCCCTGGGTTTTTGTTTCCCAGGTGCATTATTTTGCACTTCTTTGCATTGAATCCAAGCTGCCATACTTCTGACCATTCCTCCAACCTTGCCAAGTCCCTTCTCATCCTTTCCATGCCTCCTTGTGAATCAACCCTGTTGCAGATCTTTGTGTCATCTGCAAAGAAGCAAACTTTTCCTTTCAGTCCCACTGCAATTTCACTTATAAAGACATTGAAAAGGACTGGACCCAGTACTGAACCCTGTGGTATCCCACTAGTAACCCCTCTTTCTTCAGAGTGTACTCCATTTACAATTACCTTCTGTGTCCTGTTGTCCAGACAATGTTTTACCCAGGCTACCACCCTGGGACCCACACCCAGGCTGGATAATTTGATTATTAATCTTTTGTGTGGGACTGTGTCAAATGACTTGCTAAAGTCTAGGTAGGCCATGTCCACAGCTCCTCCCTGGTCTACTACTTTGGTAACCCAATCAAAGAAATGAATTACATTTGTCTGACATGACCTTCCTTCTGTGAACCCATTCTGCCTAGGGTCCTGTGCCCCACTGACCTCTAGGTACTCAACTGTTCTTTCTTTCAGAAGTGATTCCATCACTTTCCCTTCCACAGAGGTCAAACTGACAGGTCTGTAGTTTTCTGCCTCTCTCTTGCTCCCACTTTTGTGAAGGGGAATCACATCCGCCTTCATCCAGCCCTCAGGTACCACACCATCCTCCCATGATTTGTTAAAAAGGGTAGTCAGTGGTGTCACTAGTTCTCCCCTTAATTCTTTTAGAATTCTGGGGTGAATTCTGTCAGGCCCCATTGCTTTGTCCACCTTCAGTTTTAGGAGTTCTTTCAGAAACCTTTCTTCTGTGAAAAGAGTGGGATTGACCCCCCCATCCAGAGTTCTTCATCAATTTGTTGCATTTCCCCTACCAATGAACTATGTTTCCACTTCATGTACACACCATCCTATGCTCTATGTAGCTGTGAACCACTATAGTCAACAGGATCAACTAAATGTCTCCTTTGTTGTCCTTTGTTATCCAAATACACCTATACGTGAATAATAAATATATAAATAAATCACTAGTATGGGGAAGTAAAAATGTATACTCCTATAATAACCCTGAAGGGTTTGAATCTGATAGTACAAATCCAACAATAAGATATTGAATAACAAGGCATCTAGTAAATTCAGGTTCAATCCAAGAAAGAGATCTGGGGATCATAATTTCCAATGACCTGAAGGTGAGAAGGCAGTGCGAGAAGGCAGCACAAAAAGTCAGTGGCATGCTGGGATGCATTGCGAGGGACATCATGAGCAGAAAGAGGGATGTGGTAGTGCCACTGTACAGGGCACTGATCAGGCCCCGTCTGGAATACAGTGTCCAGTTTTGAAGACCCCTCAGAAAGGACATGGACAGGATTGAGACAATACATAGAAAAGCAACAACAATGATTCAAGGATTACACCAGATGCCATGTGAAGACAGGCTGAGGTAATTAAACATATACTAGCCAGGAACAGAATGGTGCTGCATTCAGAAACTAGGGCAGGGTGCTAGTATAGGGCAGTAGCCCAAAGTCAATCAGGAACAAACAGATACTCGCACTCCAGAGCCAGGAGCAGGAGGCTCCAGTGCAGACAATACAGTAAAAAACAGCTGGAAATCAAAGATTTATTAAGTGCAATTGAGCAGTGAAACAAATGAAACACTGGAGTTCAACAGAGACAAACTCTATCAGTCCAATAGCCCTGGCACTTCAACATCAACAACCACTTCATCTAAATGTTCAGATTCTCAGTCCTAGTCTACCTCAATATCTTAACATGAAAATAGAAAGATACCGTTATATCAAAAGTGGTAGCAAAATGTCCTTTCCCCGGTAGGACAGAGTGTGTAAAATGTATAATTCCCTCTGAAATCACTGTTTGCTGCCAGCAGAACTGCCCACAGAACTAAAAGAGAAAAGGCACACAATAAAAAAATGTAGCAACTTCTTTCCATTTCTTAATACAGGCTATTCTAAAATTTTCTATTAAAAGGTATGGGATTTTATATCCCGCTTACCATGATAAAATCAGTTGCCCAAACACAGCCATCGCTGAACTAAAAGAACAGCAGAACAAGGATGTTAATAACATTTCTACCTGCCAGAGCATCAGGCTCTTCTTTAGATGTAGTAAGTAACTTTGCAAATGGCTCTGTGACACACTTAACCACACTCAGCTCCTGTTAGTTAAAAAATGGTGCTGTCCATTCTAAGAATGCTGGTGCATGCACAGATTAAATTTATAGTAAGATCATGTGGCCCCAAGTCATAGCTGAGCTGGATTTAAAGACATATACCCTAGTTAAACCAAGGAACTTTAAAGGAAATCTTGCCACTCTCAGAAAAAATTAAAAAGTAGATTATGATATCAAAGAGCAAAATTTTCAGATACTAAAATGAACTAAACTGACCAAGCTACAGTAATTAACTAATTCAAATTTCACCAGTCACCGGACTCTTAACAAATCTGAGTTCCAGATTTCTAATTTCTGAATAGTCCGATATTTATCTAGAACTTGCCAACAAATAATAAGTATAGAACATAATATGTGCAGAATGTTAAAGCGTTCAGATAAAGGTTCTGTTAATATGCTGCTTGGGATTTTCTGGGGAACAAAACATGAGCAGGTAGGCAGGTTACTTCCTCTGCAGTTTCTCCACCTCTCTCCAAAGACAATGGTTATTTGCTCCTTTAGTGAACTGTCCAGGCTGTCCCACACTGGCCCTTCAACAACTGCACCACTGTATTCATCCTCTGCAGGGTTTATTGCTACCAACTCTCTCCAGGGGCTCCTTAGCACCAAGAACTCCTGGGGGGGAGGGGTTCAGAAGCAGAACTAGCAGAGTAGTGGTGAAATTTTGAGTGCTATAAGGCAGTCTGGAAATTTATTTTATTTATTTATTGAATTTTGTTGACCGGGTAGACCCACTGAGACTAGAAGACCCTTTTTCAGGGGTGACCCGGGGGGGGGAAGGGGGATAGAGATGATAACCAACTGAAATTGAACCAGAATAAGCAGTCAGTGATATTTTTAGTGAATGGGGAAATCTGGCAAAAATGCCCCTACTCATCCTGTAGGGAGAACCACTGGTTGTCTACAAGATGGCCAGTCCTGGTGAGGAGCCAAACAGGATGCATGTCAGGTAGGCAGGGAAGAAGGTCTCCTCCTCAACCTCAGCAGCACTAGAGACTGAAGAATTTTATGATACTGAAGGGACTATGGATAACAGACAGGTTGCAGAAATGCAACTGGATCCAGTAATACCAGAAAAGCCACAGTCTACAAATAACAGTGGAAAGGTAGTAATTATAAAGGATTTAACTGAAAAAATACAGAACAGTTGCAGGCAGTGTTAAAGGCAGAAGAAGAATGTCTTTGAGCCAGGCAGTTAGATATAACAGCAGCCCTTCACAAGATCCAAACCATGGAAAGTACAAAAGACAAAATGTGCCCTCGTGACAACTGAGACTCTCATTTCAGTACGCCCATAGCAATGGGGGACTTGTCCATAACAAAGGCTTTAACAAAATCTCCTCTTGTCTTATCTACTAACTTTACAATCTATCAAACAAGTGTTAATGACCAAATGAATGCCACAGTCTTTTCATTTTCAGCAAAAGCAAAAACAGGCAAGCAAACAGGAAAAATCACGGACAATAACCTGCAAGCCGATCATATGCTTCTAAGATAAAAAGCAGAATACTGACTTTCTCATAAAAAATAAATCATGGTCACCAGACCCTACTCTGTTGGCAATGGGCTGGAAAATGGCTAAAGAAGTTTAAAAAGATGAAATGGCAATACCTGTCTAGAAGAAGTGTTCAGGGGCAGTGGCAATGGCAATAAACATGATACAGGAACTAATGGAGCAACAGAATTACACACCAGGATCAGAATGCCCTCCTCAAGATCATAGGATGCCTCTGCGGTCAGGGCAGCAAGAAGATAGCGGCACTGAGGATCTTCAGCACACAGAGGATGCTTCAGAAATGGCTCATAAGGGTGTTTCAGCACCCAGCCTAAGATGTCCCTTGGGATCAGACCTAGGAGCTTCAGTATAATCAGAATGGTCAGTGGAATATGTGCTACTAGTTGCGGGATGGGAACAAACATCAGAGAATGGAGCTTGGATGTCAAGACCTTCCACAATACAAATGCTGGCACAATGGAAACAAGCTACTGCGGCAGCAACAAGTTTACAACAGTTTACTGAAAATAACCAGTTGCAAAAGAATACCATGTTGGCACAGGGTTAATTTCACAAGAAAGAGCTGGCTCACCATTAGCCTTACCGGAAGAGTTATTGCTCACACAAAATCCAGTGTTAAACATAAACACCTCTAATAATATAATGCAGCCACCCACAGCAAAACTGCCAGAGGACACTAGACAAGATATAACTACAGAGACACCTGAAATTCCCCCTGTGAATAACACTACATTGTCTAGAGAAGAAGGTCAAGGTAATTCATTCAGGACACCAGAAGCACCACTCAACCAGATTAACAGGAATAACCTTTGCCCATATGCTTCTTTATTTAATACCCCAGCTATTCAAGTCAAAAGACACAATGCCATTCACCTATGCTTCTTTATTTCATACCCCAGCCATTCCAGTCAAAAGACACAATGCCATTCACCTATTGTATAGGGGGCATGGATACACAGCCAGATCAGGTTTTAGTGGCAAAAACCTTACTTAAAGATTCTATGCATTTCTTTGCCAATGAAATATATGCATTAATACATGTGTCAGGAGAAACAATGTTTGACATTAAATTTAAACTGAATTCAGGGTTACAAAGATTTGGGGCAAAATTTCATGAAGTAAAACACACTCCTTTATGGCACCCTTTGAGGCTATACCACTAACCAGACCTGCCTACAAAAATATTACTGCTTTATTTACGAACAAAGGGGAACAAATGGGTTAATGTGACAGACTTGACATATTGGTCGAAATAAAGGTGTATAGTGCTAGGAAACTGGAAGCAATATTCGACACAGAACACATATGGACTGGGGGGTGAAAACTCAGAGTTATGCTGAGGTCCACAGATACAGGACTGGAACATCTACCCAATTGTTTTTTCCTATTCAAGGATGGGGAGGCCCTGTTCTATGCAGGTTAACCTAAGGCCTCACTATAAATGTGGTTCTACAGATTATCTTAGTAGTATTTGTGACCAGGTAAAATGCAACCTTTGTCAAGAACTGGGCACACTAGTGGGCATTGTGAAAATGAACATAAGTGCGATTTATGTGATGAGCAGGGTCACTCACACCAAAGTTGTAAGTGGGCAGTAGACAACCAAGCAGACACAACTGATGACGAAAAACAAAGGCTGCTGATTACAGTAGCACAAAGAACTTCCTTCCTAAAACAACACACCAAACCTTCCCCAAGAGCCATGCAAACTAATCTACCACCTGTTACTGAGGTACACGGCATGGTCACGCCTGACTCCAATACAGTTACTCCCTTACAGGATGAAGTGCCGATGGAAACTCCCCCATTGGTAACAATAATGATAGTAGAGCAGTTTTCCAGCCAGATTACTATAAGTGATACCCCCCAAGCAGAAACCACTGTTATACCCCCCCCCCATCAACAGGTGAAAGGGAAACGGGGTAAGGTTACCAGAAACAGTCAAGCAAAGGGCAACCTGCATGCAAACTGTCAAAAATGCAAGAGCTGCCTTTAGCATACAGGTTTGAGGCATTACCTACCATGCCCGACCTCTTGGACGTAGACACAGAAGACTCCACTTTACGGTCTTCCCAATCTGACCACATATCAGACATTGGTGTTAGTGATTCTGAAGTTCAAATATCAGTTTTACAGGTAGACACTGATCAGAATAAAGCACCATTGAAAAGGCCTAGAAGAAAAGAAATAAACTGAACCTACCCTAAAGATGAGCTTTAGAGTAATAACACCCACATCATACCACATTCATGGAACCCACCCTTTCACTTAGTACCACTGATGTAAATAGTGTTAAGAGCTGTAGAAAAAGACAGACAGTATTTACTCATTTGCTTTCTAGCTCTACTGATATTATATTCCTACAAGGCACCAGGCTACATACTACTCAGGAAATACAGCAACAAAGCATGGCATATTGGCCCCTCCTTTTAGTCAGTGGGGACCGAAACATGTTCAGGGGTGGGTATCTTATTTAAAACTCTTGCTAATTTCCATTTGATAAACTTAATTGATTTATGTCCAGTTCACATTTTATTATTAGATACAAAGATAGGTAACAGTTATTATAGATTTATTATTATTTATGCACCCCAAATGAAGGCAGATAGGATTTCATTATTTACTGCAGTGCAACCATATCTCTTTACTTCACATTTTGTCATTTTTGGTGGTGACTTTAACTGTGGCCTGGCATTGCAGGATAGAGGCCTCCATGCAACAACAACAAAAATATTTTGTGATATGTCTTTCTTAAAAAAAGCTATGGGATGCAAACTTGAAATATGCACACTTAACAACCACAGGGAATTCTGACCCCACTTTTCAAAAAGGACACTTAGCAACACACTTTACTTTTTTAATTGTTTCAATTACCATGTCCTCAGTTTTTTGAAGAATTGGAATTTTCAGACCATAAGCTGTTAGGCCTCACTTTGGGCCCTATACCTATGCTCTTGCATGGACCTGGGTATTAGAAATTTAATTAATCTTTATTAGCAGAACAGTCTTGCTTACAGAACATTCAATGTTTTTTATTACTAAGAAAGACTGTCATAGAAATGTATGATACCCCAACTCAATGGTGAGAAGACACTAAAAAGGGATTTACAAATTCTTCTAAAACAAAATAGTAATTCACACAGAGATGGGAATATTTGCAGTACTTGAAAAACTGGCAGCACCTGCTGAAATTGCAGACCTTAACCAGGACCACAACACATAATTTTACTGACCAAATACAGAAAATTAAGCAACAAATTACACAATATCATTTGAAACAATATGACAGCTTACAGAAGCAACACGCTTTTACAACACAAGGCAATGCTATCATTATTTGTCCCTCTCTCAGTTGTAAGGACAGAATTAAACATAAACAAATTGATTCCTTAACAGATCCCAGTGGCACAGTATATTCAGATAACAGAAACATTATATGAATACTTACACAACATGCAACAGCCTTGTTTTCCAATACCCCTAAAGACTTATCTAATGCTACACAATTTTATGAATATTTTGAAACACCAACTTGTCCCCCCAATATACTGGAGGAGATGATAAAAGCTATTACACCAGCAGAAGAGGAAATTGTAATTCATTCACTAAAAATGAATAAATCACCAGGTAAAGACGGTCTTATGTTGGAACTGTACAAAATACTGTGTACTGTTCTTGCCAATGAACTAGCATTGGTATTTACATGATTGCTTCATGACATTTCCATACCATTGTGGATGGCAGAAGGTATGTTAATTTTTTTACATAAAAAGGGAGATAAAACAGAGCTCAAGAACTGGAGGCCAATTAGTCATTTAAATATATATTTTTAGATACTGACAACCATTTTAAATACTAGACTATTACAGGCAGCATGCTTTTTGATTTCTCCTGCCCAATCCTGTTCAATCCTTAAAAAGGAAAATGCCAGGCCAATTAATTTTATTAAGAGAACTAATAGAGAAAGACTATAAAAAAGAAGTAGAAGGAATTTCATTATCATTAGATCAACAACAGGCATTCGATACAATACATCATAATTATTTGTGGCATACACTGCACCAGTATGGCATTCCAGATGTCTTCATTAGCTGGCTTCAGTGTTTATATAGAACTACCACAGTTATACCCCTCATGAATGTCTGGTGTGGCCCCATGGTACCAATACATAGGGGGGTCAGACAGGCATGCCCTTTGAGTCCCCTACTCTATGTGTTTAGCATTGACCCTTTGCTAAGAGCCCTGAATTCAAAGCAGAATATACAAAGAATACAAACTGATGTAAATATAATGCCTTATGTAGCAATGGCTTATGCAGACTATTTATGCATTTTAGTTAAAAATAAGAGAGCAGGGCTGTGCAAGGCACTTTTTTGAGTTATAGCAGGTCTGCCACCATTGCCACTATATTTTGGAAAATGATAACATAAGTCTATCTTTAATCCTCAGTATATAACTCTTGCACAGCCTTTCAGTGTCAGTGGCTCAGCAGGTTGCACACTCACCACTGAGGCCAGCAGATTGAAAGGTTGTGGGTTCTAGCCCCACACCAGGCACTTGGGGTAAAATCCTAATACTGACACTGTAGTGCATCATGAGGGGGATGCTGCACTCCTGAGGCGCTGTATTTCAGATGAGACATTAAACCAAGGTCCTGTCTGCCAGTTCTGGTGGTTGTTCAGGTGGACATTAAATATCCCATGGCACTTCTAGAAAAGAGTTGGGGAATTTGTTTTTATAGAAAATCACACAAATCAACTGGAATCATACAGAAATCATAAATCAAAATTAATCACATCAAGTTTTCACATGTGATGTTAAAAACCCTCTTAATCTAGTTTGTTATATTTCACAAAACTGTATGAGAAAGTAATTTGTAACTTGAAATCAAAAAACGAAAAGGAAAAATAATTTTATAATAATGACAAATTATTTCTGCTTTACCACTTATCTTTTAGTGATAAAGAAACTAAAACAATTCATCATATCTAAAGTAATAAGTAATTGGTACATCTGAGTCTGTGATCCAGGGTAAATTCCTCCATTGTTTGTTTACCCTAATTGCCAGTTTGTATTTTATAAATTTCTATGTTTCATTGCCTTGCAAAGTCTGCTAGTCTGAATCTAGTTTGGCTAAGAAATCCTGTTTAGTTGATGCACCCTATCTAGGTGTACCCTGTTCTTTGTTTAAACCATTACATTTACAAGAGCCTAGCCTTGCTCTACTTGTTCAGTATGACTAGCTAAATACTGCTGTTAACTGCTTTGATTGCATGCCTCTGATATTACTTGTTGGTTAACTTACTTCAAACATCTATCAATGATGCACCCTACCCCTTTCCTGTGCCTTCTCCATTTTCCCCAATACCCTTGTCCCTACTCTCTCCCCCCCAACCGCTCTCTCCCCTTCCACCCCTCCTCAACTTCTCCCTTACTGTTCACCCTGGTCGCCTTTCCTCCCCCTTCCTAAACTTTGAATTCCTCCACCTTACCATACCATCCTTTCCCTTTGTTTCTGCCATGCCCTTCCCTCTCCCACTGACCTCAGAAACGCAAGCCCCACTCCATCCTTCTGCTCCTTATCTTGCTCTTCCTCCTAGATGGAGACATTGAAACTAATCCTGGTCCTTTGTCCTCAGCTCGCTCTCCTTCCACTACTTCCAAAGGCTTTAGCATTTTCAATCTCAAAGCTAGGAGCCTTCTCCCTAAAATTGACTTTCTCAGTGTCTGGGTCTCCCAGCACTCCCCTGACCTTTTCTGCATCTCTGAATCTTGGCTGTCCTCTAGAATACCTGGCTGCAGATTTACACTTCTGGACTACCACCTTTTCAGGCAGGACCATGGCAAACAGGGTGGTGGTGTTGCCCTGTACATTTGTCGGAACCTCTCCTGCTCCATCATCCTCGGGTAGTCAGTACCCACCTCTCATGAATTCCTTCTTGCAAATTTCTCCTTTTCTTCCTCTTTACCATTCTTCATTGGGGTCCTCTACACTTCCCCTAAAATTTCTCCCCTTCTGTGGTTGACTCTGTCTCTGCTCTTGCCTCCCATTCCTACTCCAGTGAACTCATCTTCCTTGGTGATTTCAATATTAATTGGATCTCCCCTGCCTCTAGGCTGATTTCCCACAGGTTTGAGTCCCTAAATCTCATACACTTGATTACTAAACTGACATGACACAATCCTCACTCTAATGACACCTTCTGGACTAGATTTTTACCTTACACCCCCACCAAATTGTTGCAGTTGGTATTCTGCCAGATGCCTTCATTGACCACTGTATGACCTTCTGTGTCAGGAAAATTTGACTTTTCCTTTTTTCCCCAAATACATTTGGTCTAGGACATGCTGGTCACTCAATGTTAACTTCCTTCTAAACAATCTTGCTGCAACTGATTGGTCCCCCATCCTCTCTGCCACTGACATTGGTGTAGCCCTCACCCTGTTCCATAATAAATTTATCCACATATGGGACAAGCATACCCCTCTCCAAAAGTCAAGAGTCAAAGGTTCCCACCACCCATGGGTCACTCCTGGCCTCATTGACCAGTGCAAGTCCTGTGATAAAGCTTGGGTCTTCTTCAAACTATCCCGATCCTTGCTTGATCGCCTGTCTTGCAGGAAGCTAAGAAATTCCTGCATGAAGGTTGTCTGCACTGCCAAATTGCTCTACTTTAAAACCAACCTTCAAAATCATCTTAGCTCCATAGCAAAATTCTGGAAGGTCATCCATTGTCTATCTGCCCCCTCACCAGCCAGTCTGCTCCCCCAGTCCTCATGGTAAATGGTTCACCTGTGTCTGACTATCTGCCTGTTGCTGCTCATGTCAACAAATTCTTCACTAACTGTGCCCTTCCATCCTCTTGGCACTGCTCCACTCCCTCATCTTCATCTCTGCACCACCTTTCTCAGAAGGTTCACTTCCCCCATCATTCCTCAGGAAACCCTGCTTTCTTTCTCCACACTCAACTTGTCTAAATCCAGTTCTGATGGACTGGACACTTAATCTCTCTGTTCCCACATCACCTCCTCCCTTATTTAACCTCTCAACCTCTCCTTTTCCTGCTGTGCCGTCCCTCAGTCTTAGAAGAGTGCCAAAGTTCTCCCCCTTCACAAATGGGGCAACTCATCCTCCATCAGCAACTTCCATTCTATCTCCCTTCCCTTTCCAAACTGCAAGAGAAGCTTTTTTATGCTAGACTTTTCAACTTCTTCTACTCCTCCACCTACCTCTCTACTTACCAGTCTGGTTTTTGAAAGTACCACTCCACTGCCTCCTCCCTGCTGTTGGTCACTGACACCATCCCCTTGTTGGGATACATCAGGGCACATCATGGCTGCAATTACTTTGTGAAAGCCTTTGACTCGGTGCCCACCCACTCCTCCTGAAAAATGTCACCTCTGCCAGCCTCTCAGCTCCCACTGTTGAATAGTTCCATTCCTACTGAATGGGTTGTCAGCAGTCAGTACAGCTTGGAGTCACCCAGTCCCCCCCCAACTTTCCATTCAGACTGGGATCCCACAGGGCTCTATCCTGGACCCCATCCTTTTCTTCATATTCCTAACTGACCACTCATCTGCCTGTGCCAGCTTGCATATTCACATGTATGAAGAAGAGATAGTCCTGGAGAGGAGAATCTGTGTGCCACTGCCTTTTTGGGGGGGGGGGGTGAAGTAGGCCTGGTGCTTGCTTTTGTGAAGTTAAACTGTTATTATGTTTAGCATTGGTGGTTGAAGCTTTGTGTACAGTGTGGGGGAAGGGCCTAAAAGTATGTCCTATGTTGGGGGAGGTGGAACCTGTGTTACCAGTGCTTAAAGGGGGGGCTATAAGGAGGTCTCATGTTTGGGGGAGTGAAACCATAATTGTGTCTGCTGTTGGGGGTAGAACCTGTGTGTATGGTGAGGGGGCACCAACAGTGTATCCAAAACTATTGGATGGGCAAATCAGTGTCTCCAGTGTTCAGGGGGTTCTATAAGTAGTCTGCTGGTTTGGGAGGTGAAACTTGTTATTTTTGGCATTGAGGGGGTTGAACTTATGTATGATGTGTAATGAGGGTCCAAAAGCGTGTCTAAAGCTGGTTAGGTAAGATCCTGTATATACAGTGCTTTGTAAGGCTATAATAGGGTCTGGTGCTTTGGGGCAATAAACTGGTATTATGTCAGGTGCCTGAGTGTTTGAATCAGTGTGTACAATATGCGGGGAGAGCTCAAAAGTACATCCAAAGATGATGAGTGGTGAACCTGTGCTTGGGGGCTATATTGCATTTAGTTTTTATTTACCAAGTAGGTGCACTAGGCAAAATCGGTTGCTATTTTCAGGCATGACCCAGGAGATCACAACTGTAGAGGTTGTCACAGTAATATACAAAGTACAGTAAGGGACTACTACAAATAAGTGGGGCTAGTGTTTTGGGGGTAAATTGTTATTGAGTCTGGCATAGGGCTGGGAGAACTTGGTGAAGTTCTGATCCTTATTAAATAAGAACCAGAACATGGTGAAGTTCTGATTTGTTCTGATTAGTTCTTATTAGTTCCGATTTATTGCCAAATATTTGAAAAACTGTAAAAAAATGCATAAAAGTGGCCAAAGTCGGTCACATTTGACATAGAGGTCCAAAGGAAATAATTTAATAGATTATTTGTATAAAAATGAATGTAAAACTGCTAAATAAAAAAGCAATCACTCTATACTAGCCCCTTCATGGTTGGCCTATAATGGTGGCATATCCTGCTCGGGTCTGTGACATGAGTGTTCTGGGAGAGACAGAGAGAGAGAGTGGAGAGAGAGAGAGAGAGACAGATGCAAATAACTATATCATTAGTATTCTAACCTGTAAAAAAAATAAGATCCCTCTAACTAATGTGCTGTCATTCTGATGACTCCCTCCCACACCCACAGGCCAGGGACAAATTTACTGTCATGACTCGCGACTGTACACAGCACACCGACAACACAGCAGTCCACCACCACTTCCTTCCAAGATTACATGACTCCGACAGTACAGTTACTGTATAGTTACCAAATTCAGCAGCTATTAAGTGTGCCTCAGAATTTGAATTGGAGATGTAGACACATCTGGTGTGTAGCCGCACGCAGCACAGTCTCACACTTGAGTTGGTTAATGCTTATACATAATGTAAAGTGATATACTATAAAACTAATGATAATAAGGAGGAATAATGGGGAATGAGTGATGAGGATGATGACACTTGAGTGTAGTTGTACTTTACTTGTGTTGTATTGTAAACAGCTGGCTATGAGTCACAAGGTAAGATTTTATCTCTTGGGCCACCCACAGCCAGCAGCACAGATGCATCAACTGCTATTTACTGCATGTAACTTTATTCCATAAACCACTGTTATATTGTGTTCTTTTGTTATTTGTATTGCATCTGCATGTTACCACTGTTGTTTCTCACACTGTAACCATGTCTACCCTCCCTGTAACGAGGTGCCTTTGTAAATGAGTCCCTGACTCAAAGGTCGCAAATCCAACTTTCAAAAAAATAAATAAGTAAATAAAAATAAACTTGTATGTTGTTTGTCCCAACAGTATTTTTTTAATATATGAAATCATGAATAAATGTTAACAAGTGATTGTGACTGGATGGCACAAGTCAAAGAATTATTTTGCCAGCCTGCTGTCATTGCCTTGTACACACAGCTACACTGAAGCCAGGAAAAAATTGGGGGGGGTGGATTTCTGGGACTGTTACATTTCTCGTGGGCCCTCAGGCTCCTGCAGTCTCCCTCTCTTTCTCTAGATGGCACAAATCAAAGATTTATTTTGCCAGCCTGCTGCCCTTGTCCTGTACATACAACCACAGTGAAGGCTGGAAAAAAAATGTATTTGGGATTTCTGAGACTGTTGCATTTCTTGTAGGCCCCCCTGCAGTCTTTCACTCTCCCCTCTGGATGGCACAAGTCAAAGATTTATTTATTTTTTTTTTTCAAATTCTATTTTTTCGCCCCTTACCAGTTTCTATGAACTCTCTCCGGTGCTCTCTGACTCCAGTCTCTACCTCCTTATGTGACTCAGTATCCCTCCAGCTCCCCTCTGGCACTGGACATCCCCCCCGCCTCTGCCCTCTGGGGAAGGGTCACCCCCACCCAGGGTGCTCTGTCTATAGTGTTGAGCCACCGGGCCGGAAGGGGGGAACCAAGCCAAGGGTCCGAGTCCTATCCCAGGAGTGTGGACTGTGGAGGGAGGTGCCATCACCTATTGGAGGAGGGAGAGGGGGATTTCTGTACTTAAGTCCTCTGTAGAGCCCAGCCCATCAAGGCAATGTACTGCCATGGCTCCACCCCCAGGTACTGTGCCGTGCCATTGCTTTCGGCTACCCCCAGCCACCAAGGGTCACTCCTTGAGTGAGCAAAGTGCCCTAACCCTCCCCAGGAAGAGGGAGCAGTCCACCGGATGCTCAATCTCTTCCCTTCCCTGCTGACCCCCGACGTCCCAGGCTCACTTTCAAACCCGGGTCACTGGCATGGCACGAGGTGTGGCGTCCAGCACCTCAACCCTCAGCATCACCGGGCCAGCCCATCAAATATTTATTTTGCCTGCCTGCTGCCCTTGCTCTGTACATACAGCCACACTGAAGCTAGGAAAAAAAAAATATTTGGGATTTTCTGTAACTGTAACATTTCTCTTGGGCCCCCAGTAGTTTCTCCCTTTCTCATCTGGATTTGGAATGGCACAAGCCAATGATTTTACCAGCTTGCTCTTACTAGTGTACACAGATACACTGCCTGAGGTCGAGAAAAGAAAAAAAAAGTTCATTTGGGATTTTTGTAACTGTCAAATTTCTCTTGGGCCCCCAGTAGTCTCTCCTTTTTTCCTCAGGATCTGGATTTGGAATGGCATAAGTCAAAGATTTTGCCAGCCTGCCCTCCCTTGCTCATGTACACAGCTACACTGTCTGAGGTCAAGAAAAGAGAAAAAACTTTCATTTGGGATTTTCTGTAATTGTAAAATTTCTCTTGGGCGTCCAGTAGTCTTACCCTCTCTCCTCTGGCTCTTTATGCTACAGGTTAAAAATGTTGCCAGCCTGCCCTTACTCTTGTACACAGTCACACTGCCACACTGCATGCCTTTTGCCTCCCCCCCAACAGCACCCTGGCCACCACTATCTCTCCAGTCCCTCTGGATTCCTCCTTTCTCTAGTTCCGACCTGTCACCCTCCCCCGACGATCCGTGTCTCTCCTCCTCTCGCACCACTAAATTGAGTGCTTTCTCTCTCCTTTTCTCTTCCCTCCCCTCCAAAATGTATATATATCTTTTGTGTGTTTTTTTGCTTTTTAGCGACTTCTTCTGGTGGCTGCTACAGCCATAAGCTAGGTGCTATTCCGACCCGTCCTCCTCAGATCTGAGACGTGTTGTGCACTCAGCATGATTATATACCATGAGTGCGTCATGTGACCATTTGTTACCTGATTGGATGCTGCCAGCTGCCTGTACGTGGAGCAAGCATGCCGACAGCATCCCCACAGCAACAATACACACAATTGCACTTCCACAGACCAGGAACTGGACTTTTGTGGGGAAGTCTGGATTTATCAGGGTCCATGGATTGCAGGTTCAATCCAGGGGTCTGGATCTGCTGCCCAATTCTAGTCTGGTGTTTGGGGCATTAAACCCATGGGGTAGCACCTAACAGCATGCCAAATGTTGGTGGTAGAAAGTTGATCCTGTGTATATTCTTGTGCTTGTGAGACAATAAGTAGGTCTGGTACTTGGAAGGGGGGGGTAAAATTGTAATTCTGTTAGTCTTCGAGGGAGTTCAACCACTAGTATGGAAGGTATAGGGAGAGTTAGTGAAAAAAGTGCCATTGCATCAACCCCTCCCCTGTGGACACTGTATAACATGAAACTATAAAAGTGAAGATGGATATGGTCCTCAGATAAATAACACTGTAAAGGTGACACTGGTGAACCAATAAGGCCTACTACAAAAATGTAAAAACATACACAATATTGTAATTTCTTACATAACAATAACTGTTATACTAACATCTACACACAATATTAATACACTTAAAAAAGCCTCAAAGATTAGCAAACATTACAATAGAAAAAAGACCAGCCTTGTTGGTTCCAGCTAAGTCTTTTTTTTATTTTTAAACACTGGCATCAGAGTTTATATTTTCAACAATATAATGGGACAGTATTTCTGACTGATACTCAAAACAGGCTAGTAGGCGGCTCAAAAACAGCTCTGGACTGGGACCAAAGCAATAACCAAATGCAAAGTGTCACAGAAGCTTGGCTCTACAATCTCCACTTTCGCACAAGGATACACAGCTGTGTGCAGAATGGACTGCATTTGTGAGGGTGTGCTCAACATCTTACTGCTGTATTTTATCGTTTTCCAATAAAAGTTACCCAATACACGGCATTGTGTCTTTGTGCTGAAGTGGAGACTGTGGAGCCGAACTTCTGGGAGACTTGTCTCTGACTGATACAACTGATACCCTGTAACCACCACACCCACCCTAATTAACAAAATGTAAATGATTTTCAATAGATTAGGTGTAATTGCATACATTTATTTTGATTAGTGTCTGATTGCTCATAATCACATTGAGTTTCCAATTAAACCTCTGTAAATTCTAATTGTCAGCACTTTTTTTTCAGATTACAATGTCATCTTGATACTCTCCTGATACTTAGAACTGATAAAGGGAGTCCAAAGCTAAGCTTTTGCAGTTTTCTGCTTGATGCCTACCAGTACAGTTTAATCAGCATTAAAGAAGATTTTCACAATCCCATGTGCACAGTTAAAAGCTAAACTGTGAGTCTAATACACACAGTGTTCTCAAACTGCAACATAATAACAGCAGTCTATTTCTTTCAATTACAGCAGTGGAGCTCGTGCAGTATATTCAGTGGATAATCACACTAACTCCTATTCCAAATGTGGAGATTTAATCATTCAAACTGAGACATTTCTGGAATTTGAAGAAGTGTTTTTAATTGCAGGCTGTCAACAATTTAAAGGAAACCAAAACCTTGCATGACTCTTTCTAGTGTAACAGGACATTAAGGCATATGTGTAGTCCCCATAATTTCCCTACTGTACTTGTTATTTTGAGTACTTTTATTAATGTTTTTATTTATTTGTAAACTGGTGAACAGGAGAGGCACACTTAGCAGAAGCTCATTTTCAGGTGTGACCCAGTGGGAAGGGGACATGAGATAAAGAAAATACATTCACAGTCACATTTCACAAGACATAATAAAGCACAATCAGAATAATGTTATAAAATCCAGATACAAGTGCAGGCGAAGCAGCAGATCAAAACAATAAACAATTAACTGACCTGCCATACACATATGCACTGGGGTAAAGTGACAATGAGATGGAAAACAGGGGTGGGGTGAGGAGTTCCCGCTGAACCCCGAGACAGCCAAGTGAGGCAGAGTGGCAGATGACCATGGGGAACTGTTCCAGAATGTGGGGAGGTGACAGAAGAAGGCTGACTGCCCCACGGAGGAGTGTGGATGGGAATGGAGAAATTGAGATAATCCATGTACCACAGAGAGCAGGAGGCGGAGTGCATAATGGTGAGGACTGAGGCAAGGCAGGAGGGATGGAAACCAAAGTAGTATTTGGAAATGAAAGAGGCACAGTGGTTCTGGTGATGAGTGTACAGGGAGAATGGATAGAGAGGAGTAAAATGAACAGTGATGAGTATGGGGGGGGTGGGGATTTGTAGCAAAGCAGCACAATGAGTTGCAAAGGGTGTCCAATCTGGTAAGGGAAATAGAGTGGGCAGTACCATAGACCATGTCTGCATAGACAAGGACTGGGAGCATCATTTTGGTGACAAGCTCCAAACAGACCTACAGAGACAAAGTCTTTATTGCAGTACAAGGCACCACTTTTTGGGCAGACTTTGGCATGTATGGCATCAGTGTGGGCAGAGGTCAAGCTTGCTGTCAAGTCACACATTGAGGTATTTGAAGAACTGGAACCCTTCAAGGGGGTTGTAATCTGAGGTGGAGAAGACAGGCAGGGTGAGGAACCTGGACAATTTCTGGCTGGTACCAAAGGTCGTGGACACAGTTTTCTTAGTGTTGACCCAAAGTTGATTAGAGTGGAACCAGCACAAGATATTGTTGTAGTCTTGCTGGAGCAGACTTTCTGTGGCAGTAGAAGGGGGGCTGGAGGTGTAGATGACTGTGTCATCTGTATACAAGTGTATATGCAAGTTGGCACAGGCAGATCAGAGTTCATTAAGAAGAATGGAGAAGATGGTGGGACCCAAGCTAGAGCCCTGAGGGACCTCAACCTGTATGGGAAGTGGCAGTGACATTATGCTACCAACCTGTATCAACTCCAGACAGCCCATGAGAGCAGAACCAGCCAACAGTGGGAGGAGAGAGGCCAGTAAAGCTCAGCTTGACTGGGACAATGGGTCAAAGACTTTGGCTGGATCAATGAAAATGAGAGCAGTGATGCTCTCCTGATACATCTCAAAGTAAATAGAATTGGTGACATGCAGCAAGGAGGAGACAGTGCAGTAGTTCTTCTGAAAGGCAGATTGGAAGGGAGAGAGGACACTGGAGAAGGACGGGAAACTGAAAAGTCTGATATAGACATGTTTCTCCTGCAGCTTAGCAAGATGTGGGAGGAGGGAGATAGGCTGAAAGTCATGAGGGAAGGAATGTTCCCCCTCTTTGTGAAGTGGAAGACCTTTGGCAATCTTCCAAGATTTGAGGAGTAGGAGGAGAGGTTGAGTAGGTGAGTAAGATGAGGTACAATGGCAGGAGCTGAGATATGGAGGAGTTTAGAATCAAGCCATCATAGCTGGATTTGGACAGGTTAAGGGACGCAAGGGTGATTAGAGTTTCCTGGGTAGTGACTGGGGAAAAATGGAAACCCTGGGAGGGGTGTGGTGGAGAAGGAGTGAAAACAAGAGGAGAGAAGAGGAGAGGGAATGAGCCAGGAGGGTATGTTGAAGGAAGAGCACAAGTAGTGAAGAACTCACTGAAGTGAGCAGCAACAGAGGGAGGGTCAGGCACAGGTGAACTATTTACCAGGAGGACTGGGAGGGCAGACCAGGTGGGAGGATCAAAAAGGGAGTGAATTACTTTCCAGAATTTTGATGGTGTGTTAAGGTTGTTCTGGAGGTTGGCCTTGAAACTGCAATTTCACAGCTCAGACAGCCTTTGTGCAGGACTATCTATTTGTCCTGTAAGACAGGAGGTCAGGAAGGGAGTATGATAATTTGCAGCTGGCTCAGGTGAGTTCACAGGATTTGCATTGGTCAATGGTTTTGGGGGTGATCCATAGGGTGATGGTGAGATTTCATCCTGGACTTTTTAGGGGCATGCTTGTGTCATACTGAGGAGATATTAGAATGAAACAAGAAGAAGGCAACATCAATATTGGGGGCAGAGGGGATGGCTGTCCAATCTGTAGATGTAAGGTTGCTCAGAAGAACACTGCTGTTGCATGACCAGAGGGACCTGGATCAGACCTACTTTGGGGATGAAGGTTTGATGCTGGATTTTCCTTGTACAAAACATCATGCAGTGGACACTGAATGCATCTGGTAGGATACCTGCTCCAACAGTGCAGTAGGGGTGGGAGGATAGTACCCAGTACAAGTGAAATAGTTGTGTGAGTGGGGATTGAGCCAAGTGGGTTCAGTTATAAACTGTGAGAGATTAAGGGACTCAATCCTCTGTGGTCAGCCTAGAGGCTGGAGAGAGCCAATTGATATTGAAATCCCCTAGTAGGATGAGTTCACCTGCGGAGGAATGAGAGGAGCTAGTAGTGAGAGAATCGATAATGGAGTAGGCAGAGATTTGTGATGAGGCATAGAAAACTCCAATGAAGATGGGCACAGAGGAGGGGAATGATAACCCAAAAAGGAGAAACTTGTGAGATTAGGGTACAGCCTGTCTGATAGCCATGGTGCAAGAGAAGCTCTGACGGATATAGATGGCGATGCCACCACCGCATTTTGCCTGTCCTCCTTGAAGAAATAAAAGCCAGGAAGGGTCAGGCTTGAGTCAGGAGTCCTGGAGGAGAGCCAGGATTCCAAAATACACAGGATGTCCAGAGAATGTTGTGAAACCCAAACAGAAAGGAGGTTGAGTTTTAGCAGGAGGTTCTAAGTATTGACATGAAAGATGCTCAGGCCTTTGGCAGCTGGGAAGGCAGAGAAGGAGGGAGGGGAGGGACCAGGGCTGGGCTCCCATTACTAGAAAGTTTATTCTAGAAACAAATAACCTAGACACATTTAAAACAAATCTAGATAAATATTTGCTTAACCATGCATAACTATTTACCAGCATTCTGGAGATGTACTTATATGGGCTCCAGACTTCTGTACATCTAAAAACTTCCTAGTATGAATCCTAGTAGAAAGGTGAAGAAGCAGGAAAAGGAGCACAAAGATTGCATGAGATTTCCATCTCTTAGAGCCAGGGGAGAGGATGAGGAAAGGAGAGGAAGGCATGGTGGGGAAACTTCTGGTTAAGGAAGGGGCAGGAGAGGAACCCAGGGTGTATGGGAAATGGTGAGCTTAAAGGGGTGGGGAGGTGTGGGAGCCAGATGGGTGGAAGGGGAAGGAGAGAAGGTAGGTTGGAAGGAGGGAAGTTCGAGAGCTTAGGAGCAGGAGAGAGAAAGGGAGATGGCACAGTGGTCTGGAGGAGAGATGCAATAACCATCAAATATGCCGTACAGAAGCTAGAAGTATGATTGGTCAAGAAAAATGGCTGCAAAACCCAATAATAGGCCTAAGCATCAGCTTGGAGTATAGGGTAAACAATAGGCAGGTAAAAGCTGAAACAGATGTGAATCAAACTGCTACCTACACAGAATGAATGTAATAGCTGACAGTTTAGTACTGATAACAACTATGGCAAATCCAAGTTATACCACATAGAACTGATCACAGGTACAAAACAAGCAAAATGAGGGTGCACCCAGATAGGGTTAATTTAGGAGTCAGCAAATATATGCTATTTTAGACCTGAGGCTGCAAGAGGCAGGATGGGAAAAAAACACATAACAGACTAACTGTAATGCTGAATTATAGGCCTACCTAGATAGGGGCATTCAAGGATAGCGCAAATTGTAGTAAAATTTAGCAAAGCAGATCACAGTTAGGCATGAGTCCAACTGTTTTATGACAAAACAATCCAGTTACCCAGTGATACCAAATAAATGCAGTAGCTGGACAACCCTATAAGTTACGCAGACAGGAAGATGGAGAACAACCAAGTACCACAACAACATTTCCAGGGATCACAGTACAACAATTACCCTAATGTGAAACAGGTACTCATTCAAAACACATTACAGTACATGGGGCAGTACTTGCTGATCAATCAAAGCTCATGACAGGGTTGGGAGGAGACAGCCCAGGGGAGCAGCATGTCCAGCTGAATGGCTGATTCACAGCTGACTCCAGGCAAACTCCTTTCCTGTCCTTTGCACTGTGGTCCTTAGCACTCCAGATCGCAGCACTCGGGACTGCTTGTGATGACCTGCAGAAAAGGAATTCTGAAGTCCCATCCTCTCTCCACCAGATTGGTGGAGAAATGCTGAGTCCAAGGAAATAGCCCAAGGGATCCTGGCAACAATTGTAGGCTTGTGGCAGGGGTGGGAGAAAGTCCAAATTAGCACACAGGCCCACACTCAGCCCCTGTGTGTGGCTGGAGATAGACCAAGGTCCATGGGATGAATGTTTAACTGTCAGAAGACAATCAAGTTTTGAAAATCCTGCCTGAGTTCTGAAGTCCTGCCATCTCTACAACTGTTTGGGGGAGAAATGTTGAGTCCAAAGCAACAGCCAGGAGATTCTGACAACAGCAGAAGACTTGTAGCAGGGATGAGGGAAAGCCAAAGCTGGTGTGCAGACTCACTCTCAGCCCTTGTGTGTTGCTGGATGCAGCAAACAAACAAGCACATTTTGAATATCGTGCCTGAGCTTGATTTGAATTAATTTTATTTTTCCTGTATAATGTCCTCCGTTTGATGTTGCCTTTTTCATTTTTGTAACTTAGTGATATACTATAAGCTGAGTTGAGGCCCAGTATTAAAACTTATGCTGTGAGCATCTGCTCAGCTAATGTCACCACATTCTGTAACTAATTAACAAAATGACTATTGTGCAGGGGAAAACAGCATCAGCAATAGGGATGTGCTAATACCTTAATTTGAATATTCAGATGGATATTCATATTCGGGACTCCAGATATTCATTATTCGGCCCCACATAAGCATTTTTATTTTAAATAAGACATTGTAACACTGTTAAAGTCCACCACTTCCTTCCCTTTTGAAGCACAACAGTTAATTCTGCCATGAACACCCCCTAACAGCCTTTCGACGGCCCAAAAAGGTGGTAAATGACTGTGCTAGTCAGTGGCCAGGTGACAGATGGTCATCATAGATTGACCAAAGGCTGTAGATGAGGTGACATCTTGTGTCTTGTCTAGGGCAACTAAAATGGCACTGACGTAAGTGCATAGTATGTGCACCCTGGAAGAGAGCTGAGCGAGATGTGTCATGATAAGAGACCTATACAAGTGCCTCACAGGGGTGAAGAGGGAACATAAGGGAAGTCTCTTTCAAATAAGAAAGTGCACAAGTACCGGGGGCAATGGGGGCATGTGATGAAGCTGAAGGGGGAGTTCAAGACAGATGTGAAGAAATATTTTTTTCACAGAAGGCAAGGTCGATGTCTGACACAGACTGACAGCACAAGTGATAGTGGCAAAAACAGTGTGGGGCTTCAAGTATGTGTGAGATAGGCATAGGGGTGCATTTCAAAACAGGCAGGGAGGCATCAGGGTTGCTTTAGGGTCTGCAGAAGAAACCGATAAGGCAGGGATGGACAATCTGGGCAGACTATGTGGGCCAAGCAGTCCTTTTCTACCAACAGATAATTAGTAACCTAAAGTACACAATAGTAAGTGCACTAAAACATGATACAGTATTTAAATGCTTCCAGTGTAAGAGGGGCCTCATGGTGGCCCTGCAGTGTATATGCCAGGGAGTGGAAAGTTACCCTGTAAATTAAATATTTAACATGATAGAAAAAAGAAAGGGTGAGCCAAAGAAAAAGTAACATTATAATGTTGTAACATTAAGCAGATCAAGAGCAGTACTGTACCACCAGTTTCATGTGGGCAGATCATATTTGTAGCCAACTACTGGTAAGTTTAGCTTAATGAACACTAGCTGTTTAGCGTGTTGAGGGTCCAGCTTGGAATGGTATGGGTCAACAATGTCACCTGCAGTGTTAAACATCCTCTAGGATGGCACACTTTTAGGAGGGCACCTTAGGTATTTTAAAGCAAGTTGTGCTAGGTGAGATGTGTTTATTTTCTGAACCTAACAGCCAGTGAATCAACTTCGAATGGCTCAATTGAGTCTGCAAAACATCCATTAAGTAAATTTTCTGCAGAGAGACTGTGAGCATTTGTGTTGCTGTTGTCACAATGATGTGCTTAGCAATGCCCAGTCACTCTCCTCTGCACTGTCACTATGCCATCTTTTCTCATGTCCACCAGTACCACCCAATTCCAAACCACCACATGCTTGTTTCTCTCCCCCAGGAACTTGAACTGGAGCATGCTGTTCCCCTACCGAGTGTCTCACAACCTGCATGGCGCTATTGTTTTTTTTTTTATATACATGTGTGTGTGTGTGCGTGTGTGTGTGTATATATGCACATAGGTTACATAGGTTTTTACAGAGCTCTTAGAAGACCAGAGGTCCATTGTATTTTCATGAATACCATGAAATTTTGTTTGCAACAAGGTGAGTGTCAAGACGAGTCTTAAACTCATTCATATTCCTGCTGACCACTATTTTGACTAGAAGCTCATTCCATACCTTGACTACTCTTACACTAAACCAATGCTTTCTTTTGTTGGTATTGAATTTTTCCCCGCCTAGCTGTAATGTGTGAGCCCTGGTACTGTATACCTGATCCCTTAGCATAAGGCCAAGTTGTTCCCACAGTTGCATGTCAGTTAGGGCTTTGTAGATTAGGCACATGTCTCCCCTCAGCCTGCGAAATTCCAAGGTGTACAGTCCTAATGTTTCAAGTCTTCTTTCATTGTTGAATCCCCTGACCTCCTTGATACTGCACGTTGCCCTTCTCTGCACCCTTTCAAGGGCTTTTATTTCCTTTTGCCTCCTGGTGTCCAAAACTGGGCACAGTACCCGACATGGGGACGTACTAATGAGGTGTAGAGTGGGAGTAAAACCTCCTTGTTTCTACTCTTAATGTGTTTATTGATGCAATGCATTATACTACTGGCTTTTTTGATGACCTGGTTGCAGTGCACCTTGAAACTGGGTCATTACTAATTCTGATGCTCAGGTCTCTTTTGCCATGCACTTCCTTTAATGCTAACCCACCTAATGTATATTTTAGCTGCATATTGTTTTTCCCAAGATGCATCATGGTGCATTTATCGGTATTAAAGGTAAACTTATTTACTTTGGCCCAATGTTCTAATTCCCCCAGAGCTGTTTGTAAGATGTCTGCATCCTCATGACTGTTTATAATATGCCTGATTAGCATATCATCGGGAAATTTAGATTCCCAGACTCCTGTTTTGGTGTTCATTGAGGAGATGTAAATATTAAAAAGACAAGGGCCCAGCACAGATCCCTGGGCACCCCGCTGGTCATGTCTGCCCATTTGGAGTTTGACCCTTTGATGCATACCTTCTGTTTTCTATCAGAAAGCCATGCATCGACCCAGTGGGATGTATTCCCATGAATCCCATGCTCAATTAAAGCGTCAACAAGTTCTCCATGTGGGACTTTGTCGAAAGCCTTCGAGAAGTCTAGAAATTGACATCTACTGAATTTCTGTTGTCTAGGGCTTTACTGAATTTGCCGCAAAATTCCAAGAGATTGGTCTGACATGACCTTCCCTTGGTGAACCCATGTTGTGTACAGTCCACATCTTCAGTCAGGAGTAGGAATTTAATAATATGATACTTAATGATGCCTTCCAAGATTGTCCCCAATACCGCTGTCAGGCTGATTGGTCTATAGTTTCCCACCTCCTGCCTTGTTCCCTTTTTATGGATAGGTACTACCACTGCCTGCCTCCAGACCTCCAGGACCTTGCCCTCATTGATGGATTTCTGAAAGATGGATGTTACAGGTCCTGCCAGTGCCTCTGCCAGCTCTTTAATTACTCTGGGGTGTAGGCCATCAGAGTCCTGTGCTTCATTTTGGTCTATCTTCTGGAGTCTTAACTTAACATCAGTTATTTCCAGTAGCAGGCCAGATTCTATGGGTTGGTCAAGATGGTTTTTAGATGCATGTGTTCTCTTATTAAAAACTGAGGAAAAATAGCAGTTGTACTGCTCAGCCATTATGTGGTTATCGGTAATCAATATCCCATTGGAACCTTTCAGTGGGCCAATTGTTTTGCTGCCTCCCTTCCTATTATTGATATATGAATAGAAGGATTTATAGTTATCCTGAACTTTGCAGGCCAGTCTAAGCTCATGTTTCTTCTTGGCTTGCTCTATGCTCTTTTTAGTTTGTTTTAAGCATTTTTTGTATCCTTCCCAGCATGCTTTATTACCACTTTTCTTGGCCTTTTTATAAGCCTTATTCTTCTTTTTGATGTTTTTTCTGACTGAGGGTGTCAACCATGGTGGGAGCTTTTTTTTTGCCCCATTGTATTTTTTTGTGGATGGTATGTAAGTTTGCAGCAAGTTGGTAATTTTATTATTCAACAAGTCCCACATATGTTGAAGTGGTTGATTTTCAAAACCTACCTATATATTTTAAGGTAATCTTTCCCCGGTTTATGCCTATCTCCCCATCTCAGGCATATGCTCATGTGTGGAGGCACATGCACACTGCACTTCGAGACACCCTCCCTACTTGCCACCCCCTCCCACCTTTGCTGCCATCGGACCTCCACCCGGTGGCAGAAGAACTACAGGGGGATTGCCAACATCCATGGGAGAGGAGAGCTGCCAGTTGGTTGCTCAATCCTGCTCCCTCCCCCCCATGCCAGCTCCCTGACAACCCGAGGTCGTTCCCGAACCTGGGTTGCTGGCATGACGTAAGGTAAGGCATGATGACTCAACGCTCTGCACCACTGGGCCAACTGCATAGTACTATTTAACTCTTCACTCTGCTGTTGTCTAAAATGAGTCACCCTGTGTCTGTCCATGGCTATATGAAGGATCTCATATTTGAACCTAGGGTTCTACATGGTAGCAAATATGTGGTGGCAGTTATTCATGACTGTAGCTAACCTTGTATTACATTCTGAATCAAGATGAATAACAAGCTCAGTAGCCTCTTGTATACTCATTGTATTGTCAGCTAAATACAAACACTTACTCCAGTCCTGCTTTAAGCCACTAAGAAAAGTGGCTTAGAGCCGGATTGGATTAAGTATAAAAAATATCGAAATGTATATGTTAGGAATGTTAGGGAGGCTAAGCAGAAACATTATGTACACATTCTAGATAGTAATAGAGTGCATATCCCAATGACTTCTGGAAAACAGTTAATGTCCTTCTGAAGGGCCAGTGAAATGATACTTCTAATGTAGGTGATATTGAGGACCATTTGGTCCCTATGTCACAAGAGTTAGTGGACAAATTTAATGAATATTTCAACAAAATGAACACTACAAGTCATGTACCTGACTATTCAAGGGGTTTGGGAGGACAATCAGAAGCCCATGATTTGGTAGAACACTTTATTTTTCCGGACATCTCAGTTAAATCTGTAGCCAAGGAACTGCTGAATCTTAATATTTCTAAGGTGATAGGCTTGGATAAGATCCCCTCCAAAATATTAAAGTATTCTTCACTGGTCATAGCTTACCCACTAGCCTATATTTTTAACTTATCGCTAGCTACAGTTGAGTATCTGAAGGCTTGGAAGCAATCAAGGATCACTGCCATATATAAGGGAGGTAAGAAAACTGATTTGGGCAATTATCACCCTATTTCGCTGCTTCTACAGGTTTCTAAAATATTTGAAAGATTGGTTGCTGTTCAAATAAAGGAATATCTAGATTCTCAGAACATTGTTAATAATATGCAGTCAGGGTTCCGCAGCTGCCATAGCACTACATTGGTAGTCATTTTACAGTGTCAGTGGCTCAGTAGGTAGCACACTCACCTCTGAGGTCAGGAGATCAGAGGCCTGTGGGTTCAGTTCCCACATCTGGCACTTGGGTTAATATCCCAATACTGACACTGCAGTGTAGCATGAGAGGGGTGCTGCACTTCTGTGGTGCCATCTTTCTGATGAAATGTTAAACCAACGTCCCATCTGCCTGGATTGGTGGTAGTTCAGGTGGATTTTAAAGAGCCCATGGCACTTATCGAAAAGAAAAGAGATGGGGAATTTCCCCGGTGTCCTGGCCAAATTTCCCTCATTCACTAAAAATGCCACCAATAGCTTAATCTGGTTCAAGGTCGGTTGGCATTCATCTGTATCCCCCTCCCCCGGGTCGTGCCTGAAAATAGGCAGGATTTGTCTAATGCACTTACCCGGTCAACAAAAATGAAATAAAAATAAAATAAATAAATAAATAAAAATAAATTGGCACTAGTGAAAGTGGTGGGAGATATCCAGGGGCCCTGGACAGGGGGACACCAGTGGGTGCAATTTTTGTGGACCTCTCCAAGGCCTTTGATTCCTTGGACCATGGTGTCCTCCTGTCCAGGCCAGTATCCATGGGATTGGAGGGCATTGAGAATAAGTGGTTGGCCTCGTACTTGATGGGTGGGACCCAGATGGTGAAGATGGGCAATTGGCATGTTGCCGATTGGGTCGGGGTCCCCCAGGGTTCCATCTTGGGCCCTCTACTGTTTAAATTCTATGTTAATGGTTTATGTTTCATAGATTCATCCGTATTATATCATTTATATGCAGATGATACTGTAATTAATATTTCGGATAGTAATATAGATAACATTCAGAGTAAACTTCAAAGATCTTTTGGTGAGTTTCAGTTTTTTTTTTACAAACAGTAAATTAATTTTGAATGCCAAAAAAACTCAATCTATATTGTTTTATAGATCTAATAGAATGCGGGAGGACTTGGCACTGGAGCTGGTTACCCTAGG
The DNA here is from genome assembly GCA_016271365.2 of Neoceratodus forsteri. Taxonomy (NCBI): domain Eukaryota; kingdom Metazoa; phylum Chordata; order Ceratodontiformes; family Ceratodontidae; genus Neoceratodus; species Neoceratodus forsteri. The sequence goes on along the minus strand of CM028136.1, from coordinate 350,922,984 downwards.
GAGGCCCCCGATCCAACAAGTATGGTCATATAAAGGATGACTCCTTGAATTGAGATGTACATATTAATAATTTGATTAAAAGTGTAGGGAAATGACTGGGAGCCCTATATAGGGTAAGGTTCTGTATGAGTCTGGATACCCTTAAGAGAGTAGTGGAATCTATGATTATTCCTATATTTAATTACAGAGATATCCTTTATTCCGGTGAAAGGAAAAAATATCTTGCTAAATTAGAGGTCTGTTATGGAAGCTTGGCTAGAATTATACTGGGGGCCCCATGTTTGACTCATAAGTGCCACATGTATGATATATTGGGTTGGCTAGATTTAAATGAAAGAAATAAAGAGCACCTAATCATTTTTATTTGTAAAGGTCTGCTAGGCAAACTTACAGGGTATGTCTCAGAAAGGTTGGTTTACAGGTCCAAGTTGGGTTCCTTGAGATCTGCAAATACCTTGGATCTAGATATTTCCAACTGTAATCAGGAAATAGGACTACAGTCTATATTGTTCAGAGGCTCAGAGAGCTGGAATAAAATTGACCCAAGGTTAAGACAGTCATTAAGAAATCCATCTTGGAAGGTAAATGGAGCATGGCTGAGAGAAGCAGTGGGTAAATTAAGACTGTGTTGTTCTGAATAATGGGCAATTTTTACTTAGATAAGTGGGTAGGTTTGCTGATTTCATTATTTTAGGAAGTGTGGTGTAGTTTTCAATCCATGTGTTTATTATATTTTGATAATTGTTATATTATGTATGAGAGGAGTGCGATCTGTATGTGTATGAATGTATTTGGAATATTGTAATTGCTGTTATGTATTTGTGTGGACCTCATTGTAAATGAGTTTGTTCTCAATCGAGTTTATCCATATTCATATGATTGGTATGAATAAAATATTTTCCTTTTACTCCTTACTAAAAACTGTTGTAACGATCTTTTGAGAATATGCACATCTGGGATAACCTGACTAAGTAAGGCTTTGATAGCACTTAGGTTATGTGTACTCCTCTCAAATGGCACAATAATCTTCAATATGCCCTCAAGAACTAACCAGTCATGATGTCCTAGGACCCCTCCAATGTCTGCCTCCATAGACATTTTGTGTAGGGCATGCTTTCACTCAGTCTTGAAAGCATCAGATATGAAGAATTCCACCGAGTGCTAACATCTTGTATTACATGATGTTGGGGCAGACCAAGGTGTTCCTGAACTTCTCATAATTTGTTAGTGGCTTTTACAGAGTGAAGGAAATCACTGCAGTTTGAATGGGCTTTGGATAATATGTTGTTTGTCTTAGTACTGTTACGCAGTGCATGATCCATCCCTAAATTCAGTGTGTGCAAAGCAATGAATACTCACAAAATGCCATCATTGATGGCTTTCAACATGTTTGTGCCATTGTCAGCAACAAAAAAAACAACTTTTAAATTGGTGTTAACACCAGTCCAAGACCATAACCTGTCTCACAGGAACATGAGATTATTATGTGCTCTGTGGTCTTCCTTCATCAGTCCAAAGTTCAGCAAAGCTGACCAAATGTGACTACCAGACTAGGGGGTCCAAGGGTGAGCTGCAAGATGATGCACTGGATACAGCAGAGCAGGCTGTTGAATACACCAGTGTGCAGTTAAGAAGAGATAGGCATGCAGAGAGTTATCGCTAGTCCAGATATCTGACTGTAACCCCCCTACAAATTGGGGTTTACTATAATGTCTTACTGGGCTCCTAAATGCCCACTGTCAGGCTGGTGTCCTGTCTGAAGTGATGCTATCTATTTGTGTGTGAGTGCCCTAGTGAGCCTCTGCGCCTGTCTCTTTAAGACCTTAACTATTCTGTGCTATAAGTTAGTCTGGGCTTAGTCCGAGTGAGTTAAGGCTTGTGACCAGCCAGACAGTCTGTTATATTGCTTCATTCTGCAGTTGCTACTTGCATAAAGGGAGCTCTCTTAGGAACTGTGATTGTTTAATGCTAAATTGCTGTCATAGTAAAGATAGAGATGTTTGTCTAACCTGCTTTTATCGCAGTTCGAACATTTGGATGGGAGCCACCATGTAACGTTCTGGACTTCCAGTATTTGGACCAATCAAACCACTGGAGACATAAAATGGAGACTGTCCCCAGGGGTCTTATGGGAAAGAATTCAGTATTTTTTGTAGTTTTGAGTGTTTGCGTCCAAATGGACCTGGAGGGGGAGCCCTTGTTGTGACTAGCAGTTCTCTCAGCAAACAGAACCTTTTGGATCATAGAGGAAATAGCAGAACTGCCTGAAGCAGTGAGTCAGTTTAGAGTTGGAACTGAAGAGAGAACAGCTTGAGCTTTCAAGCAGCTACTCCCTGAAGGAGCGTAGGAGAATCATTGGGAAGGGACTTTTCTGGCCTTCCAGTTCCATTCTCAAGAACCCGAACTGCCAATTGCAGAAGTCATATCTCTCTGATTGCCAGATTGGATCTGTGGCAGAAGATAGAAGTGGCTCTGTGCCTTGTGATTTAGACTGAAGACTTGCTCCAGAAGTGATCGGCTCAGTTTGTGAGAAAGTTATCCTTGGATCGGAAGGTTTGCGCAGTTAAACTGTTAATTTGCAACCGGGCATTATCCAAACTATTATTCAGAGAAGTTAGTGCAGTAAATGTGCTGAATGTGTTTCATGGGTCATGATTTGGTTCCCCGTGGACAGATACATTACGCCAGCTGTAGGCTTCACCAGTCAACCATCACAAACCTTTGCAGAGCTGTTCATCCTGCCTGAGCCCCATCACCTCGTCCTAGGCCACTACTCATGCATGAAAGACCAGCTTGGGGATTTAGCCCTCTACTCAACACCGTCAAACAGGTAGAGACCACCTGTAGGTGAGTCATGTGAGCCCTACTTCCTCTGGCATTCCTGAACATCACCACGAGGTCTACTTCTCACCTGTCCTGCATCCTGCTTTGGGTAGTGTGAGTATAATTCAGGGTAGCTCCCTGTAATAACAGCCAAAATCATTGTGGTACCATCAAATTGTTTCTGTTACTGGGTTATTGCAATGGACAGAGCCTTATGGCTTGGATTACAAATAATTGGGTCAAGTACATGTTAACTGTTTTCTTTCCTAAGGGCCCCAACAACAGCTGCAACGCCGTCCACCCAGGGTAACACTTCAGACTAGCCTGCATGACATACTGGGTACCCAGGGTTGTCAAACAATTTAAAAGGGACTTATGGTGCATGCTGAACAATCCTGAATCAGATCAGATTGCTAATCATTCATCTAGATTCACACCCCTCCCTTGTTCACTTTTCCTAAATAAATCTGATTGTCTGTTTTCACATTTAACCTGGCTAGTGTGCATATCATTAGTTGGGCTACAGTGGTAATATTGTATTGTTGCATTGCTGATCTTATTTTCCAGGGGGTCTCCAGAGCAGTTGCAGCAGATCCAGCACTGGTGGTAAGTGAAAGGATGTGAGCATATTATTACTGCTATCTACTGAATGTGACTGTACCATTGTGTTACTGTTTAGGCCACTAGAAGGGTTGGTGGGTGGTTATAGCATCCCAAAGGGCTATACCAGAGCAGTTAAGCTACCCCAGTACCATTCCTCTGGGTGGAGGCACCCATTCACAGAGCTCAGGCCCTCAGCCTGTGTATTGCCATTCAGGCAGGGGCAGTAGCCCTTAGAATAGTGCCTCCTAGGGGTTAAATGACATGCAGTGAAAAACACCACCAACAGAATCTACAAGCAGAGCAGCAACAGCAGAGCGCACACCATCATATAGTCGAGTCAATACACTCCATGAAAATGTAGTATGAGGTGACATCTGATAACGTTGGTGTAAATAGTTGAGAAGCCGTCAGAAGCCAATATCTTCCACTACTGAGATAGGTTGGAGATTCAACGCCATCATCTCAGCAATCAGCTGTGTGATTTGCTGTGCTGTTGGATGTGAGGCATGATAATTTGTTCATGCATGCAGAGCATCCATTATTGGAACTGCCATGGGAGATATCAATGTGGACCACTTCATCAGTGGTGTGCTAAGTGCTGATGACTGTCTCTGCCTTGTAGTATCATTGGAGTCAGAAGTGACCAGAGTAGAGGGACTATGTGTTGGTGAGGGGGAAGGAGTGCCATGACCACTGGGTTGCTTGAATTCAGATTTGTCGGTACCACCACCACTGCTAACAGTACATGCCTGTCCATCGGAGGGGTTTGGTCTTGGTGAAACTAATGGTCCAGCTCCAGCTCCAGATGAGCTTTGATGCAGTTAAGGGTGCTTAAGCTTTAAGTGGTTCTTTAATGATGTTGTGATTAAGTTAGAGAGTGATCCACCTCGGCTTCTAGTGCTGTTGCAAAAAGAACAGGCTGCCTTCTTTGTGTCCTCCTTTAACACAGTGAAATGCACCCACACAGCACTATTTTTCCCCCCCATATGTAATTTCTGGGTTTTTGCGGGTTTTCTCCTGGCCTCTACACCCAGGCATCCTCAACATTGCGCGTGCATGTGGAGGCACGCAAACGCATACCGTTCAGGATGCCCCCTTCCTTTCAGTCATGCTGTTGACCACCTGCACCGAACCTCTATTCAGTGATGGCAGGACTACAGGTGGGTTGCCCCAACCCTTACCTTACCCCTCCCCCTATGCCAGCACCCCAGTGACCTGAGGTCATTCCTGAAACCTGGTCACCGGTGTAGCCCGAGGTGTGGTGTCCAGTGCCTCAACCCTCAGCGCCACTGGGCTGGCTCACACAGCACTCTTAACAATGTGGTTACCAGTGATTCTGGCAGCTCCACATTCCCCAGTTCTTTTTTCGACAGATGTGCCTGTCTTGTCCTCATGTTCTTCCCCTGTGATCACTGGCCCTGATGGTGCCATGCTAGTGCTGCCATTACTTGGCTTTCCTTCAGGCTGTGACAGAGCCTGCCAAAGAGACATCAGTGTTGCTTGTTTGGTTTTCTTAGGGGGAAGGGGACCCTTACACTTACTGCTACTTCTACTACCCTGGATACTAGTGCTACTCCTAGAGGCTCTTTTGCCAGCCACTTTTTTTTTCTGACCTCAGGATACATACCATACTCTTCCTCATTCTCTAAGTCAAAAGGAAGGTCCTGTCAAACTAATCTCATAGATTTCTTTGACTGGGTAACCAGAGTGGTGGACCAAGGGGGAGCCGTTGATGTCACCTACCTTGACTTCAGCAAAGCTTTCAACACTGTTCCACATAGAAGCTTGATAAATAAGCTGGGTAGACTCGGGGTGGGTCAGAAGTTGGTCAACTGGGTGGCAAACTGGTTGACGGGCAGAAAACAGGGAGTGGTGGTAAATGGTATACAGTCAGAAGAGGTGCAAGTCACAAGTGGGGTACCTCAGGGATCAGTCCTGAGGCCAGTCCTCTTCAATATCTTCATTAGTGACATTGCAGATGGACTAGAGGGTAAGGCTTGTCTGTTTGCAGATGACACCAAGATCTGCAGCAGAGTAGATGATCCAGATGGGGTGGGCAGAATGAGAAGAGATCTGGATAAACTAGTAAAATGGTCAGAAGAGTGGCAACTGGGATTTAATGCAAAGAAGTGCAAGATCATGTACATAGGGAAGAGAAACCCTGAAGCCACCTATAGGCTGGGAGGGGAGTTGCTGGCAGTCACAAAGGAAGAAAGAGACTTGTGCGTCATCATCACCAATGACCTGAAATCATCCAAGCAGACCTCTAAAACAGTAGGTAAGGCTAGGGGGATGTTAGGGTGTATTAGTAGGAGTATCACAAGCCGTAAGAGGGAGGTAATAATCCCTCTTTACAAGATGCTGGTTAGGCCCCATCTGGAGTACTGCGTGCAGTACTGGAGGCCACACCTTCACAAGGACATTAACCAAATTGAGGTAGTCCAGAGAAGGGTAACCAAAATGGTGCAGGGACTGCATCAGAAGACATATGAGGACAGATTAACGGAGCTTAATATGTATACCCTTGAGAAAAAGAGGGAGAGAGGTGATATGATCGAAACATTCAAACACCTTAAGAGCATTAACAAGGTGAAAGAGTCTAACATGTTTAAATATAAGAAAAATAGCAGGACAAGAGGACACAGCATGAGATTAGAGGGAGGCCAATTAAGGGGGAATGTGAGGACATTCTTTTTCACAGAAAGAGTGGTGGATGCATGGAACGGCCTACCTCAGGAAGTGGTGGCTATGAATACAGTACATGGCTTCAAACAGGCATGGGATAGGCATAAGGGAGCAATACAGATGAGTATGAATAGATAGGCCACTGACAGAGCAAAGGCCAATGGTACATTTATAAGGTAGAAAAAGAAATGGGCAGACTGGATGGGCCTTGCGGTCCTTATCTGCCGTCAACCTCAATGTTTCTATGTTTCATTCACATTTGCCTCTGTTGAAGAAGATGACATGTCACTGGACAATTCATGTGGAAGAAATACTGAGAACCAGATGACTGGCCCTTCTCCTCTAGAACTTTTGCAGGTGTACTGAGAAGCTGAGAAGTAGGAGGCATAACTGAGTCAACTGTAGTGGTCATAGGTAATATTCACTGTGGCACGAATAACAAGACTGTGGTGATAGTGTTACAGTAGTGGCAGGGTTCATAGTGTCAGTACTGGCAGAAGTGACAGTCACAGTTGCAGAACTGGCTGTAGCAGTCATGCTGCCAGTTGTTGTGGAAGAGGAAAACAGGGTCTGTATAGAGGTGATAGTGGGGATGACAGATGTGATGGTACTGGTGAGAGACAGGGACACATTGGTGGTTGTGGGAGTCGAGAACAGTGTCCTTCTGCTTGTGCTTCTTGTATCACTTTCTTCTGTGCCAGCCGTAGTACTTCTGTTGCTGGAACTAATAGGCTTGGAAGGAGTGAAGAATAATTTTGGGTGTCAAATATGACCTGACCATCACTCACATTCAGGTTCACCATCACCAACCTGTTCCTTCATTGTAGATTTGCAGGGGCTGGACCAAGTACAATTTTTACCACCTCTACCTGCCATTGTCTATGCCAACAATTTCTAAACACTCTCAAGTACTGTAATACTTTTTAAATGTACAGAAGTACCAATTTATTTTAGTACAGAAAAATTCTTGCAAGCAGTATGCAAGGCAGGCAAAGTTGTGCATGCAGTGCAACTGTACAGCATCACTACCTGTTCATAAACTGTGGGCGGTGGGAGTGCAGTCATCTGACTGCCCTCCAAGACTGCTGGTTTCTATTGACTTTCATGAAACCTGAGCCTAATCTCAGATTACACCACCAATATTTTTGAAGACAGATTTCTACAGCAGAACTACTGTAATGCTTTTTATTTTTAAATGTACAGAAGTACTGATTTATTTTAGTACAGGAAAATTCTTGCAAGCAGCATGCAAGGCAGGCAAAGGTGTGTGTGCTGTGCAACTGCACAGCGTCACTACCTGGCCCTAAACTGTAGGCAGTGGGAGTGCAGACAGCGGACTGCCCTCCAAGATTTCTGGCTGCTAAAGACTTTCATGAAACCTGAGCCCCCTTCCCCCAGAATACTTATTATTTACACCACCAAATTAAAGACAGATTTTTTGAAAATAAATACAGCAGTCAAGCTAGACATTAGAACTACTTTAATTAATAGATATAAAATAGTTTCAGTAACATTGTCTTCTTCTCCTTCACCTCCACAGAGCACAGAGGCCCGTGGAATCAAAGTAGTGAAACTGCAAGTCCCTCTCTGCACAGCTGCTGGCAAATAAATCACTAGCTCAGACGGTTTCTCTGGGGGAAAAAAAAACTCCCACTAGTACCAGGCACTAAGAAGCACAGTACACTCCTTCACCTCTACAGAGTACAGCATAGAGGCCTGTGAAATTAAGGCAATGAAGCTGCAAGTCTCTCTCTCTCTCTGCACAGCTGCTGGCAAATAAATAACTAGATCAGATGATTTCTCTGCGAAAAAAAAAACTCCCACTAGTACCAGGCACTAAGAAACACAGTACACTAAGAAAAAAGCAAAGGTTTTGTGATGTAAACATAATTTGCTAGTGATTAATATCTCCCACTCTCAGAGCTCTCTCCATCAAGTCTTTCTGTACTGCAATGTGGCAGCCACATGATCTGGCTTTGACAAAGGCTTAGCAATTGGCCAACAATTGAGATCCTGTGAGATCATAAAAATCCTGTGGGAAAGCCGAATAATGAATACCGGCCGAATAGTGTCGCTATTCAGTATTCGGGTTCTGAATACTGAGCAGCATATTATTCGTAGTATTCAGAATTTAATGTTCACTACTCGCACACTCCTAATTGGCAATAGAACCTAGAAAAGGACAAAAATAATATGTTTTTATGTGAAGAAATGTACAAGCACAGTTGGGACATTATTGAGCCCATACACATGCCCAAGTGCTACACCTACAGTATATTAGATCCAGCCAATACAGGACTCCAGCCTTTCTTACAAATCCATGCCCTTTAGTGGTCCTGTGTGAGTGAAACAGCAGGAGTAGGAGTCCTTGAGGGGAGTTGCCATAGAGGAGATGCCAGGATACCAAGTGACTCTGCCCATCTTCCACCCTGCAAACTGTAAGTTGTGTTGTGGTTTAGTGCTCAAATATTTATTTTACTGCTGTTAGTTAGGTACTGGTATTAGGGCTACAGCTGTGTTTCTACCATCTGCTGTGACTTATTATCTGCAGTTTATACTGAACTGTTGAGAGATAGGTATCTGTTTGCCTCCAGCTGTGCTCTTACAATCTACTTTGTTTGTCCCACTGCCACAAGAGGTTACAGAAGAGTGCTATTTTCTAGAGGCTACCCTACCCCCTACCCGAGTCATCCCATTGAAATAGATGGGGCCTGTTGTTTTGTGTACTACCACCCTTCCCCAACTACATAGGCTAGTGCATCCCCATTGTTTGAGTTAGACTTCCTCCCCACCTGGTGGTTGCCCCATCTGCCTTTCTATTGCTAGGCTTCCTCCTTTCTGAGTGAAGCATCCCAATTGCTTAATTAGGCTTCTTCCCTTCTGGGTGAAGCCCACATCTGACCCATCTGTTTGATTTGTGGCTTCCTCCCTGTCTAGGAGAAGCCCACATTCCCCTTCAACTGTTTAGTTTAGACTTCCTCCCATCCAGGTGTAGTCTGCTTCCCCCAACCACCTTGTTCAATCTAGGCTTCCTCCCCATGGGTGAACCCTGCATCCACCCCCCAAATTATTAAATTAGGGTTTTCCCCATCCCACATCCCCCACATTTATTCAATACAGGATTCCTGTCCTCCTGGGTGTAGCCTTCTGCCCTTCATAACTGATGTCCTCCCTTCCAGAGTGAAGCTTACTCTCCCAGCTTAATTTTGGCATGATTCAGGGTAACATCTGCTGCTGTCCCTTCATGATGCTACTTCTAAACCTATCATTCCTCCCTCTTCTATTTTCCCTCACCTCTCTCTCCCCCCCAATGACTACCCTCACCTTTCCTCCTTCTTCTACCTCCTCTCCCCCCTTCCCCATCCTCCCTAGCTCCTTCTTCCCCTTCCACCCCATTCCCCTGGCTTCCTCAATGCATCTGCTCCCTTCTCCCTGGCTTTACCTTGAAGCCTCAGGTACTTTCTTCCCTCCTACCCCTGTCATCCTCTTCACACACCCTCTCCTTCCTTTCCCAACAAGTGACTTATAGGCTCCCTTAGACTCATTGTCTCCATGTTGCTTATAGTAGCAGGTGATATTGAGCTTAATTTTGGCCCTGCCAAGCCATCTCCCTCTCATCTCCACAAAGGACTGAGAGTGACTCATGTCAATATCTGAAGCTTCCTCCCAAAGATTCATCAGTTGCTACCATTCATGACCAATTTTTTACCTGCTGTTCTGGTGATCTCTGAGCCTTGGCTCTTCCACAGGATTCTGGAATCAGCTGTTGCCACCCCCAGATACATAATCAACCATTAGGATCATGCTAAGATGGGTAGTAGTGTTGCTATCTAACTCTCCCCTGGCATTCAGTTTGAGACCGTGCTTGTTGTCTCCTCCCCCTCTTCCTATGAAATGGTCCTCCTCATGTCCCCCCACTTCTCTGTCCCTATAGTTGCAGCAAGTGCCTACTGCTATCCTGGCTTCTCTGTACCTTCAGTCACCAATCATCTCACCACTATCTACTCCCATAAGTCCTCTAGTGATCTTCTCATCCTTGGCAACTTTAACCTTAATTGGCTCTCCCCCTCTCTAAATCAATTGTGCCAAAACACAATGTCACTCCAGCTTTCCCAGCTTATCACTGACCCCACCTGGCACAATCACATATCCCTCAATCATTCCCTACTAGACTAGGTTATTACCTCTCAGCCTCACTGTATCATGGATGCTGGTACACTCCCCAGTGCTCTCAGTGACCACCATATGGTCTACTGTGTGTGCCAGATTCATTGTTGCAAAGTCCAGCCCCCGAATTATCCAGCTCTGATCCTTAAAGTCACTGGACTTGGTCTCCCTCCATGTTGCCATGGTGTCTACTACCAAATAGGGTGCTCATCTCTACAACCAGCAACATAAATTACACTCGCCAATATTTCAGCACCAAATTCATGTCAACCTGGGATCTACATGCCCCTCTTAGAGAAACCAGGCTTTGAAGTTTCCACCGGCTATGGATCACAGCACAGTTGCTGGCCTGTCTCCATGCACAAGATCTTGCCTGATGGACTCACAAGTCCTCTGGCTCCCCTGCCAACCTGATCAAGTACTGGACCCTTTATAATGCCTATACCAGAGCTACCAGGCTTGCTAAGTATGAATTTTTCACATCCACACTCAAGAACAACCTTAATCACCCCTCCAAGTTCTGTAAGGTCTTCCGTGACCTTTTCTCTCCCCCAACCCAGTCCCCTTTCCATGTCCTAAAGGTGGGTGACATTCCTATTTCTGACTCCTCTTCTGTTGTCGCAGCTTTCAATTGCTTCTTCATGTCCTGTGCCTGCTCCCTCCTTTAGCTCTCCTCCAGAACTCCTCCCCCTTCTGCCGCTACCCCACTGCACCCCTCCTCTTTCTCTTCTATAACCCCGCTGCATCTCTTAAGGTTCTCCTATTTCTAAACTCCCACAAGGGTGTAAACCTTGATGGTCAACATCTCAAACCCCTGTGCTCCTCCACCCTGCTATTACACTACCTATTACCTCCCGTTTCAGCATCTCATTGTCCTGAGCTTCCGTCCCTGATTCTTGGAAACAGGCTACAATTATCCCACTTCCCAAAGGGGGGTGATTCCACATCCTAGTTATGCAAACCTATATTTAGGGTGGTGGGAGCAGGAACATATTTTCACAGACAATAATAAATTTTTGAAACATATTGTTTTCTGGAGTCAGTACATAGATGACCTGCTTATCGTTTGGGAGCGTGAAACAAATGTAGCTAAAGAATTTGTAGAATGTTTAAACACAAATAATATGAAATTGACTTTCACATACAAAATTGATGAGAAAAAATGTATTTTCTGGATCTAACATTAACCGTAATGCTTAGTGGCATAATTGGCAGTGATATCTACAGAAAAGAAACAGCATGTAATCCTACACTCCATGCTAAAAGCGCTCATCCTTCGGTACTGATAAATTCGATAACTTATGGACAGTTCCTCCAACTCAGGAGGAACTGTTCACCAGATGAGATCTTTGAAAACAGATCAAAACAAATATTTTCCCATTTTAGGGAAAGGAGCTATTCTTTGGAGGTTTTAGAGAATGCTCTAGAACGAGCTGGAACATAAAATTGAGATCACTTAACACCAAAGATAAGACAACCTAAAAGTAATGAAAAAATAACATTTGTCCTGGAACATAATCGCAGCTCCACACAAATAAAATCGATTTTACTAAATAATTGGAATTTATTGGAAGTAAGTCAAACACCAGCTACCTTTGCTATGATGCCATGCATTACATTTAGCAAAGATAAAAACAGTGAGGACTATCTCAGTCACAGCCATTATATTCCTATTAAACCAGGCCCAACTACATGGCCACCCCCAAGACCAACTGGTTGTTATTACTGTGGACACTGTGCAGCATGTAAACATGTGGTACAAACAAAACATGTTGTGCATCCTGAAAAAAAATCTAATTGTAGAAATTAGGCAATTTGTTACTTGTTTTACAAACTACTGTATGTTGTTTATGTGGCACAGTGTGACAGTAATTTATATTGGTGGTATAGTGGTGAGCATAGCTGCCTTCCAAGCAGTTGACCCGGGTTCGATTCCCGGCCAATGCAGGGATACGTTTAGGGGAGGGGGCTGGGCAGATGGTGACTGTGAAAAGGCAGAGATACTAAACAAATATTTTTGCTCAGTATTTACAAATGAAGAGGGGGAGGTACCTAAAACAAACAATAGAAACACTCTGGATACAGAAGTTGATACCAGCCCATTTACAGAAGAAAGGGTTCTGAAAGAACTCTTAAAACTGAAGGTGGACAGAGCAATGGGGCCTGATGGGATTCATCCCAGAATTCTAAAAGAACTAAGGGTAGAACTAGTGACACCACTGACTACCCTCTTTAACAAATCATGGGAGGATGGGGTGGTACCTGAGGACTGGAGGAGGGCAGATGTGATTCCCCTTCACAAAAGTGGGAGCAGGGCAGAAGCAGGAAACTACAGACCTGTTAGTTTAACCTCAGTGATAGGGAAAATGATGGAATAACTTCTGAAGGAAAGAATTGTCAAGTATCTAGAGGCCAGAGGGGCACAGGACCCAAGGCAGCATGGATTCACAGTGGGAAGGTCATGCCAGATGAATCTGATAGATTTCTTTGACTGGGTGACCAAGTAGTAGATCAGGAGAGGGCTGTGGACATGGCCTACCTAGACTTTAGCAAGGCATTTGACACAGTCCCACAAAAGATTAATATACAAGTTAGCCAGCCTGGGAGTGGTTCCCAAGATGACAGCCTGGGTAAAGAATTGGCTGGAGAATAGGGCACTTAGAGAATAATAGTAAATGGAGTCCACTCTAGAAAGCGGGGTTACTAGTGGGGTACCGCAGGGTTCAGTATTAGGACCAGTCCTCTTCAATGTCTTTATAAGCGACATTGCAGAGGGACTGGAAGGAAAAGTATGTCTCTTTGCAGATGACACAAAGATCTGCAACAGAGGTGATCCACAAGGTGGGGTGGAAAGGATTAGAAGGGACTTGGCAAGGTTAGAGGAATGGTCAAATGTATGGCAGCTTAGATTCAATGCTAAGAAGTGCAAGGTAATGCACCTGGAAACAAAAACCCAGGGGAAGAGTACACAATGGGGGGTGAGATACTAACAACAACAAAAATGGAAAGGGACCTGGGGGTAGTCATATCAAATGACCTAAAGGTGGGCAAGCAATGTGAGAGGGCAGCAAGGAGGGCTGGGGGGATACTGGGATGCATAGGTAGAGGCATCACCAGTAGAAATCAGGAAGTTATTATCCCTCTGTACAGACAGCTGGTGAGACCCCATCTGGAGTACTGCATGCAGTTCTGGAGACTCAATCTCTGCAAAGACATAGACAGGATGGAAGCTGTCCAGAGGAGGGCAACTAAAATGGTGCAGGGTCTGCACCGGTAGACATATGAAGAGATACTTAAGGAGCTTAATATGTATAGCCTCGAGGAAAGGAGGGAGAGGGGGGACATGATAGAAACTTTCAAGTACCTCAAGGGAATCAACAAAGTCCAAGAGGTAGCATCTTTCAAAAAAGAGGTGTGCAAGAACAAGGGGCACAATTTGAAGATGGGGGTGGCTCAGAGGTAATTTAAGGAAGTATTTTTCACAGAGAGGGTTGTGGATGCATGGAATGGCCTTCCGAAGGAGGTTGTGGAGTCAAAAACAGTGGTGGAATTCAAGCATGCATGGGACAGTCATAAGGCAATTCTAAGGGGTGGGGGTAGGAAGAAGTAGGCTGCTGGTTAACTAGGATCTGCAGCTTATCCATTAGGTAGGGAATGGGCAGACTGGATGGGCCAAGCAGTCCTTATCTGCCATCAAATTCTGTGTTTCTATGTATGTGGGGGGAACAATTAAAATGGCAAAAGAACATCTCTTGAAACATTTAAGAGATATTCAAAATAATAATATTGACTCTGCTTTAGCTTTACATTTTTATGCATTGCCATCGAAGTGACCCCAGTGGTTTGAAATTTACTATTATAGAGAATGTCAAACCTCTTGTTAGAAAGGGTAACAGAAAACTAGTCCTTTTACAAAAAGATTCAAGATGGATTTTTACTTTGATACTTTGACACCAAACTGAACCTGAGTGTTTTTTTGGTTTTTTTTGTGAAATATTTATACCCTCCTTCATTAATGTCCTTATAACTAATTATTTAATATTGCATCTTATGTATTGCCACACTGTATTTACCCTAGTTTGTTAGATAATGTTTTCCTCTTCAGTTTTTGGTACTTTTACATATCCATTTAGGTCTTTCTTTGGTTTATTGTTCTGTTTGTTTTTCTTTATTTATTTTTCATTTATTTTTATTTATTTCTGATTTTTTTTTTTTATGTCTGTATCCCCCCATCCCTTCACTAACTTGGTCCTTTTCATTTTTATCTTAATGGCTCCCATTATCTATTTTGAATATTTATATTTTGTGAGATCACTAGGTAGCTGATCCACATCAAAACAACATCTTTTCATAAAAATACATTTTCAGAAAGAAACATTTTGACTTTAGGGGTCGTTTTCTTGATATATAATAGTATTACCTGATCCACAAATAATTCATTAGTATTATAATTACATAATTTTATAATATATTGAATATAATTCTTTGTGAATCTGCGATTTTATTTGTCACTAACATGAGATAAGGTTAAAATGTGCCTTGTGATATTTTTGTAGTATGACACTTTTTTACACCATCTTAATCTAATTCACCTGTTTCTGATTGGATATTGAATTTTAAATTGTGTGATGTCACATATGATGTGCTATATATTGTAGTGTTAGGAACCTGATGACTCCACCCCCCTGCTGGTGAGGGATTGTACCCTCAAAGTGCCAGGGAACCCAGTGGATGTAGAATAAAATGTTTCTTTGATAATAGCTGTCATGTGTTATCACTGCTTTTGTTGTTTTTTAAGTATTTCTCTGCCTTTATTAACAGCTGATCCATGACATGGACTGTACAGCACATTTGCTGCTGTGCTACTTTGTGATTCCACATCTCCTGGAAACTACTACCCTATTTCTCTTCTCCCGACCCTGGCTAAGTTCCAGGAATACCTTGTACTATCCCAGCTCTTCCCCTTCCTTTATTCTTCCACCTTTTTCACTCCTTACCGGTATGGCTTCAGAAGTTTCATTCAACCACCACTTCCCTCCTCCAACTTATTGATTCCACTCTGTCTGGCATAGATCGGAGCCTGGCCACCTCAACTATCTTTGTCAACTTGGCCAAAGCTTTTGACACTGCTGCCCACCCCTTTCTCCTGAACATGCTCAAGACAGTGTGGATGTCTGACTCCTCACTTGGGTGGTCCTGTTCCTACTGCAGGAATGTTGAGAGGCAGTGCTCTGGAGTACAGGTCAGGGTGCCACTGGGAGGTTAGCAACTCCTGACAAACCTAGTCCAGAAAACAGTGTACTCTGGATAGGATGCAAGTAAAGTGGTCTTACCACTTTCAAATGCTATGGCTCACTTGAGCTGTAGTGACTAAAAGTGCTGGAATGCTATAGTAATTCGCCAAGCTTTGCAGGGAAAAATCCCAAGACATACTTGCTGATAAATGCTGAGGAATGCTACTCATTGGAAGTGTTGGGGCATCCTTGATGTGTTGTTATTTTCATCTGCTTTGAATAAATGCAGCATTTATTAGTGTCTTGGAATTTGTCCTTGCTCAGCATGGTGAATTACTGTTTCTGCTCCTACCTTGAGGGCAGGTCTCATGCTGTCCAGATTGGAGAATCCATCTATCATTCACTCCCAATCAGCTCAGGCATGCCCAAGGGACCATCATTGTTCCCATACTTCTAAAGTCACTCGCACCGGACACCGAATCCATACTCCTAGGCGACTTCAACATCAACTGGCCTGCGGCCGATGCTGGTGCACACAGGGGTACCATTGCTGCGGTGAACCTCACACAAATGGTTGACTCACCAACCAGGAAAAATTACAGGACTGGCACCAGCACACTCTTGGAGTGGATCCTTACCAGTCACCCATCACGGATATCTAACACTAATGTCCTCCCTGACTCTCTCAGCAACCACTCCCCTGTTAGCTGCACCTGGTCAAATAAATTCATCAAACAACTGCCAAAAACTATCACCAGCATGGTTCTACCCAGTGGTCACCTTCCTCGACTCAAATCCCACCTTCTCCATCAAGACTGGTACCCTATCTTCAATGCAACCAACGTAAAAACTGCCCTTGACCATTTCATAAACATCTTCACTGTGGCCTGTGACACATATGCTCCTATCAAGTCACATCACTCAGTAACCCTTGGCTCACAGATGACCTCCTCAGGATGCTAAAAACAAGAGATCGCCTATGGGAGCTGGCCAGAAACTCTGGAAGGCAAAATGACAACCAAAACTACAAACGTGCCAGCAATGACTGCACCAAAACCATACGGCAAATGAAGTCCTTCTACTATAAGCATGCCCTCACAAACTCCTGGGGAAATGGTCTGGAATTCTGGAATAACATAAAGGAACTAACCGGGAACCCACCCAAATCCCCCCCATCAATACTCAACATCAACGGAATCGCAACCCTCAACCCAAAAACCATTGCAGATGCCTTAAACAAGGCCTTTACCAATCTCAGCACTGTCCTACCCCAGGACTACTTCAAAGATGGTGAAGCCCCTCTGTGCGCAATGAACACTACTCCCACCAGCTCCCCCCACTTCTACTTCAAAGCAGTCAAGGCTCACCAAGTACACAAATATGTTACCAAAGGCCTTGGTAAATCAAGATTCAGTAATGACTCCCTTAATCTCAAAATCCTGTCTGTCACACTTGATGAAGTGCTTAGTCCTCTGACCAGAATTTTCAGCCTCTCCCTCAGCCTTAGCCAGTTCCCAGACAGATGGAAATCTACCACTGTCACCCCAATCCATAAAAGTGGTGACAAAATTGCCCACAATAACTACAGACCTATCTCCCTACTACCCCCACTCTCCAAGGCACTAGAACGTATCATCTCAGACCAGCTCACAGAATACCTGGATACATACAACATCCTGTGCAAGCAACAACATGGGTTCTGCAAAGGTCACAGCACCTCCACAGCCCTACTTGAATTCACTGGCACAATCCACAATGCACTAGACTCCGGTGAACTACTAGGCTCAATCTACATTGACTTAACTAAAGCCTTCGACACCATCAATCACCGCCTCCTGCTTGTCCAGCTTCAGAACACTGGGCTGTCAACCGACTCCATTGGCTGGTTTAAGAGCTACCTTGAAGAACGGTCCCAAACAGTAAGAATCGCTGATACACTCTCAGACCCTAGACTGGTCCACTCAGGAGTCCCCCAAGGCTCCATTCTGGGACCCCTCCTCTTCAGCCTATTCTTAAGCTCACTACTGGACAGCTGCCCAGAACAAATAATTCTCTATGCCGACGATGCTGTGATCTTCACCTAGGACCCTGATCCAATCCAATTACAAAAGAAACTTCAGCGGGCCTTCTCCTCCATCAAATCCTGGTTCCTAAATCATAAACTGCTTCTCAATCAGAAAAAAAGCAAGTCTATGGTCTTCTGCAGCCCCCACAACAAAAATAAACAACTCCACCTCTCCATTGCAACCGAACAAGGAGCCATCCTAGAGCAAACACAATAGTTCAGTACCTCGGCATCACCCTTGATCCCCACCTCTCATACGCTGTCCATATCAGCAATGTTGCAAAGTCTGCCAATGCAAGGTTAGGCATATTATTCTGGCACAGGAAACATCTAACCCCAGAAGCACTGTCAGTGGCCGTCCAAAGCTCCATCGTCAGCATCATAGACTCTGGTCTTATCATATATGGGTCTGCAACTACCAGTGCTCTCAAACATATTGCGATCTCCCTGAATAAGGCCTGTCGTCTCATTACTGGCTCACATTGCTGTACTCACACATGTGACCTTTATTCCCAATCTGGATGGCTTCAACTGGACAGACGTATAAAATACCAAACCTACATCACGGACAAGAAAATTATAATGGGGCTTGCCCCACCTGGTGTCTGTGCCCTCCTTAAGCCTAGACATAGGAACGTGACTACAAGGAGATCCAATTCCCATCTACTACACATCCCATGAAGTCACACGACCCAAGGACAAAGATAATTCACCTATCGGGCATCCAACTGGCTCAACTCTCTTGACAGCGACATAGCGACCGCTCCAACACTTGGCCTCTTCAAGTCCAAGCTTTGCCTCTCACTGCTTGTATCCTGTGATTGCCCATCTTAACATTTCCACCATTCCAGCTGCACATGCCCCAGCACCCAGCACTTACAATCAGTCTTTGCACCCCAAGCACCTTACCTGTCACATTCCCTTGACAAGGCCCCCTGGCTACATTGTCTCGCGCCTCGCCACCTCCCCATATATCTCCACTCCTGCCCCCAGCCTAACCACTCTCACACCCCCCTACTCCCCACCTCCTTCCCCTATCTCCTACCCTCACTCCCCCTTCCCTTGTCTTGCTCATAGCTCAAGTCTTTGTACTGGTTATTACATGTCTGTAAGTCAATGACTATATGTTTGTAACTAAAAATGATGACTGTGCACATGCTGAGGTGGAACCTTTGTAAAAGAGCCTTGGTTCAAAGGTATTGTAATCCTAGATTGAAATAAATAAATAAATAAATAAATAAATAAAATATTCCTGAATGACCTCCCCACTGCCTGCTCCTTTGCATCTATCTATACATATGCAGGTGATACAGTACTCTGTGTCTCTAGCTTCTCTATCTCTGGCCTTACTCTCAGGCTTGAACTAAACTTTATTAACATCCAGCACTGCTTCCTGGCAAATAAGCTGTCCCTCAACACCAAGAAAACAGTCTGTATGACCTTTAGCATTTGACACAAGCTCACTGAGCTCACCCTCTCCCCTCCTTCCATATGCTTGATGGTGCAGCAGTTGAGGATGTCTCCTCATTTAAGTACCTGTGGCTCTGGCTGGACAGGCACCTTGATTTCTCTGTGCATGCAGATGCCATCCACCAGAAGCTTCACACCAAACTTTGTGCACTTTATAGGAATAAAGGATGTATTCCACTTCCTGCCTACAGAGAGATTATCTTGAAGATGATACTCCCCATCTTCGATTATGGTGACATAGTGTATACTACTGCCCCTATATTCACCCTGGCCAGGCTGAATCCGCTCTTTCACTCCTTTTGCTGCTTTGCCCTGGACTGTCCCCCAACACCCACCACTGTTGTCTGTACTCCTCCCTTTCCTTCCCCTCCCTTGAGTCCAGACACCTCACCCATTGCACTTCCTTTACCTCTAAATATTGGCTTGGCTCCATCCCCTCCTACTGTACTTCTTCCCTCACCTTCTCCCTACCACTTCTTTTCCCCTTCGTAACTCTGGTTCTCACTCTCTTGTACTCCCCATGAGGAAAGTCACTGCTGGACAAGTTGTTTTCTACTTCAAGTTCCCAAAACTTTAGTGTTCTTTCCCCCTGCCATCTACTCTGTCCCTTCTCACCACTTGCTCACCTCTCTCATCCTTGACTTCACTTTTCACTCCTGCAGTTGTCCCCGATACTGGACCCAGGGCTGCTGCCCTCCACCCCCCGACTCCTGCTCCCCCACTGCTCCCCTTCTACCCTGACTTATACTAGTGCAATCCACTTTCCCACAGTCCCTATCCAACAACCATTGTCCCCCTTCCTAGATGCAGTATAGCCTTTTGCAAATTGCACACGTTGTTATCCTCAAGCACTTTATTGTATTGTAGTGTACTTTACTGACACATAATGTTTGTCCTTGCACAATTGTTACATATAATGCTTACTTACCTATTTGTATTAATTGTATTTATTGTTCTTAGTTTACCTCTCTTCCTCCCTTACTGCCTCCCAGGGCACATTTGAAAATGAGCTGTTACCAGCCTAGTATGTCTTTTCTGGTAAAACCTTTGAAATCAATAATAATAGAATAAATAAAATGAAGATAACAGAGGATTTAAATCCATTTAATGGGTAATGGAAAACTGACCACCTTAAATCCTCCCTCTTGTAGTTTGAAAACATTTTATAATAGTTCCTCTCCTGTAGGATTTGTTGGTGTAGCAATTTTATTTGTATCATCCTACTTTTTATGTTGTCTTGCATGTGCGCAAGCAAAATCTTGCGGTAGTAGGAGAAATGCAGAAGTGTGTCAGTGTTGGCGAATGCAGGGCACACTTTAGTAGGTGCGTCCCTCATTCCCCAATTAGCCAGCATGCTAGCACTGACACAAGAATTATATGAAGTGTAAACAACTTGAAAGAAATGTGCCACTGCAATCAGAGACAAGCTCGTCATGCAGCACAACAGATAACATGCCTCCCGTACATACCTTTCCTGGTGAAGCATTTCAATAAATATGGTGGCTTCTGCCATCCACCGCACAATCCCCAGAAAGCCAATTTTGGGAGTGCCCAATCCCCATTTAAGCATGTCCCCCAGTTCAATTTATTTACTGATGGGGTCCCCAATCCCCATCAGCATAATGTACCCCCATGCCTAATTTGTCTGACAACAGGGGTGCCCAATCTTCATCAGGATAATGCACCCCCAGTTTAATTTGTAGCTGATAGGGGTGCCCAGTCCCCATTGGCATCATGTGTCACCCCAATAACACACACTTTCTTTGCCAACGGGGGTTCCCAATCCCCATTGGCATCATGTCCCCCCTAAACTCATGTGGCACACTGGGAGCCCACCCCGGTGTGCCCAAATGTATTTTTTTGTAAAACCTGTAAATAAAGAAAACATTCCCTCGATGTCTGTTTTTTTTTGTCCCTGTAAAAAAGAAAATGGTCCCTTGTTGTCAAAATGCCCCTCCTCCCCCAACCCTCACCCACCCTCTGCTCACCCCACCTCCCCAAAAAAACCCTCACCCAATACTTACCTATGGAAGTCCGGCGCAGTGATCTTCGGTGGAGGAGGACACATCTGAACTCTTCAAAAGCCGACCACGAACTGAAGAAAATCATGGTAAGTTGTATAATGGCATCAATGGGGGGTTTTCAACTTAGGTGGATATGTTACTCATTTTTCTGAATTTTGCCTCCAAATTTTCAACATGGGGTTCTTGGGACCCCACCTGATGAACGCATGCACTGTCATTTTGTTATTCAATCCTAAAAGGTAATTTTGTGGTCACTGCACAGAATCACCTTTTGGGACCAATTAATGAAATTACAGTGCCACTGTTCATAAGGTGGGGTCCTAAAGAGCCTATGCTGCAAATTTGGTGAAAAAATTCCAAAGAATGAGTATGTTATGAGCGTGCATTGCGCAGTTTCCATACACACTCATAGCTTCAACAATTTTTAATACTTTCACTCCAGATTTTCAACACTGCCATTTTTTCACACCTCCTTATGAACAGTACAGCTGTCATTTTTCACATCCTACCCAAAATGTGTTTTCACACATCCGGCACACAATGGCATGGTCGCTGTTGGAAATCAAGTTTCAGAATAGACTAACAAAATTACAGTGCCACTTTTCATGAGCAAAGGTCCCAAAATGCCTATGTTGAAAATTTGGTTAAAAAAAATTCCCAAAATAATTGCATTATAGAAGTGCATTTGTCAGTTTCTATGCACGCTCGTGGCATCACCAATTTTTCATATTTTCACTCCAGATTTTCAACATTGCCATTTTTTTACACCTCCTCACAAACAGTATAGCTGTCATTTTTCACATCCTGCCTGAAAGTTGTTTTTGCACCTGTGGTGCCAAACGGTGCAGTCGCTGTGCAAAATCACCTTTCAGCTAACAAACTGATAGTGCCACTGTTCATGAGGTGGGGTCACAAAAAGCCCATGTTGACAATTTGGAGTGAAAATACCAACAAACACCCAGGACGTTAGGGTTTCCAACCATAACGCCCCACCTGTAGAGACTGACAAGCATCAGGGGTGTGACTTAGGATTGTTGGCTGTAATGCTCACGCCATTTCATCCCTACCCTGCCATCAGTGACAGGCATCAAGATGTGCCTTGGACTCTTTGGCCCTAAAGTTCACCCATTCTCCTATTCTGCACCCATCTCTGCATATTTCCTTATGGAATGGGGTGAGCATAAGGCCCAAAGACCCCAAGGCACATCACAACACTTACTGGTGTCTGCAAGGCAGGGTGAGGTGAAATGGCATGAGTGTTATGGCCGACGACCCAAAGGCACACCCCAATACCTGTCAGTCTCTGCAGGGTGGGAGTGGGGTTCACGTCAGTTCAATATTTCACTGCCATTCCTGTTATACATCTCTCTAACTCCTGCATTACCAATGGCAATGCCAGCAAGACATTATGCAGCATTGACAAATGCATGTTTAAATAATACTAGTGAAAAAACTGACTGTCCACCATACTGGTGTTTCACACACATGCAGAATCTGGTTGTTTACAGTCCTTGACCTACTCTCATTATATCTTTCATGGAAGCTGGAAACACTACCAACACCATCTAGCCAATCATGACTCAGTTAGCTAGACTGTGGTATATAGGTTTTCCTAAAGTTCAGGAAGTATGCAGTTAAAGGAACTTAAAATTTGTGACATGGTTTGGAACAATTACACCAACTGCATATTTTCTTGTATTTTAATAAAAAAAAGAAACAGAAAAAACAGCTAGCAACATCAACACATTCTACAGATTATAAGCAATATGAAAATGCAGCTATTAATTATAAAAACATATGATGCCAAAAGAGTTGACAATACCCCCGAGAGAGCCATATCTAGCAAAAGTATACTATGAATTATGATCTCCTAAATACATATAGCTAAGACTGGCCCAGGATATATATGGTAAGACTAAGACATCTATATTTTGAAGGTGCATAGTTTGGTACATTCTAGCCTATACTTCTGATGTTCCAGAAGGGCCACTGGTAAGTTATTTTGCTTTAGTTTTCTTATGCAGTGTGTGAGATCTACTGTCATGACTAGAAGAAGCCTCAGATGTTACATTGTCAAGATTTTTGACAAAAATAGTGCATGACAAGGAAGTGTTTTCATCAAGTTAATAGCATGTTTTACTCCACTTTTCCCAATGTTTTTGTCTTTGTTCACAATAATAAAACTTCTTCAGGACAGAGAGAGAGAAAGGGATGTCCTTTTGATGTAGATTTGCTTTACTTTACTCTAAAGGAAGTCAACTATTGTTGTATGGATCTCAAACTCCATTGCATTTGCTGGTGCAGAGTAGTAGCCTTCATTACACTGTGCCATTAGTGACATTGTGACCTCATGGAGTTGCAGCCCTTCCCTACATTGTTGTTAAATAGTTTACAACCATACAGGAAGGACTCTATGTAAATAGCTGACAGCACCATTCACAAACTTATAGCAACCCTCAAAGACCATGTCACACACATCTGCAGCCCCCTCACCCTGTACATGTAGAATGTTACAAGTTGGCAGTAGGGGCATTCCAAAGTAGTGACCTGGCCCCAGTCTACAGTAAAAGGAAGGATAAGCTGGTGCATGTGGTCTGTTACACTTAGAGATGTGCAAAGGTGGTGAACCAGTTGTGAATTAAATTACAAAGTCTGCCAAATTAGCAAAGTGTTCATTTTATGAACTTTTTGGCAGGCAAAGGGACACGTTTTTCAAACAAAGACATTCAAATTTGCCAGCAAAGTTACACTTTTGCCATGACTTCACCTGACTTTGCCTGAAAAAGTGGCATTTTACCAGGAAAACTCATTGCAAAGTGGCGCAGTGGCAACTTCAAGAAATGTTTTGCAAAGGTCAATTTCAGAACTTCACAGGAACTTTGCCAGCAAAGTAAAACTTTCCAACATCTCTAGTTACACTGCTGCACAGCCAGACAAGGGATAGGGAGAAGGGTTCCCCTAATTGCCAGGTATTTATATTGGCATGGACAGTGGGCGATGGTAGCAAAACTACCAGGGAGACACCCAGTGAAGAGAATAACAAGTTAACTTGGAGCAAGCATAAAAATAAGAGGACAGTAGGTGGGGGATGTGTATGTGGCAACACTAGTCTCTACAGACTTGCAGCTTAGCATAGTTCCATGTGACTAGCATTATGCCCTGGAGTAACTCTGTGAGCATCTCAAGTCAACATGTCAGTGAGAACAAATCTATATGTATCCATTAATATCCAGAAAGTTAACTTACAATTTTCAAAACCATTATGTTCATACTGATTACATTTCAAGAGTTAGCAGTGACAAAATAGCAGGCAGAAAAAAAAAAGTAGTCAGTTTTGTTTCTGGAGTATTTTTATTTTACTTTTAATGGTAAACATCACAAAGGCTGTACTATTCAGTCCAAGGACATTGGGCCTTGATAGGGCTAGCAAGCTGTCTCTATCTCTGTCTGGTGGTGTAGGAATCGAAGCAGTCGAATCCATAAAGTACCTAGGACTCACAATCGACCAAGGCTGTAACTTTAAGTCTCACACAAACCAAGTAGCCATGGCACTAAACCAGAAGTTCAGACTTCTATACCACCTCAGTCCCTATCTAACTCCAGACTCCAGTCCCAAGATTGGGCATGGTACCCTTCTACCAACCCTCCTATACAGGGCCCCTGTACTATGTTCACTTAAGCAAAATGAGATATACACACTCAAGTCCCTTTACCACAGAATCTCTCGGATTGCAGCTGGTGCACCCTCCAGAGAACATCACTGTAGGACCCTAAATGCCCTCTTCTGGACCACCCTGGAAGGAAGGAAGGAAGGATGCAATATCCTGCCCTTTGCTTAGCATACAAGCTCAGGCAAGACAGCGCACCCCCAAGTCTTGCTGAATTGCTAACTATTAAACACAATTACAGGTCACTAAGATCCTCCAGCAGCAGACAGCAACTAACTGTGCCTAAAGTTAAATCCATGCTAGGCGCTCGAGCATTCTCTGCCTTCATTCCTCCTCTCTGGAATTCTCTCCCTAACTCCCTTCAGGATTGCAACTCCCTAGGACGGTTCAAAAGGGGACTTAAGGTCTACCTACTGGAGCTGAATCAATGCACCTGCAACTGCTGATTTCTCAAGAGCTTGCCCATAGCTAAACTTAACTGCAGGACTACTAAAAACACAAAATGTCTCATTTGCTGTACCACCGAAACCACTTATTGGTTTTAGTTGTGCTAACAATTGTCAAGAGTTTGTTATATGCAAAACTGCTAACAACATTCACCTCTTCATACCCTTAAAGGCACAGCATACTGAATAGGGGTAGAGACACTCACAAGCTTGCACACACTAAAACAAGAACAAAAAAAAAATTAAAGCATCTATAACAGGAAGGGACTCGGACATGTGGGGAGTGGTGCAATGCACTGGCTGTGGAGCAGCAGTCTTCCCGGGGACATTCTGGAGACTGCACTGCTGCCCTATTTGCAAGCACCTCTCTGGTCTGAGGGAGGAGGTTGTTTGTCTCCATGCTGACCTGGAAAGGTTTCGGGAAACCTGCTCCCCCACCCAGGGACCACCCAAGCCACTGCCACTACTTCAGAGGTTGCCAAGAAGGAGGAGTGGTTGGACCATGGTGGGCTCAGGGAGGGTGAGGGTGGTGGAACAGAGGTGCATCCCTCCAGTTGTGCCTCTCCACAATTCATTCACCACTCTGGTGGAGCATGGTTCCTCTATGGAGGCATCCACAGTGGAGACCAAGGAGGATGCTGGGAACCTCCAAAATGGAGTCTCACAGGAAGGTTGCACAGGACCCCACAGGGGAAGGAAACAACTTGTGGTGGGGAACCCAACTGTTAGGAGGTAGAACTGGGGGAGGGATGGGAAAGGGAGGTAAGGTGCATGCCTGGCACCATGGCTTGGAGTGACAGGAAACGAATCCTCAGGATAATGGGAGCAGCTGCAAGAGGGAGTAAGCTGGATGTCATTACCCACCTAGGGACAAATGACCTGGCTGAGAATGGGATCAGAGCAGTGCAACAGGAGTTTGTGGTGTTGGGGAGGGGCCTTAGACAAGTAGCCCACATGGTAAATTTCTCAGACGTGCTACCTGTCTATGGTACAGATGGGGCTAGGGTACTCCGCACCATGGGATTCAATGACTGGTTGAAAAACTGGTACAGAGCTCAGGGATTTGGATTCACTGGGAACTGGGGCTCTACCTGGAGGGATGCAGGCCTATGCAGGTGTGATTGTCTGCATCTATCCAGGAGGGGAACCAGGATCCTAGGTGATAGGTTTAAATGCTTCATTGGCAAGGATTTAAACTAGCCAAGGGGGGAGGCACTGAAAAGAAGGGAAATCCTAGCCCAACTCCAAAAATCAGGGTAGTTAGTGAGGTAAACACCACAATAGAGCAGTCGATAGGGAGAAGGGCAGGGGTAAATGGAGAAAAATACAAAGGCGGTAAGGACAGGGATGTGGCATAAAGAAATAAAGACATAAAAAAAGTTGAGGGTAATGAGTACCAATGCCCATAGTCTAGGTAAAAAACTCCCCGAAATGGTGGACTTGATGGAAGAGGGATGCCTGGATATCGTGGCAGTAACAAAAACATGGTACACAGAGAACCATGACTGGGATGTCAACGTATCAGGGTACACAGTCTAGAGGAGGGACGGGGAGGGAAGAAGAAGAGGAGGAGGAGGAGTAGCTCTCTATGTAAGGGAAGGGATCAAAGCGACAGAACTAAAGGGTAAACAGGGAGGAGAGGAGGTACTGTGGGTCACCCTGGAGACTGGAACTGGCACTACAATCTGTACAGGGGCTGTATACAGACCCCCATCTCAGGAAGAGAAAATGGACAAGGAAATGATAGAAGGCATCATTGCGATGGCAGACAAAGGGGAGATATTGCTGGTGGTGGACCTGAATTTGCCAGATGTTAACTGGAGCACCTTTGCTACAGCTACATCCAAGAGCATGGTCATTCTCGATGCCCTACAGGTGGCATGCATCAGACAGCTAGTTATGGAACCCACTCAGGAGGGAGCAATCTTAGACCTGGTACTCTCAAATGGGGACAGAGAGAGGATCTTCGATCTACAAGTGGGTAGCCATCTGGGAACAAGCAACTGCCAAACAGCGTGGTTCATGATAAACTTAGCTATAGAGTCAAGCCATACAAAAGTGAAGGTACTGGACTTCAGGAAGGCTAATTTTGTCAAAATTGGAGAGTGCCTCAGAAAAGCACTAACAAACAGGCAAGAAGGTAGGGTGGAGCAACAATGGGGAAACATCAAAACCGCCATCACAGAGGCAACAAGTCTTTGTGTGAAGCAAATAAACAAATCAAAATGAAAGAAAAAAACACTATGGTTCTCAAAAGAAGTGGCGAGGAAGGTAAGTTAGAAAAAGATAACACTGAGGAAGTATAAGGAAACACAGAAGGAGCAGGACAGAGAACTGTACCAGTTAAAGCTGAAGGAAGCAGGGAAGGCAGTCAGAATAGCAAAGGCCCAAACCAAGGAAAAGATAGCCAACTCAGTTAAGAAGGGGGATAAAACATTTTATGGGAACATTAGGGAGTGAAGAAAGACTAAGGCAGGGATACTGAGGCTGAATAAAGAGGAAGGTGGTTGGGCAGAGAGCGACAGTGAAAAAGCAGGGATGCTGAATGAATACTTCTGCTCTGTATTCACAATGGAAAAGTAGGAAGAGATACCTAATCCATTCAATAGAAGCACTCTGGATAGGTGGGTTGTTATTAGTCCTTTCACAGAAGAAAGGGTTCTGAATGAACTCTTAAAACTGAAGGTGGCTAAAGCAATGGGGCCTGATGGGATTCACCCCAGAATTCTAAAAGAACTAATGGAAGAACTAGTAACACCAGTGACTACCCTTTTTAATAAATCATTGGAGGATGGTATGGTACCTGAGGACTGGAGGAGGGCAGATGTGATTCCACTTCACAAAAGTGGGAGCAAGACAGAGGTAGGAAACTACAGACCTGTCAGTTTAACCTCATTGGTAGGAAAAATGATGGAATCACATCTGAAGGAAACAACTGTTGAGTATCTAGAGGCCAGTGGGGCACAGGACCCAAGACAGCATGGATTCACAGCAGGAAGGTAATGTCAGACAAATCTAATTGATTTCTTTGACTGGGTGACCAAAGTAGTAGACTAGGGAGGGGCTATGGACATGGCCTGCCTAGACTTTAGCAAGGCATTTCATGCAGTCCCATACAAAAGATTAATAAACAAATTAGCCAGGCTGGGAGTGGGTCCCAGTGTGGTAGCCTAGGTAAAACACTGGTCGGACAACAGGACACAGTGAGTAATAGTAAATGGAGTCCACAGTGAAGAAAGGGGGGTACTAGTGGGGTACCGCAGGGTTCATTACTGGGGTCGATCCTTTTTCATGTCTTTATAAGTGACATTGCAGAGGGACTGGAAGGGAAAGTATGTCTCTTTGCAGACGACACAAAGATCTGCAATATGGTTGATACACAAGGTGGGGTGGAAAGGATGAAAACGGACTTGGCAAGGTTGAGAGGAATGGTCAAATGTATGGCAGCTTAGATTCAACACAAGAAGTGCAAAGTAATTTACCTGGGAAACAAAAACCCAGAGGAAGAGTACACAATGGGGGGTGAGATAATGACAACAACAAAAATGGAAAGGGACCTGGGGTAGTCATATCAGACAACCCAAAGGTGGGCCAGTGAAGAGAGAAGGCAGTAAGGAGGGATGGGGGGATACTGGGATGCATAGGGAGAGTCATCACCAGTAGAAAACAGGAAGTTGTTGGCCCTCTGCACAGACAGTTGGTAAAACCACATCTGGAGTACTGTGTACAGTTTTGGAGACCCCATCTCCGCAAAGACATAGACAGAGTGGAGGCTGTCCAGAGGAAGGCAACCAAAATGGTGCAGGGTCTGTAGCAGAAGACATATGAAGAAAGACTAAAGGAGCTTAAAATGTATAGTCTTGAGGAAAGGAGGGGGGGGGGACATGATAGAAACTTTCAGATACCTCAAAGGAATCAACAAAGTCCAAGAGGGTAGCATCTTTCAGAAAAAGAGATGAGCAAGAACAAGGGGGCACAATTTGAAGATAGAGGGTGGACGGCTCAGAGGTAATGTGAGGAAGTATTTCTTCAGAGAGGGTTGTAGATGCATGGAACAGCCTTCCTGAGGAGGTTGTAGAGTCAAAAACAATGGGGGAATTCAAGATATCTTAGCTTTAGGTTTCCTCCCCCCAACTTCTTCTATAAAAGAATACAGGGTTTTTTGAATTTGTGTCCTCCATAATAACTGTGATAATGGCCATTAGGCTGCTTGTTAATGTACTCCTATCACCTTGTATGAGATATGTACTAGTAAATTGTATGCTTATATAGAAATCTAATAAATATAAAGAATGCAATGGACAGACATAAGGCAATTCTAGTGGGGGGTAGGAGGAAGTAGGCTGTTGGTTAACTAGGATCTGCAGCTTATCTGTTAGGTAGGGAAATGGGCAGACTAGGTGGGCCAAGCCATCCTTATCTGCCATCAAATTCTATGTTTCTATGTTTCAAGATTGTAATGTACCTTTGTCATTTACTTTTGTGTACTATCTTGTTGTTCTGTTATTATGCTTTCCCCTGTACTACATGTAATTACCTCTGGGTCACCCCTGAAAAAGGGACCGCCTGTTGGACCCAGTGGGCCTACCTGGTTACCAAAATTGAATAAATAAATAAATAAATATGATTGTGACTTCACAGGAGAAATAAGCAATGTGAACAGATGAAATCCAAGGGAATAAGAAAAGATCCTGCTTTAATATAATTGGATTTGATTTTAAAAACATGAAATGTTTACTCTGCAGGCATTTAGTACAGCATCGGTGTAAAATATGTCAGTAGCAGTTTGCAAGAAGATAATTGTGTAGAGTATGTAAAGGGTGGAAGCAGACAATAAATATCCAGATTGTTTGGTTTCTGTGTGTCTCTCCAAACCACATGCATACAGGGCAAGGCAAGGCACATTTTGTCTAAAAAGATGCCCATCCCTGATGCTCTGGGGGCCGTACATCAATTAATATAGCACATCAGAATAATAATCAATTAAATACAATACTCTAAACAAGTTAAAAGAGAATAGCCAGGGGGAGTTTTGTGGGTGCACAGACACTCCCCCGACCCCCTGTTTGCCTTATTGTTTAAAAACTGCATAGTCGCTCAGTACTGACTCACTTTGGCAGCTGTGGGGTCGGGTATATTAAAGCTATAATGAGACGGAGGTGGGTGTTGGCTCATGAATATGTAGCACCTGCCCCACCTCACAGTGGGACAGGACAGCTGCTGAGGATCATCAGATTACATTGCTGGACTGGTCAGATGATCTGAAGGAGAAATATCATGTGGGTGGTCGGAAGAGCAGCGTCATGTGACATGGACACTTTCTCTGCACTGAGTCAGAAAACTGTGTCTCTCAGCGCACTTGTTGTTTAACTGTGTCTATATCTCAGGTGGCAATTCTTTTCAGATCTGGTCTCTGACTCACCCGCCTCAGCTTGGTCTCAGTGGGTGGTTGTACAGACACTGCTGGAGAAGCTCAGAGACCTGGGCTAACAGACTTGAGCCAAGCTCCACAAAGTCAGTCTGTAGCCCAGGCCACTGCAACATTAACCGCAGCAGTAAGTTATGTGACAAAATCCTCATTAAATGCCTTGCCGTTTAAAGCCACCCAGTCTGTCTAGTGATACTATACTGCACTTAAGTGTCTGCATAAACCTTACTGGCAGAAAATAAAAAAGAAAAACAAGGTAGATTTAAGCCAGATGCAATCATGTGAGAATGGTCTTGGAGATGGGAAGAATAAAAACACGTGGTGTGGGGGCTGCTGGGGGCTGCTGCTGCTAACTTAAGACTAATTAGTAAAGGAAATTCAAATACAGGACAGAATATTAGGAGTTCCAGTATAGAAATGCCTGGGCAGGTCAGAGGAAAGAGAATATTTGGGTCAAATGGCAGACATGTTTGTGAATCAACATATTGGGACACGTAGAAAGTGAAGACAAAGATGAATAGAACAAGGCATTTCTATGATCATGGGTAAAGGACAAAACACTGTGGCTCAAGTCAGCACCTGAAAATTGGAGCTCCACTACAACAAATCAAATTCATATTCAGCACAGAACGTGGGCTCTACAGCTATCAGTGAAGAACAGTCCACAATGATAGGACACACTAAAACTGCTTTTTAAGAATAAAAGATGCAGTAACAACAATAGCTTTGTCTAAAAGGTACAAAATATTGGTAACTATTTTGTACCTTTTAGACAAAGCTATTGTTGTTACTGCATCTTTTATTATTAAAAAGCAGTTTTAGTGTGTCTTATCGTTGTGGACTGTTCTTCACTGATAGCTGTAGAGCCCACGTTCTCTGCTGAATATGAATTTCTATGATCATGTATGTAATGTAGGTAGAAAAGGAGGGAGACTAATGTAAAGAGAAGACATAGAAAGTTGGCAAATGAAGGGGAAATGCATGCAATTGGAGATGTAGAACATAAAAGGCAAGGCAATAGGTGAAAACAGAAATGAAAATGAGGATGTGAAAATGAAAACAAAAAAATTAAAAGGAAGAACTGGAAAAACAATGAAGGTAGTGTAGGGATGGTAATAGAACAGGAAGAGATCTAGAGAAGAGAATGATGGAAATTTAACTCCTTACCTCCTGGGTGGACATTTTTTGTCACGTAAACAATGGATAGTTTGGACTTCATATGGAGCTATTGGAGGTACTGAGTTAAAAAGGGAGAAAGGAATCCAGAGTTTAACTCAAAGACCTGGGACTGGGGAGGGATGAGACTGACAACTTGAATTTTTATGCATTTTGTAACTCAACAGTTATTGCCTAAAAATGCACTAAACTGCACCATTTAACTCCTACATTTTCAAAATTTTCCTGGGGAGCATGCCTCCTGACCCCTAGAAATATTTGGACCCCACCACCACCAAATCCTTGCTATGCATATGCCATATGCTCTATGTTCTGGTGATGCTATGTCATCCTGCTCCACACAAGGATTTGCATGCATACCCATGATGATTTACACTTAGTTTGAGGCTTCAGAGTGCACGTGTGGGATTTGAAAGGACATATGTATATATATCAAACAAAGCTCTAAGGTCCTGAAAGTCCTATTTTGGAAATGCTATATAACTGAGTTCTTGTGATGCCTGCAATAATGTTTTTTTGCTGAGAACCAGAAGATATCTAACTAAAGCATGCAGCTGATCATGTTTAAAAGCACATACATTCAGTGTTTTTGCTTTGATGAGTGAGTTGTAGTTTTCAAAATAAACTGGTGTTGAGTTTGGTAATGTTCCATTAATTTACATTCCCATCTCTATAGCAAATAGGAGGTTAAATTGCATAACAGTGAAACCTTTGGGATCCTTCATGGAATGAAACAGAAATTGGCTAAGGAACAAGTCAACTCCATCCCAGTAATATTAAACTTCTAGAGCTGTGGAGCTGAACTAATGACAGCAGATGGTACAGTATAATTTTGAAAAGAAACTAAGGGCCTTAGTCTGAAATCTTACATACATTTCTACACACATCTGTGATGCATAAGGTTAAAGTGACTGCAGCATATTCAGAGAACTTCCTCCATAACATATCACCACCATGTGTGTCATATGTGGCTGTGTGAAGTCTGCAGGGGCATGGCTAGAAATCTGCAAAGTAATTATTCAAGTTTCCCTAGTGTGTGTATATATATCTCTTTAAGGTTGGGTCATCCAAAAAGTACCAATCAAAACATTCAAACTAATAAGCCGAATGAACTTCACTGTATATTTGTTTCAAAAAATGTCTTTATTTTCTTTACACATCAAATGTTAGGGCGATGGTTTTGTGGCCACGTCACTTCATACTGGAACTACACCCACTAAGCTAATTCCTGTGTCATTCGCTGGAAATTGTGTTAGGAAATAATTTTTTCAGATTTGAACATGACTTTTACCTTCAGGTATGAGGAACGGCAATGCAGAGTATGATGGTGAGTACAATGGCCCCTTCATATGTGAATCTTTACATGTGGGAACTAGAACAGGTACACATATTGGACTGACTAATAAACCCATTTTTTGATAACATTATTTCATGGAAACAATATATTGATGACATTTTCTTGATATGGGATGGAAGTGAAAGGGACCTGCAAAGATTTTTTGAATACTTAAATAATAGGAATATGAATTTAAAATTTACAATGACAGCTGACAAAACAAGTAACCCATTTTTAGACTTGAGAATTTATAAAGGGAATAGTGGTTTGTAAATAACACTACATTGGCAAGATACAGATCATATTACGATATTACACTACACCAGCTACCACGACCCGAGACTAAAAAACAGTATTCTGAAATCCCAATTCATAAGACCTAGGAGAATTTGCAGTGAAGTAGAGGAGTACAATAGGGTAGCAGAGGACATGAAAAACAGAGTTTTGGACAGAGGTTACCATCATCAACTTGTAGGGGACACAGTACAGGAAGTCACATCACAACCTAGGGAGAGATATCTGACAGCTCAGCCTAAGAAGGAAATAGGGGATAGATTATTTTTTTTCTACCCAATACAGTCACCTAAATGGAAAGATAAAGGTCATTACAAGGAACTGGTACATTTTACAGACAGGGAATATGAGAGTGGCAAGATTAAGAAATAAGCCACTACTCACATCCAAGAGAAATCAAACAATGAGGGACAGACTGTTTCACACTCAGCATTACACCCCCGAACCAAAGAGAAAACAGTTACTCTTGGGACATTTGGCACCAGAAAGCATGCCTTGTGGACATTACTACCAGTGCAGGAACACAAGCAATAAAACTCTTTTTCAGGATCCATATGATGAGATCAGACAACATATAAATTGCAAGACGGATCATGTGGTGTACATTCTGTGCTGCCCCTGTGACAAGCTGTACATAGGGAAAATTATAAGAGAACTACAGAATCGCATTAGTGAACACAATAGTGACATACACCTAAAAGATAAATGATCTTCAGTGGCAAGACATTACAACAAAGTTGGTCATTCTGCAACCTCACTGTGTTTCTGGCGATTAGAACAAGTTCCCCAACCATTGAGAGGACAGATAGATTGGGACACAGCATTAAGAAAATACAAAGTCTATTGGATTTTTACACTTAACTGTTTGGATCCCTGAGTGGGATTCAAGGAGGTATGTGATTGGAACCTATATTGTCAGGGTTCCTAAGGTGTCCACCGATTGCTATCACTGAGTGAATGGAACATAATAAAGATTTATATATGTTTGCATAAATATATCTTTAGATGTTAACTAAGTGATAAGAATATGGACTTCGAGTGTTCAAGACTAGAACATATTATTCTAAAGGATTTTACTATAATTAGAACAGATGCCTTACTACCCAAATCCCTCATTCCCCATGGTCTGATAAACTGCTGCTAGGGGTTCAATAACAGAAAAATAAGAAATAAATATTAAGTGCTAATAAAAAGAATAATGCTTGAAACAATATCAAATATTTTAACATAAGGCTGGCCCAGTGGTGTGGAGGGCTGAGGCATTACTGCCTTACCTCCTGCCATGCTGGTGACCCGTGTTCACAGTGCGAGCAGATCAGCTGGGGAGGGAGAGGATTGAGCATCTGAAGGACAGCTGTCCTCTCCCAGGGGAGGATGAGGACATGGACTGGCACTTGCCTGTCCCCTAGTGGTGGCGAGGGCCAGCAGGCCATGTCCCACAATGTAGAGGCGGAGGTAGAGCAGTTGCCTGACATACAGCGTGTGGACAAGTATCTGGCGGCATTGTACACTCCCCACCACATCAAGAAATCTGAAAAAAAATGGTCCAACAGCGCAGGATGATAAGAGTTCCCCCCCAGCGAGCTGCCCTGAGAGGACATCTCCCGAGCTGGATCCGTGCTGGTGGGTTGAGTCACTCCCCACCCCCTGCCATGATGGGTAAGTTATGGAGGCAATAGAGGAGGGGGTCCTGATCCTTGGGGACAGTGGGGCGACACCAGAGGTGGACGGTGGGACCCAGGGGAGAAAAAGAACATCAACAAAAAATATATATTTTAACATGGATAATATAAGGAAAATATAAAAGAAATAAGTTTAGGGAATTTATCTTAAGGTGGGGTGTGAACTTCTGAGTGTGAGATCCTTGACTCAGGCTCTCTTTGGTAAGATCTTTTCCCACTGAGCCAATGGGGATCTCACATTACTAATTGTAAGTACAGGTAGTATCAGCAACACAGAGACACGGAGTCGGTGTGATGTCTTTCATGACATCTGGTTCCCCCCACCTGTAGCGGTATTTAAACCATTCATGTACAGCCAGCTGCCACTCCCCAAACACTACTAGGTGGCGTTGCTGTGGTGCAGTTAGGAACTAGTGAGTACCCGCCTTGAAATTAGCCATTATAACTGAATTAAAATAAAGTTTTGAAGGCATGCATTAGAATTGTAATACATTGTTTGTTGATAGGAATCCTGAGAGGATGGTAATATAAGGTTACAGGACAACCACAGAGGATAGAATGCTACACAGCACATTCTAAGTAAGATAAAAATTCTGTAAGTTTAAAAGGATTTGAGCAGGAATGAATAAAGAACTAGATATTAAACAGTGTTGTTATCAACAGGAACACCTTACTGAAAGATTTAAAGCTACAGGCTAGAGAATAATCAAGATGGGCAGAATGCCAGCCAGTATTAAATAGGTGAAGCAATGTATGTTATGAAAACAGAAAAGAAAGATGTAATTACATGTCATAAAGTTTAATACAATGTTAAAACATGGCTTCATGTTATTTTTAGAAAACGAGATAACTGAGCTTTGAATGGCTTTCACCAGAGACATGAACTGAAAGAACTAAATCCTATAGGTAAAACAAGTGGTATTTAATATAGATGTTTGGCATTTAATATAGATGATTGGTAGATACTATAAATAATCCTTCAGTGAGACCAGAATATGTTAGTAAATATGGACAAGGGGCCGATTCTCAAAGGTGCAGTTACGACAAACATAACTTATGCAAATGCACAAAATACAGTAAAGCAATTGCAACATGCGGTTTGTGCCAAATTCTAGAATACTCACGACTTACGCCAGCAATAGCTTAGAATGTCATAGGTGGTGATGTGCTTTATAAAAGGGTGCATATTGCAAGATGGACATAACTTCCGCCGAGCAGTAAATGTCGCAAGACAGGACAGTAGATGGCAACACCAAAATGTCGCAAACAGCAGCCGGGAGGCAGAGGAGGAAAAAAACTTTAGCCATGATGAAGTAGACATACTCATCACAGAAACTGACAAGCAACCAGGCCTACTGTTAAGTAGGGGAGGAGAGAAGGCTAAAAGGGACAAGAGGAAAGAGGCATGGCAAACTATGGCCAGGAAGGTCAACACTGTGGCCACCCAGAAGAGAACCATATGTGACCTCCAGAAAAAGTATAATGATCTGAAGTGGTGCATTAAGCAAAAGCTGGCACACAACCACCACTGTGTCCAGGCAACAGGGGGTGGACCAAGCCAGCTGCAGCCACTGAGCACCCTAGAAAAGAAGATTGCTGCACATCTCATCCACCACAGCATCAGTGGTGACACAGACCTGGATACCTTCAGGCGGCAGAGCAGAACAGGTACGTGCATTGTGGGGGCAATGCATGCAACATGAATGTGTGTGGTGAATGCTGTGTAGGTGATGGTCCTTGTGACAGTGTGTGACCATACATTTATTTATTTATTTTTATTTAGTTTTAGTTGACCGGGTAAGTGCACTAGACAAATCCTGCCTATTTTCAGGCACGACCCGGGGGAGGGGGATACAGATGAATGCCAACTGACTTTGAACCAGATTAAGCTGTTGGTGGTATTTTTAGTGAATAAGGGAAATTTGGCCAGGACACCGGGGAAATTCCCCTACTCTTTTTTGATAAGTGCCATGGGATCTTTAACATCCACCTGAACTACCACCAATCCAGGCAGATGGGACCTCGGTTTAACGTCTCATCCGAAAAGACGGCACCTCAGAAGTGCAGCACCCTCACATGCTGCACTACAGTATCAGTACTGGGATATTAACCCAAGTGCCAGGTGTGGGAACTGAACCCATGGCCCTCTGATCTCCCGGCCTCAGAGGCGAGTGTGCTACCTGCTGAGCCACTGCCACTGACATGCTGCTGTGTGTGTGTGTGTGTGTGTGTGTGTGTGTGTGTGTGTGTGTGTGTGTGTGTGTGTGTGTGTGTGTGTGCTGTGTATGTACTGCAGCGGGTCACAGCAACCCAAAGGCAGGAACAAAAGTGTGACTGGACACTGCCACAATGGGGAACAGGGATATTAGGCCTGTGATGCACTGGACATGCAGACAGCCAAGCACAGGCATGGCTCTGTGGCCCTGCAAGGCTGCCACTAACAGCCATGTGCATGGTGTACATATGCCACTGTGGATGGCTGCCCCACATTATTTGATCATGTTGTGGGGGGTGGGGGTGCCCAGATCACTGATGTACCTCTCTCAGTTGCTGGCCATGTCTGGGGGAGGGGCTGCTGCATACCTGCACAGCCCACAGCACCTGACCATGTTGGGGGGGTGGGGTTTGGATGGGGTTGTGAGGTACGTCTCACAGTTGTTGGTCATGTTGTTGGGGGCTGGGGCACATGTGCACATCCCACAGTTGCATTACATGGTGTGTGGTGTGGTGGGTGGGACTGGGACTGTAATGTACTAGGGAGTACAGTGGATAGTTGGGTATGTGTACAAGAGGGGGATGTGTGTAGCAACGACTGACATCCTGTCCATCTCACAGGGTCCACAGCAGTGCCAGAGAACAGCATGGCCAGTGGCACAGACCAGAGCAGCTGACAGCAGGCCAGCCAGGAAGATGTGGACACCAGTAATGTGAACATCACGACATCAAGTAGCTGCACATCTAAGGAAACTGGGGAGGCAGTGGAGGCAGATGAGGATGATGACAGTGCTGGGGCGGTGGCAGAGGAGGGTTCCATGGTTGAGGAGGAAGAAGGACAACACAGCACTCAGCAGGAGCAGGATGTGGGTGATGAAGGCCACAGCTAGAGAGCCGACATGGAGGAAGAGACTGTGGAACACCATAGTGACATAGGAACTGGGCTGACAACAACTATGCATGGGACAGTGGCTGGGGAACAGAGCCCCATCAGTGTGACTGATCTGGAGGCATGACTGGATAAGGCTGCTAGGGACCTACAGGAACAGGTGTCACTACTTGCATATATTGGGAACTACTGCCAGTCAGTGGTGTCTGGGCAGGGGGAGCTCACAAAGGAGTTCGCTACCATAAAACAGGCTATGGAAGAACACCACCAGAGGCTGGAGGGTCATCTAACAGCCATCACTACTGCCATGCAGACCTGCACAAGGTACACAACAGTGGTCCTGGCAGACATGGTGCTGGCAATCCATGGCCTTTGGCACTGTGCCCAGGCGCAGCAGGACGTCATGGAATGTTGCACCATGACCATGGAG
The DNA here is from genome assembly GCA_016271365.2 of Neoceratodus forsteri. Classification (NCBI taxonomy): domain Eukaryota; kingdom Metazoa; phylum Chordata; order Ceratodontiformes; family Ceratodontidae; genus Neoceratodus; species Neoceratodus forsteri. Next base: position 350,884,350 of record CM028136.1, on the reverse strand, counting down.
TGCCTGGTGGTACGGCAACAAAGGCAAGCCAAGACCATGACCACTGCTCTGCTGGCGACAGCAGAAACACTGCATGTGTGCCAACAACACTCACCCATGCCACACTGGTGGGCTCTGCCAACAGTGCCACAGCCATATCAGCAGACTCCTGTGACTGCCTATCATCAGCCACAAAATGTTGCACCACCCGCACAGGCAGGCCTGAGCACATGCACACAGTGGGTGACTGAGGCCAGCCAAGACACACATGTGTCTGACACTGCAGACAAAGGCCCTGTCACCGAACCCAGTGTGACACCTCACAGGGCACCATCAGGCACTAGCACAACCACACAGACCCCCACCAACAAAACCCCCACCCACAGTCCCAGCACTACCACCACATGGACATGCCCCATGCAGGCACAGTACAGCACAGTACCTGGACCAAGGGAGCACACACCACACGGGCAGCCTTACTGGGCTCACAGAGCATTGGTGACAAGGACAGTGGTGATAGCCAGCCACCGGTGGCCGCTGTGACACAGCCAGGGAAAAGGGGCAGGAACAGGCACAATGTGCCCATGGTGGAGACAGACACAGGGGTGCAGGACAGTGTCCCAGTAGTGTCCATGTCAAGGCATCATGGAATCAGGCACACAAGAGCCCCTGACTGCACAGGTCAGTGGTGTGTGGACACGGCCCCGCCTTGCCAAACAACAGTAGATAAGAGGGTAGTGTGCTACAGGGAGGGGGGTTGCTGGGCCAACACTAAATTATATACAAATTGACATGTGAATGTACTGCACAAAAGGGTGACACAATGGGCCACAGTGCATGTTGAATTGTACAGTGGGATGGGGGATACACAGTACACTAGACAGGGGTGTGTGTGTGTGTGTGTGTGTGTGTGTGTGTGTGTGTGTGTGTGTAGTACTGTTTGTAACAAATAATTGCATGGTTAATAAAGCAATGCAGATCACACAGTGTTGTCCCCTGTTGTCTCTGTTGTACCTGTGTATCTAGCAACATCATGGTCCTGCACCATGTGCATGCTGATACTTGAGGTTAATCAGTTGCACAAGGGAGGAGGGTTCTGTACAGGCATAGCTGTGCAATGGTGCAACATAGATATAGTGTTGCCTTAGCAAACTGAGTGGGGGAAGGGTTTGTATTCACCATGTACATGGAGCATAGGGCCATGCAGCCAATAGCACAACCCTCACATTGTTGAGTACAGACTTTACAGATGCCCATGTGTGCAATACAATCAGAGCAGGTGCTATGGGGGTTAGACATATGACCCCAACCAGTAGCTAGATGGTCACAGAGCACTGTGTGGGAATACAAAGTGATGCGTAGCATATGGGTGGTATCAGGAAAGGAGGTGGTGTTATCTGGTGCAAGGGACTGTCCATGGGCAGCTGTATGTGAAGGGCACCATGTCACCAGGGGAGTAACATAGACCACAACATATGATTCCCAGCAAGGCAGATGTGGGCCGTAATGGGAGACTGAAGATGATGGAATACCATAGATGGTGCTCACTCTGCAGCTGATGTCTGGTGTTGCAGAATGACACAGATGCAATGTCATCTCAACACCACCATGTGTGCTGCTGTCTGCAACACTGGGTAAAGATGGTGATTGCCCTGATTGCAATGATGGTCACATATACAGTCCATCACAGCTGCCTGGGAGTGCACCCATGGTAACTGTTGAGTATAGTGCCCAATAGTTTGTAAACCCATGCCTGACACAGCACCACAAGGTGGGTCTGTGTGTGCAGGGTGACTGTACAATGCTGCACAATGGTGCACAGCCACAGTTATGTACAGACACTGAAGGCAAGTGATGTGGCCATACAGCAACACACCCATGCTGAGGCACGTGACAGCACCAATGTTGTGCTGCACTGTGCTGGGGGGGGGATGGCCAACAATATCTATGCCTGGGAGGGTTACCACAGGGTACTGTACTAGCCAGGCACTAAGCACATATGTTGGCATGTCATGGCAACATTGCACATGCCTGTCCCTGAGGGATGGCAATGCAAAGGGATATCAGTAGCATGCAGCTATCCATCTGTGGTGTAGCAACATGCACACTGCATTGGCATGTAGACACAACACCTTAGTCTGAGAATCAATGGATGATGTCTCTGACCTCCAGGCACAACCCACCAGCCATGGCCACTGGTGTATGTGTACAGTGATGCCATAACAGGAAGGCATCCCTGGGCAGCCCATGTCTGCCATTGGCTGGTGCGTGTCCACACATGGCGTGCTGTTACCAGTGCCAGCTGGACGGTGTTATTGACCCTCAGGTGAAGTGATGCTGTACATTCCCATGTCCAGCCCAGTGTGTTGACCGACACATTGTATGGGGTAGTGTGTCAAGTGCATATGCCTGCACATGAATGCTGAGTGGGATGTACACACCCCACGGCGATATCTGTATGCAAGTGCCATGTCACACAATGTAGATGTCATTGTTGCCGGTGGCCAAACATATATCAGGTGGGCATGTACAGCCCCCGTGATGCATAATGTTGCTGCATACATGGCACCATATGGGTGATGTTGGGGACAGGTTTGTTTGTTTGTTTGTTTATTTTTATCCTGTATGACCAGTGAGCATAAAATGCCCATTTTCACTGGTGCCCAGTCACAACATAATTACAACACCATATATAGTACAAATAACATACAAAATCATACAATACCTGTAAATGTATCAATTAAAGCAATGGCATTTTGCTTCATTAGACATAAATTTTGCTAAAACACTCTTAAATAATGAGATGGTTACAGACTTTGTAATATTACAAGGCAAATCATTGTATAATTTAACTGCACAATATTGAAGTGAATTTTGAGCCATTGTACTTTTATAGAAAGGAATTTGAAATTTATAACTAACTTTTGACCTTGTCCCAACAGAATTAAACAATCTTGGAAACATCTTACAAATAACCTGGTAAAAATCCTAGATGTATTTTTTGCAGAAATACTGCAGCACGCATTCTAAATCTAGCAACAAAGGACAGGCACCCTAAAGTACTATAAAGAAAACAATGATGAGTTATTTTATTCTGACCAGTGACAAATCAAATGATATTATGATAAGTTGTTGTAAGCTTTGTTAGCATACTATCTGAAGAAAAAAAATATATTAATAACCCATAATCAGTAGCTGAAAACAACAAACTATGTGCCAATATTGCCCTAGTCTCATATGTTAGAGATCTTTTTAGTCGATACAACATTCCTAATCTTTGATGTCCCTTACTAATTGATTTCTGTATGTGTAATTCAAAAGATAAGTAACAGTCTATAGTTAGGTGCAGTGTTGTATGTGGACACCATGACATGTTGCTATGCTGCACCCCACACAGCAATGCTGTGCTGCCCTATGACCACCGCATTTGCATTTCCCCATGCAGGCCACAGCAACATAATGCAACATAGTGCTGCACATGTGGACAGACAACTATGGCCACCAACATGTGTGCAGACTGTGACACAACCATGTAAGCATGACAGTGACACATTGGAAAAGGGGTAACAAACAAAACTTTAATATATGACACAGGAACAGTTACAACAGTTACGCGGTTGACAACCCACAACACAACCCCACACCCCACAACAATGGTAAACAATGCAAAGAATCCCTGAAATTCCCCCCATACAACAACAAAGTCAGTTACAATAACTGAAACAACCCCTATCCCCTACAATAACAGTAAAACCCAATGACACCCAGGAAACAACCCCCAACCCCTCAACAACAACATATACACCCAGTAACACCCTGGGAAAAAAAACAACCCTATCAACAACATGTACACCCATTAACACCCCAGAAACAACCTCAACCCCCTCAACAAAAACATATACACCTAATAACACAGAGGAAAACCCACACCCCCAACAACAACATTAAAATCCAATAACACCACAGTATCACCCCCCCAAAAAAACAACAACGTTATAAGGAATTAAACCTCACACCCCACATCAGATACTGTGCTAGCAGGACTGTGGCCTTACTGCTCCTGCAGGGTGAACAGCAGGGCCCCTAGGGAGCCATGCAGGCAGGCCACGTCCTGCATAATCACCTCCACCAGGCCGGCCAGCACCTGGTTCCTGTCCCTCTGTGGTTGAGACTGTGGAACAGGGGCATGCTGCCCATCCTCCTGGGCCTCTACCTGCTGTGCATGCCCCTGGTTGACTCCCACGGCAGGCACAATGTCCTGTTTTGTGGCATCCTCCACATTGCCTGTGTTGTCTCCAGGACTTCTGGCCACTTCCTTGTGTCCCACACCCACCACATCCTCCTGTGCAGCATCACACTCCTCATGCTCTGGCCAGTATCGGCAACACATGCCTCTACCAATTCACCACCGCTTTGGGCAGTGTCGCCACTGTCCTGTTCTGCACTGTCCTCTGCTTCCTGGCCCTGTTCCACCAGTGCCTGCTGTGCCTCAGCCACTGGTCCAGCCATCCCAGCATCAGCTTCAGGTGCGTCAGTCCTGGCATGTTCCTGCTGTGCCATGTCTGTGGCATCCTTCTCCTCCTCCTCCTCACTCTCTGGTGGCAGTGGCTGCACCATCCTCTGGCAGCATCTTGTACACAAGGCATACTCCTGGGTGTCCCTCCATTTCTGTTCCACCATGGCATGCAAGAGTACCCTGTATCGGGGGCTCAGGTGCTGTTGTCCACCTCCGTGTGCAGCACCTATAACATGGCAACAGGACACATATTGGTGAGCAGTCCCAGCACAGACTATGTGACATTCCAGACCTGTTGGCATGGGGACACAGTTGGATACTATCACACACAGTACCTGCACATTACACCAGCCCCTGCCACTGTGGACATTCCACCAGATGCCACCCCTTTGCTGTACACCACATCATGTTGCAATGCCTGTTTGCACTCATGGTGCACAACCATCCCACAGCCCCCATGTGCCACATGTACACACACGCCATGTGTGTGTCCCACACCATGCACACACTGCACCCCTGGGTACATGTGTGGTGGTGTTGTGTTGCTCACATCACTTCCTGCACTTATACAGCCTCACTCTGGCCCTGTTGTCTGGTGTGCACCCATTTACCTTGCCATGGATGATTTGGCATGCTTGCTTGTCCCTCTGCCTGCTGAGCATGTGACACTCCTGCATCTGCACGACTATGGCCTGTAGAGACAGGATTGATACACCTGTGTTAGTGTGATGGTCACACAGCCATGTACTGGATGCTATTTGTGGCTGCCAGTGTGGCACTTTGTGTGTCCTACTTACTTTCTCTGCAGGTCAGTGGCCTGTCCTTATGGCCACATCACTCCCTAGAGGCCATGTCCAGTAGCTGCTGCAGGATGCTGGGGTCATGCCTGGTGAGGTTCTGCCAGCAGTGTTTCAGCTGGCAGGGTGTTAGCCTGACATCACTCACCCTCTCCAGGCATGCCCCAATCTGCCTCCATATGCCATCCCTCTCACTCGGGGTGTGCATCCTGCATTCTGATGGCAGCAGTGTTGTCCACAAGCTGGCTGCACATTGTTATGCAGCCAGCTGAATGAACATTGTTTGTGAAGTGAGACTGTGTATTTAATTGTGTTAAAGCTCTACCTTGCAGTGTATTTTTAGACCAGAAACGTGCTCCTGGTTACCGGAGCATTTTAAATTGACATCAGCTATTCGTCAGCAGTGGAGGAGGAGCAGAATCACTACAAAAGGCTCGCGCTGGTACTGCACGAGCATGAGTGGCGCGAGCGCAACTCGGAAGAGAAATTTTAAACATCCGAGATATTCTTTATAGCGTTTGGCACAACTTTGAACTTAAGTAAATATCTTCTCATGCTACATTAGTTAAAAGTATACTTAGGTGGATAATGTTGAACAGATAGAGTGAATGTGATTTAAGATTTTAACTTATGCAACTTCTATTATAATTAGGGTTTGTTAAATAATAAATATAGGAGTTGAATTTTATGGCAAGTGAAGGTTTGGGGTAAATGTGGTGATTATTGTTTACAGAACCATAGTCAGCAAAGGGGATATAGCCCTGGATAGTATTAATGGATTACCTAAATTAGGGGGCACGGGTTAACATCTAAAATTGTATGTAATGATTGGTAGCTATTACATAATCAGTTTGCTGACAATTGTTTCTCGTTTACCCTTATTATTTGTAGTATAATATAAAGTTAAAATCCATTATATGGTAAAAGAATCTTAATTTTGCTCTGTCGGTATAATTGTATTATTATTAAATAAGGGGCACAATTTTAAATTTAAAACTGAATGTACTAACTTGTAGTTGTTACATAATTAATTTGTTGAATGGTTAGATTTGTATTCAATCTTATCATATAATATTATAATACAAAGTTAGATACTATCTTATTGCACAGGATAAAGCTGTTTTAATGTTGTGAGGGACATATTGTCCAAATTAACTTAAACATGAATATTTTACAAAGGCTGGGATTCTATGTATGTATTACACTTGCACTTTATATAAAATGGTCTGGTTCAGATTTAATACAAAATCCTGATGTGACAGCATTACAATTGAGAACCATGAAGGTGGGAAATGCTAAAATTGGTAATTCTTTAACACAAGTGACACAAAATAGAAGGAATGTATTTGGGAAAATATGCTCTGGAAGGAAGGGTGAGGGAGATGTTTTTCTTTCGGCATGTTCCCCCTTGGCAAACATAAATTGTTTGATTATTGTGTTGACTTTGGGTGGAGATGTCGAGAGAAATCCCGGCCCCGATTCCTTAAGGAAAATAAGATTGATTTGTGATAACGCTAGGAGTGTAAAAACAAAAATTGATTTATTAAGGACTTGGATATTATCTGAATCCCCAAATTTAGTTTCTCTCACTGAAACTTGGATAACCCCACAGATTGGAAAAGAGGTGTTAGAAATGGAAGGTCTCTCAAGTTTTAGGTTAGTTAGAAAGGGAAAACGTGGAGGGGGGTCCTTCTTTATGTGGAATGGGAGTTGGGACAATCTATGGAAATCTTTTCTGGGGTAATTGGTTTAATTGCTTGCTTGTTGATAGAGATTATGGTACTTGATCTGATAGTTGGGGTAATCTATGCACCACCTAAAACAAAAACTGTGGGTAAAGAATTGATCCTAACAGGAGACTTTAATGCTCCATGGGGTAAAAGTTGGGGTAATACATTACAGTCCAGTTTTAAACCTTTGGCAGTAACTCAATTAGTTACCTAGTCTACCAGGAAGACACACCCACAAAGTCCATGGAATACAGTATATTGGACCTGATTTTTGTTACCACTAGGGTTAACCCTCGGTTAATTTTAGTAAATCAACCCATATTAGGAGATCATTGTTCTCTGAGAAGTGAACTTAATCTAGATAAGGGAAACATTCGAATAATAAATGAGAGTGCCCTAAAAATTAAAAAGAGATCTTTTAAGGGTTACAATAAAGAGCTTTTATTAGCTAAACTAATGGAAGTAAAATGGGATAGATTATTCCTAATGCCTTCTTTAGATCTGGCAATTCAAGAATTCACAAACTGGTTTAGAGAAGTTTGTGATAAATTAGCTCCTTTTGAGTACAAAGCGCAAAGGAAAAATCATGTTCCATGGATTTCAGAAAAACTAAAAAAGCAGATTAGAATTAAATCTAGACTTTGGAAGAAAGCAAATAGGACTTTGGATCCTTTGGACTGGGCAAATTATAAATTGGTTAGAAATTCTTTAAGATTAAAAATTAGAAAAGCTAAACAAGCCTATTATAAAATTAAGGTAAATGAAACTTCTGATTCTTAACAGTATTGGTCCTTGTTAAAATCTTTTGAGGTCCCCATTTCTCAGAGACCAAAAATTCAAATGATTAGAGGTGGCCTCTGTCAGACTCCAATTAAGTCAGTAAATATATTAAATGAGTATTTTGCAACCCTTCCAGATATTCCAATTTATACCCCAATGAGAAGAAAGGTACATTCTAATAATGTTTTTTTTTACCTTTAAATATTCCCAAATTTAGATTTAGGTGTGTTTCTTGTAAACAAGTAAAATATGACATTTATAAATTAAATCCCCATAAATTATTTGGTTTGGATGGAATTGAGAATGTGTTTCTCAGAGATTCTGTTAGTGTGACTGCACCTATTCTGACAAAACTGTTTAATTGGAGTCTGACAGCGGGTACTTTTCCTAAAACATGGAAGAATGCAAAAATTATTCCAATTTTTAAATCAGGTTTGCCATCTGAACCCACAAACTATAGTCCTATTACCTTGCTTTCAGTGGTGTCGAAGGTCTTGGAACGGTTGGTACAGTGACAGCTTGGAAAGTATCTTGAACAGTACTCCTTGCTTTCTGCTTGCTAGTCAGATTTCAGGAAGAACCATTCCATGAGCACCACGCTTGCCGACCTGGTGGATGTAATTGCATTCCAATTGGAGGGTGGTAGGTCGGTAGGTGCGGTGTTCGTGGACCTTTCCAAGGCCTTCAACACCATCTACCATGGCCTGTTGTGTGACAGACTTATGGAGATAGGCCTGTCCACAGAAGCAGTGGGATGGTTTTCATCCTACTTACAGGATCATTTCCAGCAGGTTTGTGTGGACAGTATCCTCTCTGACAGTGTTCCTGTTCGGGGGGGGGTACCTCAAGGATCAATTTTGCGGCCAACCTTATTTTTGATATACATAAATGGTGTAGTGGAAGTTGCTAAAAATTGTAGTCTTAGGCTATATGCTGATGACACCATTTTGGTGGCAAACGGTATGAATATGGAACATACGGAAAGAAATCTTCAAGAGAATTTTCTAGCACTTTGTGGTTGGATTAAGGAGTCGGGTTTGGTTATGAATTATAAAAAAAACAAATCAATGGTCTTTAGGAAAAAACAAATTGGAAAGGTCGATGTTGTCCCTAATATTAAGATTGTTACTGATAACGGTGATCAAATTGTTCAAGATACAATGTATAGATATTTGGGTGTCTGGCTGGATGAGAGTTTGATTTTCGACTATCATATAGAAGACACCATAAATAAGGTAAATAAGCGACTAGGAGCTTTTAGACCCTCAAAATGTTTGAATAAGCAAATGAGATTGGCGGTTGTAAATCAACTTTTACTTCCAATTATGGACTACGGAAGTCATGTATATGATTTTGCTCATAAAAACAGTTTGGCGAAAGTTGATATGCTGTACAATAGACTTGCAAGGTTTATATTAGGAAAAGGAACACTTTCACATCTCTGTACTTTGTTTAGTAATCTTGGATGGTTAACCCCAACTTAAAAAGGAAGTTGCAATGGGCAAATATAATTCATAAAGTCCTATATACAAAAAAACCTACTTACTTATTTGAAAAATTAGAAATAATACAACATCACTATAATTTATGCCAGACACTTTTAAGAGGATTTATCCCTCTGAAATTAATAATAAATACAGTTCTATGTGTTTCCCAGCTATTGTGTTTCAAATATGGAATTCAATAAACAAAGATTCCATAGTTAATCAGACTGATGCTAAATTATTCATGCAGGAGTTAAAACATGAATTGAGTGTACATTGTATGTGTAACGATTAGGATAAATGAATATAATGTTGACGTAAGTGATGCTATAAGATATTTGTTATACCTGTTATTGTCTTTGTACTTTATGTCATACTGAAAACAGGAGCATCTATAATATAGGATTTTTTCCTAATGATGTTTTATACCAGCTTGTCCTGTATAAAAATAAAGATTTTCACTACCACTACTACTACAACTGCTGCACCAAATTGATGAGCTTGACTGTCTCAGCAAGGGTGAAGTTTGGTGCCCTACCATTCAGGGTGATCACATTCCCACTATACTGGACACTGACAGGCCTTAGAAGTCCCCTGTGGCACTTGCTGTTCAGTGTGCAGTCTATTGCATCATGCATAAATGGCTGTATGTGTTGCCACATGTGACACGTGCATCGAACCACCAACTGCATGTGCGGTATTTTCAGCTGCAAGTCGCAGGTGCGTGTCCTTTTCCCCACAATGCGCATGTGCATGTCTTACCACATATACATATCTGTGAGGCCATATAGTGGTACCATAGTCTACATGATGTCCCAAAGAAGTGGACTGTCTGCCCAGTGCAACACACCAAACATGGCATCACTGTCTGCAATCCAGTGATCATGGCTGGTGGGCAGCACCTGGCTGTATAATCATACCAGTGACATAGCAATTGTTGTTGCATGTTGGCATCAGACATGTGGTACAATATCACGTATATGCGTTTTGCGATGTGTTGTCAGCAACCTGCACGCACATCGCACATGCACGTTGTTGCTTTTTATTTGTCCTGTGTTGTGGTGTGTGTTGCTGATACTACACCTGTTGTTTCCAGTTGCACCCACAGCATTCACTGCAGTGCTGTATGTCCCACATATGTTGCTTGACACTACACAGTGTGCTATGCCCATAACCCCCCCCACCCCGGACACCTCTGTGGGTGTTGTGTTGCATCCCAACACTTTCTCCACCCCCCACCATAGTGCACATCTTCGTGTGTATGGCCATGATGTGTGCTGTATGTCCTTTTACCTTGCCTGACATGTGTCCATCACACACCACAGTGGTTGTCTATGCCCAACAGGTGCTACTAACTGAATGGCTACTGGCCGCTGTATACAGTGTCACCATGTCTAGTGTCAAGCACTGAGCAGCATGGCTGTGTGGTGGTATGCCATCCATAGGCTCATCGCCTAATGCTGCCGGTGCCACCTTTTGGTGATTTTTGTTCCTCAGCTGAAGTGGTGGACTATCAGCTCACATCTGGCACATTGCGCTGCCTGGCCCCATGCTGCTTGGTCATGTGGCTGTCTACCATGCTCTTGATAGTGGTCTTCATCAGCCCTGTCCTCCTCCTCCTCATCCAGGTCAGATGGTGGCACATGGTTCTGGAGTGTGAGGTTGTGTAGCATGCAGCACACCATAAAGATCTTGCACGTCATCTCAGGACTGTACTGCAATGCCCCTCCTGATCTATCCAGGCACCAGAAATGTGCCTTCAAGCTGTCAAATGTATTCTCAATGATGGCATGGGTGGTGGCATGTGCCTCGTTGCAGCACACCTCGGCCATGGTGTGTGTGTGTGTTCAGTAGTGGCGTCATGACCCATGGCAGCTGTGGGCATCCACCGTTACATGTGGGATGTAAGTTAGACACCATTAGTGTGCAGGGCACATGTTACACACACGCAGGAATGCTGTACCTGCAGGGACATGGGTGCTTCTATGCAGGCAAGTGGCACCTACCAAGGAGCCATCCATCTGTGATCTGTCCCCGCTGGAATGCCTTGTATAGGCTGCAGTTGTGGAGGATGTAGGAGTCATGGCTAGAACCAGGGTACTGGGCTACTGCATCCAGTATGTGGCACTGGCTATCACACACCACTTGGATATTCATGGAGTGGAAACCCTTTTGGTTGATGTACACCTCCGCCTCACCTGGTGGTGCTCTGATGGCCATATGTGTACAGTCGATGGCACCAAGCACATGGGGGAACAGTGCAACATCATAGAATGCCTGCTTCACCACCTGCTGCTGCTGTGCGTTCCTCGGGACCGTGATGTAACTCTCTATTCAGTCCATCATTTTATCCAGGAACTGCCTGAGGCACCTGGACATTGCTGGCTGAGAGATACCTACAGTATCACCTATGGGGGTTTGGAATGTTTCAATGATGAGGAAGCACAGTGCTACACTTACCTTTGCCTCCACTGGAACAGGGTGTCCCCTACAGGTGGTACTCTGTGGATCTTCCCGTAGGTCATCACACAGCTCAGCTATGAAGGCCTTTGGCAGGTAGTAGTGTGTGATGCACTGTTCCTCCATGAGATCCAGGTATGATATCCTAGCCCTGTACACATGTGGCACATGGCATCTGGCAAGTATGTACTGCACTGGTTGCTGCCTGTTGCCCTGGTTCCTGCTATGATGCTGCCTGTACTGCCTATGCCACCTGTCCAGTACCATTAATCCCATAATGGCTGCTGGTGCTGCCATCACACTCTCACTATCAGCAGGAGTGTCTGCACACTGCTTGCTCCATAGTGACTCTGTTGTCATTCTCACTGGGCCTCCTTTTATAGTCTGCTGCAGCTACACCTGCTCCCCCCTGGTGTAACGTACGCCTTTTGCAAGTGGCGTATCTTGCCCTTTGGTTGCTTCTAGAATACTGCCAATGTGGATACCACTGCTTTCTTTGGTGCAAGTCAGTTTACGCCACTGTGTATCTCAGTGTTTGGTGCATCTGCGGCACAGGTCAACTTTGGTGCATTGGATTTATGCCATGGCACATGCCACATTCAAGAATCGTGCATGTTGCAAGTGTGTGGTGCATCTCACAGTTTGCACCATTCTCTTTGGTGCAGCTGTGTTACACCTGGCATAGGCTTTTGAGAATTGGGCCCAAAGTGTACTAGGAAGACTATGCTATATAAGAACACTTTGACAGTTTATTTTTAACCTTGGATATTGAAAGTGGTACCATCTATGTTCCAACTAAGTATAACCAGTGGAGTGGTCATCATTATGAAAAATGTGTTTTGAAAGAAATAATGGAGGTGAAAGAGAGAGCTGTGTGATATAGTGTGTAGAAGAAGATGAGTTGATGACAGTGAATATAACTAACGTTTGTTTACAATAGAAACACAGTGGGGCCTGATGAAGTGGTGTGGCCATGAAACCACCGCCCTAACATTTGATGTGTAAAGAAAATAAAGACGTTTTTTGAAATGAATATACAGTGGAGTTCATCCAGCTTATTATTTTGAATGCATGGTTAGAAATCCACATAGAAGCTATTTAACATATAGACAAGGCCCAATGACCAAATATATGCACAAGCCACTTCACCCCAAAGGGCAAGCTTAAGGCCCTATACAAATGATGCAGTATACCTTTAGCAACTATAATACTCATGATATCCCACCAAATGAGTATGACATAAGCACAGATGATGTTAGCTATTACACTTTATTTTACTGTCTGCATATTTATTTAAGTAATGTTTTTTAATTCTTTGGTAACCAAATAAGACCCATTGGGCACATGGTTCATTTACAGGGCTGATCCAGGAGAGCAAGGAGGTAAAATGACTTGCTCAGGTTCACACAGTATGTAAGCGGAGGTTGTGGGAATCGAATCCAGGTCTGCTGAATGTATTATGCTTATTCACAGCTTATTGCTCAAACCTCTAGGTTATACTGCCAGCTCAGTGCTGCATATGCCCTGGCATCCTGCTGAAGAGAGCAGGAAACCTCCTACTGCTCAGATGCTGGAATGCAAGTGAGCCATGCCAGTTTTATTTCATTCTCAACAACCTTGTGTAATTGTCACACTATGGCAGTTGGACATCAAACATTTCCCAGACTCAGATGATGATCATCAAATATAATCAGAACAACCTGTATTTCCTCTGGATTTGGATTATGCTCCCATCTCCCTAACTGCCCATGGGACATTCTGCCCTGCTCATAACATGGTGTGACATTCAAGCAGTCAGCTGGTCTGAATACCCCTTCTGGTCACACCATGACAGGCACTCCAGTTGGTTCTGCCAGAAATATGATGATGATGTTGCCTGATGTCTAAAAAATTAAAATATACTGCATCCTGTAAGATGAGAACAGGGTGGCTATAAGCATTCCATTGTTGGATACATGTAAGATAGGTGTGATATTTAACATCTCAACATATTCATCTTGTTATATCTGAGTGTCACTTCAGAACTGAGGTTCAGAAGTGACACTTTACAGATGTCTACCCTAGCCCTATTACCTAAGCTCTTATTTCTTGATGCTGTGTTGATTTCTATATAAACTGATATATTGGTCAGCTATTTAGTTGTTTATTCTTAATTATTTGTTGTCTTACTGTGTTGTTTTATACTGTATGCCTATGTAAACTGATTTGAGTTTTTTAAAGACACTCTACTAAAATAAGATACAGCATCTTCCTATTTACGCAACAATTCACATCCTGTTAATGCTGAGCATGTCTCATCACTGGGCTTACTAACTGTGGTGGCTATGGGCCACTCTGTCAAGGGCCAAGGCTAATGTGGCTCCTGTCTACCTCATCCTTGCATCCAGGCTTGTCTAGGCCCTGTAGGGCTACCTGGCCCACTATGACTATAGTCTTCACTGCCATCCCCTTTAGTAGCTACTGCCAGTCACTCAAGCCATCTGTCATCAACAACTGCAGAGATAATGTCCAAAACAATACCTGCATTAGGGTGGGAAGGAACACATGTTCCCTTAAAATCATTCCCCTCACAAAGTCTCAAAATGTTAGGTTGATCTGAATGAATCATGACTCTGTAGCTGGTGTTTAAACAAATCATAAACACTGTTGTATACATATTTTAATATCATTGTAAATTTGGGAGTGTGTGAAGTCTGTTTTATCACCCCAGTGTATTGTTTTGTGATTTTGTTTTACTATAGCTCTATTTTCCTTATTTATGGTCCCATATTAATGTAGCCTTTTTCCTGCCCATTTAGCAGTTCCAGGAGCCAGTGACAGCAGTTGAGCTGAAGACTCAGTGAAGCAGAAAACAGTGACATAAGCTCACCCGATGTCACTGTGTTCCACTTCATTGTAGTTTTCAGCTCAACTGATATCGGGTTCTGGAACTGATAAGTAACTAAAATAATGAACACAAGTCAGGAAAAGGGCTACATTAATCTGGGTCCCTAAACAGGCTGAAAATAAGACTATTTCATAATAACAATACAAAACAATACACTGGGGTGATAAAACAGACTTCACATATACCGAAATTTACAATTAATAAATAATTGTAAACAACATTGTTTATGTTCCATTTAAGGGATATCTAATTTTTTTTAATGTAAAAATGTGGTCTCTTGGGGTAATTAAATAAAAAATCTTCACCTCCACCCACTCACTGACACCAGCCCTGCCCATGTGAATTCTCCATCAGTCATGATGCAAAAAAATATGGACTACTACATAATCTTTGAGCTATCTCATAGCCTAGTAATGTTGATGATGATCATCATCACATTTCCTTTCACATCATAAACCCATCATCACAGTTAGAACTAATTGGCACCCTTGCTGGTAATGTCACAAGTTGCCTCTTATTGAACAGTAATATTTTATTTAGTTATTTATTTAAAATTTTGTTAACCAGCTACAAAGATGCTGAGCCAAATAGCCCTTTTACAGGCTTGACCTGGGTACAGACATGACATATCAACATTAGATAAAATAACAATTGTTAAACAATGACAGAGGGCAAACAATTTATAACAGATATACAATACAATAGGCATGCTCTAATATTATTACTCTAAACTTAAATAACATAATAAATCACAGAATCACAGGAAGATATGAGTCGGGAGCCTACTGGCCAGATGGACTCGTCCATTTGTACTAAGGGGTATATTTGTTGCTTCCCATATATTCATCAAGCGATTTCTTAAAACTATCTAGTGAGGTACTGTTACTTACATTGGATGGTAGTCTATTCCATATATTGATGACCCAACCAATTTCCCCTTTGATTTGTTCTACAATTTTCCCCTTTTAACTGGTGCTGATGGACTCTGTTATGCCTATTTTTGTTGATGACCAATCCTATGTTTTCCCACAGGTCTCTGTCATGTAATGCTTTAAATACAATGCATAAGTCACCTCTGAGCCTACAATATATTATGTTAAACAAGCCCAATAGCTTTAGCCTGTTATTATAGTTTGTATTTTTTAATGTTCTTATTTTCTTTTGTTGTCCTCCTTTGAACACCTTCCAACAGGTCAATATCCTTCTTTTTGTAAGGTGCCAAACCTGAACACAATACTCCAGTTGTGGTCTTGCCAATGTTGCATACAATGGAATTATCACTCTACTATCCCTAGTGTTTATATTTCTAAACATTGACCTAATTACTTTGTGTGCATTAGTAGCTGCTGCCTTACATTGTGCTGAAACATCTAAATCATGAGTTATCAGCACACCCAAATCTTTTTCTTCATTAGTTGTTGCAGTGTGGGTTCCACATAAATAGTACGATGTGTTCATATTTTTATGTTCAAAATGCATAACTTTACACTTTTCCAGATTTAGAGTTAACTTATTTGTTATCACCCATCCAGCCAATTATCAATCTCATCCTGAAAGAGATTGACAGACTGGATATCATTCACAATGCAAGCCAACTTCACATCATCAGCAAATTTTGCAGACCAACATGATTTGCTTTGGCTTCTCAGAAGGAACTAGAAGGGGGACAGGATCAGATCTACAGTACAGTAGCTTCTTGTTTTACATTGTTTTTCGTGGATTCTACTTGGTAGATTGTTATTTATTTTCTTTCTTACTACTAAGGGGCTAGCAGGGTATTGTTTGGGGATGTTGGAATTTTGAAACCTGTTTTGGTAGCTATAAGTGGGCTCATTTGTTTGGTTCACTGTGTGGCAGGCTGCATTTGTAGAGGCCTATTTCTTCTGTTTTAAAACATAATTGGTGTAATTTAACTGTGTTGGTTTCTTTGAATTGGAGACCTATATCTTCTAATTCCAAGCCTATTTTGATGTGTTGTTGGTGAAGCTGTTTGAATTGGAGTCCTATTTCTTTGGGTAGCAAACATATTTTGGGGGCTTTGAGTAGAATTGTGATTCATTGTTGCTGGCTTCACTAGCTGCAAAGTTTGAGTGCACAGTGGGGAAGGGTGCTAATGGTCTGACCAGAGGCCTCAGCTACCTGATTGTTTCTGGAAGACTTGGCTGGTCCCACCCCACCCACCCCTGGTCCATTATTTCCTTTATACTAGGGGTTCTGACATCACTTCCTCAAACAGGCAAATGATATGCACCTGTCATAGCAGAAGCAGACATCCAGGAAAGGAACAGCAGCAAGTGAAGAGGTGACTGCTCTCTCAGTGGAAGGGAAGTAAATGCAAATCTAGGAGCTTTCATTATTACTTCTTCACATTGATATTGCATTGGAAAAGGAGGAGTAGGGGTTTGAAGAAGGTTGTGCAATGGCTACTTAAAGTCTCTTTTTGAGTGTGGATAGGAAGGATAGGAATATAAAAAGCAGTTGCTCAATACATCTAAACGTGTGCAACAAAGGAGGTAAGGGAAATCAAAAAAATGTTTTGCACTGATAGGGTGGGGAGAGGGGAGACTTGGGGGAGTGTTTGGTATCCTGCATCTGGAAGGCTGGGGGTCACTGGTGGGCAATAACAGCAATGGGTAGGGTGGTAGGCTGCAACAACTGCAGTGCACCAATCTTTCTGAACATTGCCTGGAGTGTGGAAGGATGTTTAGTGTGCAACCACGTAGAAAAACTTAGAAAGGAGATTGAGGGTCTGCAGGAGGAACTAAGACAGGCAAGGCAGATTGGGGGTGGGTTTAGTCCAATACTGGAGGGAGGAAAAAGGGGAGATGAGAGAGGGTGATTTAAGCCAACAGTGGTGAGGAGAGGGTCAGAAGAAGGGAAGCAGAGACAAAGGGGCCCAGGCCAGGAAGAACGATTGCCAGGGAAACCAGTTCAGGAGACAAAAGACAAATGGAAGGAGGAGATAGGGACTTGGGAGGGGAGGTGAAGAAGTGACAAAAGTCATGGAGTGGAAAGGAGAGAACAGGTTACTATGAAGAGAGAGGGAGCGGGCATTTGTAAAGGGTCTTCAGAAAACAGCTGTGCACTGCTAGAGAGGAAGAAAGGGGGGAGGAAATGATGAACTTAGAGGAGTAATTGATAAATGCCTGGACCAAACTGGAGTGGGGAAGTTCTGGCTGGAGAATTGCAACAGAGGTAAAAGTGGAAAACAATGCAGGAGGAAGAGGAGGAGCTGGAAATGAGAGAGGAGATGAATGGAAGCAAGCAGGAATAAGAGGGGTGGAATCTTAGTGCTGGGGACTCAATACTAAGAGGAGTTAGGTGTAGCAGTAGGAGAGGCATAGCTCAGATTTGGTGGAGGCCATGCCAGGAAATGACAGCGGAAAGGGTGGGACAGTCTGTTCTGAAATATGCTAGAAGGGGTAGGGACAAGCCCCCATTTAATTATACATCTTGGGACAAACGACCTGGCTGTCAAGACAGTAGATATAGTCCAGAGGAGGTTTGAGGAACTAGCACAATTATGTGATGGGGCAGGAAGATCAGTAACTTTTTCTGAGATACTCCGTGCAAAGGCAAGCACAACAAAAAGCTGAGAATAGAGGAATTTAACGGATGGCTAAGAACCTGGTGTTGTGCTAAAGGGGTATGGGATTTTGTGGGGTGGGGAGGGACCTGGGAGGACAGTAGTCCATATGCCAAGGACAGACTACACTTGAGTGAGGAGGGAAAGAAGTGTTGAAACAGAGGATGGAAAGTATATAGAGGAAGTTGGAATTTAAACTAGGAGTGGGGGGTGGCAGTTGGGAAGAGATATGCAGAGACCACAGGTTGGGAAATCATATGAGCTACCCTACAACAGGGACAAAGGACAAATGGCAAGTACTATTGGTGATGCTAGGAAAGGAGGGCAGGATGGAGGGGGAAGGGTGGAAGGTGGTTATCCTTAATGCTAGGAGCCTTGGGAGGAAACTGCAGAGCTACAGGTTCTCATGGCAGAGGGAGTGGTGGACATTGCAGCCATCATGGAAACATGAGCCACCCAATATAATGACTGGGACCTGTCTGCACCCAGGGTACAGGTTATTTTGTAGGACGAGGTGATTGGGAAAGGAGGGGGTGGCACCATGTGAAGGAAGGGACCAGCGTGTGTAAGGGAGGAAGGGAGGAGGGTAGACGAGCACTTTGGGTGCAAATCCAGGATTCCAGGAATAGGATTCTAGAATGTGAGTGGTGTACAGGCCACCATCTCAGACCGGAGGAGTTAGACAGGGAACTGACGGGACAGATCAGGAGGACCCTGCCAGAAGGAGTAGTGTGGTGATTGTGGGGACTCAACATGCCAGGAGTGGACTGGAGCACCCCAACAACCAGGAACAGAAGGGAGCAGGTACTGCTGGATGCCTTCCAGGACAGCTTCCTGCTGCAAATAGTCAGTGAACCAACCAGGTTAGGGAATACCCTGACCTGTGCTGGCAAATGGGGACTTAGTGAGAGAACTTACAGTGGATGAACTGCTGTCAGGAAGTGACCACCACTCAGTATGGCTCACATTGATATGGCAAGGAAGGAGGAAATCTGGCACAAAGAGTGCTGGACTTCAGGAGGGCCAACTTTGGGAGGATGGGGAAGTAGTAAAAGGGCACCTGGCCAGAATTCAACTTAGTATGGATACTAACCAGGGTGGAGCCCATAAAGTTGGGGATAGTGGAGGCAACCAAACTGCTGCAAAGCCCAGATCAAGAAGGTAGGGCTAAGAAACCAAGCTGGTTGAGTAAGGAGGTCATGGAAATGGTAAGGAGAAAAAGAGCTGCCTTTAGGAAGTACAAGAAAACAGGGAGGGGAGGACAGAGAGGAGTACTTGACAGAATCAAAGGAGGTGACATACAGCAAGGGGAGCCAAAGCATCATCGAACTCAGGCTGGCACAAGGCATTAAGAAGGGGAGAAGGACTTTTAAGCACATCAGGGAGAAAAGGAGCTGTTAGGACCACATAGTAAGGATTAGGAAGGAGGGGGGTTGGGTGGAAGCAGGGTACAATAAGGCAGAAGCACTAAATGAGTACTTCTGCTCAGTATTTACTAAAGAGAAGAAGGGGTGACACCCAAGGTGGGAGAAATGGCAGAAGCAGGGGGGAAGTGGTGACAGATGGGGAAATCATGGAGGGCAGAGTTCAAGAGGGTTTGAAGGCACTGAGGGTGGACAAGGTGCCAGGCCCAGATGGCATCCACCCCAGGGTACTGAAGGAGCTGGCAGAGGTCCTTAGAACCTCTGGCAGACCTATTTAATGCCTCACCACATCAGGGTGTGTACTCAGGACTGAGGATGGCTCATGTGGTACCCCTCCACAAGAGTGGGCCCAAGGATGAACCGGGGAACTACAGACCGGTGAGCCTCACATCCATCGTAGGTAAGCTAATGGAGATTATCCTGAAGGAGAGGCTGGTCCTCCTAGAGGCCAAAGGACTACAGGACAGCAGACAGCATGGTTTCATACATGGCAGATCCTGCCAAACCAACCTGGTCGAGTTCTATGACTGTGTAACTAGGCAACTGGACAGGGGCCATGCAGTGGATGTCCTGTATCTGGACTTCAGTAAGGCATTCGACTCGGTGCCACATGGAAGGCTGGGAAGGAAGTTAGTAGGCACAGGGGCAGGTGCAAAGCTGGTGAGATGGGTAGGAAACTAGCTGCATGGAAGGCAACAGAGGGTGGTGGTGGGTGGGGAGCTCTCACACCCAAGGGCAGTGATGAGCGGTGTCCCAGGGCTCGGTGTTGGGACCAGTGTTGTTTGGGATATTCACTGCAGACATCATGGGACATCAAGAGCAAGATCAGTCTGTTTGCTGATGATATAAAGGTTGGCGGTGGTGGATGACCTAGGGGATGGCAGGGGTTGCAGGATGATCTGGCAAAGCTTGAAACCTGGTCAGACACCTGGCAACTGGGGTTTAATGCCAAAAAGTGCAAGGTGCTGCATTTTGGGATGAAGAACCCAAGGAGGAGTTACCAGCCAGGGGGAGTGCAGCTAGCCCAGACAGAGGAGGAGAAGGATCTGGGTGTGCTCATTACAGGGTCAATGAACAACTCGGCACAATGTAGGAAGGCAGCTGCAAAGGCCAACAAAATGCTGGGTTGTATTGCAAGGGGTATATCCTCGTGTGTAAAAATATTTTTGTTTCTTAAGAGAAAGAGGCTATGATCATCATCATCCAAATCATCCAAATCCAACAAACAATCAGCAGGGAGGTTATGCCAGAATAACATCCCTGCTGAGACAGCCAACTGACCAATCAGAAGCCAGGATTCTTTCTTGCCATTGTATAATTTAAAAAAAAAAACACAGTTCAAATCTTCTTATGTTAGCATAACATTAACAGCTGCACTGTACTTCAGATATTAATAGCTTTTCCAAGACAATTTGAAATGATCACTCTGTGTATTACGTATATAGAGTGGCAGACTGTTTCAGGTTTTAACTGCTGTTTGTTTGAAAGCCCTTTTTTTTTTCTTTTGTGGTTTTACACAATGGTATTGTAAGAGTAACTGTATCATCTGATCTCAATGTGTTCAAGTTCTGTTTTTGTTCAAATAATGCAGCATGGGGGCTGTTTACCATGGTGTACCTTATTTTATGAACAAAGCAGGATTTATACAGTCTGTCCCTTTGATCAAGTGGGAGCCAATTTAGCTTTCTGCACAGTGTATAAGGGTATACTCTTTATTTGACTCTTAGGGCAAATTTACAGATCAAATTGTACATATGAGTATGTTGTTTTACAATTTTTTCTTATCCCCCCCATACTATTCTCCCATATTCGGCAGTGGGAAGGAGACAACTCTGTGCAAGCAACCTCCTGGTGTCATCTCTCATATAATCGTTTATTGTATACATTGTTCTAACTTTTTTATGTTACTGCTTAACAGTGTTTTCTATGTGTCTGTTATAACTTTAATGTGAATACAAAGAAATTCCCAAATATTTGAACTCAGTCACTATCTCTAAGTAGTCGCCTTCTTCTGCCAAAATCTTGAACTGTTCTTTCATACATCTCAGCTTTGCAGTTATACAAAACAACATTGTCTTTGTTTTTTTTTTGTTTTGTTTACAAGTCCATTTTCATAGAGCCAGTTAGCAATTTTCCCATATTCAGTTTCCAATATAGAATTTAACATCTTAATGTCTTTATTTGCCACATAAATCACAGCATCATCTGCATTAAGTACATGTTTTCTCTCATTACAAATTGAAGACAACTCACTTATGAATAGGGAAAACATAATTGATCCCAGTATGGATCTTTGTGGGACACCGTACCGAGCATTTCTGGGTTCCAATAGGGATTCATTTACTCTCACCTGCTGTGTTTGATTTGTCAAGTATTTACACACCCAATCTATTGCTGGTTCCCCAAAACCAATATTAATCAGCTTGATCCTCACAGGGAGAGTGATCCACCAGGTTGAATGCCATGGTCAGGTCCACAAACACCACCCACATATGCAATAGTATTGAATTCCCCTGTCACCCACTATAGGCTGTCTTTGTCTGGCAATGTTGAAGCACATCACAGTGGTGGAATGGGGACATTTACAGGGTGCCCATCTATGTTGTACCTGTCATGTGCATTGAGTCATTCACATTATTTTTAGTTTGACACCTTTCACAAGCACAAAAGGCACTATAAAATTGAAAGGAAAGGAAAGAAGAAAGATGTAGTAATATACAATAATAAGGATGTATCGAATAATACTTTGCAAGGCCTTTATGTAGCAGTTTTCATATAAAATATATCAGGAACAGACACATAAAGAGCAAGTACAGTATGGTGTTGCTGAATTAAACTGCAGCCGTTGATTTGATTGATGTTTGTACAGATGTTGCTAAGCTTACAAGGAGTCTGTGGTTCTGAGACTTCTGCCCCATGTGTGCCATGATTACACCTTAAGCAGAATTAAAATAATGTTTAATGTCTTTGCTTTCAAGTTTTTGTGTATTTGAATCAGTGGTTTTGAAGGCATTACCACTGCAGTTTGAAAACTTTTGCAGTCACAGACTGCCAAGTTCTGTTGCATAACATAAAATATGTTAAGGGCAACACAGGTATGCCACGAAAAAGACTGTCTGAGACAGTAATTGTCAAGATTTGATTTCTACTTCCCTCCGCTATGGCTGAGGGGTGAATCTGTCAAGCACAGTCCTGCAGTATTACCTGAAAATCACCAAAGGATTTGACTTCATTTTAAAGGCTTTAACTTAAGGTCACTGGCTTGAAGATAAGAGCTCTAGCAGATTTACCACAATGCTGAAAGGTATTATTTCTCCTTAAAATGGGCTCTTGCTACTCATTTATTTGATAGCTTTGTATCATTAGCATCTTGTTTTTTGTTTATTTTTGATTGTTTGGATTGCATTCTTTTTAGACCAATCTTAAGCTGTGTCATTTGGAAAATAAAGTACATGTATTATGAAGCAGTGTTATTTATGTACTTATTCCTTCCATTAAAGCTGCTAAGTCAAATTTTAACATTGTCAGATAGTTAATTTAAACTAGCTTAGTTAAGAAACAAGAGGCTAAGCAGTTGCAAGTATATTTTTGTGGATGGTAAATTTTACATCTTATATTTCTGCCAAAGATACAACAACTTGTACAGTCAACATTTTAAAATGGACAGAAACAATTCAAAATTCTCACTGACTGAGAGACTTCATAACCATTATGATATCCCAGTACATAAACATGGCTGGAAACAATAAAATGTTATTTATTAAATATCCATAGGGAACCATGGCACAAATGATGCTCTCCAATTTGATGTTGAAGGAATAAAGTCTTTTCTTGAAAGATTGACGGCCCTTGTCTATGAGAGTAGGAAATGCACTCACAGGGATCTAAGGTGCCAGCAGAAACATAATGGAATATTCCAAACTACATTAGAGGAAAGATTATGCAGTCTATATAATAACTCTCTCCATTTAAATAGAGTGCTTGAAAAACTTGTTTTATTACAAAAGCATGAAGTGATAAAAATTAACTTACAGAACACAATGAGTAGAAGGGCCGAGACAGCCAGACAATATCCCCAGTGTGTTGCCTGTAGCACTGCTTGCTGTGCTCTATGTCTTTTTGTTTTAGCACTTTAAACTGTTGTACTAAAATAAGTTTTTTGAGCCCTCAATTTAAATGGAGAGAACTATACTGTATGCAGTATAATTTCCCTCTATAAATCCCTCGACTTTGCATTGGGCCCCGCAGTACACATACAAGGCATAACAGCATTCTATGTTATATAATGACTAAAGGGCATCCTGCTTCCTAACTGGCCAGTTAGAGTGTGTAAATCACCCAGTGATTGTACTTACAGGAGGAGAAATCTTGACACTTACGGTCTCTGCCCTCAGTTGCTCAA
This sequence comes from Neoceratodus forsteri, assembly GCA_016271365.2. Taxonomy (NCBI): domain Eukaryota; kingdom Metazoa; phylum Chordata; order Ceratodontiformes; family Ceratodontidae; genus Neoceratodus; species Neoceratodus forsteri. The sequence continues at coordinate 350,860,305 of CM028136.1, read as the reverse complement.
ATAAGTTTCCACACACCAGTTGTTGCTGAAAAAAGGATTTATTTTATTCCAAGGCAATAAAAAACAAGTTATAATCCAAGGGACAAGAGGGTCTTGAGAAAGCACTTATGTCAAAAACATTTGACCTCACATGGGAGGGTGTTCGCACAACTCTCTGTAGTCCCTCGGATTATAAATTGGTTTTATCACTTTGGAATAAAAGAAATCCTTTTTTCAGCAACAACTGGTGTGTGGAAACTTATTTGAGCTACTGAGGGCAGAGACTGTGTATGCTGAGGCTTCTCCTCTTGTAAGTATTTGCATTCTTTGCCTTGGCCCAGTCTAAACTTTGTTTGCTGTTTGCAGCTGCCTTTTTTGTTTGTTGATCACCCAATAACTATACATCTACAAACCAGAACTATTATTCATCTACAAACCAGAATTATTCTTTCGTTTTGCTTAGTTTTTAAAAGGCCATAGTTAGAGGTGTGTGAAAAAAAAACACTTCCACTGGTGGAATTTCCATGAAAGTCAGACTTTCATTTCCATGAAACTTTAGAAATCCATTTCTCAACTTTAGCAGAAATTCTGCCTGCACCCTACAGCCCAACCACCAGTACCGATATTTCCCTGGTGTCTAGTGCCCCCCCAGTCACGGATCACCACCTGATGTAAAAAATAATTCCCTGGTGGCTAGTTGTAAATTCCCCCACCTGATCACCCACCCCATATGTCAAAAAAATCCCTGGTGTCTAGCAGTGCCTCTCCCTACCCAATCACCTGCCCCATATGTTAAAAAAAATTCCTGGTGGTTAGTGGTCACTCTCACCACCTGATCGCCCGCCCCATGTGTTAAAACAAAATCCCTGGTGGCAAGCGATCCCTCCCCCTACCAGATCACCCACCCAACCAGGACATCATGCCCCAGTGTTCAGTGTAACCCCCCCATCCCAACCCCTGTATAGTCAAAAAAATAAACATTTATCCCTGTGGTCTAGTGAACCCCCCTCCCTAGCTCCAATCCCCAGTCTGTGAATTGGAATTCTATTCCCTGGTGGTCTAGTGTACCCCCACCCTAGCAGGTAGTGTCCCACCACCCCACCACCCCATCCCAAACCTGAGCAAGTGACTGGCACAGCCCTCCTGTCTCTTCCACGGCAGGCCACCCCCTGAGCTGTTAATGATTGAGCACATGCTTGTACAATACTAATCACAACTTTCTCCCACCTCTAGTCATAGCATAAACACAACAGCACATTTCAGGGTGGGCATTCTTTAGGACATATGCAAAAGTCTGTAGGTGTTTAACACCCAGAATTCATATCCAATGACTGCACAACCTGAAGTGCATTAGTGATTACTTATAAAATGGGTAGGAAAGTTCCTGCATCCTGATTACACAGCTTTGTGGTTTAGAAAAAAAAAAGAAACATAGCTTTGCACTTCTTCCAGCAATGAGGACAGAGTACTGTACATTAGGTATCAGTGCTTTCCCCAAAGTTTTTTTTTGTTTGTTTTTATTTCCTGCCAGCCATCTAGATATGATAAAAGCAAACACACCACCAGATCTGCCAGTACTTTAAAAAGTAACAAACAGCCAAAAGTAACAAACAGCCACATTTTCTAAACACCAAGCCCCCATCCCACCCCATCAGACATACTCAATCTGAAAAATTAACATTCAGATATTTCCTTCCACAATCTGTTACTTTCTTTTTTGTCACATTCTGAAGGAGGCCTCTCCATCTCTGGTGGCAACTTTCTTGTGCTCCCCCCTCCACAGTAGACAGTCAGAAGTGTTGCAAACATGCAAATCTGCTGCCCATCTATACTATCTTTCACCATGGGAGCTAGCACAAGATACAGACCCTGCATATGCAAAGTGAACATATTGTTACTGCAGTGTAGGGGGCTGTGTAGGTATGTACTGTATAAGTCAATGAATATAAAAATGCAGGAGGCTTGCCTCTGAAAATCCAATGCTAAGAAGGTTGATGGTGACAGAGTTCAACTGGCTGATGGGTGTAAACTCCTTGTAGTTCAAAGGAGAAAGCCTCACCAATCGCATTGGTTTTCTGCCCATTAGCCAGCTAGAAGACATAATCAGGCATTATTGAGTTACTTATATTTTTTTATTTAAAATTTGGTAACTGGAGAAGGCACACTGAGCCACGGCTTGTTTCCAGGTGTGACCCGGGGAAGAGGTGCAAGGGAAACATATTACAAGTGCAGTACAATGTACAAAAATGCAGTACAGACTCAATAGTTTTAACACAGGGGAGTTGGTACACTCTGAGGAAAATAGCAAGGTCAAGACAACAAAGACTTGGGAAACAAAAACCGAGGAGAAGGGTACACAATGGCAGGGGAGGTACTAACAACAACAACAATAATGGAAAGGGACCTGGGGTAGTCATATCAGATGACCTAAAGGTCGGCAAGCAATGTGAGAGGTCAGTAAGGAGATCCAGGGGGATACTGGGATAAAATTTAGAATGGCAAAACCAGCACCACTCCAGACTTAAAGCTGTAAAATGCTTTTTATTCACAAACACTTCATGGAAGGCTCAATTCCTCAACATACTGATGGTATTTGTTTCACTTAATACAACCTGGCACACTCCTTTACAGCTGGAGCTGTTTTTGCTTCTGTTTGGATACTGGGATGCATAGGGAGGGGCATCATAAGTAGAAAAAGGGAAGTGGTTATCCCTCTGTACAGATAGTTGGTGAGACCCCATCTGGAGTACTGCTTGAAGTTTTGGAGACCCCATCTCCCCAAGGACATAGACAGGATGGAGGCAGTCCAGAGGAATGCAATTAAAATGGTGAAGGGTCTGCATCAGAAACCATATGAAGAGAGACTGAGAGAGCTTAATATGTATACCTCGATGAAAGGAGGGACCGGGGGACATGACAGAAACTTTTAAGTACTTCAAGGGAATCAACAAAGTCCAGGAGGGTAGCATCTTTCAGAAAAAGAGATGTGCAAGAACAAGGGGGTAGAATTTAAAGACAGAGGGGGTAACGGCTCAGGGGCAATGTGAGGAATTTGTTTTTCACAGAGAGAGTGGTGGGCGCATGGAAATGCCTTCTTGGGGACGTTGTGGGGTCTAAAACAGTGGGGGAATTCAAACATGCATGGGACAGACATAAGGCAATTATAGTGGGGGGTAGGAGGAAGTAGGCTATTGGTTAACTAGAATCTGCAGCTTATCCAATTGGTAGGGAAATGGGAAGACTGGGTGGGCCAAGCGGTCCATATCTGCCGTCAAAGTCTGTGTTTCTATGTTTAAGATAAACATCAAGCCTCACAGGGCCAGCAAGCAGAAAACATCAGGCTTTGAAGATAAACATCACACCTCACAGAGAGAGTGTGTGTGTGTGTGTGTGTGTGTGCATACCTCTCAATCTCTCAGCATTAAAAATCATAGCACTGGCCTTCAAAAATCATAGCAAAGGGCCAGAATGTGGAGCACTTTCTTATTTTAAGCAATAATATGTCTACAGATAGTGGGCCCCATATAGTTAGTGATAAGGAATGTTTCTATCAACTTAGTTCATTGATTTAACAGTTTGTTGTCCAGAAATAGCTCTAACATTATGAGGAACGTCAGAAAACCTATGAGGAGCAAGGGTAAATTTGAGTGTGAAAATCATAGCGCTATGCGCAATTCATAGCCATTGAGAGGGGTGTGTGTGTGTGTGTGTGTGTGTGTGTGTGTGTGTGTTGTCCCCTAGTTATAGGCAGGAAGCACCCATCTGAAAGCATTAAAGAGAGTTGGGGGAAAAAAGCAGCATGCAGAATGCAAATGTCATAGCTTCAAATATGTTACAGTATGTTAATAATGAATGGAAAACACCAGCAATAGTTGATTTAAATCACGTACTGTTTAAGTTCCCTTTAAAAAGCCCCTGATATCAGTTGGATAACTTTGAAAAATGTGAGACTTAGGCACAATTCAGTTTATTATTCAAACACTTTTGCAATCTTTTTTTCACAAGGACTTTATCTTCCTGACCCTCCCCATTAGCCCCTTTTTGCTGTTGAACCCCAGACCCTTCACACCACCTCCAGGACTTACCCCATCTATCTCTTATTTATTTATTTATTTATTTAAAGAGTTTTACCAAGAAGGCATGCTGAGCGGAGACCACTCGATTTCAGATGCATCCTGGGAGAAAGGGAGCAGGGATATATACAGTACAGTAACAAGGCAGAAAAATACAGTACAATAATACTAATACAATACTCTTAGCTCATGTGAGTGAGTGCCATGGCCAATGGTGGTGCTGTGCCTTTACTCCCTTGAGTCAAAGCTGGAAGCATGCAGTGGCGCACATGTAGACCATAAAGATGGTGCATGCTTTCAACACCCACCTCCAACTTCCAGTTCTGGTCAGTGCTGCTGTGCCACCTACCCACCACTAGGTGACAGCCAAGCAGAAGTACACACAGTCCTCCCACCTCAAAGGAGGAGATCCATCAATGGACACCAAATCCTCCTTCCCTCCCCCCACCAGCCCCTAAATGACCTTAATACATTCCCAAACCCAGGTCACTAGTGTGGCAGGAGGTGAGGTGCCCAGTGCCTCAGCCTTTCATGTTACTGGATTCAAGTTTATAGTAGTGCAGATTTTCTTAGACAACATTGTTTGTGGCCCTGTGGGGGACTGAACCTGCAGCTCACTGTTTTACAGTCAGTTCTGTGCTTTTACCCTCTGCACCATTCTGCCAGAACTATATTTTGTGCAATTCTTCCCCCATTTCTTTTTTACTGAGGGACGTGACTTAACAACAAGATTAGTCCCTTGTACTTTATTAGTTTTGAATGCTTTAAAGAAAAAACATCGCACACAATGAAGCTGCATATAGTATTTAACATTTATTGAATAAGGATATACGTGTGCCTTTGCAGGCATGCAAAACACCCTTACGTATATCGCCAAAGGGCTTTATCCAGGGGACTGCTTATCTACACATGACATCATAATGCCCTGTTTATGACAGCATAATTATCTCTACAGCAACAAATTGGAATGTCATAAACAGAACTGTGACTGCAGAAGTAAACAAGGAGGTATACTGTAAGTAGAAGACTAAGGACCCCACCCTAAGATGTACGTGAACTCCAAATGCTATTTTTTTAGTTACTACTACACACAGTTCCTATACTGTTATAGAGTACAGCTCTAAAAACAGAACAGAAGGAGGGTGGGGGTGGAGCACCTCCCCCCACAATGTAACATAAAACTAAATATCAGCTCTTTTTGTTGCATGAGGGCTATGTTCACACTTTTTATTTAGAAGGTAGTGTGTATGTGTCTTTATGATACGATTGCTACTGCTAGCACAGTAGTGCAGCTTACTGCAGTACATGCAGAACTATTATCTGCTCCATAGTACTACAGAATAGCTGCATAGCTACTGTTTGTTTAGTGGGTTCTCAGTCCTCCACATACACCAATAAGCAGACAGAGGGAAAAGGGCAGAGATTCTGTTTCCATGCAAATGTCCTTGGCAATAAACAAATAAGGGTGACAATTACAAAAAATGGGTGAAATATAAGTTAATCTGTGTCTGGATATTACATTTTTTCAGAGTTGTTCCAAAAACAGCAGGGGCTTTTCTTAAAGTCCTGCTACACTGTAAGCAAACATTCAGCATTGACAAATATCACTTTATGTTATGACTTGCTCCTTCAGATGGAAGTGGGCAACCCCATTTGATTAGGAATTTTGAAGGTTGCCATTCTGCTTTGTTAGAAGGTAGTGGGCAAGCTGCTGAACTGGCAGTTTGTTATTTATGATCCTCTTCACTCCAACTGGCAACTAGCAGTGTCAGTGGCTCAGTAGGTAGCACACTCGCCTCTGAGGCCAGGAGATTAGAGGGCTGTGGGTTCAGTTCCCACATCTGGCACTTGGGTTAATATCCCAGTACTGACACTGTAATGCAGCATGAGAGGGGTGCTGCATTTCTGAGGTGTCGTCCTTCGGATGAGATGTTAAACCGAGGTCCCATCTGCCTGGATTGGTGGTAGTTCAGGTGGATGTTAAAGATCCCATGGCACTTATCGAAAAGAGTTGGGGAATTTCCCCGGTGTCCTGGCCAAATTTCCCTCATTCACTAAAAATACCACCAACAGCTTAATCTGGTTCAAGGTCAGTTGGCATTCATCTGTATACCCTTCCCCGGGTCGTGCCTGAAAATAGGCAGGATTTGTCTAGTGTACTTACCCGGTCAACAAAAGCTAAATAAATAAAACTGCAGCTAGTAATTACACTGGAACAGTGTTTCCCTTAATAATGAAAAACAAAGCAGCACAAGGCATTTTTCACTGTAAAATGGCAGCACAGCAACAAATAAAGCTTAGAAAATTGGCTTTTTATTTCCTGGTCTCTGATTGGCTGGTACCCCTGCTGCAGGGGTACATTAACTTTCAACAGATGACCAGGAAATAAAAAGTGCCAGCCTAATGTGCCCCTTCACCTAACTGAAGTATCCTGGTGTCCACCATGCTCCTTAATTAGCTAAAAGAACCTAATTTAAATTTGCAATACATGCCCCCCCACCACCATCAACGATCTCCACTTGGGTCGCTTCTCCTAACACACTCAAGTTTATAAACAATACCCTGCTCAGTCCCCTAGTTGATCACAGAAAACAGAAACACATACATCTTCTTGTTTTTTTCCTCCCAGCTCTGGTGACCCACATCCTTCCAAATCTACGGACCTTCTGCCCATACTCAACAGCTCTGTGATGCAGCTACCTGCAACCATCACTGCTCACCAATGTCCCAAATTATTCATTTGTGAGCTCACAACAACCCAAAAGAACAAAGAATGACAAAGCAGATAATTTCAAATCACCACCAAGAGTTTCTAGCAGGCTTACTTTTTCTTTGTTTATTGCCTGTCCGTCAGAGGTATTTTTGTTTTATTCTGCAGCTCGATCGACCCCTCGCTCTTCAGCTCCCAGCTCATCATTGCTCCATATTTTTTTTTAAGTGGCAAGAACAGAAACCATGGGCAGTGGCACCATGCAGCTGCACAGAGGGATGGGAGATCAGAAGTTAAAGAGTAGCGGGGGTCAAGTGAGCTGTAGATTGAAAAAGAAAACAGCTCTGGAGAAACAGTTGGATCATGTCATCATTTGGTAGTTTCTGCCTGCAATGTTTAACATGAGGAACTCAGCTGGCTAAAATGTTTTCTTTGCAACATGGACACAATTGGCCCAATGGGGGAACAGCTCTAGCCACGATGGCCGGTTTATTTAGAGCTATACAGTTGCTCTGAGGGACAAATCCCTAGCTCAGACAAGAGAGAAAGAAAGAAAAAAAGCATTCTAATGTAGGCGCAGGTACTATTTAATTACAGAAACCTATTTTAAACTATTTTTTTATTCACATTTTAATTAACCTTTTTTTATGACTGTACCCATTTTGTAAGTGCAATAATACCCTGCAGGGTGGTCAGTATTGGGCTACACCAGACCTTCCAGGGGCTATAAGCCCCTCTGCCTATGGCGTCACACAATGTTACGCCCCTGGGTGGTCCGGTATAGCTCAATACCACTCACGCTGTTGGGTATTATTGTTGACATAACTACTGTACAAGTACCACCTACTGATACACAGGTAAAACATCACCTGTTTGTATGCATAAATAGTTTTTTAAACAGCCAATAAAAGTAAAAAATGTTTTTTGGGGGAGGAATGAAAACATCACATTTTTTACTCAGATTTTTACAGGGAAGCCATTTAGTTTTAGAGGGGCCCATTTTGTAAGTGTAGTTAGAAACATCAGGGTGTCAGTTTCTGTTCCTGAACCACACTTTCATGTGGTTGGAGGCAATTGGCACAGGTTCCTCGTGCCTCATAAGTACCTAGGTTTGTGGTTTAGGAAAAGAAACCCACACACTGTTGTCTCTTTTGATTACATAGCACATAACCTGTAATTTATTATTGTGTAATTAATCATTTTGAAAGAACAGCATTTTTATTTGGCTTGAAACCTGCAGAAAGATTAGTAATCTGAGAAGAGATCTGAGTTACAGACACTCAATTGGGAAACTCTGTGAGTTACTTGGCTAATGTGTGCTTTTGCTTTTAATTATTAGCAGGTGGTGTCATTTACAGGAATGTGTGTTTTTCAGGGTCATTTCATTATCTATTTGGATAAACTTTGTGATCTTTTACTTTGTAAATAAGTGAATAATTAATTTAAGGTAAACAAATGGTATTAGGACACAACGGGACTACCACCACTGCTATGTCATGAGCAGTGTTGGAATTATGGGGTTGGGGGCTTGGCAGGGCTCGGCACCCCTAGCTCTGAAGCGAACCCCAGTAGCTCATGCATCCCTGCCATTGATGTATAATGGGAAGAGGGACTCAATTTAAATATAGCAGCCTTTAAGACCACACTAGCTCATAAAGTTTCTTATTAACTGCTAAGAGAGAAATCTTTAGGATGGTGTTTATGAGAAAAGAGAAGGATCTAAAATCATTTGGGATTTTGACCAATATGCTGTAACTACTGTCCCTCAACTCTTAAATGCAACTGCAAAAATATTTATGTTTTAACTGTTTTACTTACATGTTTGGTAACAACAGCGCCAGAAAAGCCTGCCATTCAGTCTTCAGCTGGATGATACAGTATGTAATACTTTACTAAGAGGATCTTACATGTTATGTAACAATGAACATATTTACAAACTAATATTACTGTACAAGAGCAGCACATATGTCTGTATGTGAAATATTTGAAAAACAACATTGTTTAAATCTAAAAACTGCAGCAATTTTTCCACTTGTTTCATGTGACAAGATTATGGTACTGTAAAACTGGTTTATTAACCTATGCAGTGTTTTAAATTGGGTTAAGTTTTTGCAACTGATTCTACAAATCTTAGAAACGTGAAGCAGATTAATGCTAGACTCAGATTTTCTGGAACCCATCCAGTACTCATCCTGCAAGCTGCCTCTTTGGAATGCTGAGTGTGCAACAGTAAATGTCCATAAGGAACCCAGAGTCTTTTCTTCAGAATCTCCACTGGGTGGCACGTGTGATCACCTGAAATCGTGGGGCTCTGGAAAGTGGATAGACTTTGTGATATTTACTTTTTGAGGAAATGTAAACTTGAACACTAATAGCCCCCGTACCCACCCCCACCCTGCAGCAATGCAAATACTTTAGTAGTTCAGTGTTCTACGGGATGAAAATACCCAATTTCATTTTCCTTCTTTTCCATGCTAATCATGGCTGAAGCCTACATGCTTTCCATCTTGGGTACAATAAAGGTTTTCTTGTTTTGTGCTGTGTTGAGCTGTTTGGAGTCTGGCTGCTATGGGTAAGTAAATATTTATTAAAATACAGGTCACTGCTTGCAATATTAATGTTCATTAGCATGGAACAATGTGTGGAGGTTTGCAGTATTGAAGTCAATGAGATATTAAAAAACACCCTTTATTATTTTTCTGTATTAATCATGCTGGCAGATTTATGCTTAATAGTGTACAAGTTGTTCTTTGGTGCTTATGCAATTCATTATGCAGTGATGACATTCATGTTTACGCTATTACTTTTGCAGTGACTTGGAATATATTTGTATAAAACTTTAAACTCAGGGGAACTTTTACCAAAAAATTAACATCAAATACTTTTCATGAAAACTGAAATGTAACTATAGCCTTGTACATATAGCCTTCTCAGAATAAAAATTATCTTGGAATCTGCTAATGCCCATTTTCCAAATGCCTGGCAACACTGGTAACAAATGAAGAAGTGTTTGGTGTGCAGAATAGAAAGGTACAACCTAGTGCAGTGTTAAATAAACTTAACATGTCACAGTCATTTGTCCTGTAAATTCTAACTGTGTAGATGATGTATTTTTCAGGAAAAATCATGTGTTGGTCTATAGCATCAGATTATTTTTTGATATGTTCAGTTACAGTGACTATTATGGTTATGAGTGCATTCTCTAGTTCCTCTGGTTAAAATTGTTTTACTATTAGCATGAGACACCTTTAAGTGGTTTTATGAATACCTAAAATATTTAGCAGTAAACAATCCTGCTTGGGTAAGAATTATGTTGCAATTCATAATATAAATTGAAAAACAGATATAAAACATAACAAAGATGTAACTACATCAAGGGGTTCTGATGAGATCACACACCTCATGAGTTAAGCTCAAATGGCCAATGATATTGTAGAAGCCCCAAAATGAAATCACATGCCTTGCTAGACTATTTTGAATTGGTTATCTTTCTGTAATCTGTAAAGTACTGTAGATCCTTATAGCTAGGTTTCCAGTTCCATTCAGAAATTTGGACCAAGGATGAAACTCCAACACTTGCCAGGGGACAGCATCTTCTAGCTTCTAAGTTGTATTATAAAATGGGTAGGGAACAGCCTACTTACTGATTGGCCAAGCAGGCTGGCACCCATACACTTAACAAGTGTCAGTGACTCAGTAGGTAGCACACTCGCCTCTGAGGCCAGGAGATCAGAGGGCTGTGGGTTCAGTTCCCATATCTGGCACTTGGGTAAATATCCCAGTACTGACACTGTAGTGCAGCATGAGAGGGGTGCTGCACTTCTGAGGTGCCAGCTTTCAGATGAGACGTTAAACCGAGGTCCCATCTGCCTGGATTGGTGGTAATTCAGGTGGATGTTAAAGATTCCATGGTACTTATCGAAAAGTGTAGGGGAATTGCCCCGGTGTCCTGGCCAAATTTCCCTCATTCACTAAAAATACCACCAACAGCTTACTCTGGTTCAAGGTCAGTTGGTATTCATCTGTATCCCCCTCCCCTGGGTTGTGCCTGAAAATAGACAGGATTTGTCTAGTGCACTTACCTGGTCAACAAAAACTAAATAAATTAATATCTCACCAATATGCCAGTCAGAAAGTACAGAAAGGATTGGGAATTTGGGCAAAACTAGTGCAGGATTCATGATCCACATCATTCATCCCTGATTGCCACCATAACTATGGCTGTCACCTTTACTTATGGGAAACCTTCAACAAGGCCCTAAAAAGTAAAATTGCCTTGAATTTAAATATATATTAAACATGCATTCCTTTTTTCCTAGGCACATAAGGATATTTTAAAAATGAAGTATTATTCAGTTTTAACTCCTGAAGTTTTTATGTTCGCTTGTGCGCATGCACAAGGAACGTTTTGGGAGAGCAGCACACTTGGAGGTGTGCCTCTCCCATCCAATGCACTGCTCCCTTGAGCAGGCGTGGCAGTCCTGCACCAATGGGTGCAGGCACTCTGTATGACAGCTGTGTTCCTCTGCTTCAAAGGAAAGCACCGCTGCCATACTGAGCACCGCCGTCACGCCGTCCCCCCATCAACGTCACCACGGTCCCCACGCGTGTCATGCCGCCCCTCAAAGCTTTGGTGCCATGCTGGGGCCACCCCAGCATGGCAAATGTGTTTGCCGATGGGGTGCCCAATCCCCCGTCGGCCCCCCCAAGCCATCCTGCTGCCATGCTGGGAGCCCACCCCAGCATGGCAATCCACTTCTTTTGCCGACGGGGTGCAATCCCCCGTTGGCTCCTCGCCCCCCAGCCATCTTCTGCCATGCTGGGAGCCCACCCCAGTGTGGCAAATGTCCCACATAGTCCTTTTTTTTTTGTTAAAACCTGTAAAATAAAAATGGTCCCATGGTGCGTCTCCCAGCCCTCCTTCCCACAACCCGCACCCACCCACTGTGCACCCAGCCTCCCCACACCCCCCTCACCCCATACTTACCTCCGGACTCCAGCGCGATGATCTTCGGTGGACCGGGAACACGCCTGCACTCTTCAAAGGCGACTCAGAACTGAGGAAATGCCGGTAAGCTGTATAATGGGCTAGATAGGGGGTTTCAACTTTATTGCATATCTCAGTCATTTTTGATTTTATTTACCACTGGTTTTTGGGATTCCTTCTATGAATGATGTCACTGTCATGATAAAGAGCTTAGCCCAAAGGGTGATTTTGCAGGCACCTGTGCAGTCACTGTGCGAAATCACCCTTTGGGCTTGAATAACACCATGATAGTGACACCATTCATGAGATGGGGTCCCAAAAACCCCATGTTGAAAATTTGGTGCAGAAATTCCTAAAAATGATTGTTTTACGAGCGTGCGTTGCGCAGTTCCTACGCAGGCTCGTAAGTTCATGAATTTTCAATATTTTCACTCCAGATTTTCAACATTGCCATTTTATCACACCTTCTTATGAGCTGTATAGCTGTCATTTTTCACATCTCACCCAAAATGTGTTTCCACCCATGTAGCGCACAATGGCGCAGTCGGTGTGCGAAATCAATGTATGGAACACATTAAGAAAATCACAGTGACAGTGTTCATGAGCAGAGATCTTAAATGGCTATGTTGAAATTTTGGCAAAAAATTCCTACAAATAACTGTTTTACGAAAGGCATTGTGCAGTTCCCACGCACGTCGTAAGTTTGCGAATTTCAATATTTTCACTCAGATTTTCAACATTGCTATTTTATCACACCTCCTTATGAGCAGTACAGCTGTCATTTTTCAAATACTGCCCAAATGTCTTTCCGCCCATGTAGCACAATGGCGCAGTCGGTGTGCTAAATCAATGTATGGGACACAGTAAGAAAATCACAGTGGCACTGTTCATTAGCAGAGGTTTTAAAATGGCAATATTGGAAATTTGGTGAAAAAATTCCTAAAAATTACTGTTTTACGAGCGTGCATTGCACAGTTCCCACGCACGCTAGTAGGTTTGCGAATTTTCAATATTTCCACTCCAGATTTTCAACATTGCCATTTTACCACACCTCCTCATGAGCAGTATAGCTGTCATTTTTCACATCCTGCCCAAAACATGTTTCCACTCATGTAGCACACAATGGTGCAGTCGGTGTGTGAAATCAATGTATGGGACACATTAAGAAAATCACAGTGACACTGATCATGAGCAGAGGTCTTAAAATGGCTGTGTTGAAAATTTGGTGACAAAATTCCTAGAAAAGACTGTTTTACGAGTGTTCATTGTGCAGTTCCTATGCACGCTCGTAAGTTTGCGAATTTTCGATATTTTCACTTCACATTTTCAACATTGCCATTTTACCACACCTACTTATGAGCACTGCAGCTGTCATTTTCACATCTGCCCAAACGGTTTCCGCCCAGCGCATAATGGCACAGTCGCTGTGTGAACTCAGTGTATGGGACATTAAGAAAATCACAGTGTCACTGTTCATGAGCAGAGATCTTAAATGGCTATGTTGAAAATTTGGTGAACAAATTCCTAAAATAACTGTTTTACTTAGCGCAGCATTGCAGTTCCTACGCATCGCCAGAAGTTTGCATGAATTTTCAATATTTTCACCCAGATTTTCAACATTGCCATTTTACCACACCTCCTTATGAACAGTATAGCTGTCATTTTCACATCCTGCCCAAAACGTAGCTCGCCTACATGTAGTGCACAATGGCACAGTTGGTGTGCAAAATCAATGTAGGCACACAGTAAGACAATCACAGTGACATTGTTCATTAGCAGAGGTTTTAAAATGCCAATGTTGACAATTTGGTGAAAAAATTCCTAACAATGACTGTTTTACGAGCGTGCATTGCACAGTTCCCACGCACGCTCCTAGGTTTGCGAATTTTCAATATTTCCACTCCAGATTTTCAACATTGCCATTTTACCACACTTCCTTATGAGCAGTACAGCTGTCATTTTTCACATCCTGCCCAAAATGTGTTTCCGGCTATGTAGCGCACAATGGGGGTAACAAAAAGGTCATGCTGACAATTTATTGTGCAAATACCAGCAATCGCACAGGGCATTAGGGTAAAGCACCATACATGCCAAACACCACTGCAAATACCTGCAAGCGAACGTTCGGCATTGACAAATGCTTGTTTTTTTTTGTTTGTTTTTGGCCATGAAAAGGCCCATACCTAACTTTATCAGCCTACCAGGACAGTCTCTGCTGCTTACCCTACCACAGATAAAATTGAGACCGTGGCTTTGTATAAAGCCTGCTGTTGTGCATGAAAGGGTGGGCATTCTTCCAAAGGAATTCTGCTGAAGTTTGAATACCTATATTCCATAGGAAAAAAAGTTTATCTATTGAATTTGTGAAAGATAGATGATTGACAGGTGGGTAGGGACTTTTTTTTTTATTATTACACAGATGCATACCTCTCATCTGTCACTGATTTTACCTCAAATATGTTCTAGCTCCCCTCCCTTAATTTGGCATTTCTGGAAATGAAGAGTAGGAATTTGAAGCATAAAACAGTTCCAGACATTAATGCTGTTACAGTTCAGTTCTCCTTCAGAAAATGCTTTTCACTCTAAGCCACATAATATAGCAAAGTTCTTGAGCTGATACTTTCATTTTATAAGAAGTGTGCCTGATTTTGTTAAGCCTTGTCCCTGATTTGCAAGACAGGAGATTTAGAGTTATAGTTATAAGAAACTATATTTTTCTCTAAACATTTGGCATTTTTTGTTATTTTAATTACTTTTCAGTTTGCTCATTTTATAAGTGCAATAAGATACTCCAGATTGTGGGCTAGGCTACGCATCTGCCCTTCCAGGGGCTATAAGGCCCTCTGCCTGCATCATCGGGTGTCACTCTGCCCTTGAGCGGCAGTTATCTCAGCCTAACCCACAACATGTTGTATCTTGTTACTTGCTTATAAAATGGCAGGGTAAAATCATGCAATCTGATTGGCTAATAATTATGTGTAAAATATGGTTTACATATAGTTAAAAAAAGGACTGCTCAGCAGTGAAGAGCCTGCAGCACAGATCAATGGGTATTTGGAACACAGGCACTTCAGATAACCCTCTACTGCCAGAACTGATCTTCCGCCACAAACATGGCTGCTACCTTTACACTGTAAAAAAAACTTCAACTGGGCCTTAAAAATAAAACTACTTTAAATAAAAAATAAAACAAATGAGTTAAATGTTGTTTCCCTGATTATCACACACTCCTTGCATTCATTAACACATTAGAAACAATAACTATTGTTTATAGTTTTTACTACAACTGTTTCTTTGCTGACAGTGAAAAATTCCCCTTCTGTCTTTACTGCTCATCACGGAACTCTCTTCTTCTTGCCCTGACAGTGAGATAACTGAGTTTCTGGCTGAAACAAAGGCCTTTATAGTGTATGTTGGAACGCAGTTCTTGCTCATATTCTGACACTCCAAAAATGTGGTTCTGCTGCAGTAGTGACATTCATACTGCAGCAGAACAACTTTTCATTCTGCTTCAGTATGGATGTCATACCAGTTCCCTCACAAACACCTGGGTTGCCCTGGCAATGATTCACACCACTGCTCCCACCCGCCAAACGGCAGTTTAAAAAAAAAAAAAAAGCCTCACCAGTGTGTTTACAAAGTCGGTCCTGTCAGCTGATAGTAAGGCATTAAATTAGTGGAAATCATCAACAGCGCAAGCATGTGCCATATGCAGTATGGTGATCATGGTACGGGGGGGTGGGTGAAGTAGCATTGGTCCTAGGAAGCACTAAGTCGCTGCTTTGAATCTGTATTGTGAGTAATCTTTTTTTTTCTTTTCTCTCTCTCTCTCTCTCCCCACCCCTTTAATGTGTGTACAGTTATTGGTAGCAACATACACTATATAGAACAGTATATGGCTGAACGTTAACATCAAGGCCGATTCTTACACTCATGGTTGCTATGCTGAATGATGTTGACCTCTCGAGCTGCTTTCTCAAGGTCAACAATCGGCATAGCAACCACTCGTGTAAGAATAGCCTTGTTGTTAACATTCAGCCATACACTATCCTATATGTTGTCTGTGTGTACAGTGTGTTGGGAGAGAAACATTCTGCCAGTGGAACTGAGCAGAATTTCAAATCCATGTATTCCATGGTAAACATTCCATGATAAACATTCCGTATCTTGAATGTGGAGAAAAACAGATAAAAGAAAACAGGAAGAAGAAAGTAGGCAAAAACACAATAACATCATCAATGACATCACTTGCAGTGGACAGAAGGATTATTTTATCACAAATGCACAAAGTAAATCCGTTTTCTACATATAAACATGCTTTCCCAATAGTCAAAAGTTAAAGGAAAGTAATCAATTTTATAAGCACAATAAGGCACTCAGGGGTGTGTGTAAACCATATTTTACAGCACGGCCAAGAGCTGAAGTCACTCAGCCACTGACCTCATGCCTTACTATGCCCCTGGCCTTGCTATAAAATATGGTTTACACACACCCCTTTGTGCCTCATTGCTTAATTATTGATCTGACATCAGTCATAACCATATACAGCAGTGTTTTGGTACCATAGTTTCCATATTATTCTTTTTTTATTCCAAATGTTTAACCAGAAAAAAACATACTGAGCTGGTAGCAACTTGTTTGCAGATGTGTCCTGGTGAAAAAATGAAGAGGGATACAGTACAACTTTCACAATAAAGGCAATAAAATAAAATTAAATAAATAGTAAGACACAGTTGATGTGCAAAGAGGCATAAAATATAGAATTGCATGCAGCGCCATGACAAATGGAATTATATATATATATATATATAGATATATATATATAGAAATATATATATATATATATATATATAGTGCAAAAAACTTCAGTAACACACCAGTTAGGTTGTCTGTCATGTCCTTGATAGTATGGAAATATCAAGTTAGGGTGTAGAACCATAATGGCACAACCAGACTCTCAATACAGTTACACACATTGCTAACATACAGAACTTTAACTGCAACACTTACAACAGCTTATGTTACACACACTCATAAGGGTCAACACTTTTAAGCCAACTCATGTCCCTAACGCTCAGTACAACACATTAGTCAGTTATATGAAATCACAACAGTACTGCAGACTTCCTATTCTTACCTATTCTACGGAGCATTAGGGACAAAGTTGGCTTAAAAGTGCTGACCCTTTGTGTGTAACATAAGCTGTTGTAATTGTTGCAGTTAAAGTTCTGAATGTTAGCAATGTATATAACTATGTTGTGAGTCTGGGTGTGATATTATGATTCTATACCCTAACTTGATATTTCCGTACTATCAAGGGCATGACAGAAACCCTAACTGGTGCATTAATGAAGTTTTTTGCATTTAATCTGCATACTGTTTTAATGGAAAAACATGCAATTATATAAATATCTATATGTCACAGTGGGAGCTGCACTCCCATCCCCCCAAAGATGCACATATGTATCTAGCTGTGGAAACACAGGGGTCTCTGGCCCCTGTGCGTCCACATATAAAGATACGAGCAGATGTAGCAAAATCACAAAAAAGAGTCATAACTGTGCCATCTTAAATAATTTTCACCCCAAATGTTCAATATAACCTTCTTATCATCATCATCTCACCACATGTACCCAATACAGAAAACTTACAAATCTCTGTTGAAATATAATTCTGTGCAACTACAACGCCGTTGTGCGCCACAGGTGCAGAACAACATTTGTAGCAGGGTTTGAAACATTACAGCTGTAATATACATGAGGTGGTGTGAAAAATGGTACTGTTGAAAATCTGAAGTGAAAACATGAGAAATTGGCGAAGTTACAAGTGTGCGTAGAGACTGCGCAACACACGTTCGTAACTCGGTACTTGTTTGGAATTTTTTCACCAAATTATCAACATGGATTTTTTGGGACCTCCCCCTCATGAACAATTGCACTGTGATTTTGATAATCAATCCCAAAAGTTGATTTCGCACAGAGACCACACCAATCTGTGCCACAGGTACAAAAATATATTTTGGGAAGGTTGTGAAAAAATGGCAATGTTGAAAATCTGAAAAATATAAAAAATTAGTGAAGTTATGAGCATGCATAGAAAGTGTGCAACGCACACTCATACCACAGTAATGTTGTGAATTTTTTCACCAAATTTGCAACATGGGCTTTTTGGGACCCCACCTTATGAACAGTGGCACTGTCGTTTCATTTTATTTATTTACTTATTTAGCTTTTGTTGACCGGGTAAGTGCACTAGACAAATACTGCCTATTTTCAGGCATGACCTGGGGGAGGAGGATACAGATGAATGCCAACTGACCTTGAACCAGATTAAGCTGTTAGTGGTATGTTCCGTGAATGGGGGAAATTTGGCCAGGGCACTGGGGAAATTCCCCTGCTCTTTTTCGAGAAGTGTCATGGGATCTTTAACATCCACCTGAACTACCACCAGAACAGGCAGATGGGACCTCGGTTTAATGTCTCATCCAAAAAACGGCACCTCAGGAGTGCAGCACCCCCTCTCATGCTGCACTGCAGTGTCAGTATTGGGATATTAACCCAAGTGCCTGGTGTGGCGATAGAACCCACAGCCTACTGATCTCCCGGCCTCAGAGGTGAGTGTGCTACCTGCTGAGCCATTTACACTGACATTACTCTGTCACGAAAGGTGATTCCATACAGCGACCACAAAATCACCTTTTGGGACTGAAAAATGAAATGACAGTGACTGTGTTCATGAGGTGGGGTCCCAAGAACCCCATGTTGAAAATTTGGCGAAAATTCCATAAATTCACTGACATATCATGGAAAACCCCATTCATTGAGTCTCATAATATGGCACTTACCTAGATTCCTCAAATCCTAGTTTGGCTTTAAAGACTACAGAAGGGTCCGGGTCCACAGAAGATGATAGCACTGACCTCTGGAGATAGGTATGGGGTAAGAGGGGGAAGGGAGGTGGGTGCTCAGTGGGAGGGTGGGATGGGGAGGGGACTGAGGAGATGACAAGGAACAATTTCCTTGTGTACAGGTTATTAAAGAAAAGACATCGGGGGACAGTTTTCTTTTTTACAGGTATTTCATTAAAAGGGGACAGGGGAACAAGGGTGGTGGGTGGGACTGCACAGAGGGAGGAAGAGGAAGAGTAATACTTTTTTTGCATGGACCGGGGACCGGGGAACAAGAGTGGTGGGTGGGATGGCACAGAGGGAGGAAGAGGGAGAGTAATTTGTTTTTGCATGGACCAGGGAGCGGAGAATAAGGATGGCAGGTGGGACTGCACAGAGGGAGGAAGACGGAGGGTAATTTTTGTTATATGGACCGAAGACCAGTGGACAAGGGAGGTGGGTGGGACTGCACAGAGGGAGGACAAGTGAGGGCAATTTTTTTTGTGGGGACTGGGGAACAAGGGTGGTGGGCGGGACTACACAAAGGGAGGGTCATTTTTGTTACATGGACTAGAGACCAGGGAACAAGGGTGGCAGGTGGGACTGCACAGAGAGGAGCAGAAGAAGGAGGGTAATTTTTTTTCCATCGACTGGGGACCAGGGAACAAGGGTGGTGGGTGGGACTGCACAGAGGAAGGGGGAGATAGGGTAATTTTTGTTACATAGACTGGAGACCAGGAAACAAGGATGGCAGGTGGGATTGCACAGAGGGAGCGTAATATTTTTGCATGGATCAGGGACCAGGAAACAAGGGTGGCGAGTGGGACTGCCCAGAGGGAGGGAGCAGGAGTTGTTTTATTTTAAATGACAGCTGCACTGTGGAGGGGGCTAGGTTTCTATGGGTGGGTCATTTGTCCCATTTGTCTCCACTTTAATGTGGCCATACATGGCACTTCAATGCAGGATTCAACATCTAACATGACAGTTAGAAGTAGGATTCTGCAACAAAAATGACACTTCAATGCAGAATTCTGCATCTAACATGACAGTTTGATGCAGGATTCTACATTGAAAAATCCTGGAATCCTGCATTGTGCCTAACATATTTTTTCCCATAGGACATAATGCGAAATATCCAGTTTAATAACTTTGGAACAGATTAATATTTTTACTCCAAATCTTCAAAAGGCACATCTGTGAGGCTAAGGCTTTCTATACTGAAAATTTAGCCACTATTTTTAACCTGTTTGTGAGATACAGGTGAACAAAACAACAGCCAGAAGAGCAAAACCCTCTGTTTTTTCAACACTCTGTATCTCAACAGCTACAAAAGGGATTGACACAAAATTTGGCACATCAAGAGACCTTCTCCCAGCCACAAAGCATGCAAACTTTCGTGCATATCCCTTCATTGATTCCAAAGTTATTAAAGTGCAAACTGTGAGATTTAACATTAAACTGCCCTGAAAACCCTAACAATACTGGCGCTATCGTGCCAGTATAATATCTGTCTGTCTGTCTATCTATCTATCTATCTATCTATCTATCTATCTATCTAGCTAGCTATCTATCTATATCTAAAGTAGCATATTCAGCAATAGACTTATGTGCAAAACCCTTATGGGAAAAAAGACCAGTCATATATTATATTTAAGCAATAATGCATGACAGGGTGTGGTATATTGTGGGATATCGTCACGCCTCAGGTGGTTGGGCATGAGGCCGCAGGCCGAGTGCGTCCAACGACCTAAGAAGTGACGATATCCCACGATATACCACACCCTGGAGTGCATTAATGCTATTATGAACAGGAATACAATTTTTAGCAGTAAAAAAAAAAATGTTTAAATCCTTCTGAAAAGGTATTTTCTGAGGTGGTGGAGGAGTACTTTTAATAAAATAGTCCCTGAGAGTTCTGGACTGCAGGTGGCACTGTTGTAAGTCGAGTTTATTGGAAGAGGGGTGTACTATGTGTCTCTCTTAGCATCAGGAAGTGAACTCTGTTCTTCTTGCCCTTGACTTGGTGCTTCTGGGTCACAGGGTCAGTGAAGATGTGTGCATTTTTTTTAAACGTTATGTGTGGCAAGCAGGAAGCAACTCTGTAAACCGGAAGAACATCTCCCAGTAAGTCACCCGAAATCTGAAAGTACTGCTTGGCTGGACATTAATAGAGTTTGAAAAATAAGTTGGGGGCCAGTTTGGGATCCTTTACTGTTTTATTTTTTTTTTATTTTTAAATACTCGCTCAAAGCGCGTCTCACACCAGTTTGTGTTGTGGTTACATATGCCGAGTGGTCTGCGAGTGGTCGTTGTTGGCTAAGATTTGTGTAGGGAATGCAAGGGGAGGATGTGGGTAGCTCGACCATCTGTCTTTCTGGCAGCTTCTGTGCTGCTGCGTTTCGTTACGGGCACAGTTGAGTTTTTATTATTTTTTTTTAATAGCTGCGAACTGGAGGTCTGGCTCTCACCGTTCAAGATGAGGCACACTGCGCGGTAAGTGAGAAGGCTGGTGATCGGAGGTTTTCTGAAGCCGTGATGATGTAGCTCGATATCATCACGGCTTCCAAGACCTCTCGGCCAATCAGCTTCCTCCATTTACGATCGGTAGTTCATAATGACAGAAATGCCAGAAAGACAGATGGTCAAGCTACCCACATCCTCCCCTTGCATTCCCTACACAAATCTTAGCCAACAACGAGCACTCGCAGACCACTCGGCATATGTAACCACAACACAAACTGGTGCAAGACGCGCTTCAATCACTATTTCTCAGATTTATCAAGCTATCTGTCCTCGTTCCAAATTGATAGTGCTACTATACCCCCTTGCAACACCAAACCACCACCCCTGAACCCCCTCTTTAGGTTCCGGATTATTCGAAAAAAAGAAGTTGAAAAACTACTTCTCTCCATCCAGGAAAACACTAGCACTGGATCTGATGGTCTTGAACCTAGGCTCTTGAAAGCAGCGGCCCCCTTTATAGCCTCTCCACTAACTAAAATCTTTAATATGTCCCTATGCCATGGTATAGTCCCAACTATATGGAAGACTGCAAAATCACTCCTATTCCAAAAAAGGAGATCAAAAGGAGATCAATAAGTATCATCCCATCGCTATACTCTCTGTCTTATGCAAGATCCTAGAAAAACTTGTTGCTATGCAAACGATTGAATACCTCCAAAAATATAAACTCCTTTCTAACTCCCAACATGGTTTCCGTAAAGGTCACAGTACCACCTCTGCCCTGCTAAAGTTGACCAATGACATCTACTCTTCCATGGACTTAGGCCTCCTGACTGGAGCAATTTTT
This sequence comes from Neoceratodus forsteri, assembly GCA_016271365.2. Lineage (NCBI taxonomy): Eukaryota > Metazoa > Chordata > Ceratodontiformes > Ceratodontidae > Neoceratodus > Neoceratodus forsteri. The sequence continues at coordinate 350,838,360 of CM028136.1, read as the reverse complement.
ATCGACCTAACCAAGGCTTTTGATCTGGTGAACCACTCACTCCTTCTTTCAAAACTTCAGTCTTTTGGTTTCTCCCCAGATACCATAGCCTGGTTTGAAAGCTACCTGACTGACAGGCAACAGGCTGTGGTCTTTAACTCAGCAACCTCGGATCTAGCACCGATCCATGTGGGAGTTCCCCAGGGGTCTATTCTTGGTCCTCTACTTTTCACAATCTTCATTGATGACATCCCCTCAATTGCACCAAACTGCTCATCTCTGCTCTATGCGGATGATCTGGTTATTTACCACAGTGCAAAAACTTCAACCTCCCTTCACCATCCTCGCTCGGATTTTGCGAGTATCCAGACCTGGCTCACTGCTAATAAACTCGTCCTCAACTCTAGCAAATCCTACTCATGTTGTTTGGCTCTCAGTCCAGACTGAAAGCAAATCTGAATCCACTTATCATCTTCTGTGCGGATAGCTCTCCTCCACGCCTCCACCAAATCCTTCAAATACCTTGGTGTCACCTGGATGAATCTCTTGACCTTGACCTCTTCATATCTCCACTATTTGTAAATCGGTAAATGCTAAATTGGGAAGTGCCTATCGCACCAGCTATGCCCTTACTTCACAAGCCAGACTAGCCGTGGCTCAAGGTTTCTTGCTACCAGCCCTAGCATATGGCTCGTCAATCTTCCTATCTGCATCCAAATCTTCACTTCATAAATGGGACAACACGTATAATAGCATCTGTCGCTATGCCGCCGCCTCTCCACGTTTCAAGCACCACTGCCACCTCTATAGGGACCTTAATTGGCTTAGCCCCTCTGCATATCGCCTTCAGACCTTTGGATCACTAATTGACTCGCCACCAGAACAGGTCTCCCATATCTCTTTCTTCTATACTGGAACTACAACCTTCTACACATGTATTACGATCAAATGATAAAGCCCATTTGCGAATCCTAAGGTGTAGAACTAATATGGGCACTCGTGCATTTGCCTATACTGCTCCTAAATACTGGAACTCTATTCCTCTCTCTATCCGTCAAACAAACACCCATGCGGTCTTTAAGAAACTACATCGGGAACACCTTCACACCTTACATCCCTGCACTTGTTTTAACCCACCTTGAATCCTCACTCATTCTTATCCTCTCCCCATCTCCTTCCTGTCCTCCCCTCTCTACCTTCCTCCTTAAGACCTTGTCTGCTTGGCTCTGTCTTCATTTCTTTCCTCCTCTCTCTCCCTCTCTACTTTTATGGCACTTACTGTCCTGAAGCTTATTATCCTCCCATGTTGAATTTTTGCTACCAATCATGCTTTTTCCCTGTATTTATTGTATCTTAAATTTCAGTTTTTATTATGTCACTGTACTTCTTACACACTGTTTTCATGTGAATTTGTACTGCAGTCATGTGCTGCGCTCACATGTTTATTGTTTGTCTGTAAACCGTTCTCTCCCGGGTCGTGCCTGAAAATAGGCATTGTTTGCCTAGTGCACTTACCCGGTCACCAAAAGCAAAATAAAAAATAAATAAATAAATAATAATGTGTTTTTAACAATAAGGTCTGTATTTCTAAAAGGAGGACCACACATTTTAATACATTCCAGTTTTATCACAATGATGAAAACCCTTTTGAACTATCGATATTATGAAGTCCTAAACAGAGTTTAGAAATTTTATTCCTTCTCCTCTGTTTGATACAAGATCTCAAACTGACATATTTGAAAGTTCCGCTAAGGGTACAACTTTTGCGCCTGCCATGCTGCAACAAATAGAAAGCATGCTGTAACCAGAGCCAACACGGCTGCTGCTACATTGTAATAAAGCTTGTTGAGCTCATGGCAGAGCAGTGCACCTTGCCCAAGAAGGCCACCGGAGTTCAGTACACATGCACGAGCAGTTGCACATGCACAAGTTCACTTCCGCACTTGCAGTGAGTGCACGCATGTGCATTGAGCTCCGGCAGTCATCTTGTCAATGGCGCACTGTTCCGCCATGAATTCAGTGTGCATGTGCAATAAGCGGAGGAAGTCAGACATGCGCACTGAGCTCTAGCAACCATGTTGGTCATGGCGGACTGTTCTGCCGTGAGCTCAGTGCACATGCACAATGAGCGGAGTGCTTTTGTGGACAGATTGTGCTGCAGCTCCAACTTTGTTCTGTGGTCAGTATCCAGTGAGTTGTTTTTAGAGATCATTGCAAGATGGCTGTAGAGCTCTGCCCACTGCAGCCATAAAAACAACTGTGCTAAAAATGTACTCATTCTCTTCTGGGAATAAATGCAGCTGAACATACAATAAATTACAGTAAACTAAGTAGCAGTGCAGTAGGATGTTTCTCTTTCATGGGTGCTTCAGTATGTACTGTATCAAATGCATGGAATCAATAGAACTTGTACTGACTTAGCAGTAATTATGAGTTGGGGGAATGAGAGATTTATTCAAAAGCAGTCATGCAAATGAACCTAAGTTTAAAGCAGAGTTTCAGATTCTTCTGTTTCCAAAGTACTGGATTTCCCAAAAAAGGTGACACATTTTTAAACTAGCATTTGTCAATGCCGAATGTTGTCTCATTGGCATTGGTAGTGCCAGAGCTAGAGATGCATAATAGGAATGGCAGTAAAGTTTTGAAGTGAACCCCACACCCACCCTGTAGAGAGCAGCAGGCACTGGGGGTGTGCCTTTGGGTCATCAGCTATAACGCTCATGCCATTGTACCTCACCCTACCCTGTAGACACTGACAAGTGTCGTGGTGTGCTTTGGGGTCTTTGGGCATTATACTTACCCCATTTCATAAGGAAATATGCTGACGTGGGTGCAGTATAGGAGAATGGGGTGAATTTTGTAGCCGAACAGTGCAAGGCACACCACGATGCCTGTCAGTGGCTGCAGGGTGGGGGTGGGGGTGGAATGGTGCAAACATTACATCCAATGATCCCAAGTCACACCCCTGGCACCTGTCAGTCTGTACTGGGTGGAGTGCTACAGTTGGAAACCCTAACACCATAGGCGTGTGGTGGTATTTTCACTCCAAATTTTCAACATGGGCTGTTTGTGAGCCCACCTCATTAAAAGCAGCACAATCAGTTTGTTAGCTGAAAGGTGGTTTTGCACAGCAGCTATGCCATTTTTGGCAACACAGGGACGAAAACACATTTTGGGCAGGATGTGGAGAATGGCAACTGTATTGTTTATAAGGAGGCATATAAAATGGCAACGTTGAAAATGTGGAGTGAAAATATGAAAAACTGGTGAAGTCATGAGCATGCATAGAAAGTGCACAACACACGTCCGTAATCCAATTTTTTTGGGGAGTTTGTCACATACATTTTTAACATAGGCATTTTAGGACCTCCCCTCATTAACAGTGGTGCTGTGATTTTGTTAATCTGTCCCAAAAGTTGTTTTCCCACAGCGACCACACCATTGTGTGCCACAGGTGCAGAAACACGTTTTGGGCAGGATGTGAAAAATGGCAGCTGTACTATTCATAAGGAGGTGTGAAAAAATGCCAGTGTTGAAAATCTGGCATGGAAATATTGCAAATTTGCGAAGTTACAAGGGTGCATGGAAACTGCTCAATGCATACCTGTAACACAGTCATTTTATGGACTTTCGGCACCAAATTTTCAACATAGGCATTTTAGGACCTCTACTCATGTACAGCATCACTGTCATTTCCTCAAACTGTCCCAAAAAGTGATTTCACACAGCGACCGCACTATTCTGCGCCGGACATGCGAAAAGACATTTCAGCCAGGATATGTAAAATGACAGCTGTACTGTTCATAAGGAGGTGTGGAAAAATGGCAAGTCTGAAAATCTGTAGTGAAAATATTACAAATTTGCTAACTTATGAGCGTGTGTGCAAACTGCACAATGCATGCTTGTAACTCAGTCATTTTATGAAGTATCGTCATGAAATTTTCAACATATGCATTTTAGAACCTCTGCTCATGAACAGTGTCACTGTCATTTTTGTAATCTGTCCCAAACACTGATTTCCCACAGCGGCTGCGCTATTCTGCGCCGGAAGTGCAAAAACACGTTTGGGCCAGGATTTGAAAAATGACAGCTGTACTGTTCACAAGGAGGTAAGGAAAAATGCCAATGTTGAAATCTGGCATGAAAATATTGCAAATTTGTGAAGTTACGAGCATGCGTAGCAACTGCGCAATGCACACTCATAAAGCAGCCATTTTTTGGACTTTTTCCACCAAATTCACAACATAGGCTTTTTGAAAGCCCACCTCATGAACACTGGCACTGTCATGTCATTAATTATTCTCAAAAGGTGATTCCGCACAGTGACCGCGAAATCACCTTTCCGGCTGAATAACGCCATGACAGTGGCAGAATTCATGAGGAGGGGTCCCAAAAAACCCCATGTTGAAAATTTGGTGCAAAAATTCCAAAAAATGCCCAAGATATGCATCAAAGTTGAAAAAACCCTATTTATACCATTATACAGCATTTCGTCGGTTCATGGTCGGCTTTGAAGAGTGCAGACCTGTTCCTGGTCCACTGAACATCATCGCGCCAGACTCCGGAGTGAAGTATGGGGTGAGGGGGGTGCACTGAGGAGGCATGGTGCACATAGGGTGGGCACAGGTTGTGGGGGGCAGGGAGATGCGAGGGACCATTTTCTTTTTCACAGCTTTAAAAAAAAAACATTGTGGGTCTTGTTTTTTTTTTTGAGGCATTTGGCATGCTGGGGTGGCTCCCAGCATTCCACCCAAGTCTTTTTGGGGGGATCTCTAGCCAAAGGATTGGGCACCCTGTCAGCACATACTGAGGGGACACGAGCCGAGGGGATTGGCACCCCGGCAAGCAACCAAAGGGTGGGGAGACACATTATGCTGACAGGGAGGGCTCCCATTGGCAAAATAAAAGGGACAGGGGATAAATGCCAATGAGGATTGGTCCCCTTGTTGGCAAAGGAAAACTGTTGGGGGTGTGTGCATGATGCCAAGGGGGATTGGCCACCCCTCAGCATACATTGTATATGTGAGGGGGCACATTATACTGATGGGGAGTGGGCTCTCCCATCAGCACATACTGAGGGGGCACACACGAGCTGAGGGGGATTGGGCACCCCCTCGGCAAGCAACTAAAGGGTGGTGGGACACATTATGCCAACAGGGAGTGGGCTCCCCATCAGCAAACTAAAAGGAGATAGGGGATAAATGCCGACGGGGATTGCGGCCCCCCGTCGGCAAAGGAAAACTGTTGGGGGGTGCGCATGATGCCGAGGGGGATTGGCCACCCCCTCGGCATACACTGTACATGTGAGGGGGCACATTATGCTGACGGGGAGGGGCCTCACGGGCATGGTGAGCCAGGCAACGGCAGCAGTCACTGCCGCCATGTTGCTCCACTTCAGGAGGCGGTTAGGTCACGCTCGCATGACAGCTTCGCCTCATTGCAGTGAAACTTTTCTTTGTTCTGGTGGCCATGTTTGGTATGCGTGAGGTCAGACCCTGCTGCTGGCTGATTGGGGAATGAGGGACGCACCTTCTGATGCATGCCCTGCATTCGCCCAACACTGGCCATGCCTCCAAATGTGCTACCACCACAAGATGTTGGCTGGCACGCAAGCTTGTGAGCCAACATAAAAAGGGGGTAGCGAGTCTTTGAATCCCAAAGGTGGAAAAACAAAAACTGGGCAACCTCCATTTTTGTAGGCAGATATGTCCACCATGGCTGATTTTTTTTCTTTTCCATTCATGCTTAGGCTTAATAAGTTCCTTAAGTACAAGCAGTGACAGGGTATTCCCACTGATTTGGTGGAGAAGAGAACTTGATGAGACAATGGTCTTCTTTCTTTCCTAATTTTGCATGCTCAGATCCCCTTAACATCAACACACAAACCTGAGTTTGCCACAGTTTGTGTAACAAAATAACTTTTGTGCCATTTATGGGGGCAAACTCTTGACTTCACATATGGGTTTGTAAGCAGTCTCCTGACTTTGCTGTCAGTTGCTAAAGGTTGATACTGTTGATCAATAGTATCTTACAAATAATGGTACATGTTATGAGCCTGATTCACAGATAAGGCCAACATACAGTATGAACATTGTTGCACATACTGCTCCATTCACTACTACTGCAGGAACAGGGGGCGGTCCTGGGCAGAGCAGGAAATGGAGCTTCATTTTGGAAGCCTAGGTTCAGCAGCAAATGGATCCCCTGTTACATTCAAGCAAGAGATAAAGGGATATGGCAGTCAGTCTCAAACTGCTGTATCTTCTTTCAAGGCAACCCACTTTTTTTCTAAAAAGAGACTGACATCGGCCAGCTCATCAGTGCAGCAGTAGGGCTACCACTTGTGATGCTAGTGACCCTGGTTCGGGACAGAGTCTGGACTGTCAGGAGTCAGCTTGGGGGGGTAGAGAATCCCATAGGACACTTTCCTTCTCCTGTGGGGGGATGCCAAGTCATGCTGTAGTGCCTCCTGCAAATGTGTGGCTGGTAGGGCATGCAGGACATGGGTGGGAGGAGTGGATCATGTTGCATATCGTGTGAGCATGCCAATGCACGCTCATGTCAGGTACATCAGTCCCAACTAGGCATGCACTACCCAACAGGTAGCTGGGTCAGGTAGTGTGGATATCGTCTATTTTTGGTTGGGTAGGATAGTTCAGATAATGTACTATCCAACCCAAAATAACAGTGTAATTCTCGGATCAGCTAGTCTGAAATGGATAACGAGTAATTAGCAGTGGTCCTCATCTCTCCTTCAGTTGGTAAAGAGTTAACAGTTTTAGTCAGATAAAAGAGAGACAAACCTAAATGCTGCAATGATTTGGTGTTTATTGTTTGTAGAGAGCTCATTGTATGTTGCATGGGATAGGGTGTTCTGAAACTTAGGAATGTTGGAACATTGAACTCCCTGCAAACAGTAAACACCAACCAGTGCAACATTTATTGTGTCTGTTTTTTTCCGATTGAAAACTGGTAACACTTTACCAACTGGAGCAGAGATGAGGCACACTATTAATCCCTATATTTAAACCTAGATTTTATTACATTTTCAACATATAACAATACATCAACAACAAACATGTACATCATGTGCATTTAGAGTGCCTTTTTGCATTCAGTCTGGAAGGGTATTAGTAATGTTGTAAATAGTACTACAAGCCTGCAGCAACATCACCAGTGATCAGTTTTGATTCATTAATAGAATCACACCCGAGCCCTGACATTTCTCCAGTACCTGAATGTTCAGAGGCCCTTGGTGAAGCCAGAAGAAATTCCACTGTGTGACCCTGTCTCCAGATAGCCTTTCATGATTGTATAAGGCATTTGTCTTAGAGCCAATGTTTGTACTGACTTTAAGAATGTTCAAGGCTGGCTCCATGGTACTGAGCAATGGGGGATCGCTCGGCACACTGGCAACAGAGGTTTGTGCCTCAATTCCAGACATCAGGAGCAGAGATCAGCAGGGTGAGGGTCAGAGTGTCCTATGGATGCTTACATTCTGGAGTGGTGGGGCAGTGCTGGACCCCTTTACTTGTGGTTCCTGGAGGTGGCTAATGGAGGCATTCCAGGTGGTATGGACCACCACACATTGCCAAACATCCCCATCCTGGGACACCTCACCACCCTGCCATGAAGGGCAAGAGGTGGGGGAACTCAGAGAGAAGGTAGGTCCTGAAGGAAGCCGGGTGACAGGGTTGGGAGGATCAGTGGGAAGAAGGGCCAGCCAGTGAGGGAGGAGGATAAACTGTGAAATACAAAAAGGACTGATGTCTTTCCCAGCCCTCCACAGCTTAGTGAAATTTCTGGAGACATTTGAGGGGACATCCAATTAGATATCAGAACATTGTGAGTTGTCACAGCAGGGTGCAGGAGTGTATTAACATCTGGGGTCCCATCCATGAATCCTCTGTGCCCTCCATGATGCCAAGCACACCTGTCTTTGGGAAAGTCATGGAGTATGGCCCCACTTATTGCCTGAATTCTAATCTGATCTGATCACCCAAGTGCCAGGGGCATGTAATGAATCTTGGGGAGAAGGGGGAATTTCTAGTGTGACGTGAGAAAAATATTTCTTCACAGAAAGAGTAGTTGATGCCTTGAATAGATTGCTAGCAGAAGTTGTTGAGGGTAAAACAGTGAGGGCTTCAAGCATGCATGGGATGCATGTGATAGACATGTGGTATATTAGACAGGACGCTGGGAGGTGGGAGGATCGATGGGGACAAGATAGAGTCTGCAGAGGCAGAATAGGTAGGGAACATCTGGGCAGAATATGTGAACTCAGCAGTCCTTTTTTGCCTTCAGTTTCTATGTTTCTATGTAAGTATTATAAGCTGGTGGAGTCGGACTGGGTTGAGGGCAAAAACCTGGGTGCTGGAGATTCTCTGCATGTGCAATTAGAGACAGCATGGGCTAGTGGTTACAGTACCAGCTTGGAAACCAGGAAACCACAGGTTGAATCCCTGATAGAGCCAAATGTGTACTGCATGTCCCTGAGCAAGTCACTTATCCCTTTAGTGGTAGTGCTCCAATCAAGCCAGCTGCACTAATGAATCGAGGCAGAACCCATGTGGAAATAATATTTTGTATTTCAGCTTGGCTATCTTTGGTAAATAAATTATAAAATAAAAATAAAATCAGGAGGGTGTGCCCTGTGCCACTCATATGTCCTATGCATGCACCTAAGCTGAGGGAGACAGAATAAGGGCAAACTATAACAGGTGTAAGAAAAACTATTACATCAAGATGGGTAATGATAGATAGATAGATAGATAGATAGATAGATAGATAGATAGATAGATAGATAGACAGATAGATAGATAGACAGACAGATAGACAGATAGATAGATATAGTGACAGTGTAAACACTACACTAGGAAACAAGAGGTTAACATCTTGTTTGAAGCTGAGGAAATGCAGGGAATACAACATGAACAGGCAAGGGGGGGTGCCTCCCAGGTGTTGCTAATTAGAGGGATTGCTAAAAGGCAGAGAGAATCCAGCAAGGAGTCAGTTAGAAGCTGGAAACTGCTGCAGGGAGGAGATACCCCTAGGCAGAGAACTCTACAAGATGGAGGGTGGAATGTAAGACAGGAATCAGAGCAGAAAGCCAAGGAGAATGGTTAATTATTGGATAGAGCCATTGGGGAGAAGTTGAAACCTGCTACTGAGAAAGAGACCATTTCTAGAGCAGAGAGTCCTGAGGTAAAGGATCAGCCTAACCAGCTGGGCCAAAAACAGTGAGTGGAATGTACTGTTAATAACAGCCTGCAAATAAGTCTAAAATGGAAACCTGTTTGTGTTTGATTTGAGACTGTGCATTTGAAACTGCTGACCCAAAAAACGTTTATGTTTGATTTGAGACTGTGCGTTCAAAACTACTAGCTCACAAACTGTTTATGTTTTGTTTGAGACTGTATATTGAAAAAACTGCTGGCCCACATAGGTGGTTCAAAGATTCCTTTTGTCAAGTCAGCCTGAAATAATTGTTTTGTGTTAACCTTTATGTTACCTGACTAGGCTGGAGAAGTTGAACTGCCTGATTATGCTTTTCTGGAGCAATAACTTACATTTTGAGCAATAAAAGTACATTTTCTTCTGTGAACTTTAAACCCAGCATGTTGCCTCTCCATCTGCCATAGGCCAGCTTGTCACATGTGGTGTCAGAGTGGGATTCGGACCCCTGCTGGAGTGAGCAGGACTAGTTACATTCTGGAAAAATGGATATGGAGAAATTGCTGAAGTTCCTTGTTGAACAACAACAGGCTTTCAGGCAGCTGGCTCAGCAGCAGCAGGAGGCACAACAATGGGCCCAACAAGCACAGCAACAACAGGTTCTCACCCAGCTGGCTCAGCAGTAGGAGGTGCAACAATGGGCCCAACATGCACAATAAGCACAACAGGAGGCACAACAGTTTCTTATACAGCTGGGGCAACAACAGCAGCTCCTGCAGTCTCTGGTGCATCAGCCACAACAAGATTCTACTGGTGAGGCTGGTCCAGCTATCATGGGGCCAGGGGTTCCTAGGATGAATGCCATGCTGACCAAAATGACATCTGAGGATGATCCCGAGGTCTTCCTGGTAATGTTTGAGTGAGCGGTGGAAGCTGCTGGATGGTCCAGACCCCAGTGGGCTGCCCGCCTTGCCCCCTGTCTGACTGGGGAAGCCCAAGCAGCCTATCGAGCTATGGACAGTACCACAGCCAGGGAGTACACAGAGGTGACAGCAGCAATTCTGGACTGCCTAGGCATCAATGCAGAACGTTACTGATGGAGGTTCCAGAGCTTCAGATTTGCAGCAGGTACATGACTTAGAGCAGTGGGACAACAATTGCGGGGACTGTGTTGGCATTGGCTAAAACCTGAAGGATGCAGTGGCCCCAAGGTGGCCAGGTTAATCATCTTGGAACAATTTCTAAACATTCTGCCCCCGGAAATTCAGAGTTGGGTCCACAAACAGAAGATCACCATGCTCGCAGAGGCCATGCAGATCTCAGAACAAGTGCTGGATGCTGCACTCTCCTCCCGCCACGTGAACCAGCTTACAAGGCCACCTGGGAAGATGGGAAATTGTCCCAGGAGCCAGACTGAAGGAATATTGGCTGGAACTGTGAAGGGACCTTGGGCATGTAGGGAGGGGGGTTATGGCCAAATAGGGGTCAGTCTCTGGGAAAGGTGACAACCCAGCAGCCCAGGGAGACATTTCCTGAGGGCCCGCTGCCTAAACCTGGAGGCTCACCCCATAGCCGAGACACAGGGGCAAGTTTCTCATGGAGACAGAAAGGTGACTTTGTGAAGAACTCCCCCCACATGGACTGTACCTTCATAGACTGAAAATTTGCAGATGTGTCTTCACTGTACAGTGGGGGTGGGGGCTCTGAATCCTGAGATTTTGTGATCTTTGTTGAGGAAGAAGGGATAGAGACAAAGGCTCTGGTGGACTCAGGAAGCCACCAGACCCTAGTTAGGGCAGCCCTTGTGAACCCTCGATGCTGGCAGGACCAGAACCCCATCCCTATCCAATGTGTGCATGGGGATGTAAAGGCTTACCCTGGTACTATGGTTACACTTACTCTTGGGGGGCCAAACAGAGACTATAAAGGTGGGAGTTGCCCTGGGGTTACCCTATCCGGTGTTACTGGGGAGAGATTGGAAATGGTTTGATGACCTATGGAAAGCAGACTTATCTTTGGTAATTACCTGGTCTCAGGGATATGAAGGGAGGGGGGCCAGCCACCTGCAGCTCGGGGAAGTTTTTCCTTTCCTGGACCCAGGGATTTTTAACGCCCAGACAAGAACCCACAAATCTAAGTGAGAATGTAGGGCAGCAAGGAAAGGGATCCCGAAGGGGCAAGTGCACAGGAGGGAGGTGAAACAAAGGTAAAAGTGGGTCCTGACCCTAACACTGACCACCTAACCAAAGTCCTGGAGGGCAATCCCTATCAGAGCAAGATGTGTTAAAGCACTGCCTGACATTGCCAAAGAACAACGGGACGATGGTATACTCAGCCAGGTATACACCCAGTTGGCTGTAAGGGAAGTGGAAGTGGTAGATGAGAATCGAGCAGCATGCTGTTCTCATTTTGAGTTCCAAGGGGGTATCCTGTATCAAGTTAGTAGTTAGTAAGGAGGCCCAGACAGGGGATACCCAGCATCAGTTGCTAATCCCTCAAGTCTTTCAAGGGGAATTACTATGCTTCACCCACTCTATTCCTATGGCAGAGCATGGTGGGATACAGAATACATTAGCCTGACTGTTGCCCCGATTCTTTTGGACGGGCTTCTATCAACATGTTAAAGATTATTGTGCATCTTGTCCCGAGTGCCAGTTAGTAGCTTCAAAGAACAGTCCAAGGGTCCCTTTAGTGCCCTTACCTGTTATGGAGGCACCTTTTGACTGGATTGGGGTTGATATAGTGGGACCCTTGAAAAGAGTGCAGAGGGGTACCAATACATTCTGGTGATTGTAGACTATGCTACCCAGTACCCCAAGGCCATCCTGTTATGAAACATTTCAGCTAAAACTGTAGCCAGGGAACTATTAAAGGTCTTTAGTCATATGGGAATACCAAAGGAAATGTTGGCTGACCAGGGAACTAACTTTATGTCCCCCACTCAAGAGGTTTGTACTTTATTGGGAATCAGCTCCATAAGGACCTCGATCTACCATCCCTAGATGGATGGCCTCATGGAGCGATTCAACAAAACCCTTAAAACAATGCTTTGAAAGTTCATAACCACTGAGGTTAGGGACTGGGACAAGTTACTTCTCTTACTGATGTTCGCAATGCGGGAGGTCCCTCAAGCTTCTACAGGGTTTGCTCCTTTTGAACTCCTCTATGGGCACCACCCACGAGGTGTTCTTGATGTAGTAAAGGAGATGTGGGAGAAACCCAACCCCAAGACAGAAAATGTGGTACAATATGTCCTGCAATTGAAGGAAAGATTAGATCAGATGGGGAAATTTGCCTGAGAAAATCTGATGAAGGCTCAACAAAGACAAGTGTAATACTATAATCAGGGAGCCCGATTGAGGGAATATAAACCAGGGGATCAGGTACTAGTTTTGTTGCTGAGCAGCCAGAATAAGCTTCTAGCCAAATGGAAGGGGCCTTACGAAGTTACCCGGAGGGTGGGCCTAGTTGACTATGAAGTTTGCCAGCCAGAGAGGTGAACAGAGATCCAGATCTACCATGTCAATTTGCTGAAATTCTGGAACCAGATGGATAGCCTATTGATTTCCCTTGAACCAGACATAGTGTGTCTGAGACCCCAAGTGATGGATGAGAATCTGGGGATACAAGTCCCAATGGGAGAACAGCTGTCTCACAAACAGAAACAGCAACTAGGAGAGTTGGTAAGCCAGTTTTTGGATGTTTTCTTCTTCCTCCCGAGGACAACCCAGATGATAGCTCATCATATAGAAACAGAGTCAGGGGAGAAGGTGTGGCAGTGAATGTATCACTTGCCAGAAGCCATATGAGACACTGTTAACAAAGAGTTATAGGACATGCTAGAGTTGGGGGTGATTGAGGAATCCAGCAGTGATTGGTGTAGCCCCATAGTGTTAGTACCAAAAGAAGGTGGGGCTACCCGCTTCTGTATTGATTTTCACAGGGTCAATGCCATCTCAAAGTTCAATGCCTACCCCATGCCCTGAGTAGATAAACTGTTGGATAGACTTGGGGATGCCAAGTACATCATGACTTTGGGCCTAATGAAAGGGTACTGGCAAATTCCTTTGACCTACCCCCTTTGGGCTATACCAGTTCTGTACCATGCCTTTTAGCTTACATAGGGCACCTGCAACCTTTCAAAGGCTCATGAATTGCTTGCTGTGACCCCATGCCCACTATGCAGCTGCTTACCTAGATGACATGGTGATACACAGCACTGATTGGGAGTCCCATGTATCCAAGGTGGCAGCGGTACTACAGTCCTTACGAGAAGCAGGGCTGACAGCCAATGCAGTGAAGTGTGCTTTGGCTAAAGCTGAAATGAAGTACTTATGGTACTGTATAGGCAATGGACAGGTGAGACCCTTGGTCAGTAAGGTCCAAGCTGTAGCTGAGTGCCCGATACCCACCACAAAAACCCAAGTGAGGGCCTTCTTAGGACTCGCTGGGTATTATTGCAGGTTTATACTGCACTTCTCCATCCTTGCTAGCCCCCTTACAGACCTCACCCGGAAATCTGCCCCCAGTAAGGTCCAATGGTCAGAGGAGTGTGACCAGGTCCTCACACAACTCAAAGTGATACTGTGCAGAGAGCCAGTTTTACTCAGTCTTGATTTCACCAAGACCTTTATCCTGCAGATGGATGCCTCTGAAGTTGGGCTAGGAGCCATGCTCTCCCATGAGTTTGAGGGGGAGGAACATCCTATCTTCTGCATCAGTCGGAAACTCTTTCCTTGGGAGAAAAACTATGCGGTGATAGAGACAGACTGTCTCACAGTCAAGTGGGCTGTGGACACCCTCCACTATTACCTGCATGGTTGGCAGTTTATCCTGATCACAGATCATGCCCCTCTGAGGTGACTACAGGTGATGAAGGATGACAACCCCCGCATCACCAGGTGGTACTTGGCCCTCGACCCATTTTCCTTTATGGTGCACAACTGGGCTGGGACACAGAATGGAAATGCGGACTTTCTGTCCCGGGAAGGGAATGGTCAGGGGCTGACCAACTGTGCCTTTGCACAAAGGGGAAGGTATGTGACAATGTAAACACTACACACTGGGAAACAAGAGGTTAACATCTTGTTTTGTTTTTATATGACTTTCTTTCTGGCCCTCCAGTTTGGAACTCTCTCAGGCCACTGCTCTTGACGACTCACTCTACCACCCGCTGTGTTCTCCCACCATCTTCAAGTTCATCACGGTTCCCCGGGTTGGGGGACAGCAACCCGGGGAGACCACAGGGAGCAGTGGTGGGGAACCAGCATTGCGAGTGTGGCAGTGGCACTGGCAGGGCCATCACCTATCCAAGCTGGAGGGGTATTTCTCTCCTTCTCCTCCTGTAGATGCCCAGAGCCCCCCCATGCATGGTGCACATCTGACGCTGGTGCACGGCAACTATGCCTGTGTCAGCCATGCTCCCTTATGAGCAGCTCTAGCACTCTTTAGTGCTCCTGGTCTCCACCACAGGCTGCCAGAGTGCCAAGCAATACCATACCCTCCCCCCAGTAGAGGAGAGCAGCCCTGCAGGCACTCAATCCATCTCCCTCCCTTCTAACCCTCAACACCTGAGCTCACTCCCGAACTTGGGTTGCCAGCGTGGCACAAGGTGTGGTGTCCTGCACCTCAACCCTCAGCACTACTGGGCTGGTGTAACAGCTTGTTTGCAGCTGAGGAAATGCAGGGAATGCAACATGAACAGGCAAGGGGGTACCTCTCCAGGTGTTGCTAATTAGAGGGATTGCTAAAAGGCAGAGAATCCAGCAAAGAGTCAGTTAGAAGCTGGAAAATGCTGCAGGAAGGAGATACTCCTAGGCAGAGAACCCTGCAAGATGGAGGGTGGAATGTAAGACTGGAACCTGAGCACAAAGCCAAGGAGAGTGGTAAATTATTGGAGAGAGCCTTTGGGGAGAAGCTGAAACCTGCTGCTGAGAAAGAGACCATTTCTAGAGCAGAGAGTCCTGAGGTAAAGGATCAGCCTAGCCAGCTGGGCCAAAAAACAGTGAGTGGAATGTATTGTTTGTTTTTTTTTTTCAAATCAAAGTTTATTATTTTACACACAAAAAGAACAGATCCAATCATGATAATTTGGATTGTAAATGAAACTAGAGACAGTTCTTCACTGCATACACTGGAGCTGTTCTCCCCCCAAACCCATTCCCCACCCCCATACTAAAACCCCCCTCCCCAATCAGCACAGCAAAAACTTATCAGATGGATAATCAAACTCTAACTTTGATAGTAGCATAAAATATGCTAAATGGTAAGCAGCGCATGAAAAGGTTCCCAAATTTTCATATATCTATTCATCCTGCTACTTAGACTTGCCACCATTTTTTCTATCCTGAGATTGGCCAATAATTCTTTAAGCCATTCTGAATACAAAATATCTCCATCATCTTTCCAGTGATGGAGAATAACCTTCTTTACCGATAGGGAAATCAGTGCCATATAATATCATCTTGAGATTACTGGAATGAGGGTATAATCACCTAAAAGGCATACCCTCCGGAGTGAAGATATCAGAGAGGCCCAATAAGGGATCCATCCTCCCTTGAATGTCCTTCCAGAGGGTAGAGACTTTAGGACACGCCCAAAATATGTGATCGAGCCAGCCCTCTGCCTGCTTACAATGAAAGCAAGTGGGCGAATCAATAAGACCATACTTATATAATTTTTGGGGAGTATAATATATGTTATGTAGAATGTGAAACTGTGTAAGCCGTAATCTAGCCTGAGCAATGTATTTATGACAATTCGACCACAATACTGTCCAATCCATCTCCAGATCAGGGAACCATAAAGCCCAATATCTCTCCGGTGCAAAGATTGCTGGATATTTATAATTGTATAACATTTTATAGATATTGGATACAGAATGAGGCCTGCCAGACATAAGCGAGAGTTCATCCAAGAGAGTTCTCATACTTCTTTGGGGCGGGCTCGGCCCAAACACCTTTATTATTTAATGTTTTAACTGAAAAACTTTAAAGATAAGTTTACTAGGAATGTTGAAATTATTTAGTATTTCAACAATTGAAAGCCAAGAATTGTCCAGGGTAACAAACTGAGAGAGCTTAGCATCTTCCAACTGAGGAAGCCACTTAGGCGAGATTGGCTTATTACCTAGTTTTAAATTAGGGTTACCCCCAATAGGTTGAGCTAAATCTAAAGTATGATTATATTCCATAAATAGGCTTATCTGGGAGTGCACTCTAACTGATGTCGCAATGGGGGTTGACTTCAAAAGTACAGGGGAGGGCACCCAGCCTGACATGAAGCAGCGACGCTGGTGAGAGACCACTCTCTTTAATTAGAGATAGCTCAATTTTGATCCAGATAGGCACAAAAACAGCGGAATTCATTTCTCCCATCTGTTCCACCCCTCTCACGTATTTTGCCATGTGACTCGCCCAGTAATAAAAGATCAAATGCGGAAGACGGAGACCCCCTTTATCCTTGGGAGCTGCCAGCTTGTAAAATGCAATGTTGTCTATTAGCCCAAATAAATTTTGTTATCGGGCCATTGATTTTATGGAACCAGGTAATAGGCATCCAGTTATTAAGCAAATACAAAGGGTAAAAAAAATCCTAGGAAAAACATTCATTTTAATTAAATTCACTCGGCCCCAAAGCGAAATAGATAATTTGGCCCACCTGTCTAAATCTGCACCTACAATATTTACTAGGGCATCCAAGTTCAGCTTTTGAAGTGAGGTTGGGTTTCTGGTGACTTGAATGCCCAAGTATCTTAAAGAGTCTGGTGCCCAGGACATACCTGTCTCTGCAATACTTGATTTAATCACTTTATAGTTCAGCGGAAAAACAAGAGACTTGTCAATATTTAATTTGTAATTCGAAAAATTGGAAAATTCTTCTATAATAGATAACATGGCAGGTATAGAGTTATCCGGGTGCGATAACTGTAGTAATAGGTCGTCGGCATAAGCCGATACTGTAACCTCATGTCCCTGAATAGTAATTCCTTGAATCATCGGTGACAATTTTAAACGGCGCGAATAAGGCGCTCTAAATATAAATTAAAAAGTAAAGGTGATAGTGGGCAACCTTGTCTGATTCCTGAGTGCAACATAAATCTTTCTGATATAACCCCGTTAGCCATTACTTGAGCCGAAGGGGTGTTATAAAGGGCTTTAACCCAATTTTGAAAACGCTCAGGAAATTTATAAGCATTAAGGGCCCTAAATAAGAAGTTCCAGTCTACCCTGTTAAATGCCTTCTCAGCATCCAGAGAAACCAAAACAGCTGGAAATAAAGCATCCCTGGATGCCGAAAGGATGTGCAACAGGATTCGGAGGTAGTCCACTGAAGAGTGCCCTTTCATGAATCCCACTTGTTCAGGACCAATAAGATTGGGCAACACTGATGTCACATGATCCGCTAACATTTTAGCTAATATCTTGATGTCCTGATTCATCAGGGATATTGGGCAATAACTCGTGGGTAATTCTGGATTCTTCCCCGGTTTCAATATTAGAACTATTAAAGCCTCCCATAAGGTAGGATCCACAGGAGCACCTGATAGAATATACTGAAATAAAGGAAGTAACAAAGGTAATAACTGCTCTTGAAAAACTTTATAAAAGTTAGCGAAGAAACCATCTGGGCCAGGTGATTTATCTGAGGGTAAGTTTTTAGTAACCCCGAAAATTTCTTCAGATGATATTGGGGACATTAGCCATTCCTGCAGAGGCTTTGAAAGTGAGGATAAACCGGATGCCCCTAAGTAACTGTCTAGGCAGTCTTCAGATACTGGCTTTACCTTAGGGTTGTATAGATTTATATAGTACTGCTGGAATTCCAGGACTATATCCTCCAGAGATGTCTTTAGAACACCATCTAACTGGGAGCGGATTGACGGAATATATCTATTCTCTTCCAATTGTTTAATCCGGAGTGCCAATAATCTACCCGCTTTCTCTCCCTGATCTGAATAATTTGCCTTAGCTTTCAGAATAGCGAATTCAGCTTTATCCCTTAGAATTTCCAAATAATCCTTATTTAATTTAACCAGTTCCTGCTGTGTTAATTCCGAAAAATTATGGGAAAGCAGTGATTCCTTTGAACGGATTTGTTCAAGAAGAGAAATTAGCTCCCTGTCTTTTTCCTTTTTTCTGTGTGTAGCAATACTGATTAATACGCCCCTAATGAAGGCTTTAAAAGCACCCCATATTAAGTCTGGTCTGGAGATGGACTGAAAGTTAGTTTCAATAAAATGTTCTATGTGTTTACTAATAATTTTAACTATACGGGCATCTTTTAACATTTGATTATTGATCTTCCACCGGGAAGATTTCTTAGGAAGAGATGAAAGGGCAAGCTGACATGTTACCAGCGCATGGTCGGAGGGTGGTCCCGACTGTATAGAGGCTTCTATTACTCCTGGAAGAAAAGTTTTGGAAAGAAAGATATAATCAATACGTGTAGCTGTTTTATGTACTGGCAACAGAAAAGTAAATTCCTTCTCCGAGGGGTGTAATACTCTCCAAACATCACATAGAGCATAATGTTCTATGAGTTCTTGGAAGGTCCTTTGAGCAGGAGAGTGGCCTCTCCTCTGAGGAGAAGAGTGATCCATTAATGGATCCATAATGGTGTTTATAACCCCCCCAATGATAATTGGTAAGGAGATAAAAGGGTATAGGAGTTCAATTAGCTGCATAAAAAAGTCAGGGGAATCTACATTAGGCCCATAAAGAGTTCCCAGGAGAATCTCGGTGGCATATAAAATACAATGAATAAACAAAAACTGGCCCTGCGGGTCCTTAAGCACCTGCTTAGGAACGAAAGGAATTTTTCTGTTAATTAGGATCAATACCTCTGCCCTATTAGTAGCAACCCCTGCAGAAAATACATAATTAATCTGCTGCCTTCTCATGCAGTTTGTTTCTGAGTCCAATAAATGTGATTCTTGTATTAAAGCAATGTCTATAGACAACAGGGCAAGGTGCTTAAGAACTTTAAATTGTTTCACATGCTGTCTCAATCCTTTAACATTCCATGTTGCAATTTTTATAACATTAGCCATTATTACACGTTCCTTATAATATAACTTGAACAGGTAATAAACTCCCAAGATTACTCAGTCCTGAGAAACCTGCAAGAGCTGTGCTGATTCCCATCCCCCAAACCCCACTTAACCCCCCTTCCTCCAACCAGATTGAAATAAGAACACTAAACTACCAACCCCCCCGTCCAATCTATTACAGGTTTCGCTCTGCAGCATACCAATACCTTTGCTCCCTCCCCCCAGCCACCCTTAGGTAACCCTCAACTTAAATATGACAGTAATGGGCGAGGCATATACATTCTAAACATCCTTCAGAATAAGTTCTAGAACTAATGCAATCCAAAGAGAGTCTGTATAGACTTGCTTCAAACCGATCCCAAATGAGTATATCCCTCTCAAAATTGAGTTTTAATGCTGTGGTTCCTTTTATAGTTTAAAGATCCCCAACAAAATAATACATATTGGATTAATCTGCCTACAGCCCCTTAAAAGTTGAATTTCAAATTAAATCCATTATGTGCCCCATATACGTAGTATCAGAATGCTATATAGAAGTATAACATAATCTGCTGACTCCCTCTAGCGATCGCAGTGAGCAAATCCGACAATGCTCCCTTACCTCGGGAGCTAAAAGGAACTATGATTTTAACTTTGAAGCTTAACCTAATTTTTCTTTCAGTCCAACCCCTTTTAATCTCTATTGGCATTATCCTGCCTATTTTGGTGTGTTCTGTCCGAAAACTGGGAAGCCCACTTGGGGAACGCACTGGCAATTCTTCAGCAATCGCTTCTGTTTCTAAAGAAAAAGGTGCAAAGCTCTGAGTGTGCCTTCCCAACCGGTATATTGTGATGTGATCTTTAATTTTAAAGTTAAGAATCAGGGCTACTTATACTGCGAACTTGCTTAGTATAATTGCAGTCCCTTAAAGATTGACTTTGGGAGAAAAACTTATTTGGTATCCCATACAGTTAATTTGACACAGTACAGATAACTATCAACAAAAAATTGAGTTTTAATGCTGTGGTTCCTTTTATAGTTTAATGATCCCCAACAAGATAATACATGCTGGATTAATGTACCTACTGCCCCTTAAAAGTTGAATTTCAAATTAAATCCATTATGTGCCCCATATACGTAGTATCAGAATGCTATATAGAAGTATAACATAATCTGCTGACTCCCTCTAGCGATCGCAGTAAACAATACCAACAGTGCTCCCTTACCTCGGGAGCTAGAAGGAAATCTGATTTTTTACTTTGAAGCTTAACCTAATTTTTCTTTCAATCCAACGCTTTTTGACCTCCAATGGTGTTATCCTGCCTGCCTTGGTGTGATCTGTCTGAAAACCAGGAAGCCAACTTGGGGAACCCACTAGTATTTCTTCAGTACTTGCTTTTGTTTTTAAAGAGAAATATGCAAAGCTCTGAAGCTGTCTTCCCAACCAGAATATTGTGATGTAATCTTTAATTAAAAAAAAAAAAAACTAAGAATCAGGGCTATTTATACTACAAACTGGCTTGATATAATTGCATTCCCTTAAAGATTAACTTCGGGAGAAAAGTCAATTTTAACACAGTACAAATGACTATCAACTAGTCTGCTGTTCCCCTCTAAAAGTGAGCATAAACAAAACAAACTATATTCCCTTCCTACATCGGGAATGAAACACTAAATAAGTCCTTTGTTTAAAGGATTTACACAGTTTGTTAGTTCAGGTCAAACCCTTTTGATCTCAGATAATGCTTGCATGCCTCTTTTGCTTTTGCTCTACTGAGGAAATAGGAAGCGAGTGGGGGGTACCAGCTGACATTACTTCGGCAAGCTTTTTCCTTTCTAAATAAAAAGTGGTAAATTTCTAAAGCTGATTTCCCAGCCAGAGCACTATAAGATGCTTTTAGATTCAGAATTGGCAATAGATGTAACTCAGACTTCACGGAGCAACTCAGGGAGCAATTCCTTCAAGCCAATGCGAGCCGCCTCTGGGTTACTGAAGCTGTGCCAGACACCCAAAATAAGGACTTGTAAATGAGCCGGGTACAGCATCTTGAATCAAATTCCAGCTGCTATTAGCTTTGTTACATAGGGATGAAAAGCAGAGTGTTGCTGCCTGACCGTGGCCAGGAGATCCTGGGCCACTCTTACTTTTCTGCCCTCCCAGGTGATACCTTGCGCTTCTCTGGCTTTCTTCAAGAAATGCTGGCATTCGAGGTAATTGAGAAACCTGAAGATCAGGGGTCTCGGTGGAAATCCAGATGGGGGAGGTGGTCTAAGGGCCCTGTGTGCCCTCTCTATAGCATACTTAGCCCCAAAAGGCGAGGGACCAGCAACACGCTCCACAAATTTCTGGATGAAAATAACCTCATCGTGCCCCTCTTCGGCCTCAGGTAATCCTATCAGGACTGCATTATTTCTTCTACTTCGACCCTCAAGGTCCTCCAGCTTAGCTTCCATCTTAGTGATCTTCTGTCTCGTAGCTACCAACTCTGGCTCTATTTTACCAATTCTTTTTTCCAAGGAGTGGACTTTAACTTCAGAATCCGAGGTTCGTCACGATACTTCGTCCAAAATAGACGATAACGCTCTAATTTCAGCTGTCAAAGACGTGAGCTCCTCCTTGAAGGGCCTGAATTCAGCTAGAAACCTAGCCAGGGTTAACGGCTCTTGCTCAGCTGCACTAGCAGTTACCTCACCAGGGTCAGCTGCACTTGTGGGTCTAGGCTTCTTAGGGCCTTTCTCGGGGGTGGTAGGCGGCGTTCTTTTAGGCAAGTTTTTCTTCATTTCAACTTCCATTCGGACTAACGTGCAGACTCGAAGCGTGACAAGCCTTTTAGATGTCTTTCCTCCCCCTTTTCCAAGAATTTACTTTGCTCTAAACGTAAAAATAAACGTAAATAGCGATCGGGTGGCTGGAGCAAACGAGAGAAGCCTGCAATCGGTACTTACATCACGTGACCTCTACCTGGAATGTATTGTTAATAACAGCCTGCAAATAAGGCTAAAAGGGAAAACTGTTTGTGTTTGATTTGAGACTGTGCATTCAAAACTGCTGACCCACAAACCGTTTATGTTTGATTTGAGACTGTGCATTCAAAACTGCTGTCCCACAAACCGTTTATGTTTTATTTGAGACTTTATATTGAAAAAACTGCTGGCCCACACAGGTGGTTCAAAGATTCTTTTTGTCAAGTCAGAATGAAAGAACTGTTTTGTGTTAACCTTTATGTTACCTGACCAGGCTGGAGAAGTTGAACTGCCTGATTATGCTTTTCTGGAGCAATAACTTACATTTGGAGCAATAAAAGTACATTTTCTTCTGCAAACTTTAAACCCAACATGTTGCCTCTCCATCTACCATAGGTCAGCTTGTCACATATATATATATATATATATATATATATATATACTGTATATATATATATAAAATAATTCCAGGTTCTTTTGCCAACTGAAGGGAGTATTTGCTGGTGCTGCTGAACCAGAGGAGTTAGTCGTGGGCAGGACAGCCTGCCTGAGAGAGGACAACTATGAAAGGCCCTTTTACATGATCTGCTCTCCACCGCTGCAAGTAGTGCAGAGCAACTAGAACATTACCTTGCTAGCCATGTGAAACTGAGCCTCACTGTATCCAAGTGTAGCATTCGCTGTCCTGGTGTATCCTGAATTCCTGGGTTCACCATTGTGGTTTTCTGTTTTGCACTGCATCCTCCTGTTGTATAATCACAGCACAACGCTCACATCAGTGCAGCCCCTCATGCAAGTCTTGGGTTCTTGGACAGCAGCAAAGCTAACAAAAATACCAAAAAAGCCATGAGACCGCTGCAAGGCTGTTGTGTATAAAACCAAAATGCAGCAGTGTAGATGGAGCAGAGCGAGTAGTGGGAAACCACAGCACTTTGAGTAACAGCTCCAAGTAAAAAGGCCTATAATAATAATTATACAATGGCAAGAGAATTTCCAGGACTCTGATTAGTCAGTGTGTGCTTGTTGCGTGAGGTTATCTGAGCACAACCTCACAGCATCAAGTCCAAACATACAGATGACTGCATGCCAGACAAAATAACCAATCACAGCATTACTTACCTAAAGAGTTTGATGCCTTATAATTGAAGTACAGAAGCACAAGCTTAGTTTCATATAAAAACCGTATTTGCTTATATTGTGGGGGGCAAGCATTTTTGTCATGGCTAAAACATTTCATAGGCAGAAAACAAGTGTCAAAACATCTCCTTTATGGTGTGGATAGATCTCATTTATAGTATCAGTTTTACAGTTTTATCTTTTATGAGGAAACACACCACATATGAATGCACTGCACCTTGGGTATGCAAATACCCAATTACATGGTATTGCATAACACACTACAGTGATATCAGACAATTGGTTATTTGTACACCCATGATGCAATGCTTTCACATGGGGAGTGTTTCCTCAAAAAAAAAATTCAATCAAAAAATAAAACTGTACAACTGTTACTATAAAATAGATGTCCCTACACATAAAAGGGATGTTCCAACAGTTGTTCTCTGCCTAATAGCCATATACATGTGCTCATTTGTGTCCTCACAATATTAATAAATAAGAGCCATTGTATAATAGCAATAATGCACTCTAGACTGTGGGTCATGCTGGGTTAGCTGCACTTCTGGGGTGTTGGATGCACTTGGGCTGTGGCCTTGGGCTCAACCACCCAAGGTGTGAGGTTATCCCAGCACGACCCACACACATTCTTCTGCATTATTGCTTAAGTACTCTCAGCCATAATGTAAATGACAGATAAACAGGGTCGAAGAATAGAGTAACACATGTGCTCACACCCCACAACCTTAGTGACTCAGCTGTTCTTCCCCCTTACTCCAGTGGACCCTAACAGTTTTGTTTCTTTTGAGAAATGGAACCCACACAACCTGCTTCTCAGCAAGAGCCTCACTCAGCCACTGCTGGTTCCTGCATGTTCCCAGGCCCCTAAATGGCATAAGTTGGACTTGCCACCAAGCCCCAATGCAGAGTCCTTAATCCTGATATGATTCATCACCAAGCTTACCTCCATCAAGTTAATTGTTGCAGCTAGTGCGGGCAATCTCAAGGAAGTCAAACAGCCCCTCGATTTCTTGGCCCACCATATCAACAATGTTTAAGCCTGGTAAGCTCCCTGGAAGACAGCATGGCCAAAAAAGATTGTGAGTTGGTGGAGCTCCGCTGCAAAGTTCAGTGCTTTGAAAACAAACTAGACGACTTGGAAAACCACAAGGCACAACAGCTTGCTACTTGTGGGCACTGCAGAATATGCTAGGGGAAAGACCTCATTGCCTTTCTCAACCAGCTTTTCTTTCAAACTGTGAGACCAGTAGACCAAGGCACCTCCTACCTGCTCAAACGGGCACACAGGGCCCTCCATCCACTACCACCACAGGGAGAGTGGCCTCAGGCACTTATCTGCAAATTCCACTACTATCAGGATAAACTTAAAAGACAGCAGGCTTCAAGAGCTCAAGCCTCCTGCTACTGAAATGGGAACTGCTATTTTATTTTCAATGACATCAGCCAAGCAGTTCACAAGAAGAAAAGAGCATACAAAGATATTAAAGCCAAGCTCCATGCTAGACTTGTCAAATTTCAAATTTTATTCACAGCCCGGCTGATTGTGTTATTGCCCTCTGGTACTCACAACTCTGACTCAGCTACAGCTGCCTCCCAACAGTTGTTGACTCTCCTGACTAAGCTTTTCTCCAGCCAGCCTGCATTGCCACCACCCTATGCCATTGACTCTTAGTCACAGGGTCAGATTTCTCCCATTTTTTTCCCCTTCCATATCATGATGATTGGAAACAGGGGTGAATAGTTGACTGCTCTAAGGACTGGGGCAATTCCTGATGTCAGAACTGGGGCCTCGAATGCTAAGACATTCTTTTCATTGTGTTGGCTGGCTTCCAATGCCTTGAAACCTGGCCACTCATGCGCTCCTTTTGGGAGCCCAGCTTGCCTTACATATGGAGCCATACTAATAGTCTACTGCAATGGTACTGTTGTCTAGCTTCCTCCTATTGGCTTACCTCTTCCTGCCTTTTGCTGGGCAGACACCATGCTCCTAGTGTGCTTCATCAATCTGCCTCTCATTAGACATCAGCAGTTCTTCCATCCCCAAAGCACTACTAAGATCGCTGCTGGACATGGAAGCAGGTAGGGGCACATTTCACCTATTGCAGGCTGCAGCCACATCTTCCAAGTCTCGCCTCTGGCATTTGGGTAGCTTCTAGCACATTACCCAATTGGTGGCTGTGACATGTTGCCCTGGGTAGCACGTAAAATGGGTGAATCAAAAATGGTGACCGAAAATACTGTGATGGAAATAACGGTGACTGGAAATACGGTGACAGAAAAAATGGTGACCAACCAGAATAAGCAACCGGTGGCTTTCACCCCCTCCCCAAGTTTTGCCCCCCCCCCGAGTTTATAATCAATAGAAAGGGGGACATGGGGAGCAAAGCCCCCCACATCAGGGGGAGGGGAGCAAAGCCTCCAAGAATACATGAAACAGTCTGCTCACCCTTTCTGTCATCACCCTATATTGCTAGTCACTCTTTTGTTCCCCAACATTTTTGCCTCACTGTATTTACAGTCACCATTATTGATTCACCCATATTACGAGGAACCATCACCCTGGTAACATGGGTGGGACAAGCATTTGGTGTTGATCTCACTTCTAAGAAAGCCAGCATTGCAATTTTAATAGCCATACATACTCCATTCCACTTCCTATACCTTATTTCTGATCCCCACAGGAGGTTTCTTCTGTCAAAAAGCATATTAGTTAGGACCGCAGCTGTCCTGGCCAACATTTATGGCTCTAATCACTGTGACCCTTCCTTCTTCACCACCCTACTCACCCACTTAAATGAGTGGTCACAAGGGCGAGATTGGAATGTTCTGATGGACACAGACCTGGACAGATCACCCACTTCTAAAGAAGGCCTCTCCCCTGATCAGCAGGCCCTGAGGGACCTCATGGATAGCCTTTTTTGCATGGACCTGTGAAGAGTACTAAACCCTACTGTCCAGAATTTTACTTTTCACTCCATCCACCACAGCACCTGGTAATGCTTAGATTATTTCCTCATCAGCTCCCACATTATACCCGGCTTGCAAACCATTTAGATTATCCCACAGGTTATCTCCAACCACTCACTGGTTTGTCTGTCTCTGACATTGGATGAAGAATCTAAGTGTGATGGGACCTGGAGATTGAATAATCACCTGCTGCAGGACCCAAAAATCCTAGACTTCCTCAGACACTTTACCACCACCGTTTTCTATGAGAATGTGGGCACAATCATTAACATTGCCACCCCTTGAACACCTACAAATGTGCTATCTGGGGGGAGCTGATCTGGCTCTCTACAAAGCAAAAAATGCAAACAATCACAGGCCTTGGCACTCCTTACTCAGATATGGGAGATTGAAAAATCCTTTTCGGGGTTCACCTCTCCGGAGATCTTTAGGGAATTGGACATCCTTTGTGAAATATAACCTGAACTTAATAGAGATCAGGCAGAATTGGCCCTATTTAGAATCAAAACTTTGTACGTTACACAAGAGAAGAAAGCCAGAAAGCTTCTCAACTCATGCCTTCGGCAACAGGAAACACAGCATACCATTTTGTCCTTAGTGGACCCTGACACAGGACAAGTTCTTACAGACCCTAGGTGTATTGCCCACATGTTCCAAACCTATTACTCTCAACTATACAATCCCCTGCTCCTGTCAGCCTACCTGGAAGATATTGACACATACTTGTTCTCTGTTCCACTCCCCACCCTTCCGCTAGACCAACAAGAATTCTTGGACCTTCCAATTACGACTCAGAAAATCCAACAAGCCATTGCCACCTCATCTTCTGACAAAGCCCCTGGCCCTGATGGTTCCTTCACCAATTTTTACAAAGGTGTTCTGGCCGAGATCTCAGCTCCCTTACGCACCATGCATGTAGAGGACCACCAGACTTACACCATGACTGCTCTCCTTCAGCAAGCTACTGTATGTGTGTTGGCTAAGTCTGCGAAGGATGCTACCCAAGTACAAAACTATTGTTCTATTTCCCTGCTCAATACAGATCTAAACATCTTGGTGAAACTGTTAGCTACCAGGTTGCAGTGGGTTGGGACAAACCTCACTGGCTCAGAGCAGGTTGGGTTCATCAGCAGCAGAATGTCTTATGGCCACCTGCAAAAATTATTCCACCTTATCTTGGCATCTAGGGAGTAGGGATCCTTGTGGTCCTTGCCTCCTTGGATTCTGAGAAGGCATTTGATCAGGTCTTTTGACTGTACCTAGTCCACGTCCTGGAACATTATGGGTTCCCCTCTGCCTACATACAATGAATCTGCTTGCTATATTCTGGCCCTTTGGCCAGGGTCTATTAAAATAGGGTCCTGTCCTCTGACTTCCCTCTGCCCAATGGAACTTGAAAAGGATGCCCCTTTCCCCTTTTCTTTTTAATTTGTGTCTGGAAGCCCTTCTAATCAAACTTGACTTCCTCAATTCCATTGGGGCATTCCTATTGGGGGGAAAGGAATACAAAGCCTCCCTTTATGCTGATGACATCCTGCTACACCTTCAGAACACTTTCACCTCCCTCAAGGCCATCCTTCATGAAATCTATGATTTTGGTAACTTTCTTTTTACAAGCTTAATGTTTCTAAGTCTATGGTTCTCCTCAAACACAAAGTCTGCAGACAAGATCTGGCTCCCCTCGGTCTAACTTGGAGCCCCTCTTCCCTTTTGTACCTGGGCATTTGCCCTTTTGGCACTATCTAATCATGGAAAATTGCATGACTGACCCTGCTGTCCGTGCTCAAACAAGATCTCCATCAATGGGCTTCCCTCTCCCTTACACTGTGGTGCAGGATCAACATTATCAAAAATAAATGACTTCACCCACCTCTTATATCCTTTAATATGCTCACCATTCAGTTTCCCCTTAATTGTTTTTCATGCTCTCCATGGGATTATCTCTTCCTTCCTTTTGCAAGGTAGGTATCCCAGATGTGCTTACACCAAACTGGCAGCTCTCAAATCAGAAGGTGGCCTTGACCTCCCTAATTTCCTAGTCTACTACCACACAGCTCAAGATGTGCAATACCTTTGCTG
This sequence comes from Neoceratodus forsteri, assembly GCA_016271365.2. NCBI lineage: Eukaryota > Metazoa > Chordata > Ceratodontiformes > Ceratodontidae > Neoceratodus > Neoceratodus forsteri. Next base: position 350,810,029 of record CM028136.1, on the reverse strand, counting down.
GGGCCCCCCCTTTACTCAAGATACCTCCTCAATTGCTTACCATAGAAGGAGATTTCTGTGCTCAACATGGCCTTACACTTCCCTCTTTGTTCCACACAAAGGTGGCCTCCCTGTCTAAGAACATCAAAGATACCCCATCGCTGCTTTTCTCACTGTTCATGCTGAATTGGCATGACTTGTCAATACCTCTTTGGTGGCATCATTGACACAACGTCTTTGGCATAAACACAATTTTTGCATTGATAGGAACCCTTTACATCAGCCAGATTGGAGGTAAGTGGCCCGTCCACTCCTGACAACCTCTTTCATGATAGTAATTGGGCCACTTTTGCCCAGCTCCAAGCCAGTACCCAGTTAGATTAGTTTAATAGCACCAGTCAAGAGAGTGCTAGTCCCTGTGGTGCTATCACAGACAGCAAGTGGGGATTTACAGTGCTTGCTATATGCACTACCCTGGTCGCTGTCCATGGTGCTGCCACAGGAGATGGGAAGCAGAATACCAGGGTTGGCTCAGCTGCTCCCATGGAATCAGGGGCTGGGGCATGGAGTAACTCAGCTGTGAAGCAGTGGAGACCAGGGTTCTAACCCTGGTCTCCTGACAGTTTGGCAGATTGGGACTTTTTTTTTTTACAAGGGGCCATGGAAACAGTATTCCATGGCCCCACAAATTTCATCTTGCCCATTATCTGCTCCCTCCAGAGTTGGTATATATTAGTCTGGGGGGGTGCAAAGGGTACAGTCTCCCTTGTGGGGGGTGCAGGGGCAAAGCCCCCTGCAAAAATAAAAGTGATGCCATTTTTGCCATGCTGTTCTTGTCAATGGCATTGTGGTTGGCTGTGTTCAGACCCAGTGCCCTCCTAACCCATTATCATCTTCCCTCAAAAGACTTTTTCTTTTTCCTCCAGGTCAGACATGCTATGGTTAGAGTCTTGGGCACCCGACCTCCCAGGGACCCAGAATCCCCAGCCTTTCCTCAACTGACACAACACACTAAGGCATCCCACCCCATTTCCTCCCTGTATAAAGCTAGTTATCCAAAAATTAATTAAATTGGCAAATGGACAGACCCACAATAACATGGGCCACTTCCCACAGTAGAGTTTACATTATATTAGCTATCTAAAGCCACCAGTGGGCTTTGGTATTTAAGCACCTTATAGTACATTGGCAGCCACACCTCCTGAGGAAGAGGTTTAGTGCCTCAAAATGCTGGGGCTAGTCAGATTGTGATCCTTTGTCTTTTTGTGCTAGCTATTTTACTCTGCACAGCCTGTGTTTTGTATTGTCAGTTTTGCTCATTAAAAGAAAGTCCACTGGTACATTGGAGTGCTGGAGTTTTTTGCATTGTTGATTTTCAGTTTTCTGGCACCCATCCTTGCCATGAGCACAGCCTTTTTTGTTTGGTCTAGATTTTCCTGGAGCCTGACCAGTGTGGGGAGGACAGAAATGGGCCAAAGGTTTTCAGGAGAGGAATAATCACCCCCTTTAGGGAGGGAAATGACAGTAACCCTCTTCCAGGCACCAGGGACTGAGGCAGAGGAGAAGGAGAGAAGGAAGAGCATAATAGGAAAGGACAGGGCAGGTGCAGAGAGGTGCAGAATATTAGAGACAAGGCCCTCTGGATTTTTACCCTTGTGGGGGACAAGAGCTAGAAGGCCTTAAGTGATGCAAAAGATGTGGCAGGAGAGGAGTGTGAGGAAAGAGGTAAATGGTGAAGGGGAGGAAGGGGAAAGAGAGGGGAAAGAAAAGGTGCAGGTAGTAAAGAAAGATTTGAAAGAAGCCACAATGACAACAAGGTCATAGATATGCCAGTTAACAACCTTGAGGGCAGGCAGGGAGAATGGGATACATGTGGGAGAAGAGGGAGTGGATAACTTTCCAAAACTTGGAGGGGTGATTAAGGTTATTCTGTGTGTGAATGAGGAAGTACTTGGATTTTGCAAACCTGGTGGCTTTGACATAAGAATTGCAAAGGGTCTGGTAATTTAACAGGGCAGCAGAGGAAATGGTGATTTTATAGGATCACCTGGCTAGATCATGAGCTTGAAGGCAGGCTAGCAGCTCAGCAGAGATCTAGGGAAGGTGGGAACCTCAGACCCTGGTTTTCTTGAAAGGTCCCATACAGCCATAAATTTGTTATGGAAGAACTACGTCTAGGGCTAAACTGATATTAGTGGCTGTAGAGATGTGGGAGTAGTTGGTGGCTGCCAAGTCTGAGTGGAGTGAAGATAAATCCAGCAACCTGGAGGACCACAGGAGGATGGCATTAGGAGGAGCTTTGGGTGATGGATCTTGCACACACAGTAGACCATATAATGGCCACAGAGTGTGTCTAGAAGGATATCTGTATCCACACTGTGGTAGTGAGGGGAGAGTATCCAGTCAAGCAGAGTGTGGTTTGAGGATTTATGATTAAGATGGGTGGTGTCTGAAATTAGTTGGGCCAGCTGGAGAAAGATTTAACACTCTGACTAGATTTGTTCACAGAGGGGGAGAGTCAATTAGTGTAAAGCCCCCAAGTATCAGCAACTCACCAGATGAGAAGTGGGAGATGTAGGAGAGTAGTTCAATGACTGAAGCAGAGGACAGATCAGGTCAGCAGACAGTACACTCCTGCAATAGAAAGAGAGACTATGACTGGGAGGGTGAGTTTGAGGAGGAGCAGCTCATAGGCAGAGGGGAAAGTGACTGATAGAAGAGGTGTAAATTAAATGCTGGAAGACAGGTAGATTACAACACCTCGACCTCTCTTGGGGTGATCCTGCCTAGCTATGTAGTAACCAAGTATGGATACAGTAGCATCTTGGACCTTGTGGAAGAACCAAGACTCTGAGATAACAAGAACATCCAACTGGTGGTTGACCATGAGGGGCTGCAACAGATCCAGCTTTCTCAAGAATCATTTTTGGAGCTAGAGATTATATTCAAACTTCAGGCCTATTTGTACAGTACAGAGACTGTGTTGGTGAAAGTACTGAATGATCTCTTCCACACGAGGGAACAAGGAAAATATTAATTTCTTATTATCCCTGTCTTTTCATCTGAATCTGATACCATGGACCATAGAGTTCTGACAGATCACCTGAGATACTACAGGAGACTTGGTGGTTCAGTGTGTTGCATTGGTTTGAGTTCTAGCTGTCTAATAGATGTCAGCAGATAACCATGGGGACTTTTATTTCCATGGCATTGACCGTTTCCTGCTGTTTCCCTCAAGGATTGATTTGTCCCTATGTTGTTCGCAGTGTACATGCTTTCACTGGTAGAAATTCTGACATGGTATAATCTAGTCTTTGAAAAAACCTTTTTATATATTTTTTAATTTTTAGGAATCTAGATTCAATTTACCAAAATCCTTTCTGTTGTCTTATATTTCATCAACAAGACATCAACAACTTCTCTTATACAGACTGTTCACTTCCTATAAATATACATAAAATCAGATGACAGAAGACCAGACAGGCAGAAGAGAACTGGTTGCAGAGCAAGAAACAGAAATCCAGAACTACAGATTTTTTACTAATTAATCACTTCTGTCACAGCAGGAGCAGTACTTGTTTGGATTAAGCAAACAGATACATTATTAGAAGAAGGGGATCTCATTTAAGTAAAAAAAAGTGTTTTTTTCTGAGGAAGGGGGCCATATCAGTTAATTTTCTGAGAGCAGAGAGTGAATCTAATTGGGGGTGTTGATTAGCAGCTTAGGTGTACAAAAGCAGCTGTCTCCAATTACAGCTTCCGGCTGTTTCTGGCAGAAGAGAACTGGTTGCAGAGTAAGAAACAGAAGTCCAGAACTACAGATTTTTTACTAATTTCCCTCCTTCCCACCCCTTCACCCTCCCACCCAAAGCCAGTTCTAGTTTTATAGCCACTGAATTTGACTGACAACAGGAACTTCCTGTTTGGCAGTAGGAAGGGAAGGATGACTGAGACACATTAGTTTTAGCAACCTTGAAGGAACCTAAAAAAAAAAAACTCTTTATCCTCCTCTGGCTGCTGGAGGTCTGAATCCAAGCACAGAGGAAGTAGACTACTGAAGACTACAGGAAGTTCCTGTGCCACAACAGGAAGGGAGAGAGTGATAAGAGCACATAGGCAGTAGGAAACTAAGTGTAAAAATACATAGAGGGGGGAGACAATAAGCATACAAAGCAACAGGAGGGGGGACACAAAATAAGTCAAGATGGGAGTGGTGCAGTGCTATGGCTGTGGAGCAGCAGTGTTCCGGGAGACATTCTGGAGGCTGCGATGCTGCCCTGTTTGCAGGCACCTCTCTGGTCTGAGGGAGGAGGTTGCCCGTCTCCAGGCTGACCTGGCTAGGATTCATGAAACCTCTTCCCCAACCCAAGGACCAGCAGGGCCACCACCATTACCTCAGAGGTTGCCAAGAAAGAGGAGTGGTTGGACCAAGGTGGGCTCAGGGAGGGAGATGGTGGTGGAAAAGAGGTGCATCACTCCAGTTGTAGCTCTCCACAATCCATATGCTGTTCTGGCAAAGAGTGGTTCCTCTATGGAGGGACCTGCAGTGGAGACCAAGGAGGATGATGGGAACTTCCACAAAGGAGACCCACAGGAGGGTGGCACGAGACCCCACAGCAGAAGGAAACCACTTCTGGTGGGGAACTCAATCATTAGGGATGTAGACGTGGGGGAGGAAGGGGATAGGGAGGTAATGTGCCTGCCTGGCACCATGGCTTGGAGGGATGGGAAGTGAATCCTCAGGATCACAGGAGCAGCTGCAAGAGAGAGGGAGCTGGATGTCATTGTCCACCTAGGGACAAATGACCTGGCTGTAAATGGGATCAGAGCTGTGCAAGAGGAGTTTGTGGAGTTGGGGAGGGGCCTTAGACAAGTAGCATGTATGGTAACCTTCTCGGAGGTGCTGCCTGTCTATGGTAAGGATGATACTAGGGTATTCCACACCATGGTATTCAATGAATGGCTGAAAAACTGGTGTGGAGCTCAGGGTTTTGGCTTCATTGGGGACTGGGGAGTCACCTGGAGGGATGAAGACTTATACTGGCGTGATGGTCTGCATCTGTCCAGGGGGGATCCAGAATCCTAGGTGACAGGTTTAAATGCTTCATTGGCAAGCATTTAAACTAGCCAAGGGGGGAGGCACTGAAAAGGAGCAGGTAAATCCCAGCCTCCCCCCACAAAGCACAGTAGTTAGAGAGGTAAACACCAAGGCAGAGAAGTCAGTAGGGAGCAGGACAGGATAAATGTAGAAAAGGTGTTAAGGACAGGATGGGGCTAAAAGGGTAAGGTCATAAAAATAAATGGAAGGTGATGAGTACCAATGCCCATAGTCTGTGCAACAAGCTCCTGAACTAGTGACCTTAATGGAAGAGGGATGCCTGGATAGTGTGGCAGTCACTGAAACATGGTACACAGAGAACCATGAGTGGGAAGTCAACATACCAGGATACACGTCCTACAGGAGGAACAGGGTGGGTAAAAGAGAAGGAGGAGTAGCTCTCTATATAAGGGAAAGGATTAAAGCAACAGAACTAAAGAGTAAACAGGAAGTTGATGAGTCACTATGGGTCACCCTGGAGACAGGAAACGGCACTACAATCCACATGGGGGTTGTGTACAGACCCCCATCTCAGGGGGAGGAAATGGACAAGGAAATGATAGAAGGCATCCTTAAAATGGCAGAAAAAGGGGAGATATTGTTGATGGGGGACCTGAATATGCCAGATGTTAACTGGAGTACCTTTGCTGCAGGCACATCCAAGAGCAGGGTCATTCTTGATGCCCTACAGGGGGCATGCCTCAGACAGCTAGTGCTGGAACCCACTTCGGGAGGAGCAATCTTAGACCTGGTACTCTCAAATGGGGAAGGAGAAAGGATCTCAGATTTAGAAGTGGGTAGCCATCTGGGAACAAGTGACCACCAAACAGTGTGGTTCACAATAAACACAGCCATACAGTCAAGCCATACAAAAACAAGAGTATTGGACTTTAGGAAGGCTGACTTTGGGAAAATGAGAGAGTGCCTTAGAAAAGCACTAGCAAATGGGCAAGAAGGAGGGGTTGAGGAGCAATGGGGAATAATCAAAACAGCAATCGCAGAGGCAACAAGCCTTTGTGTGAAGCAAATCAATAAAACAAAATGAAGGAAAAAACCACCATGGTTCTCAAAAGAGGTGGCAGGGACGGTTAAGAAGAAAAGGATAGCATTCAGGAAATATAAGGAAACACAGAAGGAGCAGGACAGAGAACTTTATCAGTTAAAGCAGAAGGAGGCAGGGAAGGCACTCAGAATAGCAAAGGCACAAACTGAGGAAAAGATAGCCAACTCTGTTAAGAAGGGGGATAAAACCTTTTATAGTTACATTAGGGAGCAAAGAAAGACCAAGGGAGGGATACAGAGACTTAATAAAAGGAAGGGAATGTGGGCAGAGGGTGAAAGTGAAAAAGCAGGGATACTGAACGAATATTTCTGCTCAGTATTCACAACAGATGAGGAGGGGGAGGTGCCCAAACCAAACAAGGGAGAAACTCTGAATAGGGGGTGGATACCAGTCCATTCACAGAAGAAAGGGTTTTGAAAGAACTCTTGAAAGTGAAGGTGGACAAAGCAATGGGGCCTGATGGGATTCACCCAAGAATACTAAAAGAACTAAGGGTAGAACTAGTAAAACCACTGACTACTCTCTTTAACAAATCATGGGAGGATGGACTGGTACCTGAGGACTGGAGGGGGGCCAATGTGATTCCACTTCACAAAAGTGGGAGCAGGGCAGAGGCAGGAAACTACAGACCAGTTAGTTTGACTTCAGTGGTAGGGAAAATGATAGAATCACTTCTGAAGGAAAGAATTGTTGATTACCTAGATGCCAGTGGGGTACAGGACCAAAGGCAGCATGGTTTTACAGCAGAAAGGTCATGTCAGACAAACCTAATAGATTTCTTTGACTGGGTGACCAAAGCAGTAGACCGGGGAGGGGCTGTGGATATGGCCTACCTAGATTTTAGTAAGGCATTCGACACAGTCTCACACACAAGATTAATATACAAGTTAGCCAGCCTTGGAGTGGGTCCCAAGGTGGTAGCCTGGATAAAAAACTGGCTGGACAACAGGACACAAAAGATAATAGTAAACGGAGTCCACAGTGAAGAAAGTAGGGTAACTAGTGGGGTACCGCAGGGTTCGATACTGGGGCTGGTCCTCTTTAATATCTTTATAAGTGACATTGGAGAGCACCTGGAAGGAAAGGTATGCCTCTTTGCAGATGACACAAAGATCTGCAACAGGGTTGATACACAAGCTGGGGTGGAAAGAATGAAAAGTTACTTGGCAAGGTTGGAGGAATGGTCAAATACATGGCAGCTCAGATTCAATGCAAAGAAGTGCAAGGTAATGCATCTGGGAAACAAAAACCCAGGGGAAGAGTACACAATGGGGGGTGAGTCAATAAAAACAAAAATCGAAAGAGACCTAGGAGTAATTATATCAGATGACCTAAAGGTGGGCAAGCAATGTGAGAAGGCAGTAAGGAGGGCTGGGGGGATACTGGGATGCATAGGGAGAGGCATCAACAGTAGAAAACAGGAAGTTGTTATCCCTCTCTACAGATAGTTAGTGAGACCCCATCTGGAGTACTGCGTGCAATTCTGGAGACCCCATCTCTGCAAAGACATAGACAGAGTGGAGGCTGTTCAGAGGAGGGCAACCAAAATGGTGCAAGGTCTGCACCAGAAGACATACGAGGAGAGACTAAAGCAGCTTAATATGTATACCCTTGAGGAAAGGAGGGAGAGGGGGGACATTATAGAAACTTTCAAGTATCTCAAGGGAATTAACAAGGTACAAGAGGGTAGTATCTTTCAGAAGAAGAGATGTGCAAGAACAAGGGGGCACAATCTGAAGATTGAGGTGGGATGGCTCAGAAATAATGTTAGAAAGTATTGTTCACATAGAGTTGTGGATGCATGGAACAGCCTTCCTGGGGAGGTTGTGGAGTCAGGAACAGTGGGAGAATTCAAGAATGCATTGGACAGGCATAAGGCAATTCTAGTGGGTGGCAGGAGGAAGTAAGCTGTTGATTAACTAGAATCTGCAGCTTATCCATCAGGTAGGGAAATGGGCAGACTGGGTGGGTCAAGTGGTCCTTATCTGCCATCAAATTCTATGTTTCTACAACAATTTTTAGCGGTGGCAGTACAAGCTACCCCTAGGTTAAAATGCTTAACACTTCACATCAGTAATAAACTTGACACCCCATAACTGTTCACATACCTCATCAGTGAGCCTACTTTGTATTAATATCCTTTTCTTCTATGTGGATTTCCACAAGACAAAACGCTTATAAATCCTTATGTGTTCTATCTTACTCTTTTGAACCTTTAAAAAACAGAATTTCGCTTATTTAGTTGTTTTCAAATGACGCTTTGTCTTTCTATTCATATCCAAGTAAACATTTCTGTATCAATGGTAAAAACACTTACCGAGCTTTGCTACACAGAATGTTTCTCCTGAATTTACAGGCTTCAAAGCTGTTTGTACACAAATTTCCACGGGCCAAGAATCTTGAATTTTTGCTATCCTCTCTGGCCGCTTCTTACCTTAAATGTAAGAATATTATTTAGGAACTTTATTTAAAACATTATACCCCAATTCAGTTACTTTTTAATAACAATATGTACCTTCAGTTATAGCGCCTGATGCTCTATGCCCCACGCTGTGCTCTCACTAATTGCTTGCTGTATGGCTTCCAAACAATGGCATTCCCAATGCTGTCTGAGCTCAAATGAGGTGTGGCTTTCCTCTTGAGCCTGATCGGATTTACCGTCAAAGTGACATGGAACTTCGGGTACCTCTCGTAAAAATGAGAGTGTTGCTAAGCAACCATACACTCTCCCCTATGAAGGAGGAGACATGGTTTGTCCGAGCAGGCTCTAATGCATTTTACACATAGTCTGCGCTGTGCTGCCATAACCACTTTATATCTGTTTTAATGTTATTGCCAGAACCAACCAGGTTTAGAAAGACACATGCACTTAACTAGCTATTTTTTACCATACATTTTTAATAATTATTATTATCGTTATTGTAGAATCCATGTTCGATTTTGACCCATTATTTATGCGAACATTGCACCACACAAAACAAACATTAACTTGCCGACTATTAGTCGGCCATGAAAATACGAACCAATCCCCCTCTATCTTTCCAAATCCACATCATACCATGTAAACAAGTAGTAACTCATTGATACTCAAATATAAAATATATGAACTATTTAGCCTTACTTTTTGTTAAATTTGGCTCACATCTGTGGACAAAGGGGTTATGCAAAGGGCTACAGGTGTTAATATTAACATTGTTTACTCTTATTTTTATACATGTTTTCATTATTACTATCCAATGCTCTGCTAACATTAAATTAGAAACACCCATTTATCCCAGTCCTTAAGCACTCCAGCATTTTCAGAAAAAAATGTTTATTATTAATTTAGAAGCACGATTGCCAGTTGCTTTCTATATTCATTCAAATATTGGATCTAACGTATTTAATAACAAAATCCATTTCATTTCTGCTTTGTCCAGTAATTGTTTATAGTCCCCACCCCTAAGAGAAGGTCTGACTATTTCCAATACCAACAATTTTAAAGCAGTTTCTGTGTGTGCTTCTCTATCAAAATGTAGTGCTACTGGTGAGTTTTCATCCCTATTCCTGATGTCACCCTTATGTTCTAATGTTCTCTTTTTTAATGCTCTGTTTGTCTGACCCACATATAATCTGTCACATGGGCACTCTATAACATAGATGACACCTTCAGAATTACAATCTATATGATCTCTAATTTTAAATTCCTTATTAACAAATGGGTGTTTAAACACATCCTTCTTAGTTGTATTGTTACAGTCTGTGCATCTACCACACCTTATCATGCCCAGCTGTAAAGGGCCCAGCAACAACTGGGTTCCATCCTTTTCTAGTACTGCAAACTGGAAGTGCACTAATCCGTCTTTCAAATTTGAAACTTTTTTCGCCACTGTATTTAATAGAGAAACACACACAGGAACTGCTTTATGATTTTGGGGATTGGAAATAATCTGGAAATGCTGAAGTGCTTAAGGACTGGGATAAAATGGGTGTTTCTAATTTAATGTTTGCAGAGTATTGGATAGTAATAATGAAAACATGTATAAAAATAAGAGTACACAACGTTATTATTAACACCTGTAGCCCTTTGCATAACCCCTTTGTCCACAGATGTGGGCCCAATTTAACAAAAAGTAAGGCTAAATAGTTCATATATTTTATATTTGACTATCGATAAGTTACTACTTCTTTACATGGTATGATGTGGATTTGGAAAGATAAAGGAATTGGTTCATATTTTCATGGCCGACTAATAGTCGGCAGGTTAATGTTTGTTTTGTGTGGTGCAATGTTTGCATTAATTATCGGTCAAAATCGAACATGGATGCTACAATAAAGATAATAATAATTATTAAAAATGTATGGTACAAAATAGCCATTTAAGTGCATGGGTCTTTCTAAACCTGGTTGGTTCTGGCAATAACATTAAAACAGATATAAAGTGGTTATGGCAGCACAGTGCGGACTATGTGTAAAATGCATTAGAGCCTGCTCCGATAAACTGTGTCTCCTCCTTCATAGGGGAGAGTGTACAGTTGCTTAGCAACACTCTCGGTTTTACAAGAGGTACACGAAGTGCCACGTCACTTTGGCGGTAAATCCGAGCAGGCTCAAGAGGAAAGCCAAACCTCATTTGAGCTCAGACAGCATTGGGAATGCCATTGTTTGGAAGCCATACAGCAAGCAATTAGTGAGAGCACAGCGTGGGGCATAGCACATCAGGCGCTGTAACTGAAGGTACATATTGTTATTAAAAAGCAACTGAATTTGGGTATAATGTTTTAAATAAAGTTCCTAAATAATATTCTTACATTTAAGGTAAGAAGCAGTAAAAGAGGATAGCAAAAATTAAAGATTCTTGGCCCGTGGAAATTTGTGTACAAAGAGCTTTGAAGCCTATCAATTCAGGAGAAACATTCTGTGTGGCAAAGCTCAGTAGGCATTTTTACCATTGATACAGAAATGTTTAATTGGATATGACTAGAAAGACAAAGTGTCATTTAAAAACAACTAAATAAGTGGAATTCTGTTTTTTGAAGGTTCAAAAGAGTAAGATAGAACACACAAGGATTTATAAGCATTTTGTCTTGTGGAAATCCACATAGAAGAAAAGGATATTAATACAAAGTAGGCTCACTAATGAGGCATGTGAGCAGTTATGGGGTGTCAAGTTTATTACTGATGTGAAGTGTTAAGCATTTTAACCTAGGGGTAGCTTGTGCTGCAACCACTAAAAAATTGTTGTTTGGTTTTATGTATATTTATAGGAAGTGAACAGTCTGTATAAGAGAAGTTGTTGATGTCTTGTTGATGAAATATAACAGACAACAGAAAGTATTATGGTAAATTGGATCTAGATTCCTAATAATTAAAAAATATATAACGTTTTTTCAAAGACTGTATGAAATAATTATAAATAATAAAACATATAATTTTTGTTTTAAAACAGATGGAAAAAAAACGTGAACAAGCTCTAAGGAGCGAAACGTAGGGGAACACAGAAATAAAAAGAATATGAAGTATTTCCAGCTGGTCAAGTGATTTTTTGGCTGAGACAAGCTTTAAACTCCCTGCATTGCAAGTTTGTTTTTTCAGATCCATATTAGTACGCCTTCAAGGGAGTTTTGTTTTTCAACATACAACCATTGCCCAGTTGTTCCATTTTTATGGTATAATCTAGGTTTTCATTGCCATGCAGATGATACCCAATTGTACCTATCCTTAATACTGAAAAAGGGAGATCCTGTAGCTGTGATAAATTCATGCTTGTCTGACTTTAATCATCAGATGGCTTCCAGCTGGCTGAGCTGTAACTGAAGAAAAACAGAATTGGTAATTATAGAATCAGTATCTTAGAAGTCAGCAATGAGAGGACTAGTCTCACTCTGCCGTCATTGGGTAGCACTACTACGTTCCAAGCTATGGATAGGGTTATAAACCTGAGGGTCATGACACGTGACAAATTAACTTTGGAATATCATGTGTTGAATGCAGTTCACTGTGGGTTTTCTATTTAAGGAATATCACCCGGATGAAACCCTTTCTCTAATATGATGACCTGGTGACTGTAGTCCATGCATTTGTTGCACCCCATTGAGGTTGTTGTAATGCTGTTTATCTCATGCTTTATGGAGGTGTAATGCATTGTTTCCAGCTAGTACAAAATATGGCAGCCCAGCTAATATCTAATACAAGCATTTTCGAATATATCTCACTGGGGCTGCATTAACTGCATTGTCTACTGGTAAAGTTGGGGCATCACCATCAAGATTTGCTTGATAGTTTTCAAGGCGCTATATGGTTGGGTCCCAACTCTATAAAAACCTCCTGCTACCTTATATTCCAGTCCAGTCATTCTGATCAGTGGGGGAGAATCTGCTGGTGGTTCCACAGGCTTGTATGAAGTCCTCAGAAGATAGGACTTTTTCTGTGGAAGCCCCATGTATGAGGAACGCTTTGCTAAACCAGTTACATCAGATATCCTCTACTGAAGTTTTTAAAATGGCTTTAAGACATATCTCTTCCTCTTAGCATTTAAGGATTCTTCTTAATAAATTAACACATACTGTATAGGGTATGGGTGTTGCTGTGCTCTGAACTATATGCTTTATTGATGTTTTAAATCATTAATTGTTTTAATTTTAAGCTCTGTGATCAACCAGTTGTTATTTTCCATAATTCTCATACCCTCAGAGCTGCTGTTACTTTCACTTCCTGCTGCAGCTCTGAGGACAGACGTGCTCCTATCAGAAATAGACTTTACTGGTTGTCTTCATTTGGAAATGTTTTCTGAAAATTTTATTACAGAATCTAAATATTCTCAGGATTGTGCTGCAAGCAGTGCACATTCTGAAATTAAAATCCAAGTCTGAAAAAATGGCTTTTTCGGTAGCTCCTTGGACTGTTGTTCACCCAGTTTGTTAATTCAACATCATTCTTGGTTTAACAAAGTTGACAAAGGTTCCTGCAAAGGTGCTTCAATATATTTCTGTCAAACTGTATACTCATTATGTTTTTAATGTTTTTCCATGATCCCCTACTTGAATCCTGCTTTCACACAATGCCATGGTTAAGCTGTTTTTATAGTTTCTGGTTGGAAAGAATTGCCCACTAGATATTATAAAAACTAATGCATGGGTTGGAGGGCAACTCACATTTAGTACACCCTTGGTGTGTGATGCTGGATAAACCTCTCAAGCTTTGCTTTTGCTGTTTATGTAGCATCACTTCAGGTATGTATTAAATTCTCATAATGCACTCCAACCAATTCATTATTCTTTATATGATAACTGACCATCAATTTTTTCTATTGTGATGGCCAGCTATTATTTGCTGTAATTAATGTCTGGTTACTACTGCAGATGCGTGGACATAGGAAGCTGCTGTGGTCTTGAGACACTCTTGAGTGCAGTGAATTGTGAGACAGCAGCTTTTTTGTGCATTAGTGCAGACTGTTGCCATAGATAACATTTGTTTTCCCTGATTAAATAACACCATAACAGCAAATAACGAAAGTCCCTCACAAAGAAATTTCTAACCTGTCACTGCACTGAACTAGGCCTTACCCTGTTCACATTGTCCGAAACCAGGCTGATTTACCTTTACATAGCATGATTATTACTCTGGTCTGCCTCCAACTTCAGCAAGTAAGTGACTCTAAATCCTTAAATGCTGACAAAATGAAACCCACTCGGGATCTTGGCATGTATAACTCTAAGTCATACTAAAGTAAATCAAGTCTACATCATATTTATCCATAATTTACATTTAAAGCATCTGAAAAACTGGTCAAAACAGTATTTAATAAAAGTTATTCGTGTTAAAACTATACAAAAGTCACTTTTTTTTCTTATTTTTATTTATTCTCCTCTTGCTCTAATGGCCCTCTCACTCTGGGGGAGCCCCAGCCCCATCACACTGGCTTCCACCAACTGGTGCTAGTGCTCCCAAGGCTTACCCCCCCAGTGGGGTTGTTGGACGGTGCCCTCCGCTACCGAGACTGGATCCAGTATTTGCGCCATAGCTGGCCAGGTGTGGGACCTGTGAGCCCCCCTATAATCTGCCAGGAACTTTATCCATTTTTCCTTGTGCCCCTGTGGCCACACAGTGTGCAATGAGGCCTGTGACAGGGTCATGCATGCTCCCGTGCACACCCATGTCAAGCATTTGTCGTGCTCCGCACCCACACTGTAGTGACTCCATGTTGCCGAGCCCCAGCCTCCGCCAGGGGTCAGGCATACACAAGCCACTGATCACCCTCCACCCCAGAGATACAGAGCAGTCCATCGGATGACCAATCCATCTCCATCCCTGCCAACTCCCAGCAGTCCATGCTTGTTCCTGAACACAGGTCACCGGCATTGCGCTAGGTAAGTCACCAGCACCTCAGCCCTCAGCACCGCTGGGCCAGCCTCACAAAAGTCACATTTTTAACATGCTTCCTTCTCTGTTGACAGCCTTCTACCCATGCCTCTCCCAGGATTGTCATGGCAACCCATTTCCCGGGAGTTAAGACATTCAAATAGCAGCTTTGTTTAAACTTTACCATATATAGTTCCATCCTTTTAAATGACTTTAACAAAAGTTTAGCACAGTATTTCAATCAGATTTTAAATACTGTTGGTTATATATCAATATTCCATAGGTAAAATTTCTTATTTAAAGGAAGCTGAACTCATAAATTGGGGGCTAGAGATAAATAAGACAAAGACAGAAGGGTTGTGGAAAAAATTGATGGCCAAAAATGATATAAAATAAAACATTAGGTGGTGTATGTTACGTAAGTAATAATACCCGACAGAGTGGGTGTTATTGGGATATAATGGACCTCCCAGGGGCGTAATGAGGCCCGGCACTGCAGTAGTGGTAGTGCATTCAATTTTTCTACCACCCTCTCTGTAAAATAGTGTCTCCTCATGTCCCTCCTAAATCTTCCCCCCTCTATTCTTAGCCCATGTCCCCTGGTGACCCTCACCCTCCTTAGCTTAAAGACCCCATCTGCCCCATCCTTATTGATTCCCCTCAGATACTTGAATGTCTCTATCATGTCCCCCCGTCCCGTCTATCCTCTAGGGTGTGCATATTCAGGTCTCCCAGCCTGCTGTCATAGTCTCTCCCTCATTCTACATATCATCTTTGTTGCCCTTTCTGCACCCCTTCCAGTAGCCTGATATCACGCTTTAGGTATGGCCTCCAAAACTGCATATGATACTTTAAACACCCCAGCATTTTGTTCACTTTTGCAGCCACTCTCCTGCACTGGGCAGTGTTGCTCATGGTCCCTGTTATCATTACCCCTTGGTCCTTCTCCTCCTCAGTGATCCCTAGCTTAAACCCACCCCCCATATTCTCTCCTTGGGTTCTTCACCCCAAAGTGCATAACACAATTTGCTCATGTCTCTGATTAATACATTGAGTAGAACAGCTCCCAGGACTGACCCCTGTGGTGCCTCACTCCTGATTTCCCAAGCCACTGTTCATATTCCATTTACTACTACACTTTGTTTCCTCCCTCCCGGCCAGTTCCCTAGTCACCTCATCAACTTATCTCCTACCTTGTGTCCTTCAGTTTATTCAATTATGGAGACAGAGATGCGGCAGGCACCTCCACACCATATGCCTCTGCAGACCCCTGAGAAGATACTGAAGCACACCAAAGGCCAGGCACTATCTTCTGGGAAGACCTCTACCACTACACCAAAATCGGGGCTCTTGACAGAACAAAAATTCCTGGAGGAGCTTGCCCCCTTCAAATTGGTTTTACAGGATTTGGTGGCCTACCTGAAATCTCTCCGATCAGACTTCGGTGAAGCCACAACTGTGATAAAGGATGTCGCGGCCCCTACCTCGTCGATGGAAAGTTGGTGCAGCAAAACTGAACCAGAAATCATGTACCTCAGGCAAAAATCAACAAAATGGAGAACAAATTGGAGGATCTGGAAGGCCGAAGTCATTGGAATATATTGTCGTCTTCGGCCTTAGAGAGGGAGAAGAGGGAGCTTCCCCAACCCTTTTTACTCAGAAACTCCTGGCAAGAGTTGCAGGCCCTTCCCCAAACAACCCTGCATACATAGGCAAACATGCTCACCGGTCTTTAAAACCTAAGCCAGTGGATAGAGCACTGCTGAGACCTTTTATCTTAAAGCTGTTAAATTACTTGGATAAACAACATCTCTTAAGTAAAGCCAGAGAATTAAAGGAGATTCTGTGAGAAAACAACAAAATACATTTGGCCCAGGACCTACCCGCTATTACAAGGCAAAAACTAGCTGCCTACCATCTGCTTGCAACCAAACTAATTGTGGCAAGTATTCATTTTAAAGTTACCTACCCTGCCAGACTCTGTTCTGCATCATGGCTCCTGGGTAAATTGAGTTTGCCGAACAGGCCGCACCAGCTCTGAAGGCCTTGCTGCCAGAATTATTTCAAGACCGCTGAGACTGACCACTAGAGGGCATTAACACTCCAGTTTGTCTCTAAACCTGCAGGACTGTGCAACAGTACTTCACAAACCTGTGAACCTTCCTCTCAAATGTGCAGATTTTCGGCACCGTGAAGGTGCGTAATCGGGTGCATAATCAGCTGCTTGGCTCTCCGCCTTCTGTTATCTCATAGAAAAGTTGTTCAGTTTACTCCTTTAATCCTGTTCTACTGCACCAGATGTGGTCTACAGAAGAATAAATGCTCCACAAAGATAAATAGCAAAGGGACTGTTAAATCTACTTGGGGTGAACTTTTGCTTTTCCTTGTGTTACAGGAGATTTTCTATCCTTGCATGCTCAGATCTTTCAGGGACCATTGCGATTGTCCTTAGCACTGACTGACCTCTAATCAATATTTTATTTTAAGTTTTATTTTTATTTTTTATGCTGGCATGCTTACTGAGTTCAGTTCTGTGGCATATAAGAGACTGGCAGTCGAACAGATAATGAGACGATATTAGTGCTGGTAGTTGTTTATTTTGCTAATATATTAAAGGTGGAGTGGGGGAGGGAGGGAATGGATGAAACTGCCCCAAAGCTTGAACACCACGAGCCAGACTGGGGGGGAGTCCTCCTGCAGACCTCAAGGGATCAAGCAACTTACAGGGTTATCTTTATAAGATGGACCATTCACTGATAACATTTTTCTTGGTTTATCTTTTAGGTGGCATAGTGTCTCTATTTTATGTAGTAAGCTACTGCAGGAGGTGGGGGGAAGGACTGGGGTTCTCCTAATGTTCTATTTTAATACTTATATGGGGAGGGCTATGGGATTATGTTTTTTGTTATGCTCCTCATTAGTAAGAACAGGGCTCTCCAGTTCAGCCATGTCCTCAAAATAAAGAAATTCTAATTAGTAATATGTTCTCCAAGGGAGGACCAAAAATCAGTATAAGCTTACGTTCTATTTTACAGAAATACAATATACTGGTATGCTAGCCCACTCACCCCTAAATAATTAGGATCAACACTTTTTGAAAGTAATTTTCTGATTTATTTCATCAATAACATCCAGTTATAAGTTTCTACATTTTGGGAGTTTTCCCTTTATCAGGAAACTGGTTACCTTTAAAAAACAATTTGAAAAAAAAAATCACTTTTCCATCAAAAAATTCAATATTTATAAAAATATAATCATACAAGGAGTTATAAACAAGGCCCTCACATGTCACAAATAATCCTTTCACTTTGTGGTACTCCTCTTAAATGTTAGAAAGTTTGACTCCCACCACTTTCTCCTAGTATATAACAATGAAACAAGAAGATATGCCTTTAACTCATGACTCAAAATTTGCTCCATTTTACAATTATAAAATACTGAATGCTTTAGCTAACCTTTTCAACCAGAAGGAATTACTTTTCTCAGTTCCACACCTTGTCTATATCTGGAACTCTTTTAACACAAAAATGTTCCACCTTTTAGCCAAACTTCACTTATGTAAAAAGCATTTTAACAGGCTGTAGCCACATTGTCACACCAACCTGTTTTTTGGTTCTTTCCTGTCTCAAGTGCTTTACAGCTTAAATCCTTAACTTCATTTTCATCAAGTAAAAAAAGGGACAACCTCTTTACCCTGTCTTTTCTGTGTCAGCTCACTGAATTGAATGTGATGTTTGCAAAATGTTCCTGCTTATAGCCTCACTCGAAAACCAACTCAAAATAAATCAAAACTGAATCTTTTTACATCGCTCAGTTGTCACTGATAAAGTCTTAATTTAATAGCGTGTCCTACCACTCATTGCTCTTTTTCAAACGGTCATAGGATATGACTTTGTATTAACAGCCTGAGCTAAGCCTTGTTGCTTCGTGAAGTTTATTGTTAAATTACAAGGGTAAAATCTTCATATGCTAACTTTCATTGATTGTTTTTAAACAGCCAGAGCTAAACCTTATTCCTTCGAGAAATTTTTTATACCATGTATGGGTGAAATTCTCATATGTTAGCATACATTAAACTGTTTTTAAACAAGCCATTAAGTAATTTTTTGCACAGATAGCAAGAGCTGAATAATTTCTTACAACAAGATGTTTCTTTGGAGACTTCCTGGTGGGAGTAACATGCAGGGCCATGTTAGCTCCATTTAAATACAAGGAAGCTCCACCTCTAAATGTGGCTAATGACCAAATGTCATATGCAGGCTGTTCGCGTCTGCTTGAGCGCCCGACCTGTTCTCTTGCTGCATCAAGAACTATATTTCTTGATGTTAGAGGCATCACCAAAACTTTTCTTGTTCACTTACTGATCATTTGGGACACAAAAATCTCTGTCTGCAGTATAACTTAGTGAATTTTCATTAGGGACCATCCTTTTTACTGAGAATCTAAATTGTACCTTCACTGCTTTAGTGAATAATGCCCTTTTAGTGCATAGGTTTTCCAACTTCTTATAAAATCGGCTGCAACTGAGTTCTTTCATTTAGGCCATATCTAGCGTTATTAGTTTCAAAATAGTTAATGAACATTCTCTCTCTTAAGAGTAATTTATCATTATAATTACCTACTCTATTATTTTTATAGACTTTTTCTATGCCAAAAAACCATAGTGTTGGGATTTGGTGCCCTCCTTCTAAAAAATGTCTGGCTAATGGGGAAGTAAGAACCCTGTTCCTTATGTATCCCTTGTATTCGCCTATTCTCTGTTTCAAAGGTCTTTTTGGTTTTCCAATATACATTAAATCACAAGGGCACTTAATACTATAAATTAACCACTCTGTCTGACAGTTTATAAAATCTTTAATTATAAAATATTTGTCTTTACTTTGATTTCTAACTGTTTTGATTTTATAAGTGTTGTGGAAAATGAATACATCTTCCACAACTGAAATTTCCCCTTAATTCCTCTCTGCTAAATAAACCATGGGGTTTTACGTCAGGAATTTTATGGGGAGGGCTATGGGATTATGTTTTTTGTTATGCTCCTCATTAGTAGTTTGACTTTGGAAATGGATGGGGACTGGGGGGAGGGGCGGGTCGCCACAGGAGGGGAGCATGTAGAGGACCTTGTGCAGTTGATTTACCAGCCAGGAATCAATGGGGCTATGATAGATCTGAATACCCACTCAAGAGATTATCATGACTGTATTTAACTTTTGTACATGGAATATTAAGGGCACTTAATCTCCTATTAAGAGATGAAAAATTCTACTGATGAAAAATTCTACTGCATCTGCAAAAATTGCACTTTGATATAGCTTTTCTTCATGAAATCCATCTTCCTTCTTCTCATGTTTCTCTGTTAAGATGTACAAGGGTGGGTCAGGTGTACGGGGTGGGCTTAGATACCCATAAAAGGGAGGTGGCTATAGTGATTTCTAAAAAAGTACACTTCCATCTTCTCCAAGAAATTACGGACCTCCAAGGGCATTACATCATTTCGCATGCACTGTTAGGGCACCTACAGACAGTTTTGGGTTCCATATATGGTCCCAATAATGATGACCCTTCATTTCTCACTACCTTGATGTCACACTTAGCCTCTTTTTACTCCCTTCCTATTATTCTTGGAGGAGACTGGAATACGGTATTAAACAATGAGCTGGATAGATTGGGTCAAACTTATCTGAGTATCACACTGGGGCAGAAAGCCATCTGGGACTGCATGCATTCCTTGGGGCTGATAGACCCATGGAGGACATTGAACCCAGACCGCAGGGAGTACTCCTTTTATTCACCACCACACCACTCCTTTTCCAGAACAGATTATTTCTTGGTGGGGGTCAATTACCTCTCTGGAATTGCTCTCTGCCATTACACTGCCAAGGTTATTTCAGATCACCACTCGGTCCTTCTCCAACTTAATTTTCTCCCCACAATAAATAGAGATAAGGTTTGGCACTTTAATAATCAGTTGCTCAAATCAGAGGATTTCTCACAACAAGTGGTGAATCTTATTGCTAGCTATATGGAATTGAATTCTCCCTCCACGCCCAAATTAGACGTCCTCTGGAGCTGCTTAAAGTGTGTACTCTGGGGTAAGATTTTTCATTTAGCTATTAAGCATAAGAAACAGATGTCAGCTTCCCTCTCACATATCTTTTCCTGCATACAAACAGCCAAACAGAATATCTCTCTCACTTCTCCGTTAGCAGACTGGGAGCAGTTGGAATCTCTTAGCGCTCAGTACAACTGTTTCATGGGACAGAAGGCTGAACATCTCATTAAATGCTCTAAGATCTGTTACTTTAACCAGGGAAAGAGAGCGGGCAAATTACTCACCCTCTGCCTTCGGTCCCACAAAATGGATAGGATTGTTCCCTCAATCCAGTTAGACTCAGGCCAGCTCCTTACCTCACCCAGGGACATTGTGAAGGCCTTTAAGAATTTCTATCAGCAGCTATACTCTACTTGTTTCCTTCCATCAAGTATATGCCACTTTGAATCTTTCCTCCAAGGTGTTTCCCTCTTGCAACTGACAGACTCCCAGATTGATTGTTTGAAAGTCCCACCAACCCTGGTGGAAATCTCTCAGGCCATAGAATCCCTAGCTTTGGATAAATCCCCTGGGCTGGACGGCTTTCCCATCAATTTATACAAGACCTTCAAGACCCAGTTAGCCCCCATTCTTCTGGACACTTAAAACTATGTTTTTAATGAAGAGCTTTCTGATGTGTCTATGACAGCGGCCACTATAGTAGTCCTACCAAAACATGGGAAAGACCCCATGAAGGTCTCCAATTACATGCCCATATCTCTCATTAATCTAGATCTAAAAATTTTGGCTAAGATCCTAGCGGGAAGATTAAATAGAGTGTGGGAGGCATTGATAAGTAGAGAGCAAGTAGGGTTTGTTAAGGGTAGATTGTCTGCTGACTACCTCAGGAAGCTGTCCTACCTCTTCTCGACATCCAGGGACTCCTCTACTGCAGCAGCTTTGGTGTCCTTGGATGCCGAGAAGGCCTTTGATAGAGTTTCATGGGAGTATCTGTTCACCCTGCTTCCCAAATATCGTATTCCCCTAGAATTTATACAGTGGATTAAAGTCTTATACTCCTCCCCTTCAGCTCGGGTACTAGGCAATGGGGTACTATCAACACAATTCCTGCTCTTTCAGGGTATTAGGCAGGGATGTCCTCTTTCCCCTTATCTTTTCAATTTATTTCTGGAACCCCTTATCCGTAAACTTAACTCCTTCCCCAATATCTCAGGAATCTCTATTGGGGCATGGAATGTAAGTTGTCTGCATATGCAGATAATATTTTACTGCATGTTTCCCATCCATCGGCATCCCTTTGGGCAGCCCTTCATATTATCTCTCAATTTGGGAAAATTTCCAATTACAAGTTAAATCTTAATAAAACTGAGATAATGCCTCTGAACAACGCCACTTTCAAAGCGGATACAAATCATTTTGGTCTCATATGGAGGAGTGACAAGCTGAAGTATCTTGGAATTTACCTCAGTACCTCCTCTTGCAAGATGCAACAATACAACTTGGACTCCAGTTTAGCCCACCTCAGCATGGACCTTAACCGCTGGTCTTTACTTCCTCTCTCTATGCGGGGGGAGACTGAGCATCATAAAAATGAATGTCCTCCCTCGACTTCTGTATCCCATGCAAATGCACAATGGGGTCCTTCCCAAATCATAGTTTGCTAATATACATAGGATTCTTGACTCTTTTCTCTAGCAGGAAAAGCAGGCCAGACAGGCCTGGATTAAATTAATGCATCAGAAATCTGATGGGGGTCTTCAAGCACCTAATTTTGTTTTGTACTACTTGGCGTCACACTTGGTTAAACTCTCTTACTGGTTAAGATCTTCCAAAAATAACCTCATTAGTATATACATACCCGTCTGGGTTCAGATCGAATGCTCCCTGAGTTTGGCTCATAGTGTAGATATATGCTCTCTCCCCTTTCTAACTAAGAGAAAGCTGCTGAAGCAACTGCAGGAGACCCCCTTGGGGGCCTCCCTTCAGATTCAGGTACAGCTTAACTCTTATCTAAGAACTAGCCCAACTTTAGATATTTCCCAACCATTTTTCTGAAACCCAAATTTCTCGATATCTGGGAGGATGCTCTCCAAACAAAAGTTCTGGGCTAACATGGGGATAGACTTGGTTCAGGATTTGGTAGCCCATTGAAAACTGCTATCTTTTCAGGAAGCAAGTACACAGCATGAACGGCCTGCTTGTTCAGTTTTCAAATATATCCAAATATCTCATATGTTGGGAAGCCATTTTGGTAGTGGACCATGGCACAGTCAGTTTAATGACATTGTCTTCCCACTACCCGACTCAGCCCCGGAATCCCCATGTAATCTCATATTTCTATCGTTCACTGCAGTCACAGTCTGAAGGTCTGAAGGTATTATTGGTGGGACCAGGCTCTACCACCCTCAGGCCTGGCCAGGAATTGGACATCCATCTGAAAGCACCTATACACTTATCAAATGGGATCAGTACCTTTTATGCAGTTCTGGATCATCCACAACATGTATTATACCCTGGCTAGACTGTAGAATGGGCTGGCTCCCCACGAATCTGTGCTCCAGATGTGGTGTAGAGCCTAGTACCCTCTTGCATATCTTATGGCTATGTGAAAAAGTTATACCTTTTTGGACTTCTATACAAACCCAGTTGGACCCCCTGCTGGGGCTGTCTGACAAATTCCTTCCTGATATTTGCATTGTGGGGGATTATACAGATAAACTGATTGGTAATCAGAGGTGGCACATGACCTTAATTACAGCATGCACTAAGAAGGTTATCCTTCAGCATTGGCTAGACCAAAGTACCCCAAGTTACTTGGAGTGGTACAAAGAAATCATGTTTGCTTTGCAAGTGGAGTTCACCATTGCAAGTATGTCCAATAACCTGTCCAGGTACAATAATATTTGGGAACCACTTCATACTTTGTTGACAGGTTAGTTGGCCCCCTGTTCCTTCCCTTCTCATGCTGGTATATGGGTCTGGAAGGATGCTGGTAAGAACAAGTAGTACCCTAAATTTGCACTTATTGTTACCTCCTGTGGTGATGGGGGGTGGAGAGGTAGGGGGTTGGGGGCATAGAATAACTGTTTTAGTTTTTTTAATGGTAACAAATGATACGGCTGACAGATGTTTTTCCTTGTTTCTGTCTGATTCTATTATCCTGCCATATGTAACCAGCAGTTTGTTATTGGTTGATGTTAACTGTTTCATCCTTGCAGTTAATAAAGTATACTCAATTTGAAAAAAAAAAAAGACTGTGCAAAGTGACAATTCTCCAGCAAAGTGCCTCTTTGCTGGGAAAAGTGGGGACTTCACCGAACAAAGTACAGCATGTAATGGGCACTTTACAATTGAAATGCCACTTAATGAAGTCTTAACCTGATGAAGTGCCCACTTGTCACATGAAGAATTACATGTACTGTCACATCATGCTACACAAAGTAGCTGTGCTTTTCATCATTTTTCACAAAGTGAAGTTTCCCATTTTCAATCTGGCAGTAAACATAGAAACATAGACAATGATAACAGAAAAAGATCAATGGTCCACCCAGTCTGCCCATGGTTGCCTGTCCAAGTCCAGGACATCGCACCTATCTGTGGACCTATTCCTTCCCCCCCTTCAGCTTGACCTTTTCCCCTTCCCTGCACATGGTGCATAACGCTAATATTTATTTCATTCTGTCCTAACCATGCTTTAAACCCACCATGGTTTTAGCCCTCACACTTCGGTAGGTAGACAGTTCCATGTTTCCAGCCCCCCTTTCAGTAAAATAATACTTCCTCAAGTCCCTCCTGAAACTCCCTTTGGTGTCCAGTCATGCCCTTACGTCACTGAGCAGGTGTTCTTGCTAAGCAATTTGGTGCAGTTCACTATTAATCCCTTTCAAAAACTTGGAGGTGTCTTATCATATCTCCCCTTTCTTTTCTGGCCCCCAGCGAGTACATGTTTAATGCCCTAAGAAGTTCCTCCAGGGATTTCCCCTGTATGCCCTGAATCATCATTGTCACCCTATGCTGTACCATCTCCAAGCTATCTTGATCTTTCCTGAGGTGAGGGCTGCAGAACTGGGCACAGTACTCTAAATGTTGCCTTACCAAAGGTCTATAAAGACAAAGTATTGCTCCCTGCCTTGTACTATCTATACTGTTCCCTATACACCCCATCATCCTATTTGCTTTGCTGTAGTCTTTCTTGTGCTGGCTTGACTGCTTTAGGATCTCACTGATGATGACTTCCAGGTCTCGCTCCTCTCCTGCTGTGCTAAGTTTAACTTTATCTAGCCAGTAAGCTGAAGTCAGGCAGGCAATGTGCTGCAACAGTCAAGAGAGCAAGCACAATGTTAGGCTATATTAGTAGAGGGTAAGCAGCAGGTTGATGGAGATGATCCTTCCACTATACAAGGCTTTGGCTACATCACATCTTGGGTATTGCACCCAGATCTGATTACAATACTGCATAAATAACATTAAAGAGATTAGCTGTGGCACAGGCCATTGAGCTGAAAATTGATTGATGATTTAAAAAGTTTTACAAGAAAGAGCATGCTAAGCTGAGAACAGTTTGTTTTCAGATTAGAGATGTTGAAAAATAAAATTTCGCCTGAAAAATTGCCGCAAAATTGGCAATTTTGCTGTACAAAATGTTTCATGAAATTGCAGCGAAATGGTGAAATTTTGCTGCAGTTTCACACCCTGCCATTCCCTGAATCTCTCCTTAGTGTCTAGTGGTCCCCCAACCCCCATGGCCGCTCATGGCCTAAATTATTCTCCTGACTCCTTGGTATCTAGTGGTCCCCCCCAGCCAATCACCACCCATAACTGATTCTTGAATAAGCCCCCCCAATTACCCTGGCCCCCTCATTTATCTTTCTTAAAAATTTAAAATAAATAAAACCCACACTCCCTTGTGTCTAGTGGACCCCCACCCTATCAACATGAGCTAGCACTCGCCCTGCCCCCAGTACAGTCGGGCCCACCAGCACACCTCCACTCACCTCCATGGCTGGCAGCCCGGACTGAACACTTGAATGAATGAGCATGTGCATGTATTGAGGGGGTGCAGGGTGGGGAGTTAGCTCATGCTGAGGAGTGAAATGAGAGAGTCCATTAGACACCAGGGGAGTGTGGTTTTTATTTACTTTTTTTTTTAAGAAAAGGAAATGAGGGGGCCGGTGTAAATGGGGGGAGAGCTTTACTCAAGAATCAGTTACGGCCAGTGATTGGCTGGGTTGGACCACTAGACACCAGGGAGTGTGGGTTTCATTTTAATATTAAAAAAGGACATGAGTGGAGCCAAGGTAACTGGGGGGACTTTATTCAATTACAGATGGTAACTGGCCAGGGGGTAACCTGTATGGATTCAGGAAGTCAGGAGAAGTTAAGTATAAATTTCACCCACAGGTGGCTAGAATTTTGCTAATGGAGCTTCAAATTTCACACCACAGGTGAGGTATGCCATTTTGTGGGTGAAATTTCCACTCGCCTAAGAATTTCTGAAGATTTCACCCTGAGAAATAGTTTGTTAATGCACCTAATTATAAAAATATTTTGCTGGGTGAAATTTTCAGTTTTGCACAACTCTGTTTCACATGTGTCCTTTGGGACATGGCACAGGGAGAAAATAGTAAAATACAGTATTATATATAATATTATAAAATACATTGCAGTAAATTAAAATGGTACAATAAGGTGCAGCCAGTATGTAATCAGTAGCACAATGCCTGTTATGTGAGTGAACTGGAACAGTGCATTAGGAGATCCCCATCAGTGTGAGCAATATGAGCTAATTTAGACTTCTGCATAGTTAAGTCTTACAGCTATACCCTGTCTAGTTGTAGCTGCACAACTTATTTAGTACTTGTGTTTTAGCTGAGTCTTACAGCTACACCCTATCTGGGTGAGCACTACTGTTTTTTTATACTTAAACTTTATTGAACATTCCAGTTGAACATAAATAAAGAAAGATCTGAGCAATATACATACAAATCACATATACAAAGCCGTATCTTAGCAAAGTATATAATAAGAACAACCAAGACACTTGTATTTCTGAACTGGAATGAATCAACTAGAACTGCATAAAAAAAAGAAAACGAAAGAGAACAGAGTCCTCTAATGAATGGGAAATCATCCCAAGTTAGTAATAATAGCAGCAAGATAACTGGACATAACAGAAACCTAATCTAAATAAGAAACTTAACTATAATAGTGTCAAGCTGGTCCAAGTGAAGATCAAAACACAACAAAAGCCAATGCCTTAGAATTAAAGTTGAAAAAACTCAGAGAGGGTGTGTAACAAAAATCAGTTTATGGAGGGTAGAGGCCTTCATGTAAAACACATCGGGTCCATCTGTTCTGGAAGAAGGAGAGTCTCTGCTGGAGCAAAAAAATTAATTTTCTCCATTATATACATAGAACTGACACCGCTAACCCAATCTGATATGGCTGGTATGGCTGACGAAAGCCTTTTCTTAGTAATGGCAAGGATGATGCTATGGTATTCTGCACCATGGGATTCAATGAATGGTTGAAAAACTGGTGTGGCGCTCAGGGTGTTGACTTCATTGGGGACTAGGGAGCCACCTGGAGGGATGCAGGCTTATACTGGTGCGATGGTCTGCATCTGTCCAGAGGGGAACCAGGATCCTAGGTGACAGGTTTAAATGCTTCATTGGCAAGCATTTAAACCAGCCAAGGGGGGAGGCACTGAAAAGGAGCAGGGAAATCCCAGCCTCCCCCACAAAATACAGTAGTTAGAGAGGTAAACACCAAGGTAGAGAAGTCAGTAGGGAGCAGGACAGGGATTAATGCAGAAAAAGGCAGTGAGGACAGGGATGGGGCTAAAAGGGGTAAGGCCATAAAAAATAAAAGGAAGGTGATGAGTACCAATGCCACAGTCTGTGCAACAAGCTCCCAGAACTAGTGGCCTTGATGGAAGAGGGATGCCTGGATATTGTGGCAGTCACTGAAACATGGTACACAGAGAACCATGACTGGGATGTCAACATACCAGGATACACAGTCTACAGGAGGGACAGGGTGGGTAAAAGAGGAGGAGGAGGATTAGCTCTCTATATAAGGGAAGGTATTAAAGCAACAGAACTAAAGAGTAAACAGGAAGTTGATACATCACTATGGGTCACCCTGGAGACAGGAAATGGCACCACAATCTGCATGGGGGTTGTGTACAGACCCCCATCTCAGGGGGAAGAAATGGGCAAGGAAATGATAGAAGGCATCCTTAAAATGGCAGATAAAAGGGAGATATTGTTGATGGGGGACCTGAATATGCCAAATGTTAACTGGAGTATCTTTGCTGCAGGCACATCCAAGAGCAGGGTCATTCTTGATGCCCTACAGGAGGCATGCCTCAGACAGCTAGTGTTGGAACCCACTCGGGAGGGAGCAATTTTAGATCTGGTACTCTCAAATGGGGAAGGAGAAAGGATCTCAGATTTAGAAGTGGGTAGCCATCTGGGAACAAGTGACCACCAAACAGTGTGGTTCACAATAAACACAGCCATAGAGTCAAGCCATACAAAAACAAGAGTACTGGACTTTAGGAAGGCTGACTTTGGGAAAATGAGAGCGGGCCTCAGAAAAGCACTAGCAAATGGGCAAGAAGGAGGGGTGGAGGAACAACGGGGAATAATCAAAACCGCCATTGCAGAGGCAACAAGCCTTTGTGTGAAGCAAATCAACAAAATAAAATGAAGGGAAAAAAACACTATGGTTCTCAAAAGAGGTGGCAGGGATGGTTAAGGAGAAAAGGATAGCATTCAGGAAATATAAGGAAACACAGAAGGAGCAGGACAGAGAACTTTATCTGTTAAAGCAGAAGGAGGCAGGGAAGGCAGTCAGAATAGCAAAGGCACAAACTGAGGAAAAGATAGCCAACTCTGTTAAGAAGGGGGATAAAACCTTTTATGCAATAGGTGTGGAACCAAAAGCAATTGTATAAACCATTTATTTCCACATATGTGGGATAAATCTAACCACCCTAGATTTATCCTACATATGTGGGATAAATGCAAACTGTCAATCAAAGCTTTTTTGTTCACTTTGTGACAAACAAACGTGAATAACTTTAAAATGAAAAATTATAGCATAGTACTGTGAGCACGAAAAATGTTCAGGACAAAAATATCTACAATATGAGTGGTGTTTCATTTATAGATACCTTTTAGTTGTTTTTATAATTAGCAAAAAACAGCATAAAATCCAATTTTCTTTTCACTTTTCAGACAAACAAATGTAAATAACTTTAAAATGAAAAATGATAGCATGGTACTGTGAGCACGAAAAATGTTCAACACAAAATATCTACAAAATGAGTGGTGTTTCATTCATAGATACCTTTTAATTTTTTTTATAATTAGCAAAAACAGCATAAAATCAATTTTGTTTCACTTTTCATCAAACAAATGTGAATAACTTTAAAACAAAAAAGGTAGCATGATACTGTGACCATGACATTTGTTCAGCAAGAAGCTCTCTACAAAATGAGTGGTGTTTCATTTAATAGCAACCACCCCGTTAGGCGGACATACACTAGGAAAGTTAACCGAAAGTCCCAGAAAGTCCCAGAAATTATCATTTTAAAAAAGAAGATAAACAGTCAAAACCAAATGTTCCTGCACTAATAAGAAGCATCCCTATTGCATAAATGAAATTTACAATGGTGAACTGTCAGATAAATGATTTATCTACACTTGTGCTGTTTGACCTCGGACACCTCACTCATGGCTTACGCCACTCGTGAAGTTACCCGAGGTCAAACAGCACTTGTGTAGATAAATCATTCATCTGACAGCTCACCATTGTATATCCCTTATTTATAGGTACATTAGGGAGCGAAGAAAGATCAAGGGAGGTATACAGAGACTTAATAAAGGGGATGGAATGTGGACAGAGGGTGACAGTGAAAAAGCAGGGATACTGCATGAATATTTCTGCTCAGTATTTACAATGGAAGAGGAGAGAGAGGTACCTAAACCAAACAAGAGAGAAACTCTGAATAGGGGGCTCGATACCAGTCCATTCACAGAAGAAAGGGTTTTGAAAGAACTCTTGAAACTGAGGGTGGACAAAGCAATGGGGCCTGATGGGATTCATCCAAGAATTCTAAAATAACTAAGGGTAGAACTAGTAAAACCACTGACTACTCTCTTTAACAAATCATGGGAGTATGGGGTGATACCTGAGGACTGGAGGAGGGCAAATGTGATTCCACTTCACAAAAGTGGGAGCAGGGGCAGAGGGAAGAAACTACAGACCAGTTAGTTTGACTTCAGTGGTAGGGAAAATGATGAAATCACTTCTGAAGGAAAGAATTGTTGAGTACCTAGAGGCCAGTGGGGCACAGGACCCAAGGCAGTATGGTTTCACAGCAGGAAGGTCATGTCAGATGAACCTAATAGATTTCTTTGACTGGGTGACCAAAGTAGTAGACCAGGGCGGGGCTGTGGATATGGCCTACCAAGATTTTAATAAGGCATTTGACACAATCTCACACAAAAGATTAATATACAAGTTAGCCAGCCTTGGAGTGGGTCCCAAGGTTGTAGCCTGGATAAAAAAAACTGGCTGGATAACAGGACACAAAGGGTAATAGTAAACGGAGTCCACAGTGAAGAAAGGAGGCTAACTAGTGGGGTACCACAGGGTTCGGTACTGGGAGCGGTCCTCTTCAATGTCTTTATAAGTGACATTGGAGAGCACCTGGAAGGAAAGGTATGTCTCTTTACAGATGACACAAAGATCTGCAACAGGGTTGATACACAAGCTGGGATGGAAAGAATGAAAAGGGACTTGGCAAGGTTGGAGGAATGGTCAAGTATGTGGCAGCACAGATTCAATACAAAGAAGTGCAAGGTAATGCATCTGGGAAACAAAAACCCAGGGGAAGAGTACACAATGCAGGCGTGAGTTACTAACAACAACAAAAATCGAAAGAGACCTAAGAGTAATTATATCAGATGACCTAAAGGTGGGCAAGCAACGTGAGAAAGCAGCAAGGAGGGCTGGGGGGATACTGGGATGCATAGGGGGAGGCATCAACAGTAGAAAACAGGAAGTTGTTATCCCTTTGTACAGACAGTTAGTGAGACCCCATCTGGAGTACTGCATGCATTTCTGGAGACCCCATCTCTGCAAAGACATAGACAGAGTGGAGGCTGTTCAGAGGAGGGCAACCAAAATTGTGCAGGGTCTGCACCAGAAGACATACAGGAGAGACTAAAGCAACTTTCTATGTATACCCTTGAGGAAAGGAGGGAGAGGGGGGACATGATAGAAACTTTCAAGTATCTCAAGTGAATTAACAAAGTACAAGAGGGTGGCTTCTTTCAGAAGAAGAGATGTGCAAGAACAAGGTGGCACAATTTGAAGATGGGGGGATGGCTCAGAGGTAATGTTAGAAAGTATTTTTTCACAGAAAGGGTTGTGGATGCATGGAACATCCTTCCTGAGGAGGTTGTGGAGTCAGGAACAGTGGGAGAATTGAAGAATGCATGGGACAGGCATAAGGCAATTCTAGTGGGGGTAGGAGGAAGTATGCTGTTGATTAACTAGAATCTGCAGCTTATCCATCAGGTAAGGAAATGGGCAGACTAGGTGGGCCAAGCGGTCCTTATCTGCCATCAGATTCTATGTTTCTATGTTTCTATGGCCTTATATGCAAGCCACAGCCAAAATGCACCAAAAATACCTAGCATCTTTACCTTTTATCTCTGGTGATGAAAAGGCCCAACAATAAGAATTCTGGTCTTAGCAATGAAGACAGGCAGAAAATACTCTGCATATGGCCCCTAATTTCAAACCAGAAATGGTGCAGAGCATTGCAAGACCAAAAAATATGAGCCTGTATGCCACAACCTCTCCAGCAAACAGAAGGGATCAATGGGAACCTTTTAGATACAACAGCAGGGACCCTAAAATATCTAATTTTTAACTTCCACAGAAAGTTCCTACAACTAGGAGAGGAAAAGTTCCACCAGGTATCCCACCAAGTCTGCAACCATTGATTCTCATCAATTAGAAAAACAATTTCTTGCTCCTACTTAAGATTAATTTTATTCATGGTTTGGACAGAATCTGTAACATAGTTGGAATATAATAAAGATATGGCCCTCTCACCCGAATGAGTCTCCCAAAGGAGTTCAAAAAGAGGACCTGGCAGATCTTCCTCCCCGCTGGGAAGAAGTCCACAGAAGCACATTTATATCATCTCGAAGCTGGTAATATCGAAGTCTATCCCTTTCCTGCCGATCAAATTTAACTTGGGCTTCCTCAAAAAATATGACAACATTCCCAGATAGTACTGTAGCTGCCAAGGTGCATAAATACCTTTATGTGACATATGATGACATCATGAATCAGTTCAGGTGGGGAGAAACTCAGGATCAGTGATCCAACTTCTGTATTTCCACAAGTGTATCCTTGTGAGACCCTGATTAAGGCCTATCTGTGATCCTGCTAACATTACCTCCATGCCAGAGAAAGGAGATCATTCCCAATGCGGACATCTAATAGGAGAAAAACATTGCAAAATAAGTGGAGGAGAGAGAAGGTAGGCTAAATCTATCAATTTCCAGTGGGATTGATAACCCACATGTCTCAATAATATAGCAAGATACAATTGTGCAGCTGTCCAGTATCCAACCGACCAAGGAACTGCCAAACCACCAAACCATGTCAGAAGAAACATAATCTGTCAAGAAATCCTAGATCTCTTGAACTGCCAAACATATTTCATCAGAAGCCATTGTCAGGCTTCAAACTCTTTCAGTGGAACTGGACAAGGCACACACTGGAATAAAAACAAAAAACGTGGAAGGACGTTCATTTTTAAAACCTAGATATGGGAAAGAAGGGAAAGGGGTAACAGGGACTAATGCTGAATATCTGATTTTAATTGAATAAGAGCAGGAAAAATTTAGCTGAAACAGCTGGAAGACTTGGGCTGATACATGAATTTTCAGATAATGTAAAGATGGGAGATCCTATTTCAAAGGATAAGTTTTCCAAATATGGGAAGGAGCTGTGTAACTGAAATAAAATACATCAGTTTTAGCAGTATTAGGAGAGTATCCAGACAGTCATAAATGTGGAAATATGTGTAAATACCACTGGTCATGAAGTGTCAGGATCTGTTAAATATAATAACACATCATTAGCATATAACACCAACTTATGACGCTCCCCTCCCCCAAGAATGATACCTTTAATATCGGGATTTTCCCCAATATCTTGGGCAAGAGGTTCAATGTAAAAAGCAAACAAGACTGAAGACAAAGGACATCCTTGTCATGTTCCCATACCCAGTTCAAAGAGGGAAGAAATATGTCCGTTCACTGATATATCCAACAGGTTTATTATATAATTTAAACATAAAATGAAGTAAATCTTCTGAAAACCCAAACCTGGACAAATTTAAACATAAAATGAAGTAAATCTTCCGAAAACCCAAACCTGGACAAAGACACTCGTAGAAAAGACCAAGAAACCTTATCAAAGGCCTTCTCAGCATCAAGGCTGAGGATGAGCGCAGATTGTGGAGACTGTTGCAAATGATTCAGAATATGCACAGTCCTCCTCAGATTGCCTTGAATTTGTTGGCCAGGAATAAACCCCATTTGATCAAAATGAACTAATTGTTTCTATTGGCACCCTTTGCAGACAGTGTGAGAGGCCTTTTAGCACCATGTATTTCTGTTTAAATTGAACCAGCATAATATTCTGTGGTGATTTGCCCTTTGGAGTAACCATTGCCTCTGTGCTTCTGTACTAAGGTCCTTTGTTTTTTAGTTTGTTTTTTGGTTTTATTGGGCTCATCACAACATAACCCAGGTAGACCATCTTAGGGTAGCTGGTTCATTCCACTGGGGTGTTACACAGATGAGACACACTGATGAGTTCTGGTAGGATGAAACACATGTACGTGTCTTCTGTTGGCACCTTTAGCAGACTGTGTGAGAGACCTTTCAGCACCATGCATTTCTGCTTAAAGTTGAACCAGCATAATATTCTGTGGTGATTTGCATATACAGCCCATGATGCTTTGCATTATAGGTGTGTGTGTGATTTTGTATTTAATTGCGGAACTACCATCTGTAACCTCCTAGCTATTATGGAGGTTAAAATCTTGTAATCTGTATTTAAGATAGATATAGGCCAATACGAAGCACAACTGGTAGCATCTCTACCAGGCTTGAGTATAACAGAAATGATCACCTGGGACCACGACACAGGTGTAGGGGCTTCTCGAGTCATAGCCACCTGGTATACGTTCAGTAACAAAGGAGAAACCAAGTCTTTAAACAGTCTATAAAATTTCCCAGGCAACCCATCTGTCCCCTGGCATTTACCAAATTTAAGACAGGAAATTCCCATCAAAATTTCAGTTGTTGTTGGAGGGTTCATCAACAATTTATAGTCAAGGGGAATATGAGATGGCAAGGATAAAGTATTTAAGTATTGTGATAATCAACATGGATCAGGGGAAGGACCAAGGGTATATAGGTCAGTATAATACTGATTAAAGGCCTCTGTAATTTCTGGAGTCAAACGAAGCTGTTTTCCAGAAATGAGGTGCTTAACTGACAATATTGTAGCTTTTGCCTTCCGGATCCGTAGGCAACCTGCCAAAAGTCTACTTGATCTAGGGCCTCCCTTGTAATATTTTTGCTTTAGAAAAAGAAGTTTTTGCTCAACATAATAATTAAAGATATTATTAAGTTCCTTTTTAAGTGTAAACAAAGTTGTTTCCATCTTTTTATCAAAGGAAGTTTACTGCCAGGCCTTCAATTGTGAAATCCGGAGGGTCAAATCCACCCTTTTAGCCTCCCAGTGCCATCTCTTAAAAACCGATAATGATATAAATTCCGCCCCTATGATTCCCTTTATGGTATCCCACAAAAGGGCAGGAGAAACACAGGAGGAGTCATTGTCCAAAAGGGCCTGACCATAAGCTTCCCAGATAGCTCATTGCACCTCTTGATCTTGCAACAAAGATGAATTCAACCTCCAAACAGTATTATGCTTAAACCTGCCCAATTTCATACTAAAAAATAAGGGAGCATCATCAGATGGAACCATGTCTCCTGACCAACACCTTTTAACAGAATTTAAGGTCTCATTAGGGAGAAAAAAATTATCAATCAGAGAGCACATTTTATGTGGTGGGGAATAAAAAGTATAACGTTTTTGATTCCCATTCATATAACACCAAACATCCCCATAACTTAGCTCCCCCAACAATTTAACAACTTTAGAAGAGATTCTTTGTTCCCGGTGCAAAATAGTAGAGGTACAGTAGAATCCAGTTGTGGATTAAGTAAAAGGTTAAAATATCTACCACATATCACTTCCCCTTCAGCCCAGTTTTGGACAGAAAGCAAAATGGTTCGGTAAACTTGATAGTCAGACCCTAGTAGAACATAAATAGATGCTAGGGTAAGAAGTTGACCATGGCATTGGCCTTTCATGAAGACATATCTGCCTTCTTTATCAGAAATGGTATCCAGAAGCTCAAATGAGACTCAAGAGGGGATTAAAATGGCCACCCCTCTCCTGTGCCCTTTCTTATACGAAGCAAAGACAGTGGTTCCAAATCCAAAATGGCCCAATTTTTCATGTTCCTGTGAAGAAAGATGTGTCTCTTGTAAAAGATGAAATCAGCATCTCTTCTTCTCAGGAAACTCAATGTTTTACTAAGCTTAACTGGGTCTGTCAAACAATTAACATTGTAGAAACAAACAATCTTAAGGTTATCCATTTGGCATTAAAAGAAAAAAAAAACATTATGAATATCTTGAACAAAATTAACTGCTTGGACCAAGCTTGATACATCAAATTACCCTACATCCACTTCATAAATAAAATAAAATGAGGAACCAAGTAACCAGTTAACAAATAGTAACATAACTATATACATTAGGTAACTATCCCAAAAGTAATTCCAAGGCAGGGGGTCTGCACTAATTGTAGGCCCATAAGCCCCTCCCTTCTAAGGTGTCAAACAACTATAAGAAGAAAGGAGTGAGACAGATATAATGCCCCCCAAAAAGTGACTCTCTCTCTCTCTCTCTCTCTCTCTCTGTGAGGCACCTGAATTGGTAAATCACCAATAGGGAATTAACCTCTGTAAGGTAAGTGAAAGTGGGATGAGGGATCAAAAGACTACCTGCTGTATTAAGCTAAAAATAGTAAAAAGCTATAATTAACAGGAATAAAAATGGCACAAGGAAAGCACAAATACATATAAAAAGGAATAAGAAATAACAAGCATACCAGGTGGGTATGAGGTAATATAGAATACAAATGTACTAGACTGGTAAAATAATCCAGGAAGAAAGTTATATCTTTCTATCAAGAAAAATAGGGGGAAGTATAACTTGAATAGTTCCTACAGAAATATCTAATTAAAAATCCAACAATGAAATGTAGATAAGCTTACAGAATAGAACACCATGAGAGTCCAGCTTTCCCCTATTAAAAAATGCCAGAAACCTAATCTAAATTAAACTGAGATGCAATAAATGTCCAACCCTCCCAAAAATATTTTATATACTTCCATGACCCATAGCTGTTCTTATGAATTAAACGCACCACCGAACAATCCTGCAAGAAGAAATCATTAGAGTCTTTTTAAATATAACATAGAAACATAGACTTTGATGGCAGATAAGGACCGCTTGGCCTACCCCATCTGCCTATTTCCCTACCTAATGGATAAGCCGAAGATTCTAGTTAACCAACAGCATACTTTCTCCTACCCCCCACTATGATTGCCTTATGTCTGTCCCATGCATTCTTGAATTCCACCACTGTTTTTGACCCCATAACCTCCTTAGGAAGGCAGTTCCATGTTCCCACCACCCTTTTCATGAAAAAATACTTCCTCATGTTGCCCCTGAGCTGTCTCCCTCTATCTTCAAATTGTGCCCCCTTGTTCATGCACAGCTCTTTTTTTGAAAGATGCTCCCCTCTTGGACTTTGTTGATTCCCTTGAGGTACTTGAAAGTTTCTATCATGTACCCCCTCTCCCTCCTTTTCTCAAGGGTATACATATTAAGCTCTTTTAGTCTCTCCTTGTATGGATTCTGTTGCAGACCCTCCACCATTTTAGTTGCCCTCCTCTGGACTGCTCCATCCTGTTTATGTCCTTGCAGAGACTGGGTCTCCAGAACTGCATGCAGTACTCCGGATGGGGTCTCACCAACTGTCTGTACAAAGGGATAACAACTTCCTGTTTTCTAGGGGTGATGCCTCTCCCTGTGCATCCAGTATCCCCCAGCCCTCCTTACTGCCTTCTCACATTGCTTGCCTACCTTAAGGTCATCTGATATAACTACCCCAGGTCCCTTTTCATTTTTGTTGTTGTTAGTACCTGCTTCCCATTGTGTACTCTTCTCCTGGGTTTTTGATTCCCAGGTGCATTACTTTGCACTTCTTTGCAGTGAATCTAAGCTGCCATACTTTTGACCATTCCTCTAACCTTGCCAAGTCCCTTCTCATCCTTTCCATCCCTCTTGTATATGAACCCTGTTGCAGATCTTTGTGTTGTCTGCAAAGAGGCATACTTTTCCTTCCAGACCCTCTGCATGTCTCCTATAAAGACATTAAAGAGGACCGGTCCCAGTACTGAACCAGTACCCCACTATTAACACCCCTTTCTTCAGAGTGTACTCCGTTTACTATTTCCCTCTGTGTCCTGTTGTCCAGCCAATTTGTTACCCAGGCTACCAGCCTGAGACCCACTCCCAGGCTGAATAACATATTTATTAATCTTTTGTGTGGGACTATGTCAAATGCCTTGCCAAAGTCTAGGTAAGCCATATCCACAGCCCCTCCCTGGTCTACTACTTTGGTCACCCAGTCAAAGAAATATATTAAATTTGTCTGACATGACCTTCCTGCTGTGAATCCATGCTCCCTTGGGTCCTGTACCCCACTGGCCTCTAGGTACTTGGCAATTCTTTCTTTCAGAAGCAATTCTATCATTTTCCCTACCACTGAGGTGAAACTAACAGGTCTGTAGTTTCCTGCCTCTGCCTTGCTCCCACTTTTGTGAAGGGGAATCACATCTGCCCTCCTCCAGCCCTCAGGTACCACACCATCCTCCCATAATTTGTTAAAAAGGGTAGTCAGTGGTGTACTAGGTCTCCCCTTAGTTTTTTAGAATTCTGGGGTGAATCCTGTCAGGCTCCATTGCTTTGTCCACCTTGAGTTTTAAGAGTTCTTTCAGAACCCTTTCTTCTGTGAATGGACTGGTATCGACCCCCTCTCCAGAGTGCTTCTATTGTTTGGTTTAGGTACCGCCCCCTCTCCTTTTGTGACTACTGAGCAAAAGTATTTGTTCAGTATCTATGCCTTTTTACGGTCGCCCTCTGCCCACCTCCCCTCCTCTTTATTAAGCCTTACTATCCCTCCCTTGGTCTTCCTTCACTCCCTAATGTACCTAGAAAAGGTTTTATCCCCCTTCTTAAACTGAGTTGGCTATCTTTTCCTTGGTTTCGGCCTTTGGTATTCTGATTGCCTTCCATGCTTCCTTCTGCTTTAACTGATACAGTTCTCTGTCCTGCTCTTTCTGTGATTCCTTATACTTCCTGAGTGCTATCATTTTCTCCCTAACCTTCCCCACCACCTCTTTTGAGAACCACAGTGTTTTTTTAACTTTGTTTTATTTGCTTCACACAAAGGCTTGTTGCCTCTGTGATGGCAGTTTTGATTTTTCCCCATTGTTCTTCCACCCCTCCTTCCTGTCCATTTGCTAGTGTATTCATTAGCACTTACCCATTTTGCCAAACTCAGTCCTCCTAAAGTCCAGTACCTTCGCTTTTGTATGGCTTGAATCTATGGCTGTGTTTAACATGAACCACACTGTTTGGTGGTCCCTTGTTCCCTGATGGCTACCCACTTCTAAAGCTGTGATCCTCTCTCCATCCCCATTTGAGAGTACCAAGTCTAAGACTGCTCCCTTCCGAGCAGATTTCAACACTAGCTGTTTGAGTCATGCCCCACTGCAGGGCATCGAGCATGACCTCGATCTTGGATGTGGCTGCAGCAAATGTGCTCCAATTGATATCTGGCATATTCAGATCCTTCAACAACAGTATCTCCCCTTTTTCTTCCATTCTAAGGATGCCTTCTATCATTTCCTTATTCATTTCCTCACCCTGAGACGTGGGTCTGTATACAACCCCTGTGCAGATTGTGGCACCTTTTCCTGTCTCTAGGGTGACCCACAGTGCCTCCTCTCCTCCCTGTTTACTGTTTAGTTCCATTTGCTTTGATCCCTTCCCTTATGTAGAGAGCTACTCCTCCTCCTCTGTTACCCTCCCTGTCCCTCCTGTAGATTGTGTACCCTGGTATGTTGACATCCCAGTCATGGTTCTCCATGTATCATGTTTCTGTGACTGCCACAATGTCCAGGTGCCCTCTTCCATCTAGGCCACTAGTTCAGAAAGCTTGTTACCCAGACTAGCTCCATTGGCATGCTTTTAAACTAGCCAAGAGGGGAGGCACCGCCTTCAGACTAGACTTACAAGTTCAAATGGGCAGGCTGGGTGGGTCATAGGCCATTATCTGTTGACAGTGTCTATATATCTTTGTATCTATGTATTATGGGCATTGGTACTCATTGCTCTCCATTTCTTGATGGCCTTACCCCTTTTAGATCCATACCTGCCCTTACTGCTTTTGCCTTTTTCTTCATTTCCCCCTTCTCTGCTCCCTATCAACCTGTCTGCCTTGCTGTTTACCTCAGTAACTACCCTGTTTTGTTGGGGGAGACTGGGGATTCCCTACTTCTTATCAGTGCCTCCCCCCTGGGCTAGTTCAAAGCTTGCTAATGAAGCATTTAAACTTATCACCTAGGAGTCTGGTTCTCCTCCCAAACAGATGCAGACCATCATGCCAGTATAGGCCTGTATCCCACCAGGTGGAACCCCAGTCCCCAATGAAACCAAAACCCTGTGCTCTGAACCAGTTTGTCAACCATTCATTGAATCGCATTGTGTGGAGTACCCTATCTCACCCATGCCATAGACAGGCAGCACCTCCAAGATTGTTACCATGCATGTTACTTGTCTTAGGCCCCTCCCCAACTCCACAAACTCCTTCTGCACCATTCTGATCCCATGCCCAGCTAGGTCATTTGTCCCTAGGTGGACAATGATGTTCAGCTCCCTCTCCTGTGCAGCTGCTCTCTCAATCCTGAGGATTTGTTTCCTGTCCCTTCAAGCCATGGAACTGGGCAGGCACCTTACCTCCCTCTCCCTTCCGTCCCCCAGTTCTACCCCCCTAATAATTGAGTCCCACAGCAGGAGCTGCTTCCTTCCCCTGTGGTGTCCCATGCCACCCTCCTGTGGGTCTTCTTGTGGAGGTTCCCAGCATCCTATTTGGTCTCCACTGCAGATGCCTCCATAGAGGAACCACACTCCACCAGAATGGTTCATAAATTGTGGAGAGGTACAGCTGGAGGGATGCACCTCTGTTCCACCACCCTCACCCTCCCTGAGCCCACCATAGTCCAACCTTTCCTCTTTTTTTGGCAACCTCTAAGGCAGCAGTTGTGGCCCTGTTGTTCCCTGGGTGGTGGAGATTTCTCTACCCCTTGCCAGGTTGGCCTAGAGATAGGCAACTTCCTCCCTAAGAGCAGAGAGTTGCCTGCAAGTAGGGCAGCATAGCAGCCTCCAGAGTGTCTCCTGGAATGTACCGTACTGTTAAGGATATGACTATTGTATGCCCCTTCCCCTCTTGGGGAAGTGATGTCAGAACCCCTGGTATAAAGAAAATGACACTCTTGGGGTGGGCAAGGTGTGGGATCAAGCCTTTGCTCTCCAGAAACAGTCAGCTTCAGCACTGACCTACCACTCAGGTGAGTGCTGACCTTCTTTTCCGCAAGACAACCTGCACCACCCCGGTGGGTGCTGACCTTCCTTTCAGCAAGACAACCTGTACAACAATTTAACAGAGAATATACCCAGCAAAAAACTGTTACAGTCAGAGAAAAATAAAGCAGTTGAGCCCAATACCTATGATGTAAGCATCCCCTGACCCAATACAACCTGGTGTTCTGTGCTCTGAAGACAATTATAGGAAACCGGTTTCCACCACCTGAGGCACTGTCTGGGTCAAATACACAAATCTGCATTAACCTGTACTAAACTGCAGGCCTTACAATGAAAATTCCTCAACCACTAGTAAATAGTTCACTGTAACAAAAATAGTTTGATGCAAACTGTCACCAAAATACTAGTAGACAAAAATCCAGCTATCCACAAGGGAAAACCAATTATGCAGTATTTCAATCCCTCTGAAGTTAAACTCCCAATCTACAGGTACATATGCAGTATTGCAAACTCCTTCTTGATTAAAAAAAAATGCAAACAACAAAAAAACACAAAGCAATGCCAAGTATGAAATTTAAAGTAAAGTTCACCTCTCTCAGATTTAAGTAAGAGTGAGCTTTCCTTCAGCTTACCAGTTCAATATAGTTCTCCTTCACAGCTCACAGTTGTTTCAAAGCAGCTTGCTTCCACCTTCAAGAAGATGGGCCTTTCTGTCTGAATCTGCTACACAGTTGTAGCTTATAGTAACCTGATCAGTTCTGGAAGACTCCACCCAAGACAACTGGCTGACAATACCTATGATATAAGCCTCCCCTGACCCAATACAACCCGGTGTCCTGTGCTCTAAAGGCAATCAGAGAAAACCAGTTTCCACCACCTGAGGCACTGTCTGGGTCAAATACACGAACCTCCACTAATCTGCACTAAACTGCAAGTCTTACTATGACAAATCCTCAGCCACCAGTAAATAGTTCACTGTACCAAAAATAGTTTGATGCAAACTGTTACCAAAATACTAGTAGACAAAAATCTAGCTGTCCACAAGAGAAAACCAATTATGCAGTATTTCAATCCCTCTGAAGTTAAACTCCCAATCTACAGGTACATTGAAGTCACCCAGGATGAAATGCAGTGCTGCAGAATTCTGCAGTAGAGTTACTGCAGTAAACAATGGCATTTCATTTAATCTCAGCTGACTTATCTGTACATAAGCAGTATTGCAAACTCCTCCTTGATTAAAAAACATAACAAAAACAAACAAAGCAATACCAAGTGTAAAATTTAAAGTAACGTTCACCTCCCTCAGATCTGAACAAGAGTGAGTTTTCCTTTAGATTGCCAGTTCAATATAATTCTCCTTCACATCTCCCAGTTGTTTTAAAGCAGCCTGATTCCACCTTCAAGAAGATGTTCAAAGCGTCCATCTTCAATTCAAACTCTGTAGTTGCATCCCATAATCTGCTCCAGACCAAAGAGATAACATATGTTAGCTTGCAAAATAAAACAGGTAATCAAAAAATAAAGAAAATCAGTTAATAGTGTATAAGTGGGAGCAACTCCTATAAAAGTAAAAAGCTTTCGGAAAGCTGGAAGCTCCAATTCAGGTCTCAGTATTACAGTTGAGAAAACTGCTTTGGTCCCGGATGATCTTACAAAAAAATTAAAAATAAACGGGTAAGGATTTTCAAGAAAGAATAGACTAGTAATAAGTCTGTAAGCCATCCCTAGATGTATACTTTATATTACAGTAAGTTGTCAACAGAAATCCAAAATCAGAGGCACAGAGAGACCCTCCAGAACACTTGGTACCAGGCTGGGGGAGCAAATTGATAGTTTACCATGGTTAGAACATCGAGTCCAAATGGGGAGAGCTAACCTCAATGAATCTTTCCAATGATCCGATTAGGGGAAATCCAGATGTGCCTCTCAACCCAAAGATGCAGCTTTCTCAAGCCAAGCAGCCCAAGTAGAGCAAAAGGACAGCAAAATATCAGCTCAAATCGAACCTGAATGCTGATGTGATGCAGAATTATCAATGGAACTAGCTTTTCCACTTCGATGGTAGAAGGGAGTCACTATTCATGGAAGCTCTGAAAGGAAAGCCCAATTCAATGTTATCCAGACACCTTGCAATGAAATGTGTTCAAAGATCCAGTCAACAAAAACAAATGCTTTCCCATAAAGCACTTAGATAGAAGATTTCGGGCTTAGACGCAAACAGACCATATTGAAAGTCCAACAACCTGGAGAGAAATAAACATGAGTAAAAACTCAAAATACTTCTTACCTTTCCTTAAGGTGTTATAGCCAGCAGCTATACTGTCTGCCAAGCAAAATAAAACATCAGGGAGCAGTATAATGAGAATAGGCCCTGAAGAAGTAAACAATCAGTCAGTAGAATCTCTCCAGAAAGCTTGCAAGAGTGTTTTGATCTTGTCTAAAGTTTGCTCCTTGTGTTGTTTTTTTTTTGCCAGCAGGGGAAAGTTTCACCCATTTCTCCTTCTGAAGAGCTCTCTTATCTCTATTTTCCTGTGCCTCTATCTCTTCATCTCTAGTTAATCCTTGATCCTGAAGAGCCTGAAGTGCCGAGTAGTAGTTGTCAAAGATGTGGGCACCCTCTGTAAAAAATAAAAAACTTTAGTCGGGCAGGGTATGGTGTTTGAAATTTTAAGTTATTCACCCTTAGAGTCTGGAAGAAGGGAGCAAAGACTTTCGCCATTTCTGGGAGAAGGAGAATAATCGTTGTCAAATAAAATGCGATGCCCTTGGTACATGAGGGAATTTTTCCTCCAAGCCCTCATCAGGATAGCCTGTTTTACTGCATAATTGTAAAACCTCACCATAATAGAGTGAGGTCTAGCACCGGAGCTAAGGGCTGGTGCACCCAGTGATCGATGAGCACATTCTATTGTGAGTGGGATCAGGTCTTCAAGATCCAGAGTCAAACAAAGAAGATCTTGGATGAAGCTGATAAAGTCTGATTTTGATTCAGAGCCTTCCATAACTCCATAAAGGCATATGCTGTTGCACATTGATCGATTCTCCAAATCATCATATTTGTCATTCAAAGCTTGTGTATCATTCAGCAATCGAGTGAAAAGCCGCTCCAGCCTGTCAATTCATCCATTTCTGAAGAATGCTTTTCAAGCTCTTGGGTTTTGGTTTCTATTTGGAAGATGGACGTTTTGAGTTCCTGATATAACTATCTAGTTTGATCATGGAAAGCCTTAATTTCAGCAAATAGTGCTGCATTATAGGTTGTGGAGAGTCTCTGGAAGATTTGGCCACCATGTTTGGGTCACCAAGAAGGTAAGAGTCAGACCAACAAACAGCACTACCAAAGGCAAAGTAGAAACTGAGTCAAACAGCCCTCTCTTCCCAGATGTCTCTAACCTCTAACTAACAATTGAATTGCTGATTAAATGCAGGAGTCCCGGTGTTAGGAGGTGTAATTACCTCAGCCCTGTCAGAACGATTCACTTAACCCTGCGCAGCCCTCTGTGGCAGAATGAGATGATAATTTAGAATGCAGTCCTATATTTCTTTTTCACTCTATCCTCATTCTATTTTCTTTTCTAACTATCCTAATAATTCATGACATGGTGGCCAACCTGTCATCTTACTTACTCTGTGCTATCCCTTTAAAAACCTAACAAACAACAGTTATAAGAAGTTCTAATTTCTTCTGCCCTGACATTCCTTTTCTCAGGAGTTTTTGTTCCCTTTACAGAAAAGTAGCTTGAATAATGATTAAAGTTAAATATATAAATATATCACACTGCCCATTCAGTTGAACTCTCCTGGAGGGATTCTGTTAGATGTGAAAATAGTAGAAAAAATGCTACTTCCTTGGGCAGATGCAGCTCTTTGTGCATGAAATGCTGTGGTGGGGAAC
The DNA here is from genome assembly GCA_016271365.2 of Neoceratodus forsteri. Classification (NCBI taxonomy): domain Eukaryota; kingdom Metazoa; phylum Chordata; order Ceratodontiformes; family Ceratodontidae; genus Neoceratodus; species Neoceratodus forsteri. The sequence continues at coordinate 350,765,746 of CM028136.1, read as the reverse complement.
TGTGATCTCCAGCGGTAGAACGTGCGCACGATCGCACTCTCGAGCAGGTGTAATGTAAACAATTGCACGATCGCAGTCTGCGGCTGGAGTAGAGCTTATTTAAAAAAAAGAAAGCTAGAACTCTGGAAAAGGGACCACTTGCAGTAGAAATAAAGAAGCAAGCATGATCCTAAAAATGGCAAGAACCGAGTGGACTGTTGCTATAGGAACTATATACAATCCCTGCAGCCACTCACTCTTTCAGGAGAAATACAACATAGTAAGTATGGTTGCAGGCTTGTGGAGAGGCTTGGCAGCTGTATTTAGGATACAGAGGTATTTCTTGGGAAACAGCCTTATCATGAAGTAAACAAGCATTTGTCAATGCCGAACGTTCGCTTGCAGGTATTTGCAGTGGTGTTTGGCACACATGGTGCTTTACCCTAATGCCCTGTGCGATTGCTGGTATTTGCACAATAAATTTTCAGCATGACCTTTTTGTTACCCCCATTGTGCACTACATAGGCGGAAACACGTTTTGGGCAGGATGTGAAAAATGACAGCTGTACTGCTCATAAGGAAGTGTGGTAAAATGGCAATGTTGAAAATCTGGAGTGGAAATATTGAAAATTCACAAACCTACGAGTGTGCGTGGGAACTGTGCAATGCACACTCGTAAAACAGTTATTGTTAGGAATTTTTTCACCAAATTTTCAACATTGGCATTTTAAAACCTCTGCTAATGAACAGTGTCACTGTGATTTTCTTACTGTGTCCCATACATTGATTTCACACACCGACTGCGCCATTGTGCACTACATGGGCGGAAACACATTTTGGGCAGGATGTGAAAAATGACAGCTGTACTGCTCATAAGAAGGTGTGGTAAAATGGCAATGCAAAGAAGTGCAAGGTAATGCACATGGGAAACAAAAACCCAGGGGAAGCGTACACAATGGGGGGTGAGATACTGACAACAGTAAAAATAGAAAGAGACCTGGGGGTAATTATATCAGACGACCTAAAGGTGGGCAAGCAATGTGAGAAGGCAGTAAGGAAGGCTGGGTGGATACTGGGATGCATAGGAAGAGGCATCAATAGTAGAAAACAGGAAGTTGTTATCCCTCTGTACAGACAGTTGGTGAGACCCCATCTGGAGTACTGTGTGCAGTTCTGGAGATCCCATCTCCGCAAAGACATAGACAGAGTGGAGGCTGTCCAGAGGAGGGCAACCAAAATGGTGCATGATCTGTACCAGAAGACATATGAAGAAAGACTAAAGGAGCTTAATATATATACCCTTGAGGAAAGAAGGGAGAGAGGGGGGACATGATAGAAATTTTCAAGTACGTCAAGGGAATCAACAAAGTCCAAGAGGGTAGTATCTTCCAGAAAAAGAGATGTGCAAGAACAAGGGGGCACAATTTGAAGATAGAGGGGAGACGGCTCAGAGGTAATGTGAGGAAGTATTTTTTCACAGAGAGGGTTGTGGATGCATGGAACAGCCTCCCTGAGGAGGTTGTGGAGTCAAGAACAGTGGGGGAATTCAAGAATGCATGGGATAGGCATAAGGCAGTCCTAGTGGGGGGTAGGAGGAAGTAAGCTGTTGGTTAACTAGGATCTGCAGCCTATCTGTTAATTAGGAAAATGGGCAGACTAGGTGGGCCAAGTGGTCCTTATCTGCCATCAAATTCTATGTTTCTATGTTTCTATGTTTCTATGTTTCTATGTGGAGTGAAAATATTGAAAATTCGCAAACTTACGAGCGTGAATAGGAGCTGCGCAATGAACACTTTCGTAAGCAATGATCAGTACGAATTTTCACCAGATTTTCACACAACATTTCAAGACCTCTGCTCATGAACAGTGTCACTGTGATTTTCTTAATGTGTCCCATACATTGAGTTAGCCCACTCGACTGCGCCATTGTGTGCTGCTATGGGCGGAAACACATGTTTGGGCAGGATGTGAAAATGACAGCTGTACTGCTCATGAGGAGGTGTGGTAAAATGGCAATGTTGAAAATCTGGAGTGAAAATATTGAAAATTGAAACCTACAAGCGCATGAGGAACTACGCAACGCAGACCAGTAAAACAGTCATTTTTAGAATTTTTCACCAAATTTTCAACACAGCCATTTTAAGACCTCTGCTCATGATCAGTGTCACTGTGATTTTCTTAATGTGTCCCACACATTGAGTTCGCACACCGACTGCGCCATTGTGCACTACATGGGCGGAAACACATTTTGGGCAGGATGTCAAAAATGACAGCTGTACTGCTCATAAGGAGGTGTGGTAAAATGGCAATGTTGAAAATCTGGAGTGAAAATATTGAAAATTTGCGAACTTACAAGCCTGCGTAGGAACTGCGCAACGCACGCTCATAAAACAGTCCTTTTATTTTTGCACCAAATTTTCAACATGGAGTTTTTTGGATCCCTTCTCATGAATTATGTCACTGTCATGGTGTTATTTGGGCCCAAAGGGTGATTTCACGCAGTGACTGTGCAGTGACTGCGAAATCACCCTTGAGCCTGAATAACACCATGACAGTGACATTATTCATGAGAAGGGTCCAAAACCCATGTTGAAAATTTGGTGCAAAATTTCCAAAATGCCTGAGATATGCAATAAGTTGAAACCCTATCTAGCCCATTATACAGCTTACTGCATTTCCTCAGTTTGAGGTCGTCTTTGAAGTGCAGGCGTGTTCACGGTCCACGAAGATCGTCGTGCGAGCTCCGGAGGTAAGTATGGGGTGAGGGGATGTGAGGAGGCTGGGGTGCAGTGGGTGGGTACGGTTGTGGGAGGGGACTGGAGAAGCGCCGTGGACCGCTTTCGATTTACAGGTAAAAAAAACAGATGATGGGGACGTTGCCATGCTGGGATGGGCTCCATGGCGAAGCATGGCTGGGGAGCAGAGGAGCGACGGGATTGGGCACCCCGTCAGCAGGCGACAGCGGGCGTTCACCAAGCTGGGGTGGGCTCCCAGCATGGCAGCAAAGATTTTGGCAGGGGCGGTGTGGCGCGGTGCTCCTGTAGACAACGGTGGTTTTTGAAGAAGACCACCGCTGTCACACACAGCTCCCACACCCATTGGTGCAGGATCACATGTCTGCTCCAACAGAGCAGTGGATTGCAAGGAGAGGCACACCCAAAGTGTGTTACTCTCCCAAAACGTTCCTTGTGCATGCCCGCAAGTGAACGTAAAAATGAAAAGAAACGCTGACAGCTGCAAAAAAAGCGGTCGGGTTGAAATGTTAAACACATAAACAATATGAAAAGCAATAATAAAGAAGAGAAAATATGTCCTAAGCTGTATAGTCCTGTTAATACTGTATATATGATAAATATAGGCAGGTTTCTCAGTAAAATAAAGTGAATGTTTATGGAAGGGATAATAGGTTTGTTTTCGTTTTAATTTCTCTGAACCATTATGGAAATTCTCCTACTTACCAGGACAAATAGATGGGGAAGCGCACCCCAGTCTGTTTATCTTTGGGAAGACAGGAGATTTCCCAGTTTCTGAAAGAAATTATAGATATTTGTATTTTCTTTTGTTTTTACCTGAAAATAGCCCTGAAGCCATTTTGGGAAAGTCCTCCTATAGGCAAGGCAGCCCAGAAAATGGCTGCCTTTATAGAAAGAGATGTGTGATGTCACAAATAGGGGAAGAGCCTAAAGGACCCATTATGAGGTCATATAACTAATTAAGATTATTCTTATTGAAAGACAATGTCTTGTTAATCCTTTTCTGTTATACAAAAATGTGGGTGAAATATGACAGATTATGGAGGGACCCATTTCGGGATGAACCTCTGCTAGATGCTAAATTAAAACATTTAGACTAAATTAGTTGGTCACATGATGATGAGATCATCAGACTCTTATTATAAAATAATTTCCACTAGAGGGCTTCAGGGAAGGGAGAGTTGGAGGATGGTTAGTATCTCCTGATCATTGAGGAGTGAGGAGGTGTGACAGCTTACACATCTGGTATGCTGAAGTAAGGATATTGTATATACAGAGGAGAGACAGGAAGTCAAGAAAAGGACTTGCCTAATTTAGGAACTGTCTATTTTTGTTGGTGTGAAGGATTTAACACCTGAGTATTTTTCTTTTCTGTAAATATCTGGACTTTTCTATCATTGGAGAAAATAAAATAACAAATGCTAAATGCTGAAGTAAGCGTTTTATTATGCACTATAAAACCTTGCCTGTTGTCTGTTATTAGTACCCACATGTCCACATTGGTGTGAGAGTGGGATTCTTCTAACCTGGTACGTCGAGGTTGCCTGGAGGCTGTGTCAAGGGGGTGTTGCATATACAGCACCATAACAGATGCAAGAGGATAAATTACTTGAACCAAGTGCAGTTCATTTCACAAGGTCCGTGAGAGAAATAACAGGAGAGCTTTTGTTGCCAGGATTAGGCACTGGAACAAAACTAAAGATGAAGAAATCGGAGGATGAAGAGGTAGCGACAGCAGCTGCACCTACAGAGAGAGGGATACCTTTAGCACCTGATGACCCCAGGGACCTCTATATAGATTAAACTCGTTTAGTCTAGATTTAGATATTAAATATATAAGCAGGTTACCTTGCTGCAGAAATCATCTTGGTAGTATTATATGTTTTCCTTGTAATACTATGAGAGTTAAAGGTAGTATCAAAGTGTCAACAGGAGAAAAGTTATAGTTAAGTATGAAAAAGGAGTAACTGTTCCTCCATGGTTCAAAGCCAGCCCCACAAGGCATTCTCCTCTACAATTTTCATTACCTTCAGATACTTACTGTTCACGGGGGTTGAGTGGTGGAGGAAGGGGAACCCTGCATAAGGCAGAATTCAGATAAGCTCCCCAATTTTGGTAATAGATGGAAAGCTGCTCTCGATTGGCGAAAGTAAGTCTTTCAAAAATAGCTAGCCTAGCAACAGCTGAGTGTCATAGGGTAATAGCCGAGGTAGTGCCTGTTTCCAGGATCTAAGTAGAAGCCTTTTAGCGTACAGGAGAACCACTAAAAGCCACTCCCTATGAGGTTTAGATAAGAGGCCCAGTGGGGTATGGTCTCCTAATAAAAGTAATGGATTAGAGATATCCACAGGTAATCCCAGCATTCCAGAACAATCCATTGCAATGGCATTCCAGAAAGGGATTAAGACCTTACACTCCCATAAAATGTGCAACATATTTGCTGGATCGTGTTTGCAACTCCAACATTTTGCATGGGGAAGCATTCCCCTCAAGTGGAGAGCTGCTGGCGTGTAATACCACCTGAGGAGAATCTTAAATTGTGTCAACTGACTTCTCGCATCCTGGTACAGAGAGTGAGTTAAGTGGAGGCAGCAGGACCATGTGTCTATGGCGATCGAGGTTTGAAGATCCGTACTCCACCTATCCCTGCATGCTGTAGTGTGATCCAGCTGTGCTTCCCACCACGTGCTATAGAAGCGGCCAACCAGACCCTGTTGGGAAGCTTTGAGGTCCAAAGAGGAAATCCAATTACATTTAGGGTCAGCTACATATGTGCTTTTAATTTTCTGAACCGCATCACAGAGTTGCGGATATCTCCAAAAGTCCCTAGTATGCAGGGAATATTGGGCCTTAAGCTGTGCAAAAGACATAATTGTGCAGGAATTGGGCATATATAGGTCTTGTACTTGATGCATCCCCTTGTTCTCCCATACCATCCAGTCCAGTGGTTTTTTGTCCACTGTGAGAAGGGGGTTATGCCAAAGAGCCATATAATGAAAAGGAATAACGCTTGTGGACTTTGGAGTCTTGGAAGCTGCCATGAGTCTGAACCAAGCCTTCCTAGTCTCAGCCATCACTGGAGTAATCAAGCTGGAGTTTGTAGGGCCTTGGATAAGAGTAAACTCAAGGGGGTATTCTGCATCAGTTGGGATTCCAGCTGTACCCACTGGGCGGGGGGGGGGATGGGGAAGGGACAAAACATTTAGTGGCCTGCCCCACTATGTAAGCCCAGTGATAACCTTGCAGCCATGGAAGTCCCATGCCTCCTTTAGTCCAGTGTGCCCACAGTTTATCCCGGCTCCATCTGGGCGTCTTGCCCTCCCATAGAAAAAAAGCAATCAATCTATCTATTGGGCAAACGACTCTGCCTGATAGAGCTATAGGGAGATTATTCAGGAGGTAAGCTACTCTGGGTAGGAGCAGCATCCGAATTGCTGCTACTTTGCCCATTAGAGAAAGATTCAGGCGGCACCAATGACTTATCTCCACCGTTAAAGTATTTGTTAAGGGGCCAAAGTTGACACTTTCAAAATGTTGCCACTTGGCTGGGATTTTAATACCTAGATACATGAAGCTACATGGAGCCCAGGCCAAATTTAGACCTTGCAAGCACGACATTGTACAAGTCGAGTTGAGAGGGGCTACGCTCATCTTTTTTTGATTGATTTAAAGTCCAGACAGCTGTGCAAACTGGTTTAGGACTTTCAGGACCTTGGGAAGGAACTCCTTGGGACTTGCTAACATTAAAAGCAAATCATCCGCATATGAGGCGGTCAGGAAATTGCTCTGCCCTACCCCGTATACCTTTGATGTCCTCCGCTGCTTGTAGTTTCCTTGTGAGGGGATCCAAGGTCACCAAAAACAATAAAGGGGAGAGGGGACAACCTTGTCTTGTACCCCTCTGCAGAGAATAGGGGAATGATATATCCTTGTTAGTTAGGATTCTTGCTGAGGGAGCATTGTACAGCACCTGTATCCACTGACTAAAAACAGGCCCAGATCCATAATGTTGGAGGATTTCATGGAGATAAGGCCACTCGACAGAGTCAAAGGCATTGGAAAAGTCCACTGCCATGGTCGCCATGGGGGTTTTTGATTGCATTGCCAACCATTCAAGTTCAACACTAATCTTATATTATCTGCCGCTGCTCGACCTTTACTGAATCCTACCTGGGACAGATGAATAATTGAAGGCAAGGCCGCCACTAAACGTGTGGCCAGCATTTTGGCTATTATTTTGTTATCGACTGATATTAAGGAAATTGGACGACAGTTGGCACAGTTTTGGGAATCATCTGATTTTTTTGGCAGAAGAGTAATTAGAGCTTTGCTCATAGATGGTGGGAGAATACTGGTTGCAAATGACTCCTGCAGCACAGAAAGAAGGGGAGTGCTGATTTCAGTACGCATGGCTTGATAAAGCTCAGTGGTCATACCATCTAGACCAGGAGATTTACCTTTGGCCAACTGACTTAGGGCGTCCAGGAGCTCTTTTTCTGTAAAGGGTTTATCTAGAGCAGTCCTGAGACCCTCAGGGAGTTTGGGAATTTTAGCAGCTGCACAAAAATTTGCCAGCTGTTCTTGAAATTGACTGGGGTCTAGAGTGGCATGCGTCTGGTATAGTTTTTGGTAGAATAGTTGCATGCACTCATTAAGTTTTTGGGATGTCATGACCACTTGACCACTCGCATCCTTGAGGGCATGGATCCGGGAGGCCACCTATTGCTTTCACAACTGATAAGCTAACAATTTGCCTCCTTTATCCCTTCCTTCCCAGTATGTATGCCTGGTTCTGACAGGCGCCCACTCTGCCTTTTGATGAAGTAGGGTGTTGATGCAGTACTTTAACCCAACAATATCCCTAAAAAGTGTGGGGTCTGATACTCTGGTAGGGGAGTTCCTAAATCTAGTTTTGAGTGTAGAGTTCTGTTTGCAAATTGTTCAATTCCATTCATTTATTCTTGTTGAGATGTGCGGAGTAGGTGATAATTTGCCCTCTCAGCACTGCCTTGAAGTCCTCCCATACTGTGGTGGCTAAAGTGTCTTCAGCCAAGTTTCGAGAGAAGTAATCCTTAGCCATATCCATGATCATAGAGTGGAAATTGGGATCCTGGAGGAGTAGTGGGTTGCATCTCCATCTGGTGCCTGACCCTCCTTGCCCAGAGGGGTCATATAGACATGACACCGGGGCATGATCTGAGACCATGATATTATGAATTCTAGTATCAAAGATGTTGCCAGCTGCCGGGGAGCCTGCAAGCTAGAAGTCTATCTGGCTAAATGTAGAGTGCACTGCCGAGAAAGAGTAATCCCTTCCAGATGGGTGATCTCTGCACCACACATCCGCCATGCCCCACTCTGCCATAATCTCTTGCAGTGCCAGCAGTGTTTTAGGATGTGTTTGGGGGGTTGGTTTCGACTTGTCGAGGAAAATATCTGGGGTAAGATTAAGATCCCCTCCCTCCATCATTATAGGGATCTGTGGGTAATCAGCAGCAAGAGACTAAACTACCTTGTTGAGGTCTAGCAAGATGTCTGGGTCATCCAGATTTGTTCCATAGACATTGGCAATCAGCACCTGTCCCTCAGGATAGGCAAAGCGGACTGCTATCCAGCGACCCAGTTTGTCAGTAGTGACCTGTTCTGGAACCCATGGGCATGATTTCTTAACCAAGATGGCTACACCCTTAGTTTTTGTGTGCACAGAACTCGCTAGGACCATGCCCACCCATGCCTTTTTAAGCCACATTACAGTTCTTGCAGTGAGGTGGGTCTCTTGGATGAGTGCAACATCCATCTGCAAGGAGTGTAAGTGCCTGAGAACCATAGATCGATTGACCGGGTGATTGAGTCCCTTCACACTCCATGATACAAGATTTACCCCAAGTTAGATCTCTGCATATTTCCTCAAAAATAGATAATGTACCAGTACTCACCACCCTTGTTCAGAGGAAATAGAGGAGCAGGGAGTAGCAGATTGCAGGAAACAAAAGAAAAAGAGGTAGGTAACAAGTGCAGCAAGGCAGTCTATTCACAAGCAGCGACTGCAATAGAAGCCTGATATAGGGACAAAAGAGACAACAGTTTAAAATTACACCCCTAACTACATTACAAATTGACTTATTAACAAGAGAGTATAAACTTTAACAATATCCCCTAACTGGGGTGTAAGGATTAAACACTTAACTGTAACACTTAATAGTTTCAAAATTTAAATGAAGCACTAAGCTAATGGTGAATGAGTGAATACACAAGGTGCTATCCTCCGCACAACTAGAAGGAGCACTTGGCTGTGCCACCCAATTGCCTATGTATGGGAATGTGGAGAGAAGCCAAGCAATGAACCGCTCATATTCTACCCCAGCTATATGTATATATTGAAAACAGGACAGTCAGGGCTAGGGATCATGGGTGGGGGAGCCACAGCTACAAAGGGAAGGAAAGTGCCCAGGCTCAGGAGGGGGGAAGGGGGTGGAGGCATTTCATCACCTTGGCAGCAGGAGAAGGGAAAGCCTTGCCCAGAGAAACACCCTAAACAGCAGTCCCCCATCCCCTAAGACCCTCCCTGGGCATAACGTAAGGACAGTTGGCCCAGATTTTGGGAGAACCCCCTGTTTGTAACAGAACATCCTTTGCTGTACAGCCATACATGTATTGCCAGTGAGATAGTTAAAAAGGGGGGGAGGGTTAACGTCACTTAAACAAGGAGGGAATCATACCCATCTACCAGGCATTACAACCACCCAAAGCAGCCAGTGAGTTGTCACTGTATTGTAAACAAGCATCGCTTGGAGGGGTGGCCAGTATATGAAGGACTGGGCTGCCTTGACCACTGGGCAGCTACTATAGCCTCTCCAAAACAAGGAGAGCAGAGGGAAAACAACATGTAACCAAAGCAAAATAAAAAGAGTTCAGTCATTTAGACTTGGTCCATCAGAACTGTCCAGTGCCCCAACATGTGGGGAAGAGTCCTTAGCTGCCACCTCTGCATAGGTTGCCAAGCCCGGCTTCACCAGGACACTAGAAATATCCTGGTACCCCTCGACATCTGGATGGCAGTCCGCCCAAGAGGTATGCTCAGCCACTTCCATAAGGAGTTCATCCGGAACATCATCCATGTAGTCCGTATTGGGATAGTCTTCCTTTGTCAACTTGGTGGGCGGTGCCTCCTTTGGGCCCTTAGAGGGAGAGCCCTGGTCGCTGAAGGAGCGTTGGTGAACTCTAGTCATCTGGGTTGGGCCCCGTGAAGGCAGAACAGGAGAGGGGGAAGCAACTAGCCCTTGTTGAGACTGATTATTGTTGTTTGTAGGCTCAGATAACTTGAAGAAAGGAGGAGACCTGGAGGAAGTGTTTTGGTGTGACACAGTCCAGCTGCGATTAGGGTTCTCCCAGGAAGCATCCATTGAAGAGTTGGTGTGAGCCTCTCGCGGTCTGGGTCCTGGTGCCCAGAGCTTCTTGGGAGATGTAGTCCTGAGGGATAACCTAGGCCAGTACTTGTAGGCCCATTCCTCAATCTCCTGTGGAGATTCTGCTGCAATGTCTCTCCCCTCTCTGGACACGTAGAGGTAAGCCAGCTTCCTGAAACCATGTCGAAAACCTTGTTCTGCCAGCAGCTTCTTAATAGGGGTAAAGGTCCGTAGTAAGCCACCTCCACCGAAAAGTCTCTGTAGAAGGAAATTCATGCCCCCTGCCACATCAGTTCACCCTTATCTTGAGCTGCCTTCAAGATTCTTTCTTTTGTTGAGTGTCTCAATAAGTAGGCAATAATAGGTCTGGGAGGGCCCTGGCAGGACCTAGCACCACTGGATATGCAATGTGCTCTCTCAATCTCAGCCGGTCCTACCCATCTCTTCCCTAACTTTTAGGTATCACATCATTGAGGAAAAGTTCAGTATTTTGCTCTTCAGCCCCCTCTGGTATCCCGAGTATTCTTATGTTGTTGCACCTTCCCTTGTTCTCCTGATCTTCTACCCACCTCCATAGTGTAGCCAGCTTCTTGTTATGATCCCTCAAGCTCTGCCATATTTTAGCCTGGTCGACTTCTATGTCGTCAGTGCACAGCTCCACTACATTTAATTTGTCATTGATTTCCTTCACCTCCTTGACAGTACCAGAAAATGTTGTGGAAATAGTATCCACCCTCGACAGGAGGGTTTCCAGCATGGTTGTGATGTGCTGTAGAGAAGCACTAACATCAACTGGTTGCACAGCATCCTCCCTAAGTGCACAGCCAAGATGTTTTGCAATGTCCTTTTGATAGAGCCATGTTATGGTGTAGGCAGGGTTCACCATGCATCGGGACCTCCGAAGTTGAGACCAGCTTGTTCTCTGCCCTCCATCTGCTGTGCTTGTAGAAGTCGGCCCTAGCCATGAGGTGATGTTGCCATTGATTTGGCATGATTAAGGCCTAATACTGAACGCACCACATCGTGCTTAGGTCAGTGCCACAAAGCAATTTACTGAAGCTCAAAACACGCTGCAGACCCGCTTTTTGTAACCCTGGGGAGCTACGATTACTTGTGATCACCCTGGTAGAATTGGGTACCCCTCAGTGTCCGTAATACAACCCAGAATTCGGCAGCTGGGGGTCAAGCAGGCGGTTTAGGCAGCCATCTGCATCGGCACTCAAACCACGCCCCCTAACTAACTAACTAACTAAAGAATCTGAAACCAGTCACATGAAATAAAAACATTTATCTAAGGTATGTTAACTCCAGATGTTGTTTCTTTAAACAACCCAATTTAGGTTAGCATTACTAGGTAGGTGAATATATGGACAGAAATGAATGCTTCGAATTTTAAAAAGAGCATTGAGAAATGTTACATCTTGGGAAGTATTGCAGGGTAAGTAGCTCAATACCAAATGTAAAAAGAAATGCATGCAGTGATTGATAAGTATGTACCCATTCTGGTAATAAACTGCAGATAAAGAACACCCATACTCATCATGAAATGCTCTAATAAATTGTCTATTTTGGTATATTTCAATGATGTTTTATGTCAGTTTTGAATGTCTGCTGTGATAGCAGGATGCTTACATCTATAGTAATTAAATGAGATATTCCATGCCTTGCTGTATTAATGTAGTTACTGCACAGTACCGTTCTCCATTCTCCATTCCCCCTCCCAGACACACCTGAAAATTATCTGATGCCATGGGCATGATAAAGGGGGGTAGGGGCAAGGGTTGAGGGGTGGTGTTAGCAAATGCCAGGAGCCGGGGTTAAAAGACTCCAGAGTTCCAGGCCATGCTATTCAAAGAAGGAGTAAATGTGGTGGCAGTCACGGAAACTTGGGCCAACCCTAGCCACAGTTGGGAACTTATTGTGAGTGGATACACAGTGCTTAGGAAGGATAGAAAGGATAGCAGAGGGTGAGGAATGGCTATGTTCATTAGAGATGACAGACATTATTAGGGTGGAAGAAGCAGAGGGAAATATGGAGGCCTTATAGGTCACCTTGCAAACCCCTGCAGGAGGAAAGATCAAGATGGGAGTGGTATATAGGCCCCCATGGATGGGGGAGGTTCTGAAGGAGTATCTGCTGGATAGCATTAAGGGCCAGTGTGGACCGAAAGAGGAGGGAGTGGTGTTGATGGGGGATCTAAATATGACAGCTACTGACTGGGGAACTATGACTTCCATGGTGGCCAAGGAGCAGAGACTGCTGGATGGCTTCCAGGATGTGTTCCTCACTCAGCAGGCGTTGTAGCCTATGAGGGATGGCCATGTCCTGGACATGGTCCTTGTAGACGGGGATCTGGTATGGGATCTGGTGGTGTAGGATCCCCTGGCAGGGAGCAACCAAGACACTGTCTGGTTTCAGCTAAATTTGGGGGGTGAGGGGGATAGTTCCAGGACAATGGCTGTTGACTTTAGGGGGGTGGACTTTAGGGTCATGGGAAAGATTCTCAAGGAACATTTAAAGGGGATTACACCAAGTACAGATGTAGAAGGGAGATGGGAGGTCATACAACGGGGACTTCAGGAGGCTGTCAGGACTTGTGCAAAGGTGAAGCACAAGGGGGCGAGCTCACGTAAACCATGCTGGTGGTCCAAGGAGGTTCAGGAGGTGGTAAGGGAGAAGAGGGCTGCCTACAGAGGATACAAAAAAATGAGAGTGGAGAGGGATAAGGAAAATTACCATCTTGCATCCAGACAAGTCACCCAGATGGTGAGGGGGGGCAAAGTCCAGAAAAGAGCAGCAGCTTGCACAGGGGATATGGGATGGGGAAAAGGGGTTCTTTAGGTATATTGGGGAGCAGAGAAACACCAAGGGCCAGATCGGCAGATTGAGAACAAAGGGGTGGGTGGAGGAAGCTAGGGAACAGGCGGAGGTATTAAATGAGTACTTTGCCTCTGTTTACACTAGGGAGGGGTCTGGGAAACTTACAAAGTGGGAGCTGATGGAGTTAGAAGGGGCAGCGGATAGGATTGCTGGAGCATCAGATAAAGAAAATGCAGGTGGGAGTGTTACCTCAGGGGTATCAGGATGGATCTGCTAAAAGGGGGGGAGGGACCGACAATGCTATCCCCATTGGTCAGGTGTGCAAAGCCCTTAAAAAGTAAAAATCTCCAGGGCTGGATGGCATACATCCCAGAGTTCTATGGGAGATGGCGGATGTATTGGCTGCACCTCTGGTGGATCTCTTCAACATGTCGCTTAAGACAGGGTGGGTGCCTAGGGATTGGAGGGTAGCACATGTGGTGCCCTTCCATAAAGGGGGATCAAGGGAGGTGCCAGGAAACTATAGACCCATCAGTTTGACGTCAGTGGTGGGTAAGATGATGGACAGTATACTTAAGAAATGTTTGGGGGGGTTCTTGGAGGAGATGGGATCCCTGGATAATCATCAACATGGGTTTGTGCCAGGTAGATCATGTCAAACTAACTTTGTGGAGTTCTATGAATGGGTAACATTGTAGCTCAACAGGGGGAGGCCTGTGGATGTACTGTTCTTGGACTTCAGCAAGGCGCTTAATGGATCCCTCACAATGGCCTACTTGAGAAACTAAGGGGATGGGGCAGGCCCATTGATGGTCAGATGGATCAGAAACTGGCTGGCTGTGCACACTCAGAGAGTAGTGGTTGGTGGGGAGGTCTTGTCTCCTGGGCGGGGGTCATTAATGGTGTACCACAGGGCTCGGTCCTGGGGCCAATCCTGTTTAATGCCTACATCTCCAATATCAGGGAGTGTATTGGGTGTGAAATGAGTCTCTTTGTGGATGATTCCAAGCTGGGTGTAGTGGTTGAGGGGGAGGAGGGGAGGTTGGCCCTGCAAAGAGACTTGGAGACCCTGGATAGGTGGGCATGCACCCAGAAATTAAATTTTAACTTGTGCAAGTGCAAGTTGTTACATCTTTGGTAGAGGAACCCCAAACATGAGTACACCCTGGGAGGGGATGAGTTGAAGGCCATGGCAGGAGGAAAAAGACCTGAGGGTCCTGGTGGATGTCAACATGAATAATTCTGAGCAGTGCAGGAGGGTGGTAGTAAAGGCAAACAAGATGTTGGACAGCATTGCATGGGGGGATTACCACAAGGCGCAGGGAAGTGATTCTGCCACTGTACAATAGCCTGGTCAGACCACACCTTGAGTACTGTGTGCAGTACTGGAGGCTGCACTTGGGGAGGGACATCCAGCTCCTGGAAAGAGTTCAGAGGAGAACAACAAAAATGATTTGGGGTCTAGGGGAGTTGATATATGAGGAGAGACTAGAGGAGCTCAGCCTGTTCTCACTAGAGGAGAGGAGAGAGACCGGAGGGACATGATTGAGGTCTTCAAGTACCTCAAGGGAATCAATAGGGTAAGTTGAGAGGGGATCATTAGGCTTATGGAGGGTGGAATCACCAGAGGACACAATTGGAAGCTCGAAGGAAGAAGGATGGTGGGGGGGAGGAGGAGGAACAGGTATTTCACTGAGAGATTGGTGGAACCATGGAATGCGCTGCCTGGGGAGCTAGTTCTGGCTTCTACAGTGGAGGGGTTCAAGAGAGGGTGGGACAGGTACAGAAAGGGGATGAAGCAGAGGTTGGCTTGCGGGGGGTGGGCTGGGATGGAGGTCAGGAGAAACAGGGATATGATATGGGAAATGGTTTTGGTATCCACCTAGGGTTCTGAGGCACAAGCACACTCGAAAGACCATAAGGCCTGATCTGATGGCAACTAGCATCTTAGTATGTTAGTAAACTTTTCTTAGCAAAGGGTTTGAACTAAATAAATAAATAAACTTAGAAACATAGAAACATAGAATGTGTCAGTAGAAAAAAAAAACACTTGGCCCACGTAGTCTGGCCAGATGTTCCATAGAAACATAGATACATAGAATTTGACGGCAGATAAGGACTGCTTGGCCCACCTAGTCTTCCCATTTCCCTACCTAATGGATAAGTTGCAGATCCTAGTTAACCAACAGCCTGCTTCCTCCTACCCCCCACTAGAATTGCCTTATGTCTGTCCCATGCATTCTTGAATTCCCCCACTGCTTTTGACTTTACTACCTCCTCAGGAAGGCTGTTACATGTATCCACAACCCTTTCTGTAAAGAAATACTTCCTCACATTACCTCTGAGCCATCTCCCCCTCTATCTTCTAATTGTTTTTGCACATCTCTTTTTCTGAAAGATGCTACCCTCTTGGACTTTGTTGATTCCCTTGAGGTATTTGAAAGTTTCTATCATGTCCCCCTCTCCCTCCTTTCCTCGAGGCAATACATCTTTAGTTCCTTTAGTCTTTCTTCATATGTCTTCTAATGCAGACCCTGCAAAATTTTGGTTGCCCTCCTCTAGACAGCCTTCACCCTGTCTATGTTTTTGCGGAGATGGGGTCTCCAGAACTGTACACAGTACTCCAGATGTGGTCTTACCAACTGTCAGTACAGAGGGCCAACAACTTCCTGTTTTCTGCTGGTGATGCTTCTCCCCTATGCATCCCAGTATCCCCCCAGCCCTCCTTACTGCATTCTCACATTGCTGGCCCACCTTTAGGTTATCTGATATGACTACCCACAGGTCCCTTTCCATTTTTGTTGTTGTCAGTACTCTTCCCCTGGGTTTTTGTTTCCCAAGTGCATTACTTTGCATTTCTTTGTTTTGAATCTAAGCTGCCATACATTTGACCATTCCTCCAACCTTGTCAAGTCCCTTTTCATCCTTTCCACCCCACCTTGTGTATTAACCCTGTTGCAGATCTTTGTGTCATCTGCAAAGAGACATACTTTCCCTTCCAGTCCCTTATAAAGACATTAAAAAGGACCGGCCCCAGTACTGAACCCTGCGGTACCCCACTAGTAACCCTCTTTTCTTCACTGTGGAATCCATTTACTATTACCCGCTGTGTCCTGTTGTCCAACCAGTGTTTTACCCAGGCTACCTCCCTGAGACCCACTCCCAGGCTGGCTGATTTGTTTATTAATCTTTTGTGTGGGACTGTGTCAAATGTCTTGCTAAAGTCTAGGTAGGCCTTGTCCACAGCCCCCTCCCTGGTCTACTGCTTTGGTCACCCAGTCAAAGAAATCAATTAGATTTGTCTGACATGACCTTCCTGCTGTGAATCCATGCTGCCTTGGGTCCTGTGCCCCACTGGCCTCTAGGTACTCAACTGTTCTTTCCTTCATCATTTTCCCTACCACTGAGGTCAAACCGACAGGTCTGTAGTTTTCTGCCTCTGTCTTGCTCCCACTTTTGTGAAGGGGAATCACATCTGCCCTCCTCCAGTCCTCAGGTACCACCCCATCCTCCCATGATTTATTAAAAAGGGTAGTCAGTGGTGTTACTAGTTCTTCCCTTAGTTCTTTTAAAATTCTGGGGTGAATCCCATCAGGCCCCATTGCTTTATCCACCTTCAGTTTTAAGAGTTCTTTCAGAACCCTTTCTTCTGTGAAAGGACTAATATCAACCCCCCTATCCAGAGTGCTTGTATTGACCAGATTAGGTATTTCCCCCTGCTTTTCCATTATGAATACAGAGCAGAAGTATTTGTTCAGTATCCTTGCTTTTTCACTGTCGCACTCTGCCCAACCACCTTCCTCTTTGCTCAGCCTCAGTATCCCCGCCGTAGTCTTTCTTTGCTCCCTAATGTACCTATAAAAGGTTTTATTCCCCTTCTTAACTGAGTTGGCTATCTTTTCCTCAGTTTGGGCCTTTGCTATTCTGACTGCCTTACCGGCTTCCTTCTGCTTTAACTGGTACAGTTCTCTGTCCTGCTCCTTCTGTGTTTCCTTATACTTCCTGAATGCTATCTTTTTTCCCTTACCTTCCCCGCCACTTCTTTTGAGAACCATAGTGTTTTTTTCTTTCATTTTGATTTGTTTATTTGCTTCACACAAAGACTTGTTGCCTCTGTGATGGCGGTTTTGATGTTTCCCTGTTGTTGCTCCACCCCACCTTCTTGCCTGTTTGCTAGTGCTTTTCTGAGGCACTCTCCCATTTTGACAAAACCAGCCCTCCTAAAGTCCAGTACCTTCACTTTTGTGTGGCTTGACTCTACAGCTAAGTTTATTGTGAACCACACTGTTTGGTGGTCGCTTGTTCCCAGATGGCTACCCACTTCAAGATCAGAGATCCTCTCTCCATCCCCGTTTGAGAGCACCAGGTCCAAGATTGCTCTCTCCTGAGTGGGTTCCAAAACTAGCTGTCTGACGCATGCCCCCTGTAGGGCATTGAGAATGGCCCTGCTCTTGGATGTGGCTGCAGCAAAGGTGTTCCAGTCAACATCTGGCATATTCAGGTCCCCCATCAGCAATATCTCCCCTTTATCTGCCATCCCAAGGATGCCTTCTATCATTTCCTTGTCCATTTCCTCCCCCTGAGAGGGAGGTCTGTATACAACACCTGTGTGGATTGTGGAGCCATTTCTAGTCTCCAGGGTGACCCACAGTGCCTCTTCTCCATCCTGTTTACCCTTTAGTTCTGTTGCTTTTATCTCTTCCCTTACATAGGGAGCTACTCCTCCTCCTCTTCTTCCCTCCCTGTCCCTTCTATAGATTGTGTACCCTGGTATGTTGACATCCCAGTCATGGTTCTCTGTGTACCATTTTTCTGTGACTGCCACAATGCCAGGCATCCCTCTTCCATCAAGGGCACCATTTCAGGGAGCTTTTTACCTAGACTACGGGCATTGGTACTCATTACCCTCCATTTTTTTATGGCTTTATTTCTTTTTGCCCCATCTCTGTCCCTACTGCTTTTGTCTTTTTCTCCATTTATCTCTGCCCTTCTCCCTATTGACTGCTCTATTTTGGTGTTTACCTCACTAATTACCCTGATTTTTGGGAGGGGGGCTAGGATTTCCCTTCTCCTCTTCAGTGCCTCCCCTCTTGGCTAGTTTAAATGCTTGCCACTAAAGCAACTTTACTTTAAATCTATCACCTAGGATCCTGGTTCCCCTCCAGGATAGATTCAGACCATCGCACCTGTATAGGCCTGCATCCCTCCAGGTGGAGCCCCAGTCCCCAATGAAGCCAAATCCCTGAGCTCTGCACCAGCTTTTCAACCAGTCATTGAATCCCATGGTGCAGAGTGCCCTAGCCTCATCCATGCCATAGACAGGTAGCACTTCTGAAAAAAGTTACCGTGTGTGCTACTTGTCTAAGGCCCCTCCCCAACTCCACAAACTCCTGTTGCACTGCTCTGATCCCATTCTCAGCCAGGTCTTTTGTCCGTAAGTGGATAAGACATCCAGCTCCCTCCCTTGCTGCTCCCACGATCCTGAGATTCATTTCCTGTCCTTCCAAGCCTTGGCCGGCGGCAGGCACTCCCTCTTTTCCCCTCCCTCCCTCCCCAAGTTCTACCCCCTATGCTGTCCAGAAACAATCACCTAGAACTCTTATCCTCCACCCCGGGGAGTGCCTTCCTTCCTTTCAGACACCTATTTCACAAAGGCTAAGTAACAGGTCTAGTCACAACTGACTGCAAATATCTCCCAGCTACAGTTCCTCCCAGGCAAATTAAAGTTAAAACTAAGAAAATTCCACCCCAAAAACAGAAGAAATGCCAGTTACTTACACAGGTCCAAAAAGTAATAATTCAGTTCAGTGTAGTCTAGAAAATAACCTCCTTGATTCAAGGAAGCTGTGGCTGCTTTCCCACTCTCCCTGTCTTCGATGTGAGAAGGAGACTGCAACACCTTTGAGAGAAAAAAACCTTTTCAGCAAAAAATAAATAAATAAAATAGGGGCAAACAGTAATTTTGCTTAGCCTAATAATAAAAAGTCGCAAAAATGTAAGCACCACCTGTAATAATTTCACAGAAGATATACTCTGTTAAAAACACTTTGCTACAGAGAAAAATAAAGCAGTAACAGAAGATATACCTTGCAAAAGACAATTTGAATCAGAAGATTACAGCAGTAATCTGTTAGCACACACATGTAGGCACAGCTTGTAATAATGCAGCAGAAGGTATACCCAGCAACAGCAATCTGAATCGGAGAAAAATAAAGTAATAAAATGTTAGCAGCAAACAGTAACAATCCCTTTGAGTACAAAATAAAAACAACAACACAGTAAATCTGCCTAGCCAAAAGTCTTAATCCTTTCCCTTACTCTCGTAAGGTTCTTAGTGCTGTCCTTTCAAGTAAGCTAGAAGGAAAGAGCTCATGTGAAGTTAGGTGCCTTCCCTGCCTAATCTGTCTCAACAGACCCTAACTGGTATCCAGCGACCCTCTCTCCTCCCTGTCTATTTAAGCAATAAGCCATGAGGGGGTGTGGGTTATCAGGGGATTTACCACAGCTGGAGTGGTTTGCCCACGAGGCGTAGCCGAGTGGGTAAATCCACACAAGCAGTGGTAAATCCCCTGATAACCCACACCCCTGAGTGGCTTTTTGCGATTATACCATCATATCTTGTCATAGATGAAAGTTTAAATTGTTTAATTTTCTTTTTTTCCTGTGGAAAAAACGATTTTATTAAGAGATATCCTTCCATGAAAAAAATGGTCCTTGGTTTTTAATGCAATTCTTTATTTAAGCTTTGTGAAGTGAGTGATAATAACAGATAGTGAGGTTTTCAGTGACATGAATTGAGGGTTTGAAGTTGTTAACCAGTAGTAAATTGTTAAAATAGATCATGATATTACGAGTCTGAGAAGTGTTTTTTTTTTTTTTTTTTAAATACAGACTGGAGCAAGAAAGGGAAAGGAAGCGTGACAGCAGTGTTTTTTTTTTATCAAACTGCGTGGTTTAGTAACTGCATGGTTTAGTTTTTGTCACTGAGAAGTGGGCTGTGAATTTGGCGAGTGAGGCAAATGAATAGACGAAAAAAAAAGTGTTGCCCGTTCCGTTTGTCAGCTTTTTATTCGCTGACAGTCTTACTTGTGCTGTTTTTAGTTTTACCGCGAAGTGTCTCTTGCTCCAAGCATGGGGTTTTATCTGTGGAAAAGGTGTATGGTGGCACAGGGGGTCAGCTGCCCAGGATACGGAGAGGATTGAGATTGTGAACAGTGCAAATGAAGGAAGGAAGGAAGTGGGGGGAGAGAGATACAAAAGTTAAACCGCGAAACCGGAGAAAGAGTGAGAGCGAGCAACTGCTAAAGCAGTGTTCTTTTTTTAAAACAGAGTTCTGTCTCTTTCTCTCTCACTCTTGCTAGTGTCATGATCGTGAGACTGAGAAAATGTACATGGGTGCTAAGGATCTCACACAAACAGAGGAAGAAGTCAACCGAAAGCCTTAGACAGTTTCTCGGGAAACCAAGACAGGAAGCATGAGTGCTGTGTTTGTGTGTGTGTGTGTGTGTGAGAGAGAGAGCATAACACAGCCAGTATTAAAGCAGTGTTTTTTTTTTCTTCTCTAGAAAATGCAGCTGTTGAGAGTGAGCTGGCTACATCTGAAAACTGCCGCAGTCCGCAAGTTTATGCGATTTCATATTTGGGAGGGGGTTGGAGTGATTTTGGTGTGAGTGTCAGATGCGGCTGGCTGGCACCTTTTGCTGTGATTATAACAGGATTTACAATGGAGGTAAGGTGCCAGCCTGCCATTCTCATTGGTCGGTGTCCGAGGTCCATGGTATAATTTCTAATATACACCTATATTTATCCAATACATGCTTGAAGCCTGCCACTGTTTTTGCCTCCACCAATCCTCCTGGCAGTCTGTTCCTGTCATCTATGCCATTTAAGTAAAGAAATATTTCCTCACATCTCTCTAAACTCCCCCCTCTCTAGCTTCATCACATGCCCATCATTCTCATTTGAAAGAGACTCTGCTCCTGCACCTTGCTCACCCCTGTGAGGTACGTGTAGGTCTTTATCAAGTCACCTCTCGCTGTCCCTCTTTTCTAGAGTGTGTATTTTGAAATATCTCAATCTCTCCTCATAAGACTTCACATACAAGTCCTGTGCCATTTTGGTTGCCCTCCTCTGAACTGCTTCCATACTGTTCTTTCTGAGATGTGGCCTCCAAAACATTGCACAGTACTCCAGGTGGGGTCTCACCAGCCAGCGATACAGTGGCAACAACACTTTCCTCCTCCTGCTGGAGATACACTGCTGTATGCACCCCAGCATCCCATTAGCCCTACCAATTGCTTTGTCACACTGCCATGCCACTTTAATGTCAGACATGATAACCCCAAAGTCCCTTTTCTGGTCAATGACAGTCAGTACCTCCCCCCATCATATATTCAGCTTTTGGGTTTCTGTGCTCTAGGGCCATGATTCTGCATTTTTTGGCATTGAACCCCAAC
This sequence comes from Neoceratodus forsteri, assembly GCA_016271365.2. Lineage (NCBI taxonomy): Eukaryota > Metazoa > Chordata > Ceratodontiformes > Ceratodontidae > Neoceratodus > Neoceratodus forsteri. The sequence continues at coordinate 350,744,331 of CM028136.1, read as the reverse complement.
TGGCATGCTCTTGACCACTCCTGCAGTTTCCCTGGATCCATGCACATTCTCTCCATCTCCTACGGAGTGTCCATCCTATTGCAGATATTGGTAGCATCTGCAAGAAGGCATATCATCCCTTCCCGTTCTTCTGCAACGTCACTTATTATGATATTGAAGAGGACTGGTCGCAGCACTGAGCCCTGTGAAACCCTGCTGGCCATGGTCCCATCACCAGAGTTAGTGCCATTAACCACCACCCTCTGTTTCCTATCCATTAACCAGTTTCTAACCCATTCAATACACTGGATCCCACCCCTAGACTGCTCAGTTTCTTTAGTAGCTTCTTGTGCATCACAGTGTCAAAGACCTTGCTAAAGTCCAGATTGGCTATGTCCACTGCTATACCCTGATCTAGTTCCATGATCATCCAGTCAAAGAAGTTTATCAGATTCATTTGGCATAAACCCACCCCCACGCATCCATTCTGCCTGCAGTCTTGCAGACCAATGGATTCATGATACTTCACCAGAGTTCCTTCCAGGATAATTTCCATTCATTTCCCCACCAGTGAAGTAAGACTGACTGGAATATAGTTGCTAGCCTCCTCCCTGCTGATACTCGTATGCGGAGGGACCACGTCCACTCTTCTCCAGTGCTCTGGAACCATGCCTGTTTCCACTGAGTTGTTGAGCAAGACTGTCAATGGTGCAGCAAGCACCTCCCTGAGTTCTTTCAGTACACCTGAGTGTGTCCTGTCCAGTCCAATAGCTGTGTCCATCTTCAGAGCTGTGAGTCCCTTCGGGACACTTTTTTTGAAACTGGACTTGTGTCCACCTCTGCCTCCTCTGTTTCTGCTACTCCTTGGTTGTTTTCCCCCCACCCCCAATCTGTGAAGGCTCATTAGAAGAACTTGCTGAGGATGTCAGCTTTTTTTGGGGTCCTTTTCTGTGCAGTTTTCCCTTTGTGCTCTTCTAGTTCTCACTATCCCTCCCCCTGCTCTCCTCTTCTCACTTATGTGTCTGAAGAAAGTCTTATCCTTTTTAGCGACCCCTTTGGCTATCCTTTCCTTTATCTGAGGCTTTGTTCTCCTCATCACATTTACTGCATTCCACTGTTTTACTTTGTATATCTCCCTGTCCTCCTCCCTCTGTATTTCCTTCTACTTCCTGAATGTCACCTTTTTTTCCTTTACCAGCTTGGCCTTTCCCATAAAGAACTATCATATTCTTTTTTTCTTCAGTGTTTTCTCACCTCCTTCATGCAGAGGTAGTTGCTTTAATTTTGCACTCCCTTATTTTTCCCCATTGTGCTTCTACCCCTCCTTGGCAACCCCTTAATGAGACAGTTTCTGGGGCAGTCTCCCATTTCCTTAAAATCTCCCCTCCAAATGCCCAGGAGTATCCTTCTCATGTGACTTGTCTCTGTTCTTGTCTTTATCTCAAACCCCACTTCATAGTGATCACTGGTACCCATGGGACTGTCTGCTGTGACATCTGCAATGCTGTCCCTGTTTGTAAATACCAGGTCCGGCATTGACCTATCCATAGTGGATTCTTTGACCAGCTGCCTGACAAAAGCCCCCTGTAGTGAGTCAAGGATGGCCCTGTTCCTTGCCAAAGCTGCAGTTGGAAGACTACACTTTATGTCTGGCAGACTGAAGTCACAAACTAGCCCCTTTACTTGCCTTGCTGCTGATGGCTTCCCCAGGTGCCTTATCCAACTTGTCTTCCTGTGCTAGAGGTTTGTACACTACCCCGGTGCAGTTAATAGCCCCATAGCCTATCTCCAGCATGACCTGCAGCACCACCAGCCCTTCCCTTTCCTCCAGGTGCTCCTGCACCTCCATAGCCTTGATTTCCTTCCTCACATATAATGCAACCCCTACTTCATTCCTCCCTGTCCTGTCTCTCCTGAACAGAGATTAGCCCAGTATGGCCTTATCCCAGTTGTGGTGGTCAGTGAACCACAGCTCTGTTACAGCTTCCAAGTCCATGTCAGTCTCCACCACAATGGCTTCTAGATCTGAAATATTGTCTTCAAGACTTCATGCATTGGTGCTCATGGCCCTCCACACCTTACTTCCCTGCTGCCTGTTTCCCTGCCCCCTCTTCCTGCCTGTGTTGTTCCCTGAAGTCCCTCCTGACCCACATCTTCCATTTTTACCTTTACCATTCCCTGTTTCCTTCAATCATTTACCATCACTTACCAGATTTATACCACCCTTTTCCTCTGCCATGCCTCCACCCCTGCCTCCTACACTACACTCTTCAAGAGGAGAGTTTACTCCCCTCAGGCCCTCCTCCCTGATGCTTCATCATCTGGGGATGGCAATTTTTGCCTCCCTTGGTTTTACTGCCTCCTCCACTGACTAGTTTAAATTCTCATCCAAGTAGCATGTAAACCTCCCATCAAGGACAACAGTCCCCTTCCTAGAAAGATGCAGGCTATCTCTCTTATAGAGCCCTCTAATCTTTCAGACTGCCCCCCCCATTCACAATGTAGCTGAAGCCCTCCTCAATGCATCATGCTTTAAACCAGTTGTTAAGGGCCCTGGTGAAGAGTGCCTGTGCCTCTCCTCAGATTTACACAAGTAACACCTCAGCAAAAATCAACATGCATGTCACCTGCCTGAGCCCCTTTTCAACTCCCTGAAATAACTCTGCACTATTCCTACCTTGTACCTTGCCAAGTCATTTGTCCCAGATGGAAAATAACATCTAGCTCCCTTCCATCTCTTGCTGAACTTGCGAGTCTCTGGATATGGACTCCATTCCTCCAAGCCAAAGCAATGCTCAGGCACACCACCTTCCTATCCACTTTGCTTCCAAGTTTATTCTCCTTCTATTCTTCTAACAATAGAGACCTCCACTAGCAGCTGCTTCCTTGTCAGTTGGGGGCCTCTGTCTCCCTCCATGAGGCCTATCCTTCTAAGGACATCTACTTCATCTCTTCCCACTGTGATGGGTGCCTTCTCTCTGCTGCCCTCTGCCTCCAGTACAACAAAGGAGTTCAAATTTGATATATGAGTTATACCCTGAGCTAAGGTAAAGCAGTGCTGGTCAAATTGTAATAGAATAATGATTGGGAGATGCAGTCTTTGTTAACACCATATTTAATTTTAACTGATGGAAAAAATGTGCTTGTGGTACACAATCTGTTTCAGACTTTCCTTGCATTATTCAATAGAAGGGCTGTAATTGCAGGGCAGATTGGTGCTGACAGGAGAGATTGGGCTACTGATCCAGGGGCTTCATTCAGCTGTATTAAGGCAGTGGAGTTTAGTAGTTAGGGCACCGGCTTGGGACCAGGAGAACCCAGGTCATGTTCAAGCACCCCATGAGCCAAGTACCAACTGTGTAACCTTAAGCAAGTCACATGACCTCACAGTGCTCCAGTCTGCCCAACTGTGGAAATGAGAATAAAACAGGACCCAGATGGAACTTATATGTTATATCACAGCTGGCTTAATAAATTATAAAATAAATACAATAAATCACAGCTTCCTCTGGGCTACTGCAGTTGATGCAGCAATCACAACAATTGTCACATTAGATACCCATTGTCCCAAACAATGTTGACAGTGGCTGTGCATTGAGGAGTGCAAGATATGGCTGAATGCCAAAGTTTGCAACTCAGAAGACTCTATGGATTGCTACAGTACTATTGTCTGACTATTTGGGAGAATGAACATCATACCATAGCTTTCTGACCCAGTGAGGCATTAAGAGGTATAGGTTGTGGCTGGGGGTTTACTGGCATTGTAACCTCTTTCACAAGCATGACATTCAGGTGAATTGTGCAGCCATGGTCTTTTTGACCAGCCCTTGTGTGGCAAATGTTACTGACTGATCATGATGGCATTCCTCAGCATCACATCACTCACATACTCCTGAGCTAGACTCAACTCAAGGGAAGCATGGAGTCTGACATAACAAGATGTCATGTGCCCTTGTCTGATGGCTAAAATCCATGCTGTCTATCTTTACATGTGAGTAAGTATTTGCCAGACTGTATTTGACCCTTCAACTCAATTAAGGCTGCTAGACTTTTGTCCAGTTTAGTGGTACAAATTTAGCACTCTTTGCTGTAACCCATGAGGAGACCCAGGTTCATGAATTCACTCATGTTGCCCAACATGAGACTGGAATAGTGTCAAGCAAATTCTGAAAGTACACATCTTCCAGGGAGGGAGACTGCAGGCTACCTTTTACCCATACACCCCCCTGTTCACCACCCATGAAGCTAAAAATAAATTGCCTGTAAAAGCAGACACTTATTTGCTTTCCCAGCTGGAAGGCAAGCCTTATCCCCAGTGGCCCTCATACAGAAAAGAGGGGAAAAAGTCAAAGAAGAAAAACATTATTTATGCATTTCCATACTCCCAGCAATACTTTCATGAGTTTACTGTACTGTATGTCCAAACCTAGGGACTGATGGACCAGTTGGAACTGAGATTCCCGCCCCTTTATGATGGGCTGCTTCGGATAGGGTGGGATCATACTCGTCAGATTCTTTGATATCCAGACCAGTCATGGCCAGAATCCAAGTCCAGCTCTGATGAACCTACTATGCTATAACATTTTACCTAACTGAAATTTAGATCAAGACTCAGATTAGTCCAGATCATCTATGTCAACTCTCACAAGATCCCTGCTGAAATCTGAACCTGGCCACAGCTACCTCATGCATTCTTACAATAAACAGCCTTATAGGTAGTAAATGAGCTGTTAATATATCAATATTCCATGCAAGAGTAGGAAATATTACAAGCAAAATTAGAACTGAATGAATATATCACAACCTGGGTGCAAAATGTACTTTTTCTTGCTTAAATACATTATCTGGTTCTCAGCCTTTTATCCTCATCAATCAGTACTGACTTGTTTTTATTTAATATAGCAGGGATCTAGGACAGCATTTGAAGCTGAACTCGAACAACACTGGCCAACATAAGCAGAGGTGGGCTAGATCAGTGTTGGATCCTCCAGAGCCAATTGACTGTGTTCTTTCAAGCTGGTCACCTTGGAGTCCATGTGATCCATGCCAGAAAAAAAGGGTAAGTTGCACTAGAATGGTAGTACCTATTTAAAACAGTGGTTCTTAAATGATGAGGCTAGCCTCCCTTGGGAGGCCCCAACCAATTCCTCAGAAGGCCAAATCAAGCCACACAATATACCGTATCAAAGTACTTAAAGGAGATAGGAAATGATTTTTATATAGCTAACTGCCCTTCCATCTTCCTTTCCATGCTCAGTTAATGTATTCTGATATGCTTTGATGTTTTTTTTATAAATAAATCTAGCTTTGGGGTGCCCACAGATCTACACAGAGTTCCACTTTCCTCACCAGCAGCTGCTCTTTCTTCAAATTTCTAAGACATTCTATAACACCAATAACTCCCATCCCATGCTGTTCATCTGAATGGCCTGGAATGGTGTTACTGATGTCATAGAATGTTCAGACAGTATGAAAAGAGACAGCAGCAACTGCTGAGAAGGGAGACAGAGATTCAGAGTAGTTATAAAGGCAACAAAATTAATTTAACAAAAAAGGTCAAAAACATATCAGAATACTGGGTAGACAATAAAAGAGCAACCGGAGGTCATCTAGAGATGTAAAAACTGTTTCCTGTCACCACCCTTAAAGGAGCATTGCAAGTTAATGGTAAAAATTATGAAAGAATATATATTTTATTCCATGCTAGATCATCAGTTTTCTCTTGTATTGAAGAATTCCTTATGTACTGCTTGTTGAGTCTGTATTAATATGTATTTTATTATCTGAAATAACTAAATGGAGCACTTTTTTAATATAGCAAGTCTCAAGTTTTCATTAGTATTCTCAGTTATTTTTGAAAAGCCATTGTTTCATAAGTTCAGAGAGTAGTGGCTTTTGCATGCAGGTTTACCTTAGTTACAACAAAACAGATGTTAAATATTGGGTTTCAAAAACATCAGAAAATCCTGCTGAAAACTTGGAGATAGCCATATTAAAAGGAGTGCACCTGTTAAATATTTCAAATCTTAAAAAAAAATTAAAGCAGACTCAACACTGAAGTTAAAGGGGCACCTTACAAGAAAAGAGTAAAGGGTACTCTGAAATAGAATGACAGGAATGGGTTCACCATAATATGTACTGTACTTCTGCTTTCAATCTTCAGTTGATGTTCTGTAGGGAGCAATGGAGGAAACTGAATGTACATAATCCCAGGGGTGTAAACTCATTTATTTTAAGAAATTACACGCTGTTCCTGAAATACAGTGCAAAGCATTGTACTGTAGTGTTTCTATGAGGTGGCATGAGAAAATTAGGGGAGGATTGAGATTTTTTCCCATATCTTTGGGGAGGCTCACTATGACAACAGTTAAGAATTATTGAACTGAAGGGACAGATATAAGGTGTATATACTTAATATGGTTATGCTTATCCTGAGGGATCATACTAAAGAAATATTGGAGCCAGAAGGCATTTGCCCATATATGTTTCATAATTAACTTGAGTAGTAACTCAGAACTCCTCCAGATAAAATACATGTATCCAGTCTTGTCTTAAATTCATCCTTAGTTTTGCTAACAATTATCTCAACAGGAAGGAAGTTACAGCACATAAGACTCAGTATGTAAGGCCTGATCCGCAATGGAGCTGAGATATGCACAGTTCATGCATATTCTAGCCATGTAGCCCTGCACCTCAGTGTATCCAGAGCCCCCACCCGCTCATCTTCATGTGTGCAGAGTTTCGCTGAGGGCAGTGGGTAGTCAGTGGCAGATCTGGGCCAGATTCTGAATATCTAGTTGAAAGCCCAGATCAACTGTAGAGTGGCTTCCCTGCTTTATGTGGAGCAGGGAATTAAAGGGTAAACAAAAAGAATAAACAGCTCACACAATGCAAGTAGATAGTTAAGCTTTATTATAAAATGGGTAAGAGAAATACTGTACTGTGACTGGTTGAATCCAATCACATGACTGTGCTGTTATCCCTGTACAACAGCACGGGTCAGAAATGCTTTACTTTCTGAACTTCATTACTTGATCCTAAAATAACAAAATTGGGGAAGCCATTTTATAATCATAATAAGGCATTTTTGGGTGTGTGTAATTGAGGGATAACAGTACTTCTTGGGTGCATAAAGCCCTCAGCTTCACTTTGGACTTCACTTCTTGAGGTGTGCCATTATCCAACAATGATGCACACTCCGTCATGCCTTATTGTTTAAATAGCTTAGCTCCAGGACAGCAGGACTGAACATCCCTACATAATGCCTCTGCTCCAGGCTTCCTCAGGGGTCAGCTGGTTTTACTACACTAGCAAACAAGGGAATGCTTTCATTCAGTAGAAGGTGACTGGCCATGGTGGAAGGTGGGTTGTGTCGGTCACTTTCTTTGTCACCCCTTTTGAGAAGAATTGGAAGCTGAAGGGGGGAAGATTGTTGCCATGGTGGGGGAGAATATTTATTTGATGAAAAATTAGTGCTAAAGAGAGTGGACATTCATGGAGGCAGGTGTGTTTTGCCACTCACTCATCAAAGGAGTTTTTTTAATATTAAAAAAATATTAAATTGTGGCTGTTAGGGGGAGGAAGGGGAGATTGTGGTTCTAATAGAGAGTGGGGAGATGGGAGTTCTGTATTTTAAAGGACTGGGCTGGGGATGAGGGTAAGGGGCTGCTTTATTTTTATAGTATTTCTGAATAGGAATACGGCATGAATAGTGCCACTGTCATGATTCAGGTAGATTAATATACACTGCATTATTCATAGTATTCCAGATATATTATTCATTACTCACACACCCTTATCCAGTGAGTATTCAGGGGTGGAGCATAGCCAGATGCTGGACATCCATTTGGAAGTTCTGGTTGGCTATATGATAGCAATCCATAAGTGAGAGTACCTTTTTAAATAAAAGCAATGGGAGTTTGTGTCACCAGCCCTCTATGGCTATCACTGGGGGCCATTTGGCTAAGATGTGCCAATGGGAGACACAATAAGAGGTCATGCAGGACATGCATCAGGGGTCCACTTTATGTAGTCTGTATGCACACCCAGAACCTGGCCAGCACAAATATTATGTTGTGAGTCCCCCAGATCATGACAACACCCCTTACCTTCCCTCTGACCTCCTTGACATGACCACCTGTGTAGGTTTCCAAGCAGTGGAGTATAGGGTGTGGGGAGCAGATATGATAATTTTGTGGCTTCTTCGTGGTACTTGGGCTATGTGGAGGGGACTCTGTGGCTACCAGTGGTGATTCAGAAACACTGAGGGCTTTTGTAGCTATTGTTGAATGGGCTCTTTAGAATAATAGTTTTTTTACTCATAAAAATATATGGTATAGGGAATGTGTAGCACTTCATGCCTCTGCATGACTGCATCATAATACATATTGTCTTTCTACAGTATAGACATGCAAAACTGGAAAAACCTTCTCAGTTTGGAGGGGAACCTTGTTATGTTTATGATAAAGAAGAGGAATCATGCTTAACAAGTGCTATTTGTAGGAATGAGAAGAGGTGTGAAGGTTTTTCATGTGCCGAAACAGGTATGTAAATTATATATTAAACACAGAGGTGGGACTGACACACTGTAAGGGGCTCTTCATTCTGTAGTGAAGGACCTAAAGCATGACAAGCAGTGCATGGCCACAGTCAGGAAAGCTAAAAGAATGTTGGGGTACATAAAAATGGAGTGACCAACATTTATTGTATGCCTTCTGCCCCTTATTTCACTGGGAGACATGTCAGCATTGAAATATTTGGGTAAAGTACCCATTAAGATCTAGTACTGCTTTGGGCACCTGAGTGAGATCATACCTGGAAATGAGCAATTAAGCTCACTATGCCATCCTGAAGAAACATTTCAATAAATAAATGAAAAATGAATTGAAGCATGCAGCCTGGGATTTGAATGCCCCTCAGTGTATTGTGTCCCAGTTGACCAGCAGGGCACAGGATGTAATCCTGCTACCTTACAAGGCACTGATTAGGCACTTCTTAAAGTGCTACATGCAGTTCTAGGTTCCCCAATATAAAAAGGATTTTGAGATAGTTGAATATGTGCAGCACAGACCACCCAAAATTATCATGGATATGAAGGGCAACCGCCATAAGGAGAAGCAGTAAACCATTAAAAAAGGCGTCTGACTGCAAACAGCAGAAAGGGTCAGTGCTATAGCCAACAGGTAGCCCACCTGTATGCAATTGTCAAGAGAAAGCAGGTTGAGCACTCACGGAGATGTTAGTTAGAAAGGCACTCACATACTGAATATGCTATTGAAAGAAATAGCTTTTATTCACATAAAGTTGGTGAATCAAAGACCAAAGACAAAACCAAAACTAGCCCCAGCACTTCAGGAAGGATTTTCTTCATCAGGAGGTGTGGCATTGAAGAGACGTACATCTGTTTTATACAACCCTTAATAGAAATCAATCAACATCAAATTCAAGTCAATTCAAATAACATGGTAACCAAATAAACTGAAGAAATTTTAAAATCATGGTGTAATTTTGAATCACCAAAGTATCACTTAATGTATTGGATGGCTTGAAGTATTCCACGCAGGGAAGCAGACCAAAACAAACTGAGTTGCTTAATAGCACTTGTCTAGCAATGAATGCTGCTGCTACAAGTTTATATAAACCCCCAAGAATACTATCTTAACTTATGTGTATGAAAGAAAAAGCATCTCAATACATGAGTACCCAAAGAGGAAAATGATACACTGGGATCTGTAGTTCCTTTATATTTTAGAAGTTATGTATTCATTTACAATAAATCAATTTAATTGAATTTTGAGGAGCAAAACACAAAATATAACAAACGAAGATAAAGAAGGTAGTAGGATCGAAAACCAGAAAGGGCTAAGGTTGGGGGGGGGGGAAACATAGGATCCACAAAACCTTTTAGTGAGAAACTGATGTTTCCAGCAAGAAGTGTCAGTGTCTGATCCAAAATCATGCAAAGAGAAGCAAATCCAATCAAATCTGTTCAAACATAACCATTTATATAACAATAACTATGAGCATGCTATAGCAAAGGAATCTCTTCTAAACAAAAGATTAAATATGTAATGCTATCTTTATTTATTAATCTTTGCTAAAAAAAAAGGAAGCAATGAATACAAAAGGATCCTCAGCTCCTAAAATTTAAATAATACATAAAATAAGTATTTATAGAATTTTAAGTTGGAGCTCTCATAAAAAACAAAGGAAATGTAAGGAAGAAGGTGGGATGGCAAGGGAGCAGGGGGAAGTGGGGGGAGAAAAAATGACAAAGCTGGATGAACAAGGATCCACCAGAGACCAAATCAAAAAGGTACAAAGGGCAGTCAGTACCTGCAAAAACAGAGAACAAAGCACATTAATCTGATTAGAATAAAATAAAATACAAGCTCAACAAACAGTGAGATCTACTTCAAAAATGGTTTCAGGTCCCATTTATCATGGAGACCCAAAGGTTTAACACATTGTAAGGTATATATCCAAAAACTTTCTTTTTTCAAGAGCATATTTTTCCTGTCTCCACCCTTCAGAGGTACCCCAGCATGCTCAGTGCTCATGCATTTCAAAAGATTAGGATCAGAACCATGATGCATGGTAAGCTGACAACCAACCAGGGTATCTAATCTCTGGTTAATGATTTATCTTATATGTCCTTGTATCCTTTGTTACAAAGGACAAATAGTTTTTCCCACATATACCAGTTTGCAGGGATACCATAAAGTACATACAATAAATGGGGTGTCACATGTAAAACAGTGAGTAATAGTAACTCCTTTGGAGCTATCTCTGGGATGTTCAAATCTAGCCCATTTGTGCATATTTACAAATGTTACAGTGCAAGCATTTAAAATAACCTTTAGAGCTAACTGAAAACCAGGTGGTTCTAGGTTCAGATGGAATTTTAGGTAAACAACGGTGTACTAAAATACCCTTAAGATTGCTGTTTTTTTTTAAAGGAGACTCTGCATTTAGACCCCACTGAGGTACCCACCACCCCATCACTTAGAAGCACTGGCCAATTATAGTAAATTATGTTGCCAATTCATCCTGCTACCTCATTTTATTCAGTCATAAAAGTCACAGGTCTGGGCTCATTTAAAGACATGTCCATAGAGTTGTTTTATTTCTGTAATAGGGACTCTGTTTTAACCCAAGGCTCTCTCCTTTGATTTATTCAATAACACTTTACTGTACCTATGAGCTAATAATATGTTTTCAAGTTCATTTACTTGTACCAGAAGGTCATCAGTGCCAAAGCAGTTCCATCTCAGTCAAACCATTTGACTGTATGCGACTGAATCTTTTAATATGCTAGGATGAGCACTGTCCACTCTCAGAACTGCATTAGTAGCTGTTGTTGCCTTTTGTAACATTTAGTCTGTACTGTCTTACCTGGTTCAGACATAAATTCTATGTTCAAAAACTGTATTCTTAGCTGGCCTGGTTGCACAGAGGACTGAGGCACTGGACGTCTCACCTCGCGGCACACCGGTGACCCGGGTTCGGAAGCAAGCCTGGGTCATCAGAGTTTGGCATGGGGGGGTGGGCAGAGCAGGATGGAGCAGCCGTAAAGGCAGCTCTCCTCTCCAGGGAGGTGGGGTGGCATCTCTCACTCACGCTACCCGCTGGTGGAGGCTGAGGGGGCTGCACAAGCAAGGGTGCTGGTGATAGGCCAATGGGGCAGGTGGACGAGGGCTGCTACTGGGGCTGTAAGGCACATGCGTGCCTCCACATGCATGTGTCCCTCTCCTGGGATCCTCAGGAAAGGGGGGAGGAAAAACAGAAAAAGGAAACCAGCGGCAGGATGGCAACTGACTCTCCTCAGGCACCGCTCCTGGACCAGGTGTAAGGTAAGCTCCGGTAATTCTGGGGAATGGAGCTGGGGGAGCCAGTCAGATGGGTGCCATATGGAGCAAGGAGAAATACAGTAGTGATAAAAAAAGAACCTGTATTCTTTCTTTTGACACATTGCATGTGAATTTAAAATTCATGTCATTTTCATTTAACTAATCAACAAAATTAGATGCTTCTTCTACTCCCCCTGTCTTACACACAATCATCTATATAGTGAAACCAGCACACAATGTTCTCAAAAAGGGGTTGTTATTTACATTAAGTACCTTGATCATTTCCCACCATCCTAAAAAAAAGATTGGTGTAACTGGGAGCTATACAATCTCCCATCACTGTGCCACAAAGTTGCAAAAAGTATTTGTTTTCAAATTCAAAGTGCCTCCAAAAGAAAATCCACAGGTACATTATTATTTTGCTGTAAATTCTCAATAAAAAAATCTACTGGCTTGAATCCCTCTGGTATGCTGAATAGAGGTACAGAGTGATTCAACATCTTTCCCCAGCCATGGATATTCATCCTCCCAAGTAAGCTCAATACATTTCTTAAGTGCATCGCTACTATATTTAAGATGTGAAGGTAGTTGAATCACACACTTCTGCAGAAAAAAAAAATCTATGAAATTACCAAGGTTCTCGCACATTGCCCCATTACCTGGAACTATAGGTCTGCCTGGTGGTGCAGTAACATTTTTGTGAACTTTTGGCAATATCTAGAACCCTGGAACTAGACGGAATTCCTGCCAGATGTATTAAAATTCTGTCTCAGATATGCTTCCCTCTCTTACTGCAATTAATAACAGATCTAATAACTTTTTATTAAAGATGGGTGGGATCAGAGAGCAGTTCTTTGTAACTGGCTGTGTTGTTTAACAAATATATTGCTACTGTATATTAATATACTGTTTCCTATCCATAACCAAGATGTTCCCTCCATTATCTACAGCCTTTATCACTATTTCATTCATTTTACTCAATTTTTCAAGTGCTTCAAATTCTTTCTTTGTCAAATTAAATCTACATTTGGTATTGCCCTTTGCTAGTAGTTCATGAACCTGCTTTAGAACTACCCTTTCATATGAAGAAATCATGGTGGTATTAACATTAGGGCAGAACAAATACTTTGGTTTAAATAAAATGGTTCTCTGCTGCTGTATATTATCCACTGCAAAAAACATTCTAGGGAAGTCCACTGTCTCTAAATTTGTAGACCCATCCTCAGTAATAATTTCATTTTCTTATAGTAAAGATTCAAGTGACTGTAAGTCACTGATTTTGTCAGTCATAGAAGCCCCAGTAGACTAATTCATCGCAGCTATTAGAAAATCAAGATCTTCACTGTCAGCTGGATTGAGGGTCGGAGTCCCTCACCTACTACCCATACTAACAGCAGTCAAGTCAGGATCCCTTTCAATAAAAAATACCTTCAAACAAATTTTCCTGAAAAACTTCTGAATATCCACATGGATCTGAAATGTTGATCTGGGGACTCGGAACAAAACTTAAACCCTTTTTCAGCACCACAATTTCTAGAGTGTCCAAATGATGGTTGGAAATATTTATGACTTGCAATTGTTCTTCCTTAGCATTCTCTGTATTTTTCTGTCACCTTTTACCTCCACACTTGCCCTCCTGGTTTTTCATTTCCTTTATCTAAAGGAGCTACGAATCCCATTGTACCATTTTCCTCTTTGGGTGCTCATGTATTGAGATGCTTTTACTTTGATACAGATAAATTAAAATAGTATTCTTGGAGTTTATATAAACTTGTAGCAGAACCATTTATTGCTAGCAAGTGCTATTAAGCAGCTCGCTTGGTTTTGGTCTGCTTTCCTGTGTGGAATACTTCAAGAAATCCAATACATTAAGTGGTAGTTTGCTGCTTTAAAATTACATCATGTATTTTAAATATCTTGAGGTGTTTTTTTTTTTTTTGGTTACCACATTACTTGAATTGAACTTAGTTTGATGTTGAACTAAGCTTGTCATTCCATCTTGGGTTTTGGAATACAGAACCTTTTCCTAGTTCTAAGATGGCGGCAGTGTGTGAGCTGCCTGAGGATTGAGCTGTGTGAACTCTGAACTGGGAGGCTGCTAGCTGTGTTTTATTTTATATTTTTAGTTAAATTTTAGATAGAAAGGGTCTTCAGTGAGTTATATAGTGCCTGTGAGCATTTTTACGGTCTTATAGCTAATATTTTACAAGGTTCACGTCTGTGTGTGAAATACATGACTTGGCTTTTAGAACAGCCATTTGTTTTGTTTTTTGGCTGCTTTATGAAAGCTTGGGAGTCCCAGCGGTTTAATTTTAGTGTTTACCGGCTTTTTCGCTGGCAGAGGTGAGCTGTGGTGTGAAATTTGGATCTGGAGCAGATTTGGATGACCGGAGAGGAACAAGACTTAGAATCTGCTGTGTGACTTTGAAGGACTGTGCTTGAAGACTTGGACTGGATTGTTCCTGACTCATAATTCCTACAGTGAGAGTGCAGATTGGAATAAGAGGGAAGTGTCCGATTGAGTGGAAGCCCATTGCTCATGGAGGTTGCTGGTGTGGTGAGACCATATCCAGTGGATGCTTCATTGGGTTCTTCTCCTAAATAGTAGCGGTTGGGAAGTGTGTCAGGTGGGGGGGCTCCTCTAATGTGTTTGAGGCTAGGTGGCCAATGTGTTTCCTGCAACCAAACAGGAGTTGTCCAATGACTCTCTGGGGAGCCTGAGAGTGGGTTGGGGGTCTTCTAGGCCTCCTGTGGGTTGTGCTTTGAGGCCTGCCCCTTGGGGGGTTGTAGTTGTGGGTTGCTGGAGGCTGGTTATCATGGCCTAGAAGCCGCTACATTTGGAGGGGTGGAGCCCCCTCTAGGCTCATGTTTTGCACATTTTTAGCTCACTGCTGTACTAGGGATCCCCAGACTGCCAGATTGATTGAACCAACACTGCCTATATTGTGCTGGATATGGATTGACTGTGAAATCAATTTTAATTGGAATTCAATTGTTTAACTGTCTGATTTGTGGACTGCTGAATATCTGTTACAACAGACTTTGGATTTGTCACAGTGGTTGTGGACTAATTGTTCCACCGCTTGTTTTATTTTCCTTTTATTATTTCAGCTACTTGTCACTCAGACTCTGGTGAGAGCAGAAACTGGGATTGACAAGCATTGGCATTATTGTTCAGGGGAGGTGGGAGCTTCCCTGGGCTATTTACTTTACATCTGGATTTAAATTGTTTGATTTCTGGACTGTTGGTTATCTACTTTAAAGAGCTGCTGAACTGGATTTATTTAAGGGTTTTATTTTGGGGAATTGTAGAAGTAATTAACTATAAGCTTTAGACCCAAATTGTTTGATTGGATTGTGTGGAACGTGCTGGATGCCTGCCCCCACAGTTGTGCGCTATTCACCCTCTGCTCTCCATGCCCTCCATCCCTTCTTCACTTCTCCCCTTGAGTTTGTTGTTTACCAGCACTATAGAGTGCTAGGTATTGCACATAGGAGATGGAGGGGGTTGGGGGTGGTGAACAGTGAAGGGTGAATGAGCGGGGTCATCCTATTGGGATGGTAGGATCCAGGAGATGCCCTGGGGAGAAATGGAACTCAAAACATGGTCCGCCATGCCTGGTTTCCATACCCAAGAGCATGACTGATTGTGGTCAGCAGGTGGTTCGGGCAGCACGGGAGGTTCATCCAACCGGGGCGGTGATGTGCAATGCCAGGTCTGTCAAAAACAAGACTGCAATCATTGCAGATCTTGTTGCAATGGTAGACCTGGCTTGAATCTCCGAGACCTGGCTGGATGAGAATTCTGGCCCCAATTTAGAGGCTTTAACTCCAGCTGGGTACTCGGTGATACACCGGCCGAGATTGGACGCTGGGGGGGGGGTTGCGGTCTGTTTCAAGACTGAACTTAACCTCATGAGTGTACTAGTTGAGGAGACTGAGTCATTCGAGTGTGCCATTCTAGTAGGTGTAGGTTGTCGGATCATCTTCATTTATCGTCCACCTGGTGTTAAGAAGCTATTCCTTCAAGAAGTGGTGGACTTCAACAACGACATGGTATTTGAGTTGTCCAGACATTATGGTTCTGGGTGACTTTAACACCTGGATTGACAACGAATTCTCACAATTTGGTCAGCGCTTCCTCCAGTTGATGTCATCTCTGGGGCTTACACAGGTGGTTACCACTGCTACTCATAAACACAGACATTCCCTTGACTTAGTCTTTCTCCTAGAGATTGAATCATCTGACTTGTGAGCGGAACCAGTTGGGTGGTCTGATCACTACACCGTGGGGTTTAGTTTTAATACCCCCCCTTTGCAGGCCTACCCCTATGTGGATGGTTAAGTAACACCCTTTATGAGATATAAGTTCTCATAGCATAACAGCGGTGCTTGACCTATCATCCCTCTCGTTTGCAAGCAATGACCCATAGACCCTCGGGATGGCCTATAATTTGGCCATCTCGGTGAAACTGGATTCTATTGCTCCCATACAAGTTCACTCTCTCTCCCTTCACCCTTAATCCCCCTGGTTTGATGGGACTTTGAGGGAGATGCAGAGACTAGGTCGAAGGTTAGAGCATTGCTGGCGGAAGTCTGACCTTGATACCGACCGCCTTAGATTGATGGACCATTATCAAACCTCTCAATCTGCAATCACCCATAAGAAGGTAGAGTTCCTGTCCAAGGAGATTGCAGCTGCTCAGAATCGACCAGCTCAGTTTTTCATACTGTGCAACCCAGCCTGTCTACAGGTCTGAAAAGCCTTTTCACAATTAGTGTGCAATGAAATTGCTAGATTCTTTGCTAATAAGGTAGCTGACATCAGGGCAGTACTCCAGCCAGCACACTCTATGGGCATTGCTGTTGATCAGTGCGAGGTCACTGCACCTCGATTTTCTTGGAGTAACTTTAGCCGTCCGGAGTTCATAGATGTCATGCGGATTATCCAGGGTGTGTGTCCTACATGCTGTAGTTTGGACCCTGGACCAACTTCCCTAATTTTGGGTTGTATTGATGTCATTGGTCCAGTCCTAGCACAGATAGTCTGGTGCTCCTTGGAGTCTGGAGACTTTCCTAGCTCTCTGAAAGAGGCGGTAGTGACACCGCTCTTGAAGAAAGCTACCTTGGACCCAGACTGCCATGCAAACTACAGACCTATCTCGAACCTTCCTTTTTTTAGGGAAGGTGATTGAGAAAGTAGTGGCAGCACAACTGGAAGACCATGTAACCATTCATGACATTTATGAACCACTCCAGTCTGGTTTTCATAAAAGACAACACCGAGACAGTGCTGGTTCGGGTGCTCAATGATCTCCTAATGGCTAGAGATCAGAAGAACCATTCCATCCTGGTCCTTTTGGATCTCTCATCAGCATTTGACACCATGGACCATGGGGTGTTGCTGGGTCATCTGAGGTACATCTGTGGACTGTCGGGAACGGTCCTCAGGTGGTTTACATCGTTCCTCATGGGCAGAACATAGAGAGTGGTGTCTGGGATTTTTCTTCAGGCCCTACTTCTCTGTCTTGTGGGGTACCTCAGGGCTCTGTACTTTCACTCATGTTGTTTGCAGTGTACATGCTACCCCTTGGAGACATTGTAAGAAGGTATGGCTGAGGTTTCACTACTATGCTGATGATACCCAGCTCTACCTTTCTTTAACACCCAACCAGGTTGGAGCTGTCTCGGTCTTTAATAACTGTCTGAAAGAAATCCAGATGTGGATGGATTCCAGTTGGCTGAAGTTGAACTCGGAAAAAACTGAGGTGCTACTTGTGGATCCGGGTCACCGGATAGGGGGGTTAAGGGTTGGTTCACCCTCATGAATTTTTCTCAGCAACATTTCACTCCTGACTTCTGAACAGGTGCATAACCTGGGGGTAATTTTTGATGAAGGACTGACCCTGCATTTGCAGATGTCAGCTGTCATCAGAACTTCCTTTTATCATCTTAGGAATATTGCCAGGATTAGGCATCTGGTTCTGTCCGATGACCTTTCTACATTGATCCATGCCTTTGTGTCCTCATGCTTAGATTATTGCAACTCCTTTTACCTAGGGCTTCCTGGGGTAGAAATCCACTGCCTTCAGCTAGTGCAGAATGCAGCGTCTGCTCGATCCTGTCATATTTTGCCAGTGCTGTGTGAACTGCACTGGCTGCCAGTACAGTGGTGGATCACCTTTAAAGTCAGCTTGCTGACTTTTAAAGCTCTACACAGACTGGGCCCAGATTATCTGAAAGAGCTCCTGGTCCCCTACTGCCCTGGATGGTCACTCCACTCAGCTGATGAGGGGTTGCTCAAGATTCCAAGGGTATGTTTAAAATCTTCTGGGATGAGAGCTTTTGTGTATGCAGCCCCTACCCTTTGGAATTCTCTACCCTGTTGGCTATGGGACTGTACAACTGTGGAGGGATTTAAGAAATCCTTAAAAACATATTTATGGCATCAAGCATTTAGCAATTGAGTCTCCTGTTTTAGCTTATTGATATTTTGATGTTAATTTTATCAATGTCTGTCATATTTTATATTGTTATTGCTGTTTTAAAATGTGAGGCACCTTGGCTATAGATAAGGCACCATATAAATACATTTTATTATTATTATTGATTGAATTCAGATTTTCAGATCCACGTGGATACTCAGACATTTTTCAGGAAAATTCATTTGAAAGTGTTTTTTACTGAAAAGGATCCTGACTTGACTGCTGCTAGTATGGATATGCAAGACACTCTGACCCTTAATCCAGCTGACAGTGAAGGTCTTGATTTTCTAATAGCTGCAATGAATCAGTCTACTGGGACTTCTATAACTGATGAACTTACTGACTTACAGCCACTTGAATCTTTTCTGCAAGGAAATGAAATTATTAATGAGAATGTACAGTATCTACAAATTTAGAGCCAGTGGACTTCCTTAGAATGTTTTGTGCAGCAGGTAATATAAAGCAGCAGAGATGAGTTTATTTAAACCAAAGACTTTGTTCTGTCCTAATTTTAATAACACCATGATTCCTTCATATGAAAGGGTAGTTCTAAAGCATGTTCATGAACTACTAGCCAAGTGCAGTACCAAATACAGATTTAATTTGACAAAGAAAGAATATGAAGCACTTGAAAAATTGAATAAAATGAATGAAATAGTGATAAAGATTGCAGATAAGGGTGGGGACATAGTGCAGCTGACAACCCCAAGCCACACCTCATGCATGTTGCTGCATGCAGGGTGGGGCTGGGGTGTTAGGGTTGGAAACCCTAACACCACATTTCCAAACCTTGTCACTGGAACCCTAAATGATGCATTAACAAATTTTTTGCCAAGAATTTCCATACTTTTTGAGATAGTATAATTGTAGCCTTATTTGCTTGTGGGAAAGCCCTGTACTCTTATCCATCCATAATTTTTGAGAGATTGTAATTGTATCCTTATTTTCCTGTGGGGGTGCAAGGCTCTCGGGGACCTGTGCTCCCATCAGTCCATAATCACATTTGTCTTTGTATGTGAAAGTACAGGGCAATGGGGCCCTGCACTCCCATCTATCTGTAGTTCTTGAAATAGTGTAATGGTATTCTTATTTGCCAATGGGAGCACGGGGTCCCATCCCATTGTGTGCAATGCCAAAAAAACACCTCTCATTGCAATTGTATTCTATAGAATACATGGCAAAATGTGAAACCTGTGTAACTAGACAACAAATTAATATATTTTCATGAAACGAGCAAAAGGCACATTGGTGGCAAAAGGCCTTGGTACCCAGAAAATTTCAGAGCAAAACTGAAAACCATTTCTTTACAGTGTAGTGACAAAGACATGACTGTCTAAAGTTCACATTACAGTGCTATCTTATGGGAAACAAAGCATCATTTAAACCCATAGAACTCCAGAGCAAAATATTTTTTTTTCAACAAACCAGCAAAAGGCACATCTGTTTCAGGCCAAAATCCTAAACTGTTAGCTAACTGTGAAGTGACAAAGAAAATGCTGTCTAAAAAAATCCTCTTTCACAAATTGCAAAAAATGATCCTTTTTTGTGCTTCCTTTATTGCAATTTTTTGCAAAGAATGAATCTTTTTCTACAAATTTCAAAAAAAGGATCCTTTTTAACAAAATGCTTTTTTTTTGCAATTTGTGAGAAAGGATTTCACCTCTTTGAAAAAAACACATTTCCAAGCACAGAATCAAAAAACTGTGCCAGAATCAAGGTCTACGGGCCCCAATTAGATAAAGACAACTGTTTCCACATTTCAAATTCAGGTATTTTTTGAGTTTTTAAGTTTTTTGCCACCGCTAACTGGCAAAAAGATGGCAGCAGCACAGCAAAAGATTCCACATTTGCTGCAAAGGATTACACATTTGTGACAAAGGATTCTGCATATGTGATAAAGAATCCTTTGTTCAGTGGGACATCTATCTGGTCCCATAGGAAATAATGTAAAACACTGAAATTTAATAACTTTTGAAAGGATTAATATTTTTTTACCAAGTCTTTAAACAGCACCACTGTGATCCAAGACTATATATACCCTGAAAATTTCAGACCAACATTCCAAACTATTTTTGCACAGTGGTGTAACAAAGAATTTTGACAACAATGGTAAATTTAATGTTTGTGACCCCCCCATATCTCCACACCCACACATCTGACTGGAAAAAACTTGCAACATCAAGAGAGCTATGGTCCCTGACAGAGCATGCAAAATTTCATATGAATCACTTGAACAGGTGCAAAGTTATTAAAGTGTAAAAGTTCACATGTAACACAGAAGTGACTGCTCAACCCTAACTAGAGGGCCGTGACCACAGCCCTATAATATATACATATGATACTGGCATGGTAGTGCTGGTATAGTTAGGGTTTGCGGGGCAGTTTAATGTTAAACCTCAAACTATGCACTTTAATAACTTTTGAACTGATGAAGGGATTTGCACAAAATCTGGCATGCTTTGTGATGAGAGGATGGGCTCTTGATATCTTAAATTGTGTGTCAATCCCTTTTGAAGTTTTTGAGATACAGAGTGTTGAATAAACAGAGGATTTTGCTCTTTTGGCTGTTTCTTTTCTCACCAGTATCTCAAAAACAGGTTAAAATTAGTGGCTGAAATTTTTATGGTAGAAAGCCTTGGCCTTACAGATGTGCCTGTTGAAGATTTAGTGTAAAAATATTAATCTGTTCCAAAGTTATTAAATTGGGTATTTCCCATTATTTCCTATGGAAAAAAATATATGTCAGGCACAATGCAGAATCCTGCATCTAACTGCCATGTTAGATGCAGAGTCCTGCATCAAACTGTCATGTTAGATGCAGAATCCTGCATCAAAGTGCCATTTTTTGATACAGAATTCTGCATCTAACTGCCATGCTAGATGCAGAATCCTGCATCGAAGTGCCAGTTATGGCCACATTAAAGTGGAGAGAAATGGGCAAAATGACCCCCATAGAAAGCCCCCCCCCCGCAGCATGGTTGTCATTTAAGAAAAAAAAATGCTTCCTCCATCTGAGCAGTCCCACCCACCACCCTTGTTCCTTGGTCCATGTAACAAAAATTACCCTCCCTCTCCCTCCTTCTGTGCAGTTCCACCTATCACCCTTGTTACCAGGTCCATGCAAACAAAATTACCCTCCCTCTTCCTCCCTCTGTGCAGTCCCACCCACCACCCTTGTTCTTCAGTCTCCAGTACATGTAACAAAAATTACCCTCCCTCCTTCTGTGCAGTCCCACCCACCACTATCTTTCCCGGTCCATACAAAATAAAATTACTCTCCCTCTTCCTCCGTCTGTGCAGTTCTACCCACTGCCATTCTTCCCCAGTCTCCAGTCCATGAAAAACATTACCCTCCCCCTCCATCCCTCTGTGAAGTCCCACCCACCACCATCATTGTTCCCTGGCCTCCAGTCCATGCAAAAATCAATTACTCTCCCTCTTCCTCCCTCTGTGCAGTGCCACCCACCACCCTTGTTCCCCAGTCCCCCTTTAATGAAATACCTGTAAAAAAGAAAACTGTCCCCAATGCCTTTTTATAATCTGTACACAAGAAAACAGTCCCTCATCATCTCCTTGGTCCCCCCTCCCACTGAGCACCAACCTCCCCACAACCCCCTTTACCCCATACTTCCCTCCGGAGGTCGGCGCTGTCATCTTCTGTGGACCGGGACACATCTGCACTCTTCAAAGCCAAACTAGGATCAGAGGAATCTAAGTAAGTGCTGTATTATGGGACTCAACAGGGATTTCCAGCTTATGCTGCTATGTCAGTGAATTTCTGAAATTTTTGCACCAAATCTTCAACATAGGGTTCTTGGGACCCCACCTCATGAACATAGTCACTGTCATTTCATTTTTCAGTTCCGTAAGGTGATTTTGTGTTTGCTGGGTGGAATCACCTTTTGAGACTGAGTAATGAAATTACAGTGCCACTGTTCATGAGGTGGAGCCCCAAAAAGCCCATGTTGCAAATCTGGTAAAAAACTTCACAACATTTCTGTGTTATGAGCGTGTGTTATTTACTTTCTATGCATACTCGTAACTTCGCTAATTTTTAATATTTTCACCCCAGATTTTCAACATTGTCATTTTTCACATCTCCTCATGAACAGAACAGCTGTCATTTTCACATCCTGCCTGAAATGTGTTTTCTCACCTGTGGCACAGGTTGGCACAGTCGCTGTGCAAAATCATCTTCTAGGATTGATTAACAAACTCATAGTGCAACTGTTCATGAGGGGAAGTACCAAAAAACCCATATTGATAATTTGGTGAAAAATTTCCAAACAATTACCAAGTTATGAACATGTGTTGTGCAGTTTCTATGCATGGTCATAACATTGCCAGTTTCTCATGTTTTCACTTCAGGTTTTCGACATTACCATTTTTCACACCACCTCATGAATGTTATAGCTGTAATGTTTCAAATCCTGCCACAAATATTTTTCTGCACCTGTGATGCACAATGACATTATAGTTGCACAGAATTATATTTCAACAGGGATTTGTAAGTTTTCTGCATTGGGTACATGTGGTGAGGTGATGATAAGAAGGTTATGTTGAACATTTGGGGTGAAAATTATTTAAGATGGCACAGTTATGACTATTTGTTACAATATTTCTATGTCTGCTTGTATCCTTTTATGTTGAAGCACAGAGGCCAGAGACCCCCTGTGTTTCCATGGCTAGATACATATGTGCATCTGTGGAGGGATGGAAGCGCAGCTCCCACTGTGACATATGGATACTTATATAATTGCATGATTTTCCATTTAAAAAGTTTGCAAATTAAATGCAAAAAAATGTATTAATGCACCAGTTAGGGTTTCTGCCATGTCCTTGATAGTATGGAAATATCAAGTTAGAGTGTAGAATCATAGTAGCACACACAGACTCACAACACAGTTATACACATTGCTAACATACAGAACTTTAACCACAACACTTACAACAGCTTATGTTGCACACACTCATAAGGGTCAGCACTTTTAAGCTAACTTATGTCCTTACCACTCAGTAGAATAGGTAAGAATAGGAAATCTGCAGTACTCTTGTGATTTCATATAACTGACTAATGTGTTCTACTGAGCGTTAAGGACATGAGTTGGCTTAAAAGTGTTGGCCTTTATTAGTGTGTGTAACATAAGCTGTTGTAAGTTTTGCGGTTAAAGTTCTGTATGTTAGCAATGTGTGCAACTGTGTTGTGAGTCTGGGTGTGCTATTATGATTCTACACCCTAACTTGATATTTCCATACAATCAAGGGCATGACAGAAACCCCAACTGGTGCATTAACAATGTTTTTTGCATTTAATATGTAGATATAGATAAATTGGATACACCACAGGGACCTGTGGAATACATGATTATTTTCAACAATGCTGTTTGACCTTGGGTAAGCTTTCAAGTGACATAAGCCACAAGTGACATGCCAAAGATCAAACAGCATGAGTGAAAATAAATAATGTATTCCACAATATCCCTGTTGTGTTATTCATTTATGAAATAAGCAGGGACCTTGAGTGAGACTTCATTTTTTTAAAGAGCTTTTATTTTTTTATTTACAGTATTAAGTAAAGTTTGTGGGATTCCTTGGTGAGACAGTGCTACTGCACCTATGATTGTTAAGGACATCACTGAGGATGCCATGTGTAGGCGGTGCGTTGATGGCAGACATCACTCCTGATTGGAGTAGCATGAGGCTTTTCAAAATTCTATATGAAAAATGTCAGAAGAGTTGAGCATATGCACTGGGTATAATGGAAGTGTTTGGTCCCAGTGTCAGAATGGAGAGGAAAAGAAGATTTGTATCACACAGTTCAATGTTCATTTTAAAATGGACCTTTTTTAAAATTGCGCTCGGTTTGTGTGATGGGGAGCAGCAGTGTACAGCAGGCATTCTGGAAAAATGGGAGTGCATTTTACAAAGCAAGCAGCGCAGGCGGGTGGAGACTGCCACTGAGATTTAAAAACAAAGGTACTGAAAAAGCACATATATTTATTTTTTAAGTGTGTGAGAGGTCATATTCAGAGGGCAATTTTCGTCTAAGAGATCTGATGTGAGTGGGCGAGGAGTCCGAAACCTGTAGGTGGGTGGGTGGGGGACAATGAAACAAACAGCTGCAGATGAGTGTTTGAAAATTTTTGTTATGAAAGATAAAAAGGAAACAATTTTTTATGGGAGTTACTTTTATTCTCACAAGGGAGTGAGATGGCTAGGATTTGTTTTAACATTGTTAGTGAACTATTAGAGACTTGTTGCTTCAGTTGCTGTAAATTAGGATCAGTAGTGACAGCCAGTGGGGAGAGGGGGCCAGACAGTGACGTAGCCATTACAAATAAATGCAAGATGATGTAGCTATTATGTACATAAATGCGGATGACGTATCTACTATGTACATAAATGAAATTTTATGTGCACAGTAGCTCAAATATCAGCATTTATGTAATGGATGTTGTGCCCATGCCTATTGCATAAATGTGTGTGTGTGTGTGTGTATATATATATATATATATATATATATATATATATATATATATATATATATATATATATATATGTATTTATAGATTTATATATATATGTATTTATAGATTTATACAACGGGGGTGAGGGATAAATGAGTGTGATAAACCATGTTATTTTCACCACAATGAGGATAAGTGCTGATGACATCAGTGGAGTGAGAATAAATGCATTTATTACACCCGCATAAATCTGCGTTAAACCAGAGCTAACTTGAGCAAGTTGCACAAGCCACACAAAGCTGTGCAAATTATAACTTTTGCAACAATAGGGCTCCCATTATATAAACTGAACACATGACGGGCAGATCGTGGGATATGGAACATATTGTCACTCCTGCAGGGTGAGCTATGCATTCTCACTCATGCCTTAAGCACTCATGAGAATACAGAGCTCACACTGCAGAAGTGAGAATATTTTCCAAATCCCACTCCTGCCCATCATGTATCCCCTATATATTATAGTGGTATAGTAGTGCCACTATAGTTAGGGTTCAGACTTCACTTCTATATTAAACCCAAATGTTTGACCTTTTATAACTTTGCAACAGTTTGATTCACCTGACATTTTGCATGCACTGTCAAGTACCATAGATCTCTGGATCTGCCAAATTTTCTTCCAGTCAGATGTATGGGTGTGGAGCTACAGAATATCAAAAAATGTCAAAATTACAGTACCACTTTTTTGGCAATTTCTTTGTCATGCCATTTCTTCAAAATCACTTGGCGATTTGGTTTGAAATGTTCAGGGTATATGGGGTCTGGGCCACAGATGTGCCTTTTGAAGGTCTGCTGAAAGAATATCAATTGTTTCAAAAGTTATAAAAATTTCAAGTTTCCCATTATTTCCATCAGAAAAAATGACATGTCCTATGTGAAGGTACCATTCTCTTTTTCACAAAAGTGCCATTTTCTTTTGCAAATAGGTCCAGTTCTTTCATGCTTCAGCCATCTTGTTTTCAGTTAGTGACGTGGAAAAAATGAAATAACTTGAAAAATGCTGCCTCTTGGTAAACACCAGCAGTTGTATTTACCCAATCAGGGCCCGAGGAACACTATTCTGTGGTTAGTTTTTTGATAGAGTCCAGAAATATGTTTATTTTTATCAGCTTATTTGTAATGCCTTAAGTTGTGGCACTCCTTTTGCAGAAGTGCTGCAAATTGCAGTATTACTTGGTGAAAGGGCCACAAATTACAGCACTATTTCACGAAACACCTGCGGTATTGCTGCAATTTGTGGCACTTTTCCAAACTTTTTTAAAAAAAGTTCTGTTTCTTTGTCACTTTTCTGTAAACAAATGGTTTGGACCTATGGGCTGAAATGTTCAGGGTACAAAGGACCTGCCCCACAGATGTGCCTTTTTCTGGTTTTCTGATAAAATTTACTTTGGTTCATAGTTATACCATTCCGGAGTTTAGAAATTTTCTATGGGATAACATTGTGGTGGTCAATGTACCTTTCAGGGGCTCTATCTTGGAAATCCTTTGAGATATGGATTTTTCATGAAAAGCAGTTCAGTGCACCTATAGGTGCACTGAGCAGTTATGCATGTTTCCAGGTCTTGATTACAACTGCAGTGGAAATTTTTATCAATGCCCCTATGGTGACTGCGATACTGTGCCATTGCCACAAGGGTTAATTGCAATGCCTCAACTCTTATGGATAGGTGGGAGAGCAGGGCCCAGAGGGCCCTGCACTCCTTCATATGGATAACATTAGGGTGTGATGGGAGCATAGGGCCTGGACGGCTCTGTGCTCCCACAGGGAGCTGAGAGTTAATTACAGTGTGTCTAAACTTATTGATAGATGAGCTCCCACATATGTATACTGAATGTCCTGCATTTCCACATTAAAATCAGGGACACTTACAATATGCATGAGGGCCCTGTGCTCCCACAACCAAATAAAAGTAAGATTACATTTTCTCAAAAAGTAAGGAAATTAATTGCAAAAAACATTGTTAATGCATCAGTTAGGGTTCATATTAAAGCAACAAAAGTATGGAAATGTGGTGTTAAGGTTCCTAACCCTAACACCCCACCCCCACCCAACCAATCATACAACCCCACCCCCACTCTCCACATATCAACAGGTGTCGGGGTGTGTCTTGGGTTTGTTGACCCTAATGCTCTCCCCATTCTCCTATGCTGTACCAGCTCTGCTTCCTTTCACATGAACTAGGGTGTGCATTAGGGCCAATGACCACAAGACACACCTCGATGCCTGTTGTTGTGTGGGGGTGGGATGGTACAGTTGGTTAGGTGGGGGTGGGGTTTTAAGGTTGGGACCCCTAACACCACATTTCCATATGTTTGTCACTTTAATATGTACTCTAATAGAAGTATTAATGACATTTTTTGCAATGATATAATATATATATATATATATATATATATATATATATATATATATACACATATACATATATACACACACATATGTATACATATACACACACACATGTGCATACATATATATATATAGATACACACACACACACACACACATGTATATATACCCACATACATATGCACATATATAGGTACATACATAGGGGATACATGATGGGCAGGAGTGGGATGTGGAAAATATTCTCAGTCCTGCAGGTGAGATGAATAGCTCACTGTGCAGGAGTGAGAATATTTCCATATCATTCTCTGCTCTCATGTATCTCCTATGTATGTGTATATATATATGTATATATATGTGTGTATATACACACACACACACACATATATATATATATATATATATATATATATATATATATATATATATATATACCCACATACACATACACATATATATGTAGATACATAGGGGATACATGAGGGGCAGGAGTGGGATATGGAAAATATCCTCACTCCTGCACAGTGAGAATGCACAGCTCACTCTGCAGGACTAAGAATATTTTCCATATCCCAAGATCTGCACATCATGTCTGCAATTTATACCATGGAGTCAGAGCTTTATGAACACTTTTTCTGTTTTTGTGTGTTTCCTGCTTATTCTGTGTGGTGTGGTGTGTGTGTGTGTGTGTGTGTGTTTGTTCTGAATGGACTGGGAGTCAGAAACACAGGTGAGTGTGTTTTGCAGAGCTGAGCAAGTTATGGGTTCAGTGAGAAAAAAACGGCTACAGGTAGCACTGAGAAAGAGAAACTGCTTTGTAAAAGATTTTCATTTAGAATTTAGGTTGTTTTGAAGCTGAGATCAGCACAGTAATGGGCTAGGAGTGTTATAAACACAATGGGACACAGGTGAGAGTGTTTTGCACAGTTTATTGAGTAAGTTGCAACTTCAGTGAGAATGAGAAACTGTTCTGAAGCAGTTTCAGTTAGAATGGAAGCTGCAGTGAAAATATTCTCACTCTGGTGATATCAGCAGAGAGTGGATAAATGACAATATCCTCACTCTGCTGATATCATCAGAATTTATCCTCACTCTAGTGGAAATAACACAGTATATCCTACTGATAAAGCTCTCACCTCCGTGGTATAAATATATTTATACAATGGGGGTGAGAGCTATTCCAGTGGAATAAATGGAGATATTCTCACTGCAGTGAGATAAATGCTCACTGCAGTGAAATAAATGCTGATGACATCAGTGGAGTGAGATATATTCCATTCATCCATACTCTGTTGATGTCACCGCTCACTCACACTCACTCACTCACTCACTCAGTCAAGCTAGCATTCTAAATGAAAGTGCTTCAGAAATCAGTTTCTGTTTCTCACTGAAACCTGCAATTTACTCAGTTAGCATTGCAAAGCACACTTAACTGTGTCCCATAGTTTCTAACACTCCTAGTCCATTACTGTGCTAATCTCACCTTCAAAACAACCTGAATTCTAAAGGAAACTTCTTTACAAAGCAGTTTCTCTTTCTCAGAGCAAGCTGTAACTAACTCAATTAGGATTGCAAAACACAGTCACCTGTTTCCCATTGTGTTTCTAACAATCCTAGCCCATTCAGAAACACTCCCACACCCTCAGATCACACACAAATAGTGCTGTCAGCATAGCCTAGAGCTTAAAGTAATGAGCTCTAAACAAACTTGGTATATTCAGCAGACCAAACAAGGGTTTGATTCTCACAACCTCCACTTCCATACTGTGTGACTCTGAACAAGTCACTTAACTGCCTAATGTTCCTAGGTCATTCCTAAAAATTCACTTAATTAATAAACAAGAAAAAAAAATTACATCAACACTTTTTAAACTCCTACCCCATTGTATAAATAGCACACATCATGTGCTATGGGAAATATTCTCTTTCCTGTAGAATGAGCTGTGCATTTTTACTCATGCCTTTGGCACTTGTGAAAATACAGAGCTCACTCTGGAAGGAGTGAAAATATTTCCCATATCACACTCCTGCCCATCATGTATCCCATATATATAAATATAAATATTTTCACTGCCAAAAACTCTGTTAATGCATTAGTTAGGGTTGATAGCACAGCGACAAAAGTTTGGAAATTTAATGTTAGGGTTACCACCCCTAACACCCCACTCTCCACACACCAACAGATGTCAGGGTGTGTCATAGGGTCATCAGGCCAAACTCTCACCCCATTCCATCTGTAAACAAGCTCACATGCTACAGTATAGGAGAATGGGGTGAGAGTTGTTGTGTGGAGGATGGGGGTAGTAGGAATGGTAACTCTAACATCAAATTTCCAAACTTTTTGCACTGTGCTGTCAACCCTAAATGATGCATTAATGGAGTACTTTGCAATGAATTTCCCTCCTTTATGAGAAAGTATAATGAAAGTGGTATGTGGTTGTGGGCCTTGCGCTCCCTTCATGCTGTCCATTTTTGTTTCATAGAATGTGTATTTGGGAGCGCTGGCCCTCCACTTACACACAAAGACGGAGACATTCTGCAACCCTATAGTCCTGAAAAGCAACCTTTGTAACACTAATTTGGCAATATGTCAGTAACCGTAGCAACTATGAAAAACATTCCACTGCAGTTGTAATCATGAGTTTGAAACCTCCACTCATGCTTAGTTCACCTAAAGGTGGACTAAGACAGCCAGAGCAAAAAATCCGTATCTTGAGCCATTCCCAAGATACAGACAGCGAAAGGTGCCATGAATGTTGTAATGTTATGCTATGGGAAATGTTTCAAGTACAGAATTATGTAACAATGGATCCGGTGTAAATGTTTTCACCAAACCATGAAAACGCACTGCTGAGGGGGAAAGTCTTGCCACCCTGCAAATTTCAGCCAAGAAATCCTAACTGTTGTTTGGCTTTAAGGTGGCAAAAAAAAAAAACTGTTTCATTGGGCCTGTATATCAGCCTACTTTCATGAAAGTTCCCCCATGTTAACCAATGGTACATTCATGTAAATATAAAGTACTTTTGCAAGAGTACCATTGCTTAACATATGGGTTACTTTCGCAAAAATACCCAGCACTTTCATGAAAGTCCCCCATATAAACCAATGATACTTTCTTGAATGTACATACTGCTGTCATGAAATTACCATTGCTTAAAATGAGGGACTTTTGCAAAAGTTCCCATGTAAACCATTGGTACTTTCATGGAAATGCCCAGTAGTTCTGCAGAAATGTTCATGCTGTACATATATTTTTCCACACTGCCTATAATGGGACACATGCTTGCAAATATATGTATGTGTATATATATATATATATGTGTATATATATATATTTGCTGCTATGATTACCAGCCCCTACCACCCCACCCCCACCATCCACACACCAGCAGACATCAGAGTGTGCCATGGGGTCATCAGGCCCAAGTCTCACTGCATTCCATGTGTAAACAAGCTGAGGTGGTGCAGTATGGGAGAATGGGGTGAGAGGCCTGATGACCCCAATGCACACCCGACGTATGTTGGTGTGTGGAAGGTGTGGGGTTGGGGGTGGGGTGGCAGGGGTTGGTAACCCTAACACCAAATTTCCAAACTTTTGTTGATGTCCTATCAACCCTAACTGATGTCCTAATGGAGTTTTTTGCAATGAATGGCCCTTCTTTTTGAGAAAGTGTAATGTAAATGTTAAGTGGTATGTTGTTGTGGGAGTGCAGTGCCCTCTGGGACTTGTGCTCCCCTAGCACAGCCAATGTGTGCGTAATGGCCCTGTGCTCCCACTTACACATAAGTAAGGGGACATAATGCAGGTCTAGAGTCATGAAAATGAACCCTCGAAACACTTATTTGCCATTATCTTAGTAACCATAGCAACTATGAAAAATTATTTACTGCATTTGTATTCATGACTCTGAAACCTCCTCGCATGCTTAGTCCACTAAGCTGTGATTAGTGAAAAATCCATATGAACCATTTTCAAGCTATGGGTGTCAAAATGTGCCATGGGTGCTACAATGTTATCCTATGGTAAATTTCACAAGAAACTGCACAATGGACACTCATAACATGCAGATTTTTGGGGACTTTTTAACCACATTTTCAACATGTCCTTTTAGGGATCCCACTTCATGAACAGTGGTACTGTAATTTCATTAATCTATCCCAAAAGTTGATTTCGCACAGCAACCACACCAGTCAGCACCACAGGTGTGAAAACACATTTTGGGCAGGATGTGAAAAATGACATCTGTACTGTTTATGTGTAGGTGGGTAAAAATGTCAATGTTGAAAATTTGGAGTGAAAATATGAAAAAGATGCGAAGTTAAGAGCATGTGTAGAAACTGCACAACACATGCTCATTACACAGTCATTTTGTGGAATTTTTGCACCAAATTTTCAACATGGGCTTTTTGGGACCCCGCCTCATTAACAGTGGCACTGTCATTTCATTAATCAGTCCCAAAAAGTGATTCCACACAGTGACCACAAAATCACCTTTTGGGACCAAGTAACGAAATGACAGTGACCGTGTTCAGGAGGTGGGGTCCTAGGAACCCCATGTTGAAAATTTTGGGCCAAAATTCCTAAAATTGACTGAGATATCAACATACATTGAAGCCCCCCCAATGACTTCCATTATATGGCTTATCTCAATTCTTCAGATTGCAGTTCAGCTTTGAACAGTGCAGACGTGTCCCAGATCCTGAGAAGATGGCTGCTCCTGATCTCCGGAGGTAGGTATGGGTGAGGGGGTGTGGGACAATGGGTGCTCAGTGAGAGGCTGGGGATGTGCAAGGGGGAACAGGGGAGATGATGAGGGATCATTTTCTTTTTTACAGGAAAAAAAAGCAACGTGGGATGCTTTTCTTTATTTAACAGGTACAAAAAAGTATGCTTCTTTGCACACTGGTGTGGGCTCCCAGTGTGCCACATGAGTTTTTTGGAGTGATACATGCTGCCGACAGGGGAATTGGGCACCCCTGTCTGCAAAGAAAGTGGGCTTTGGGGGGTGGAGGGCATCTGACACTGGGAGTTGGCATCCTGGTGTTGGAAGGATGAAAATATAACAAGCATTTGTCAATACCGAATGTTGTCGTGCTGACATTTGCATTGGGAATGGCAGAGCTAAAGATGGATAGCACTGTGATTTTGTTAATGTGTCCCAAAAGTTGAGTTTGCACAGCGAGCATGCCATTGTGTACCACAGCTGCAGAAAGATGGTTTGGGCAGGCTGTGAAAATTCGCAGCTGGACTGTTGATAAGGGGATGTGCACAAATGCCAGTGGTGAAAATGTGGCATGAAAATATTGCAGATTGACAAAGTTACACGAGTGCATGGAAACTGCGAAATGCACGCTTGCAACACAGTCATTGTATGGACTTTCGGCACCAAATTTTCAACATAGGCATTTTAGGACCTCTGCTCATGAATAGTGCCACCGTCATTTCCTCAAACTGCCCAGAAAACTGAATTCACACAGCAACCGTACAATTCTGCGTCGGACATACGAAAACACATTTCAGGCAGCTGTACTGTTCATAAGGAGGTATGCAAAAATGTCAGTGATGAACAGCTGGAGTGAAACTATTACGAATTTACAAAGTCACGAGTGTGCATGCAAACTGTGCAATGCATGCTCATAAAACACTCATTTTATTGACATTTGTCCCCAAATTTTCAACAGAGGCATTTTAGGACATCTGCTAATGAACAGTGTTACTGTCATTTTCATCATGTGTTTGGAACATGGACTTTCCACAGCGACCGTGTTATTCTGCGCCGGACCTGCGAAAACAGATTTTGGTCAAGATGTGAAAAATGACAGCTGTACTGTCATTAGGAGGTGCAGAACAGTGGCACTGTTCAAAAAATCTGGAGTGAAAATATTATAAGTTTACGAACATACGAGTGTGCGTGCAAACTACACAATGCACACTTGTAACATGTCATTTTATGGAGTATTGTCACCAAATTTTCAACACAGGCATTTTAGGACCTCTGCTCATGAACAGTGTCACTGTCATTTTTGTAATGTGTCCCGAACACTGATTTCACACAGTGACCACACTATTCTGCACCAGAAGTGCGAAAACACATTTCACCAGGATGTGAAAAATAACAGCTGTATGGTTCACAAGAAGGTGTGGTAAAATGCCAATGTTGAGAATCTGGCATGAAAGTATTGAAAATTTGCTAACTTATGAGCATGCATTGCACAGTTGCTAAGCACTCTCGTAAAACAGTCATTTTTTGATTTTTCCCACCATATTTGCAACATAGGCTTTTTGAGAGTCCCCCTCATGAACACTGGCACTGTCATTTCGTCACTTGGTCCCAAAAGGTGATTCCAGGCAGTGACTGTGAAATCACCTTTCGGGACCAATTAAGGCCATGACAATGCAAGAATTTATGAGAAGGGGTCCAAAAAAACCCCATGTTGAAAATTTGGAGCCAAAATTACCAAAAATTCCTGAGATATGCATCAAAGTTGAAAAAACCTATTTATTCCATTATACAGCTTACTGGTATTTTCTCAGTTCGTGGTTGGCTTTGAAGAGTGCAGACATATTCCCGGTCCAATAAAGATCGTCGCGCCAGCTTCCAGAGGTAAGTATGGGGTGAGGTGGGGGTGTGGCGAGGCAGGGTGCACAGAGGGTCGGTGTGGGTGGGGTGGGGGGCACGGCAACTATGAGGGACCGTTTTCATTTTACAGGTAAAGAAAGAACAAAAAACATTGCAGGACAGTTTTTTTTTTTTTTGCAGGGGATTTGGCACACTGGGGTGGGCCCTCAGCATGCAACCTACCTGTTTGGGGGGGTGTCTGTAGCTGACAGAGGACTGGGCACCCACATTGGCAAACAACACAAGGGGGGAAATTTATGCCGACAGGGATTGGGCACCCCGTCGGCACACCAAGAAGATTGGGGGTGCAGAGCCAAGGGGATGGGCACCCTCCTCAGCGATAACAATTGAGGATGCTTTATGCCGACGGGGAGGGCTCCCTTTGGCTCTATTCATAGGGGCAGGGTCAACTTCAAAAGGGGGATTGGGCACCCCCGAGGTTGACAGTTCGGCGGCCAGTGTGCCGCCATGTGCATAATGTCAATGAGCACGTAAAGAAAAGGTCCGCTGCATGTGATGAGCTTTGCTCGGATTGCAGTGGACCTTTTTCTCAGATGTGCTTGCCACATTATGTACTGTATGCATGGTGTGGCACCAGCCTGCAAGCTGATTGGGGAATGAGGGATGCCTCCAAAGCCCCATTGTCCCAAGATGTTGGCTGCACAAGCACGCCAACATAAAAATTATCTGGGCACACTGAGGTGGGCTCCCAGTCTACCACATAAGTGTGTGGGGTATGTGGGAGGTATACTGACACAATGATCGGGTACCCCATTGTCGGTCAGCATGATACAAGTTCGATGCAGGATCCTGCATCGAATATTTTGATGCATCATTCTGCATCAAAGCTAAAAGACATGGGGGGGGCAGTTTTCTTTATTTGACAGGTAAAAAATGTATACTTTTTGGCACACTGGGGTGGGCTTCCGGTGTGTCACATCGTTTTTTGGGGGGATACATGCTGCTGACTGGGGAATTGGGCTCCCCCATTGGCAAAGGGAAAAATAGCCATTGAAGTGCTTCCCAAATTGTGGCAGTTTCACAAATTGTGAAAGAAATGGGTGCAACACTTTTGTGAAAGTGTCACATCTATTTCTTTCACAATTTGCAACACTACGGGGATCCCGATTCTGGGAAAGGCATTTTGGGGGGTCAGACTGATAATCTGATGCCCCCAGTGTGTTTCTCAGCCCCCAATTAGGTAAACTCAACTGACAGTGTTTGCCTAGGGGCAGTCATTTTTGAATTACATCCATTTTTGTCTACCACTAACTACAAACAAGATGGTGGCAGCTTGAAAACAAAAAAACAGAGCTCGAAAAAAATCTTTGCTTTCACGAAAGGTTTTAAAAGCTTTTGTGGTGCGCATATATTTTTTCCATAGGCTATAAAGGGAAACCTTAAACTTTAATAACTTTTGAATGGATTAATATTTTTTTTTTATCAAACCTTCAAAAGGCACTTCCTTGACCCAGTCCCCATATACCCTAAATATTTCAGAGCAGAAAGACAAACATTCTGGGCTGTAGAGATGAGCAAACAAATTGAAAAAGTTGAGGATTTTTCACACTTTTGCTTGCTCCACAGCTCTGCAACTGAACATACGACTGGAACAAAACTTTTCAGATTCAGAGATCTTTGGCACCTCACAGCGCATGCAAAAGTTCATGCAAATCAGAAGAATGGTTGCAAAGTTATTAAAGTGCAACATTTGGGGTTTAACATAGAAGTGGCTACACAACCCTAACTGGCTCTACCGGGCTTATATACTGTATATATATATGTATATATGTATATATATGTATATATATATATATATATATATATATATATATATATATAACTTCATTGCAAAAAAATCCATTCATGCATTAGTTAGGGTTGTTTCCACAGCATCAAAAGTATGGAAGTACCATGTTAGGTTACCACTCTACCCCCATGCCCCATTCAGCAAACCCCTAACTCCGCATTCCCCCCACCCTCACCCACACATTCACATATGCAAGCAGTACAAGACACATCCATCATCATGGTCCAGCAACTGTAATCAAAGTGTCTTGTGGGTACACACGTATGCTGCTCAACCATGGGAGATGGCCCACAGTAAGCATTTTTCTGTTACAAACATCAGTAACAACACTGAAGCAGATGCCTATATTTCAATTGTTAAGAAATGATGAAACACACAGTATGTTATCTATAGATAGCTATATTGGAAATAAGAGTTTTGATAGTCATTGGATGTTTGCATATTTTTTTCTGATAGACTGAGTCAGTCCCAATAACTCAGTCCCAATAACAAATGGTAGTAATAATAATAAAAGTAATGCACTATAGTATAGCTTGCAAGGAACATATGACAGCAACAGTTGTAACATCCAAAGCTAACCATAACATGCTGCTAATGAGTATTTCCAGTTAACGCAGCAGTATCACAACATGTGATGGTGCTAGTTTCATACCTGAGCAGTATCTGAAAAGTACTATGTATGTGTCGGCTGGGTTTATCCTGCTACTGCATGACAATGTGGTAGCAGCAATACCTGCTGCGAGCCAATCACTGACTTATGATACATAAAAATCAATATTTAGAAAGTTTGTGCAGGCTAAGTTTCACTTTATGAAAAAGATATGCCAGCTATAATGTGTCATCATACTGTACTGGCAGTATCGAGTCGATCATACTGTATTTGTTTTTTCATTACATAGTGTTATGTAAAAGGAGTACAGTGTTGTGATTATTGTGCTTACAAATGTGACTGGTATAGCGTCTTACAATCTTGCATGTGTCTTACATGTGTGTGTGGGGGTAGGGGTGAAGGGATGCAGAGTTAGGGGTTTGAGGATGGTGGCGTGGGGGTGAGGTGGTGGGGTAGTAACTCTATCACCACATTTCCACAATTTTGTTGCTGTGGAAACAACCCTAATTGATACAGTAACAGAGTTTTTTGCAATGAATTTCCCTTCTTTTTGAGAAAGTGGTATGTGTTAGTGGGAGCATGGGCCCTCCAGGCCCTGTGCTCCCATGTACACATAAGTATGGAGCCATACAGCAGCCCTGTAAGGCTAGGAACCCTTGTAACACTAATTTGCCCATATCTCAGGAAACATAGCAGCTAGAAAAAACATGCAAGTGTGGTTATAATCATGAGAGTTAGTAGTTCTCACAACATAAAGTTGACCGAATCCAGATCTCGCATTTTGTCCTAGAAAGTACCAGCAAAAAGTGCTATGAATGCTAACTCTGCAGGCGTAATACTGGGCCTCGGACATGAAAATGAGCATTTGGAACACTAATTCCCAAATATCTCAGTAACTGTACAAGGTAGGGAAAAAAATTCAAATGTCATGGTTTTCATGGCTTTCCAACCTACTTCTGCATTTAGTCCCACTCCAGGGGGACTAAGGATTTTTTGCAACTAAAAATTTGTATCTCAAACCATTTTCGAGATACGGGCCCTGAAAGGCATCACAGGCACCACAATGTTATCCTATGGGAACATTTCTGAAATTCAGAATGCTGTAACTTTGGGGCCCTATAATGTTTTAGAACCAAACCACCAAAAGGTGCATCAGTGGGACAAGGGCTTGCCACCCAGAAAATTTCATCCCAAAAGACCCAACCGTTTTGTTGCAGGAGAATGGAAAAGATTTGCAGTTTTTTTAAGAATACTTTCACAAATTACTTTTGCAAATCATGAAAGTTTCGTAAAATAAATCACAAAACTTTCACATTTGCAAAAGTATTTTGTGAAAGTACTTTTTCCTCAAAGTTGGCAAAGCCATTTCTGGGGGGTTTAAACTCCCCAAAAGATAGGGCTGACATCCTCAGGACCCAACTAGGTAAACACAACAATCAGTGTTTACCTAGAGGGTCCCAATTTTAAACGCCAGGCATTTTTCTGTGTCACTAACTGTAAACAAGATGGCTGAATCAAACAAGTAAAAGGGTCTTTTGCGAAAGTTTTGTGATTTTTGCTAACTTTTCCCATAGACTATAATGGGAAATTTGTTTTTTGAATAACTTTTGAACAGTTTAATATTTTTATACTAAATCTTCAAAAGGCACATTGGTGACCGAGATTGCATCTTTCCTGAACATTTTGGACTGAATGGACAAACAGTGCAGGCAGTAGGTGTGAGCAAAGAAACATGCAAAAAGTCCATTTTGTTGTGTTTTTTTGGCATTCTGTGGCTCCTGCAACCATACATCCAACTGTAATGCAACTTGCCAGATCCAGCAATCTGTGGTACCAGGTCGAGCATGCAAAATTTTCAGGAAAATCCATCATACGGTGGCATAGTTATTAAGGTGCACAATTTAAGGTTTAACATTAAAGTGCTTACTCAATCCTAACTATAGTGGCACTACTGCTACACTATAATATATATATATATATATATATATATATATATATATATATATATATGGGTGTGCATATATATATATATATGTTTGTGTGTGTGTGAGACAGTATAAAAGTTTGGAAGTCTTGAGGTATACCTTGAGGTACCACTGAGGCACTTAAGTTCATGTGGTGATTGTACAAAAGTTTGGCAGTGCTGAGGTATACCTTGAGGTACCAGGTGCCTCCTCAGCACTGCCAGACTGGGGTACCAATAAGTCCATGTTGCAAATTTGATGAATACATTCTAAAAAATGACTGCGTTACGAGTGTGCATTGTGCAGTTTCTACGCATGCTCCTAACTTCACCAATTTTTAATATTTTCACTCCAGATTTTCAACATTGACATTTTTTCAAACCTTCTTATGAGCAGTATAGCTGTCATTTTCCACATCTTGCCTGGAACATTTTTTCGCACCTGTGGCACAGTATAGCGCAGTCGCTGTGCGAAATCAACTTTTGGAACAGAGTAACAGAATCACAGTGTCATTATTCATGAGGGGAGGTCCCAAAATGTCCTTGTTGAAAATTTGGTGAAAAAAGTCCAGAAACTGACCACGTCACGAGCATGCATTGCATAGTTTCTATTCATGCTCATAACTTCACCAGTTTTTCATATTTTCACTCCAGATTTTTAACAATACCATTTTTCCACACCAACTCATGAATAGTACAGCTGCAATTTTTCAAATCCTGCCAAAAAAGGTTTTATGCACCTGTGGTGCAAATTGGCATTACAGTTGCATGGAATAACATTTAGACAGGGATTTGAAAGTTTTCTTTACTGGGTGCATGCGGTGAGGTGATTAGAAGGTTATGTTGAAAATGTTGGGTGAAAATTATTTAAGATGGCACTGTTATGACTATTTGTTGCCATTTCACTACACCTGCCCATAACACTGTGTGGAGCGCAGGGTCCAGAGACCCCTGTGTTCCCACAGCTACATACTTATGTGCATCTGTGGAGGGATGGGAGCACAGGGTCTGAAGGACCCTGCTCTTGTTACTTAATGTGTGGCACCGCAGGGGCCACATACCCTTGTGTTTCCACAACTACATACATACATGCATCTGTGGAGGGATGGAAGCGCAGGGTCCAAAGGATGCTGCACTCCCACTTTGACATATGGATACTGTTGTACTAACTCGATGGAGGGATGGAAGTGCATAGCCCAGTGGACCCTGTGTGCCCACCATGACATATGGATACTGCTGTACTATCTGGATAAAGGGATGGGAGTGCACGGTCCAAGCAGAGCCTGTTCTTCAACCATGACATATGAATACTGTTGTACTATCTGGATGGAGGGATGGGAGTGCAGTGTCCAAAGGACCCTGCACTTCCACCATGACTTACAGTCACTGTTGTACTATATATATACTGTATATATATATATATATATATATATATATATATATATATATATATGTGTGTGTGTGTATGTATATATATATATATATGTGTGTGTGTGTGATATGTATATATATATATATGTATATATATATATATATATATATATATATATATATATATATATATAGTGCACTTTACTTATAACAGGCACTGTTATAATGGACAATCGGTTATAGTGGAGAAAACCTGATTTCCCAAACCAAATCAATCAAATCCAATGCATTTTTCTCAGGTTATAATAGACAGAAACATTGCTTATAACAAACACTATGAAACTTTTATGGGTATGTGTAGTGCTTTTCTTTGGGAGGGGGGGCAGTGCAGAGCCAATGAGAAGATTTGAAAAATATAAAATTAAAAGATGGAGAAGCTACAGAGCTAACATTTCTAGCAAAATAATTCTATACAAGCTGCATAAACTTTATTAGTAAATTAACTAAACTAAAAGTAAATGATTTTATATTTCAATAAAGCCCTCACAGTACACTTCTTTAGTGTTCTGGAACCCAAACATCCAGCCAATGGAGTTATTATGTTCTTCTTTACCTTCTGCAATAAACATCCTTAAAATAACTCATGTTCCCTGACAGTTAAATAACTTTAAACATGCAGAATACAGCAACATCTGCTAGGCAGGATTATTAGTAATATGTGATGTTTTATAATAAGTTCTCTTTCACTCTGGGCCCATGCTCATGCACATCGACACACCTAACACATAGGCTACATCTCTTCCAGATATAATGGACACTGGATATAATGGGCAAAGGTTGTGTGCACAGATGTGTCCAATATAACAGGCTTGCACTGTTTATATATACGTATTGCAAAAAACTCCATTAATGCATCAGTTAGGGTTCCTATTACATTGACAAAAGTATGGAAATTCGGTGTTAGGGTTCCCAACCCTACTACTCTACCCCCTCCAGACACCAACAGATGTTAGCGTGTGCCTTGGGTCATTGGCCTTAACTTTCACCTCATTCCAGGTGTAAAGAAGCTGAGATGGTACAGTATAGGAGAATGGGGTGACAGTTTGGCCCGATGACACAAAGGCACACCCTGATGCCTGTTGGTGTGTACAGAGTGGGAGGGTGAGGTAGGGTGGTATGTTTGGGAATCCTAACACTGAATTTCTATACTTTTGTTGCTGTAATAGGAACCCTAACTGAAGCATTAATGGAGTTTTTTACAATGAATGTCCTTACTTTTTCAAATAGTATAATAATATTTTTATTTTACTGTGTATGTGAAGGGTCCTTCAGAACCTATGCACCAATTCTTCTGTAGATGTACATATGTATGTAGGTGTGATGCAGGGCCCTCTGGGCCCTGTGCTTCCATGTGTTGAACAGCAGTGACCAATAGCCATCTTATTACCCCATCTCATGTACCCTGGTACAGAGAAATTGTAAAATGCAAGGTAAAAAGTAATTATGTGCAACTGCAATGCCATTCTGTGCAACAGGTGTGAAAACACATTTTGGGCAGGAAGTGAAAAATGACAGCTATACTGTTCATGAGGTGGTGTGAAAAAATGGCTATGTTAAAAATTTGGCAGCAAAATATTGAAGAGTACCAAAGTTGTGCACCTGCATAGAATAAATTCAATGGATGCACATAACTCGGCCATTTTAGGAATTTTTTCACCAAATTTTCAAAATGGCATTTTTGGGACCCCAACTCATGAACAGTGGCACAGTCATTTTGTTAATCAGTCCTGAAAGGTGATTTTACACAGCGATCACACCATTCTGTGCCAGAGGTGCAAAAACACACTTCGGGCAGGATGGGAAAAATGACAGCTGTACAGT
Source organism: Neoceratodus forsteri (assembly GCA_016271365.2). Taxonomy (NCBI): domain Eukaryota; kingdom Metazoa; phylum Chordata; order Ceratodontiformes; family Ceratodontidae; genus Neoceratodus; species Neoceratodus forsteri. The sequence goes on along the minus strand of CM028136.1, from coordinate 350,702,889 downwards.
TCATGAGGTGGTGTGAAAAAAATGACTATGTTGAAAATTTCACAGCAAAATGTTGAAAAGTACCAAAGTTACATGCATGAACAGGAAAAAGTCAATGACCATGCATAACTTGGGCATTTGTGGGTATTTTTGCACCAAATTTTCAACATGGGCTTTTTGGGACCCCACCTCATGAACACTATCACTGTTATTTTGTTACTCAGTCCTGAAAGGTGATTTCACACAGCAACCTTGAAATCTCCTTATGGGTCAGAGTAATGAAACAACAGTGACATTGTTCATGAGGTGGTGTCCCAAGGAGTCCATGTTGAAAATGTGATACAAAAGTACCTAAAAAATGGCCTAGATATCAACATAAGTTCAAAATGCCATTAACATCCATTATACAGCACTTTCTTGATTCTTCAGTATGCTGTTCAGCTTTGAAGAGTGCAGACATGTCCCATTCCACTGAAAATGACAGAAGATGATCTTTGGTGATAAGTATAGGGCAAGGGCTATGTGGGTGGTAAGTTTGCTCAGTGGGAGGGTTGGGATGGGGGACAGGGAGATAACAAGGAACTGTTTTCTTTTTTCAGGATTTCAAAAAGAAAGGAAGACATCGGGGGACTGTTTTCTTTTTTCACAGGTACTGTAAGCAATGGGACACTGGAGGTGGGCTCCTTAGTGTCCCACAGTACTGGGGGGACATAACTTGGGATGCTAGGAGTGGGTTCCCAGGGTCCCACCTTGGGGGGTTCTAGTGCCAACACAGGGATTGGGTACTCTGATGTCTGCAAAAAAATCAAGTACTGGTGGGGGGTAAGACATAACTGAGGACACTGGGAGTGAGATCCCCAGTGTTCCACAATGGTGAGGTGGAGGTTCTAGTGCTAACACAGGGATTGGGCACCCAGATGTAGGCAAAAAAAAAGTTTTATTACAGCACAGTAATTGCCACAGTTCACCAATGAAATTACAGCTCATGAAGTAGGATCTTACTTTGTATCTCGTCATTAGAAGTAAGATCATATCTTGTATTATGTGATCATGGGTCAGGCTATGAAAATTTGAAGAACGCACTTCCTTTTTAATTTACAGTTACACTAATCTCAAATTACAGCTACTGTGTAACTAATGATGCATAAACATATGTTGGAATCGCCATAGCATATCATTTTGCCATCTTTTGCACATATACTTTTGAATAAAACAGTCACAAGATGGTGGCCATACAAAAGAGGATTTAGACCATATGAAGGAGGATTACTTTTTCATTTCATATAGCTTTTTTTTAGTGCTTACTGGGCATGGTCAGAAACAATTTTTTTCAAATTTTCAAAATACAATAACTTAAAAACAGCATATTATTTTTCACAGGACTAGCAAAAGGCACATCTGTGGGCAAGCCCCTTTCTGCCCTGAACATTTCAGACCAAAAAAAAAACTTGTCTGTAGGCAAGTTCAAAGAAAAATCCCAGTAAAGTCAATGAGCGAAAATATTTTTTTTTCATCACTCTGTAACTTGGAAACCACTAATCCAACCAGACCATAATTTGCCACATCATGAGATCTACCACACAGGACTGCTCATTCCAAATGTTATGCAAATGTTTTGAATGGTTGTAAAGCTATTAAAGTGCAAAATTTTGAGTTAAACATTGAAGTGCCTACTCAATCCTAACTATAGGGGCGCGTGACCATGCCCCTATAATATATATTCATTGCAAAAAAAAATTCATTAGTGTATCAGTTAGGGTTCATATTACAGCAACAAATGTATGGAACTGTGGTGTTACAATTCCCAATCCTAACACCCTACCCCACCCCCCAACCAACCCTACCACTCCACCCCACCCCCACCCTCCACATACCAACAGGCACTGGGGTGTGTCTTGGGGTCATTTGTTTGTTTTTTTGTTTTTAATTTGTATTCATAAATTACTTTATGAATTGGATACACTCAATTGAGCATTTGTTCATTTACAGTGAGGTCCACATATTATAACTTGTTACAATAAATTAAAAGACAAAACACAAAATTACAAATTTACACAAAAGTTCAAGAATACAAAAGTTCAATTTAAAAGAACACATCCTGAGTGCCATACACTACTGGCTCTTAAATTCTATTTACATTTCAAACACAATGTTGCACTACAATGTATGTTGAACATTTATTCAATTAAAGTGCAACAGTGACTAGAATTCTCATTAATTGCCCCCAACCAAAGTTTTGCATCCTTCCACTTTATAGTTTTCCCCACTGTTCTCAAATATGTAGGCATGTTATTCCACAACTGTGGTCCTCTAACAAATACTGATTGTCTCCCTATATCTGTATTATACCTTGGTATAACAAGGTCCAAAGTGCTCGCTGATCTCAAAGAATCAGCTTTTACCCTGGGTACCAAGTTGTCCATGATATAATTTGGTAATTTACCTGTTAGCCATTTATGTACAACAGCCAAAAGATGTTCACTGTGACAATTGTGTAAATACTTCCAACCAAGTTGTCTATACATTAAATATTTATGTGTCAAGTGAGGGGCTCCTAGTATAAAATGAGCCAACCTACTAAGACAAATGTCCAGCTTATGAAGATCTTTTTTTTTAGGCCTGTGGTGTATAAAATGTCTCCATAGTTAAACAAAGTAAGAATCTTATGGTCCATAACCTGTTTCCTTACCTCTATACTCATGCAGTCTTTGATTCTGTAAATGACATCTAATCTTTTCCCTATATTCACAGCCAAATTGTCTATATGAGTAGTCCAACTGAAAGAGGTGTCCAGCCATAGCCCCAGGTATTGGTACACTTGGATCTGCTGGATTGGGAGGCCCCAATACACAACCAGACCCAAATCTTCAGCCCCTTCCCCTATAGCCATTCTATTAAATAGCACAGTCTTAGTTTTTTTGTGTGTTTAACACCAGACTACTGCAATCCAGGAAGGCCTGCAGACCATCAAATGCTGTTTGTAAGCCTCCCTGCACAGCAGTCTTATCTACCAGCAATATATATTACCATATCATCAGCATATAGATGATAATTAACTGATTCATTGCAAAATTGAACCCCATTAACATAAATATTAAACAATAAAGGCCCCAAAATTGAACCCTGGGGTACTCCCCATCCAGCAGGACACAAACCTAATACCCATGGCCCTAAGGACACCTACTTAGATCTGCCCTTCAAATAGGATGACAGCCACTTTTGTTCCACCCCTCAGAGACCAATAGATGCTGCTCTGGACAGTAGGATGCTGTGGTCCAAAGAATCAAAATCTTTGGACAGATCAACAAATAATGCTCCCACTAACATCCTCCTATCCAGGGCCACCTGAATGTCTCTCACCACTTTCACCAAAGCTGTAGTTGTTCCATGGCAACTACAGAAACCAGATTGAATCCTATTCAAGAGACAGTGTGAGTCAAGATGGTCTTTTATTTGTTTTGCAATTAATTTCTCAAAAATATTTGAGAACTGTGGTAGCAGCTAAATAGGGCTGCAATTGCCCAATTTCACTTTATCACCCCCTTTAACTATAGGGATAACTTTCTCTTGTTTTCCAAGCAGTGGGAAAAACACCTAGACTTGAGGGCAAGTTGTAAATGTATGACAAAGGATGCGCTATAATGGGAGAAGCATATTTCAGCAACTTAGTCAGCAGGTTGCCCAGACCAATTGATTTTGATGTATCTAATTTTAACAATTCCCAAATTACAGACTGAATTTTTATCTTTTTAAATAAAAATTGTTTATCTGATAATGTATAACTCTGATTTAAATTTAAATCTACTAAAGATTTTTCTCTCCCTGAATAGATGAAACCTTTATTAAATTCTTACATCAGCCTAATTTGAATGGAATCATCCTATCTTCTATTTTAAATACATTACATACGTCTTTGCTTTGCCCTTTTAATAAGACATTTACTTTCTTCCAAAATTCCCTAATGTAGGATAATTGGTCACTATCTAGTAGCGGAGTGTAATGTCTTTGCTTGGCTAACCTAACTTGCCTAACATACTTGTTATGTATCTCCCTATAATGGGCCCAGCCTGACATATTCCCAGTCTTTTTAACATTCCACTACTTTTTATCCCTGTGCCACTTTGTTTTTTTTTAAGTCTAATGAATACCATAGGGCATGCTTATTTTTTAGTACTTTAGATTTGAGAGGGGCATGCCTGTTACACATAACCATGAATTCATTTAAAAAATACTTCCACATGTTGTCTATTGTTGGCATTAATTGTAAACGATCCCAACTGATGTTACTAACATCTAACATAAAACCAATATTGTCAAAATATTTATAGCTGTGCCCATAAACAATCTTACTTTGTTCTTTCTCCATGACCTTTTCCCTGGTACAAAACACTAGTTGATTATCTGAAAAGGTCTCAAGCATGACTCCACTTTGTAGGATGTTATCAATCTTGTTTGTAAAAATTAAATCTAATATTGATGATGATGCTGGGTTCTTTATATTAATTCTAGTTGAGCCATAAATCAATTGGGTGAGCCCAATATTTTTTCTGGAGCATAACCAATGGATGGGCCTCATCAATATTTCTCCAGTCTGAGTTAAAATCCGCAGCCACTATTAGTCTATAACTACTGACATTCTCATACAATTTGTCCTGAAGGAAATTAAATACCCCAGGGTTTATCTTGGGTGGACGATAGCCTCCTACAATTAATATTTTTTTATTATGTGGAGGTCTCAATTCCAGGAGCAAAACTTCTGATTCTTCCAGGTCTTGTTCAAATGTTAATTGTATCAGAAGTAAATTAGATAAACCATAAATGAATACCCCCCCATTCCTGTTCTTTCTCCACAAATTATATCCTGGGGCATTCTATAAATTATCCTCAGTTTTGCCATTCAACCATGTCTCGGTTATTATGGCAATACTGTGTTTGTTTGTTTTCACTCATCCAAATATTTATTGAATCCATTTTGTAGAGAATGCTGCAGGCATTGACCCTAATGCTCTCCTGATTCCATGTGTAAGGCAGCAGAGATGGTACAACATGGGAGAATGGGGTGGGGTTTGGGGTCAACAACCCAAGACATACCCCAATGCCTGTTGGTGTGTGGAGGATGGGGGTGGGGTGGAGTGGTAAGGTTGGTTGGGGGGTAGGATGGGGTGTTAGGGGTGTTAACACCACATTTCCATACTTTTGTCACTGTAACATGAACCCTAACAGATGCATTAATGGATTTTTTTTGCAATGAATTTCCTTACTTTTTGTGAAAGCTCACCATAGCTGTAGTTATTTATGGGAATGCAGGGCCCATCTATTCATAAGAGTAGAGACATTGTAAATAACCTTCATCTCCCTGTTGGGCCCTGGGCTCTCATGCCCCATAATTGTCCTTATTTTATTGTGGGAGCCCAGGGTCCTTTGGACCCTACAAACCCATCCCTCCATAGATGCATGAGCAAATTATCACCATAGCCATCTGATTACACCAGGACATGTACCTAGTGAAGAAAATGTTCAAATCCCCATCAACACATAATTCTGCACAACTGCAATGCCATTCCACTCCACAGATGGAAAACACATTTTGGGCAGGATTTGAAAAATTACAGCTGCGATATGCATGAGGTGGGATAATAAGAAGGCTATGTTGTAAATTTGGGGTAAAAATATTGAAAATTTCCATAGTTATGAGTGGCTGTACTGAAATTGCAATTAATGGTCATAACTTTGTCACTTTTTCATATTTTGACCCCAAATTCTCAACATAATTTTCTTATCACTCCACCTCATAATCCCCATAGGTGAAAATGTTATAATCAATGGCAAAAAAACATTCTGTGACACAGGTGTAGAAACATGTTTTGGGCATGATGTGAGAAATTACAGCTGTACTGTGCATGAGATGATGTGGAAAAATGGTTATGTTGAAAATTTGGAGTAAAAATGTAAAACATTGCCAATGTTATGTGCATGCGTAGTAAAATTTAAATGCCTGAAACATAGAAACATAGAAGTTGTCAGCAGATGGGGACCATATGATCCATCAAGTCTGCCCTTGGCTTCCTACCACCCCCACTTAGCTGCCTGCTTGTATATCCCACAGTGTCTGCCCCATGCCCACTTGAATTCTCCCACTGTCTTGGCTCCCACCACCCCCTCCAGAAGGCTATTCCATGGTTCCACAACACTCTCTGTGAAGAAGAATTTCCTTGTACAGTATTGCTTCTGAACTTTCCTCCCTGAAGTTGAAGGTTGTGCCTTCTAGTCCTGCTGTAGTCCTTTACCTGAAAGGGGTTCTGCATGCACCCTGTTGTTACCTTTAAGGTATTTGAATGTTTATATTATGTCCCCAAAATTCCCTATTTGTTCTAGGGAATATCATTTGAGGTCATTCAGTCTTGCCTCATGTGGTTTCAGATGCAAGCCATGCACCATCATTGTTGCTCTACTCTATACTGTCTCTAGCCTATCTACATCCTTCCTGAGGTGTGGCCTCCAGAATTGAACACAGTACTCCAGGTGAGGCCTGACCAGGAACTGATGCAGGGGCATGATTACCCATGCCTTCTGCTCAGGATGCCCCTCCCTATGCATCTCAGGATACCACTAGTCTTTAGCCTTGAGATCATCTGATATGATCACCCCTAGGTCTCACTCTTGCCTGGTAGCCACCAGCTGATCCCCTCCCATTGAGTACAGTTTCCCTGGGTTACACTTTCCAGGTGCATGACCTTGCATTTTTTGGCATTGAATTTCAATTGACAGGTCTTGGACCACTCCTCCAGTTTTCAGAGACATGTTTCAATACTTTGCTGTCCCTCTGTTGTGTCTACCCTGTTGTGATTTTGGTGTCATCTGCAAACAGGCACACCTTTCCCTCTAGCTCATCTACAGTGTCACTGGTGAATATGTTGAAGAGAATTGGCCCCAGAATTGAGCCCCACAAGACCCTGCTAGTCACACTCCCCTCCACAGAGTGGCAGTTACTAATACTCTCTGAGTTCTCCCATGTAACCAGTTTCTGACCCAGTTTGTAACCTCAGGACCAATTCCCATGTCCTCCAGTTTTTTGACTAGTCTCCTCTGGTGTTTTTTTGGTATTTTTACACCAGATTTTCAACATGGGCTTTTTGGGACCCCACCTCATGAACACAGGCACTATTTTGTTACTCAAGTCCTGAAAGGTGATTTTTGCACAGCGACCATGCCATTCTACATCACAGGTGTGAAAACACATTTTGGGCAGGATGTGAAAAATGACAGCTGTACTGTTCATGAGGTGGTGTAAAAAAAATGGCAATTTTTTTTTTTGTTGTTATTTTACCAGGAGAGACACACTAAGCTAAAAGTTTTTTTAAAGGTGCGACCTGGGAGCACAAGGAAGTTAAGTGACTTGCTCAAGGTCACACAGTATGCAAGTGGGGCCTGTGGAATTCAAACCCAGGTCTCCAGGTTTGTAGCGCAGAGCCTTAAACCAATGTGCTATACTGCCTCCTTAAAAAAATGGCAATTTTGAGAATTTGGAGTGAAAATATAAAAAAATTGCTGAAGTTACAAACATGAGTAGAAAGATTTCAATGACCACGCATAACTCAGGCATTTCTTGGTATTTTTTGCACTGAATTTTCAACACAGGATTTTTCGGACACCACCTCATGAAAACTGACACTTTCATTACTCAGTCCCAAAAGGTGATTTCACAAGAGACCACAAGATCACCTTACAGGTCCAATGAATGAAAATGATAGTGACAGTGTTCATAAGGTGGGGTTCCAAGAAGCCCATGTTGAAAATGTGGTGAAAAAATACTAACAAATGGCCAAGATATTAACATAAGTTCAAAACACCATCGACAGCCATTATACAGCACTTATCTTGATTTTTCAGTTCATGGTTTGGCTTTGAAGAGTGCAGACATGTCCTGGTCTACAAAAGATGACAGAAGATGATCTCCAGTCGTAAATATAGGGAAAGGGGGGAGTGGGGTTGTGGGTTGCTCAGTGGGAGGGTCGGGATGGGTAGAGGGACAGGGAGATGATCAATCAATCATTTTTTATTTGCAAAAAGTGTCTTTCTAAAATCAAGGCACTTGTACAACACAATAAATAAAAATACATAAATAAATAAACACAGCAGATTAAAACAATAAATACCACAGTGGCATTAAAAATCAGAATAGGCTAGGTTAAATAGGAAGGTTTTAAGAGCAGCTTTAAAACTTTGGATGGTCAGGCAATCTAGCACTCGACGAGGTAGAGAATTCAATAGGGTCAGGGCCATAAAGCTAAATGATCTGGTCCCAGATGTCTTTAAATGGACCCTGAAAAACTCTAGCAATCCCTCATTGCTGGATCAGAGAGAGTGGAAGGCACAGTAGAGATGAAGGAGATCTTGCAGGTAACTAGGTCCCTGGTCGTGTAAGGTCCTATAGGTCAGCAAACTGACCTTGAAGGTGATCTGCCACTATACTGGCAGCCAGTGTAGTCCACAGAATACAGGCATTATATGACTGGTCCTAGAGGTACCAGTCAATAGCCTGGCCACTGCATTCTGCACTAGCTGTAAACAGCAGATATCAACCCCTGGTAGCCCTAGGTAAAGGGCATTGCAGTAGTCAAGGCAGGAGGTAATGAAGGCGTGGACCAAAGTTGGAAGATCATTGGAAGGAACCAGGTGCTTCACCCAGGCAATATTCCTCAGATGGTAAAAGGAGGTTCTGACAACTGCTGACACCTGAGATTTATGGGTCAGGCAGTCATCAAAAATAATGCCCAGGTTCTGCACCCAGTCTGAGGTAGTCAGCTGAAGACCTCCAAGCCATAATCCTGAAAGTAATCCCACTGACAAACCCACCTCCCGATGACCAGGGTCCACAACCAACACCTCCATTTTTTCCTGGTTTAACCACAGCCAGCTCACACTCATCCAGTCCTGGATCTCAGTGAGACAGTTGTTAAAGACCGAAACAGCATCATCCTGACCAGGCATGAAGAATATGTACAGCTGAGTATCATATGTGTAGCAGTGAAAATTCAAGCTGTACTGCCTAATAATCACTCCTAACGGCAGCACGTACACTGCAAACAACATGGGCACCAAGATGGAACCCTGCAGCACCCCACAGAATAGGAAAAGTGGCTCCTATCCTTGAGGAATGATCAAAACCATCTGAGAGACCATACCAGATAGTCCACAGATGAACTGTAGACATTCCAACAACATATCATGGTCCACAGTGTCAAATGCTAGAGAGAGCTCTAAAAGAACCAAGATAGAATGGGTCTTTCAATCTCTCGCTATTAGGAGGTCATTTAGTACCTGGACAAGGACTGTCTCAGTACTATGTCTCTTTCTGAATCCTGACTGGAGAGAATCATAGACATTGTGGCTAGTCAAATGATCATCCAACTGCAACGCAACCACCTTCTCGATAACCCTACCCACAAAGGGCAGGTTACAGACAGGCCTGCAGTTTGCCAGACAATCCAGGTCCAAGGAGGGCATTTTAAGGAAGGGGCTGAACCACAGCCTCCTTCAGGAGATCTGGGAAAATCTCCCTCTCTAAAGACATCTAGACTATCTTGGCAAGGACTGGGATGATTTTATCCACACAACCTACTAAGAGGCATGTAGGGCCTGAATCCAAACTACAGTTGGTTGGTCGCAATGACTGGATGACCATCACAATGTTACTGATTGTGGGCAGGCCGAAGTCAGACCACACATACTGGGTGTCTGACATCTCCTGCCAATCACCACATTTCCCATTACAGAGGATCAAGTGGACATCAAATCTGATTGTGGCAACCTTATCAGTGAAGAATCGAGCAAACTCCTCACACTGCTCTTGTGAAAAAGCACTTCAAGGCTGGAGACAGATTGGATTGCACAATCTGTCCACAGTCCGGAAGAGCTGGGCTGGTTGATTCTGTGCAGCAGCAGTTTCCCTGGACAGGAATTCTGCCTTCTTATGGGTAAGTGCTGATTGATAAACCCCATAATGATCCTTCAATCTAAGTCTGTCACAGTCCATGCCCGACCTCCGCCTTTTTTACAAGATTAAAATGAAAAGACATTGGAGGACAGTTTTCTCTTTTTGTACAGGGTCAAAATCTTTACTTCAGGACACTGAGAGTGGAGTCTCCAGTGTCCCACACTGCAGGGGGGTCTTCATAGTGCCAACACAGGGACTGGGCACCCCAGTGTTGGCAAACATTAAGGTTACAATGGGCTTGGGGGTGGCATCTGACACTGGGGGGGCATCCTAGTGTCAGGAAAAACAGTAAAAAAATTAAGTATTTCGGTACACTGTGGGTGGTCTCCCCAGTATTGCACAATACTGGGGGAAGTAATTGTTGACACAGAGATTGGGCACCCCGATGTTGGCAAACAATAAAGTTTACAGTGGGCTTGAGGGGGCATCCAACACTGGGGGTGGGTATCCTGGTGTCAGAAATAAACTGTAAAAAAAAATATGTATTTTGGGACACTGGGGGTGGGCTTCCCAGTGTCCCACACTACTGGGAGGGGGAGTAATTGCTAACATGGGGATTGGGTACCCAGATGTCGGCAAAACATTTCTTATTTTTAAAACATATTTTATTATTAAAATGTGCCTCAGTCCCCTTGGAGCAGTAAAAGGAGAAAGCCGATATTTATTAGGTAAACACCAACAGGTGTTTACCTAAATAGGGGCCGAGAAACACAATTTTGTAATTATTTGGCCCAAAAAGTGGCCAGAAAAGTTTTTTGTTTTTTTACAGGGGCCGATAGTTATTTGTCATTGAAACAGTGCCACAAATTTGCAGCAGTTTTTGTGAAAAGTGCCATTAGTTGCACAAAAAGTGCCGCTGTTTGCAGCAGATTTGCAAAAATAGTGTAGCAAATTTGTGACACTACCAGTGGCTGAATACAGAAAACATATGGTATCCCTTGATAATCACAACTGAAAATACAGCGACTACAAAATAGCGAGCACATGAAAGGTGGCAATACATAACAGCGAATTAGCCATTATAACGAAGAAAACTGCCAGTAACATTACAAGTCTGGCGACTGGCAAATTAGCACTCAGTACCAGTCCAAACTCCAACTTTAAACTCCTTAACTTAAAATAAATATGGAGTGTGCCCTGGAATCATCTGCAAGGCAGAATGAAATAGGGTCATATTTAACTTGCTAACTATGACGTAAAAGCAGAAGATAGGGTGAGAGAGTCCGGTTGAAATCCTGCACTCCCCTCCCTGTGGAGAGACAGCTACAGAATAGTTCTGGCCAGGAGCCCTGAAGATAGGGTTGCATTGCCCTAGTACCTACTCTCGCTAAACGTTGCTCCTGCCCATTCCTGCTTGTGTCTGTACGAGGTTGATGGGGTCTACAGGGTTAGAGACCTTGCTATCTGGAAGGTGGATATGGTGGGGGGAGGGATGGGAGGGTTGGCAGATTAATAAAATAATCTAGGTGGCACTCCTATGCATACCCATTTTAATTCATTATAGAGAGTCAATTATAAGAGGTAAACCTGACAAATGCAGTATGTTCCAGCAAACCTGCCTCGCTATTATTATGGTGACGCTATTATGAGCGGTGCTAAGAAGACAATGGGCTATTACAGCTCACGCTATTAAATACTCGCCAATTTTTCAATCTCAATTTTTCAGTCATGATTTTCACATGGAACCAAACATATTTCCGGATGTTATGTTAAAAAGGTAATGCCAGAATCGTGTTCCTTGGGCCACAATTAGGTAAACACAACTGCTGGTGTTTCCCAAGGGGCAGTATTTTTTGAATTACAGCATCTTGTCCCCGTCATTAACTGAAAACAAGATAATGGCAGCACAACACTGCAGAACCCATTTGCAACATTAAAAAGTGATTTTGTGAAAGCAGAAGCTGCTTTTGCACAACACATATGTTTTTTCCCATAGGATATAATGGGAAACTTCAAATTTTAATAACTTTTGAATGGATTAATACTTTTTCACCAAACCTTCAAAAGCCACATATGTGACCCAGACCCCATATACCCGAACAATTTCAGACCAGACCTCCAAGCCATTTCAGAGATGCAGCTGAGCAAAGAATTTGCATCCAAATGTTTCACATTTTTTGACTCTTCACATCTACGCAACCGCACATCCAACAGGAATGAAACTTGCCACATAAAGAGATCTATGTTACCTGAGCACACATGTAAAATTTAGTGCACTTTATTTGTACAGTTGCAAAGTGATTAAAGTGTACAATTTTGGGTTTATTTATTTTATTTATTAAAAGAAAACTTGGAATTACAAACCTCTGAGTAAGTGACTCTTTTGCAAAGGCTCCATGTCTAAGAGGTACATAAAAATGATAGAGAAGATGACAAGCATATTTGAATCAAATAAGATAAAAACAATAATTATACAGGATAAAAACTATCCAAGGTCAGTTAAACAGAATTATATACTCAGAAAATAAGAACAAGATAAAATGATGTAAATAGCGTCAGACAGAGTTTGGACCAGGAGAAAGCGGTTGGTATAGCATAAAACTGGGGGAGTTGGGGAGGAAGGGAGGGGAGGAAGAGAGGGGGAGGTGGGAGAGATAGAGAAGAAGAACTGAGTTAAAGATCAATGGCAATCATTTTACATGTTGTTAAAAAAAGTCTGAATTCAAGTCCCTGTGTCATAAGCAGTGTTTCCTGAAATTTCATGCTATTTGGTTTTCTTTAAATCAACATGTGTTAACTTGTTCTGCATGAACTGGAAACAGTCAGGCTGTTTCTGTCCCATTAATGGAGCCTTGGAGAGTGATGACATCATATTGGAGTAAGCTACTGCTTCAGCAGTGCAAGTCCCTGCTTGACTGAAGTGCTATAAAATTCCTAATTGGAGCAGTCTGTAGAGTTAATTGTTTGCTGTTCAAGGTTTTTACTAACTCAGTCTCTGGTATGTGTTCAGATGAATTAGTTGAAAATCTATCATTTTGTTCTTCTAAAAAGCTAATGATTTGAGTTTCACTGCTGAATTGATTTGAGAAATCAGCTTGTCTATATCACAGCTGTGAGTTCTGTCCCATCAAAACTCTATGTTTTGTTTTCTAACTATATAACACTGGGTTGTTTATTTAGTGAATATAAAATAAATCTAAAGTGTGTTAAATCATACCAGTAATTTGTCTACGATGTAGCCTCAATAAATTGGTCCACGTAAGAACAATTCTTTTCCTCTCAGATTGACAAACAGGTGTCTGCCACACTCTGCTATTTCAGGCACGTATACTATATGAACTCACACATTTCAGTTCATTGATGGTTTCTGTGTGAAAATACATAATGTAGGGAGCAAAATGGGCAACTATATATACAGCCCACACAACAGTCAGAGCAGCCCGACCCCTCTTTGCATTCACCAGAAGACCATGATAATGACGGAGAAGCTGACAGCTACACTGTGGATAAACTTGGAAAAACTTTGGATAAAGTCCTTGCATGGACAGAGAGGAGTGACAGGCATTTTGATGCACTTCTAAAGAAGATGGTGTTTTTACAGACTAAAAATAACCAGGCTAAAGAGGATGTGGTGGTAACGAAGAAGACCGTGCCAGAGTATACAAATATATTTACAAAGCATTAAAGCAAAATTAGCTCAATAGAAGCAAATTGTGCTGCATTAATGAAAGAAAATTACAATATACAAAGAAAGCTACAGAATGCAGAGAACATGTTAACATGTTAAGATACAAGAATATCCATATACTGGGGACTGTTTTGATTCCAACTTCATTAACACAAGGGAGCTAGTGAAAGATATTTAGTAAAAACATTTGATTTTCCACTGGAAAATCCCACTTTGATTGCTAGAGCTTTTAGATTAACGAGGCAGCTGAAGCAAGAGACTGGTCAAATAAAAGTACAATTTTGGCCACTTTTGGGTTTGACTCAGATAAAGACTATGGGCCCAATTCTAGAATAGTTACACCTGATGTAACCACACTTGTGCCAAACAGAATGGTGCAAGTAGCAAGCTACGCCAGCAGTTGTGATGTGCAGTATTCTACAAAGTGGCCTGTGACATGCCGCAGGCAACTTGTGCCAAAGTGGAGTTACACCCACAGTTACACCCTAAACCCCCTGCCGCATGGTGCTAGGGGGTTTATGGCATCAGTTCCACCCTGTTCAAGTAGGACAGCAGCAAAGTCCCCAATGTTGGGATTCTACAAGAACCCCCAGAGGAGAACCATCAATGTAAGTTATACCAGCATTTAACTGATGTAACCTTACATACACCCTCCGGGGCTTCTATAGACCTGCTGCACCCACTCCATGATATGCCTCCCCATGCCCAGAACATCTCCATTGTTACTCCACAGGGCATCCCACAATCCCTCCAGCCACTGATTCCCCATGACAGAGAAGCCCAGCTGGGCATCTCGCAGCCCCAACCCCTAGAACCCCCAAACCATAAATGCTCTGCAGTGCAGGCCACACACATCATTTCCCCAAACTCCACACTGCTATCACCCCCACAGAGCAGCTCTTCCCCCTCCTCAGGATCCAGTTCCCACCACGAAGAACAGGGCCCTGCAGTGCCGCAAACCATTAAATTAATTATCAACCTGTACTTCGCTGGCAGTCTAGTGCTCAGTTCTCACCTGAAGAAATAATATACCCCACACTAATCCATCCCCAGCTTATAATCATAATAATCGGGTCGACTTCACCACCACAGCGAACACGACAGGAGCTCCTGAATTTACTGGCAGATGCACTCAGAAATGAATGAACTCATTCATTTCTGAGTGCATCTATACAGTAAGCACTCAGAAGGAGCTCAGTTGGTGGCTGGCCGTGGTGGTGAGAGGAGGGTTGTGCCAGTTGTCAGCTGGGGATGGGTCAGGGAAGTGCGGGGTGTATTGACAATGCTGGGTGGGGGCCACTAGACTACTAGGTATATCTGTAAGGGACATCAGACTTATGCGTGTACTATACATACTGTACAATACACTGGCCATGGTGCTCCAGATGGGGTTGGGGAAACCATGGCAGCATGACAGTGGGTATGGGGCCTCTAGCCGTGCAGGGCTCTGGCAGTAAATGAGCATGGGGGCACTTGTGACTTGCAGTTGCAACTTGTGACATCCTCACCAGGTACACCCTCTCTTCAGCATACCTGGCTGTATGTCGCAAGTTGCAGGACTTAGATATGGGGATCCTGCCCCTTCTAGAATAGGGCACAGGGTCAATGTTGCACCTGCATTTGGCGCAAGTCACGTTTGGTGGTGATTTGCACCATGCTTCTAGAATACCGCCCTACATCTTCCAATTAGCCAAACTTAGAGGCTGTTTTGGAGTACAATGAATGCAAATAGTGCATCTATCTGGATTATTGTTTTTCCACACAACAACGTCGCAGGACGTTTTTAGTGTATCATCAAGAGATCCTGGAGATGGGTGCACAGTTCTTTTTGTTGTCACCTGCAAAAGTTAAAATCATTAAAGATGGAAAATCATTTATTTTTTGTGATGTTAATCAGCTTGTTACATTTTTACACTCGCAGTACCCTGCAGAAGAGATTGTTGAATCTCCAACATCATCGGACTAGGATATTTTGAACAATATGGACAAAAAGGATTTTTGAGGTTATGGTTAAAAATGGTTTATGGATTGGGGAAGGCTGTGTGGGACTGTGAAAGGGCTTATTATGATACTTATGTTAATTGTTTTCCTTTGTTGTACTTAGATTGTATACATTGGTATTTTGAGTGGAGGGAATGTTTTATCCAAAATTACGTGTATTGGATAAGGGATGTTAACATATATTGCAACTGTGATGTCAATTTGTCTAATCTTTGTTTTTTTTTTTCTTTTCTCTTTCTTTCCTCCTCTCTTTCTCTGGTTGAATTGGACTAGTGGTATCTTTATGTTAATATATATAATATTATGTATGTATGTATTTTTCTTCTGGAAATGAGAACATAATTATTTTATAGAACTCAAAAATAAATATATGATAAAAAAAGAAAATACATAATGTATAACTAGAAACAGTATAGTGCATCCTGATGCCCACTGTCTCCTGCACTATAGTTAAGGCAGCTGCTCTCTGCTGTCCCATCCCCTGCCCCACAAGCCCCCTGTCTCTTGCCCCACATTTGAGGCTACTGTACCCTGCTGCCCATGGTCTTCTCCCACACGGTTGGGTTGCTGCACCCTGCTGCCCCCATCATCTGCCTGAACAGTCAGACCTGCTGCACTATGTATACCCCATCCCACAGCCAGGGATGCTGTGCCCTGATGTTCCCTGTGTCCTGCCCGACAGTCAAGGTTTCTGCACCATCCTGTTCACAGTTTCCTGCCACCACAGCCAGGGCTGCTGTACCCTACTTCTACCTACTCAGTCAGGGCTGTTGTACCCTAGAGCCCCTTGCCTCCACAGTTGGAGCTGCTGCACCATGCTGGCATTTGCCACAAGAGTTATGGTGTTTGCTGCACCCTGTCCTCTGCTCCCAAAGTTGTGTCAGTTCCTCCCAGGTGTGGCTGTTGCACCCTGTACCACAGTTTGGGCTCTGTAGCCTAATGCCACCCTTGTCTCCTGGCTGAACAGTCAGGACTTCTGCACCTTATTGCCTTCTGTCCTTCACCCCCATGACACAAGATGAAAGTATTTTTCTGTTGTTCTTTTGGACAGTGCAGAAAAAAATCTGACTTTGGTGGCAGAGGGCAGCATGATACAACAACACTAACTGTGGAGTCATGGGGCAGTGAAGGCATGGGGCAGTAGGGTGTAGCAGGGCACAGCTGCCCTGACTGTGAAGACATGAACAGGGTGTAGCAACTTTGTCTATGATGGTAGGGGAGAGACCATAGCATGATGCAGAAGCCTTGATTGTGGGGCAGGACATGTGGGGGCATCAGGGTACAGCAGCCTGGACTATGGGACAGGATGTACATGGTGCAGCAGCCCTGCCCATTTAGGAAAATGAAAGTAGGTAGCAGGGTGCAATAAAAGCCCCACATCTTGTGGCATGGGAAGCATGGTGTAGCAACCCCAAATGTGGAGGCAGGGGACATGGGACTCTAGGGCATAGCAGAGCAAAGCAGCCCCAGCTGTGGTGACAGAAACAGGGGGCAACATGGTGCAGCAGCTCTGACTGGGGGTTGGGGGACAAAGTGCAGCAGGGTGCAGCAACCATAACTGTTCAGGCAGTGGCAGCAGGGTGCACTGGTCCTGATTGTTTAGGCAGGAGAAGGGGCAACAGGGTGCAGCAGCCCTGACACTATGGGAGAAGAGGGTGGGCAGCAGGGTGCAGTAGCCTCAAATGTGAGGCAGGAGACAGGGAGCTTGTGTGGCAGGTGACAGGGGGCAGCAGAGTTCAGCTGATTCAACTGTAGGCAGCAGATGGGGGCATCAGGATGCCTTATAGTGTTGCTAGTAATACATATACATGCTGTATTTTCACACAGAAACCGTCAAAGAACTGACATTTGTGAGTTCATATAGTACATCTGCCTGAAATAGCAGTGTGTGGCAGGCACCTGTTTGTCAGTCTGAGAGGAAAACAATTGTTCTTACATGCATCAATTTATTGAGGCTACATCAAAGACAAACTATTTGTATGAATTAACAAACATTAGATTTACTTTATATCTATTTAATAAACAACCCAGTGTTATATAGTTAGAAAAAACACAGAGTTTTGATGGGACAGAACTCACAGCTGTGATATAGACAAGCTGATTTCTGAAATGCATATCACTTAATTCAGCAGTGAAACTCAAATGATCAGCTTTTTTGAAGAACAAAATGATAGATTTTCAGCTAATTCATCTGGACACAAACCAGAGACTGAGTTAGTAAAGACCCTGGACAGCGGGGTCATGTGATGGCAGCTTGAGAAGTAGCAGCAGCCCTCCATTGCTCCATACCTTCTCTACACATTTAAGCTTTTTTGTTCAGTTCCTATATTCAATAACGAGATAAAACTTTCAAGTCTTGTACTCTCAAAGACCCTGGAGCCTGGTAAACCTGTCTGGAGATGGAGACTTTCATGAAGAAAGCCCCGCCATGACATTCTCGTCCGCCAACCCCAGAGAAGGACAAGGCCACAAAGCACCCCAAACATCAACCTGTAGGCTTGGGTAAATCAGCTGCTACAATGGGTGTGCTCTCCAAAGAGAGATTCCTAGAAATCATGCAGCCCCTACAGGAGAAAATAATTGAAATCTCAGATGACCTGCAGCAAATCAAGACCTCAGTTCAATCCCTAACTACCCGTGTGGGAGATGCAGAAGCCAGATTGACTTCCCTGGAGAAAAAAAACAAGATAGGAGTGAGATATCAGGGACTCAGTTTGGCCGGAGGCTTAAGAAGCTTGAAGGAAAAATTGAGGACTTGGACGGTAGAAGTAGTAGAAATAATCTCCTTGTTATTGGCATACTGGAAAAAGAAGGAGCAAACCCCATACTTTTTCTTCAGAAACTGTGTGAGAAGATCATGGGACAGTTGCTGAATGGAACAACCTACATAACTGAGCAGGCCCATCATGCCCTCTGCCTTCCTCCACCACCTAATTCTCCACCCAGACCCCTCATATTCAAGGTGTTAAACTTCTTGGATAAACAAAATATCCTGGCAAAGGTTAGGGAGTTACAGGATGTCTTATGGGAGGGATGTAGAATCAGGATCACCCAAGATCTGCCACAATCAGTCAGAGCAAAAAGGCAAGAAATGCACCTGACTGTGTTGAAGCTTATTGCTGCTGGGACACCCTTTCAATTGAAATACCCAGCAGTGCTTCAAGTGAAAACTGGTGATCAATGGATTTCGTTCAATTCTCATGGCCAGGCTGTGTAGGAGCTCAAAGGTCTTTTTCCTGATCTTTTAAAATGAAGAGATCTCTGAGGGTATGTGGTACTACCTTGTGTTACTAAATGGCATGTAAAGTGAACACTTCTGAGGGTATTATTGAGAGTTTTGAGAGAGTGATTGGTATCTGTGAGTGCTGAACACTGTATTTACACAGCGGAGTTCTGAGGCTCCAGTTTAACATAACATGTGCAGCGCCAGCTAGAAACTGTCTTTTTTCCATATGGCAAACCACTCTCTAGTGATTTAAAATATCCATAATGAACAATGACTGGGCCTGATTTTAGTTAGTGCCTCGGATTGTTCTATCCTTTTGTCACTATTCATTTGGTTCCTCAAGTTGACTGATATCTAGAACCTGGCATTGACCCACTGTTTACTGGTAATCAGGCAAGTAACTGCTGCAAAAAAACACCCAGTGAGGAGTGAAAATCAAGGGCTGTATTATTTTGCTTTGTTACTGGACATTTCTGATTTATTTAAAGCATTAGATCTTTAATTATTCACTATGTACTTTCCAGACGGTCCTGATGTGGATATAGAAGAAGAGATTTATTTTCCCCAAAGCTGGACTTTTTATTTAATTAGTTAATTTAGGAGACTTTAATCTGGTAAATTCTCAGCAGTGGTAGTTACAAGGTGAGGTGCTGAATTCAAGATAGAATTTATTTAGCATCATGGAATGTCCTCTCCTTAATGCCTCAATTCATTTGCCTTTTCTTCTACAGTATTATTTGGCATGCCAGCTTGACACTAGAGGGCATTCTTCTTTAACCTATTTACAGGCCCTTCAGAAATCTTCATGGCCTAAGGCTTAATTAAGGAAGAAAGGGGAGATTTTCTCTCCCTTTTTCACATAATAGGGAAACTACCATGAGGTCACAAATATGAATGTTTTGTTCTATAGATTGTTTTTCTTAATTGGTTTGCAGCATTTAGCAAATTATTGCAATGTTTGTGTAAGATTGGATAAATCAAATCTACTCATCACTATTGATGTAGCTGAGGGGGCATGAGGGGGCTGTCTGGTGCAACTCATTTTTGCGCAAAGACATCACTCACCAGAGTTAATATAGTGGTACAGTTTATTGGAATTTGGGTTTCGGGAACTTGGAACAGAACAAGGGTTTGTTTTGTTTTGTTTAGTATAAGGGTAGGGTTTAAAAAATAAGTGAGGGTAAGCTTCCTTTAATAATTTATATGGTTTTGGGGTACAATAATATCATGTGTGTTAGCTTAACCTACTTTTGTAGAACTCCTTTGGTTCTGAAGCAAATAAACATTAGGGATTATTTCAAGCTAGATAGATTAAAGATACCTAACATTTCTCTTTAAATAGTTAGAATGAGTGAACCCTATAATGTGATAAGCTGAAATGTTAAGGGGGCCCAAGATAGGTGCAAGAGGAAAGTTATCCTTTGACACCTTTTCCAATTAAAAGCCAGAATTGCTTGTCTCCAAGAGACACATCTTCAACAACAAGAGGTAAATCTGTTATCTAAAAACTGGGTAGGGCAGGTATACGGGGCAGGGAAATCCACATGCAGTAGGGGAGTGGCAATACTAATAGGAAAGAAAATCCCCTTTAAACTAGAAAAAGAAATCTGGGATGCTAGTGGTAGATATATTATACTTTATGGAACTCTGGCCACTCAGCAAATAATCTTGGGAGCTGTATATGGACCAAATATTGAATCTCCTCATTTTTTCACGCAACTGCTAGGTCTTGTGGTTACTACTCAACCTGTATTGACCATTCTGGGAGGTGACTGGAACATTGTTCCATATTCACACATTGATAGGTCTGACTCCTGAAAAATAGGACTATCACCCTTACAAAGGGCTCTACATGATCTGATGAGAGGAGCTGCTCTTGTTGATATGTGGAGAGTGTTGAATCTGGAGCAAAGTCAATATACTTTTTTTTCACCCCCACATAAAACTTTCTCAAGAATTGATTTCCTACTTTTGAGCTCCTTCTCCCTTCTGGGGGTAATTAATGCAAATATACATATGAGGGTCATCTCTGACCATTCTCCTATCTCCCTTACTTACCTCCTAGTGCCTGGAATTCGAAGGGATGCTCTTTGGTGATTAAACAATCAGCTGCTCCAAAAAACAGATTCTTTACAGCAGATTAAAACTTTTCTTACTAGTTTCATGACCAACAATAGGGGCTTAGTAACCAGACTAGATATGGTCTGGGCAGCCTGGAAATGCTGTCTTAGAAGTGAGTGTCTTCGGTTGGCTGCTATGAAATACTGGCAATTTAGATCTCAGCAAGATACCTTGCTTGGAGCCATCCATCAACTAGAGCATACCCTTAACCGTCACTCTCCGGAGGCTGATTGAGCCAATCTACATGGTCTGCAGGCCCAATATTTGGCCCTTACATTCCAAAATGCGGAGTTCTCATTAAAATGCACTAAAATTAAATATCTAGATACAGGGGAAAAAGCAGGCAAGTTACTTGCAATTAGGCTCAGGCAAGCTGTAGCCTCTCAAATCATCCTAAGTATTAAATATGACAAAGAGAGTCAACTTGTTACTACACCCAGAGGTATAGTGGATGTTCTCAGATCCTACTGTCAGAGGCTGTCGGAGGCTGATTGTTTAATCACCAAAGAGCATCCCTTCAAATTCCAGGCCCTAAATAGATACTTTTGCTCAGTATTTACTGAAGAGAAGGTAGGGCAGGACCCTCAGCTCAGCACCATGGATACGGGGGGAGGGAGGTGAGGATTACACCCTTCACAAAAGAAAGGGTCCTACAAGAGCTCACTAAGCTCAGGGTGGACATGGCAATGGGACCTGTTGGCATGCATCCCAGGGTACTTAAGAAGCTAAGGGTGGAACTAGAAGAGCCATTATCAGACCTGTTTAGTGAGTCTCTGATCACAGGAGAGGTCCCAGATGACTGGAGAAGGGCTCATGTGATCCCGCTCCACAAGAGTGGTAGCAGGAAGGAGGCAGGGAACTACAGACCAGTCAGTCTTACCTCAGTAGTGGGCAAGATTATGGAGGCACTCCTTAAGGAAAGGATAGTGCAACACCTGGAATCCATAGGGGCACATGATTCAAGACAGCATGGGTTTACAAAAGGAAGGTCCTGTCAAATTAATCTCATAGATTTCTTTGACTGGGTAACCAGAGTGGTGGACCAAGGGGGAGCAGTTGATGTCACCTACCTTGACTTCAGCAAAGCTTTTGACACTGTTCCACATTGAAGATTGATAAATTAGCTGGGTAGGCTCGGGGTGGGTCAGAAGTTGGTCAACTGGGTGGCAAACTGGTTGATGGGCAGAAAGCAGAGAGTGGTGGTAAACGGTCAGTCAGAAGAGATGCAAGTCACAAGTGGGGTACCTCAGGGATTAGTCCTGTGGCCAGTCCTCTTCAATATCTTCATTAGTGACATTGCAGATGGACTAGAGGGTAAGGCTTGTCTGTTTGCAGATGACACCAAGATCTGCAACAGAGTAGATGATCCAGATGGGGTGGGCAGCATGAGAAGAGGTCTGGATAAACTAACAAAATGGTCAGAAGAGTGGCAACTGTGATTTAATGCAAAGAAGTGCAAGATCATGCACACAGGGAAGCGCAACATTAAAGCCACCTATAGGCTGGGAGGGGAGTTGCTGGCAGTCACAAAGGAAGAAAGAGACTTGGGCATCATCAACACAGATGACCTGAAATCATCCAAGCAGACCTCTAAAGCAGTAGGTAAGGCTAGGGGGATGTTAGGGTGTATTAGTAGAGGTATCACAAGTCATAAGAGGGAGGTAATAATCCCTCTTTACAAGACACTGATTAGGCCCCATCTGGAGTACTGCATGCAGTACTGGAGGCCACACCTTCCCAAGGACATTAACCAAATTGAGGCAGTCCAGAGAAGGGCAACCAAAATGGTGCAGGAACTGCAACAGAAGACATATGAGGACAGATTAGTGGAGTTCAATCTTTATACCCAAGAGCAAAGGAGGGAGAGAGGTGATATGATCGAAACATTCAAACACCTTAAGGGCATTAACAAGGTGAAAGAGTATAACAAGTTTAAATATAAGAAAAATAGCAGGACAAGAGGACACAGCAAGAGATTAGAGGGAGGCTGATTAAGGGGGAATGTGAGGAAATTCTTTTTCACAGAAAGGGTGGTGGATGCATGGAAGGGTCTACCTCAGGAAGTGGTGGCTATGAATACAGTGCAGGGTTTTAAACAGGTATGGGATAGGCATAAGGGAGCAATACAGATGAGTATGAATAGATAGGCCACTGACAGAGCAAAGGTCGATTGCACATTTATAAGGTAGAAAGAGAAATGGGCAGACTGGATGGGCCTTGCGGTCCTTATATACCGTCAACTTCTATGTTTCTATGTTTCTATACTGCAGACCCATCTGATCAACCCATAAATATAGCTATCTCTGGATATCTCAATTATATCAATTTTCCCAAATTACTCCTCTTTCAAGTAACTTCCCTTGGTAACCTAATTAGTGTCCAGGAAGTCAGTGTGGTTGGTGGTTGGACAGCTTTCAATAGATAAATCCCCTGGACCAGATGGTCTCTCAAACAATTTACACAAGGCCTATTTGTCAGAAATTGTCCCTCTCTTAGCAGAGGTGTATAACTTCTAGTTTGCTGAAGGTATGTCAGAACCAAATTTCCTTCATACATTAATTACTCTCATACCCAAATCAGGTAATGACGCCAGACTCCCTTTATCCCAAAAGTTACAGAGCAATTTCATTGATTAATACTGATGTCAAGATATTGGCCAAACTTTTGGTGACTAGGTTGGGATCTGTATTGCCTAATCTCGAAGTAGGGAACAAATTGGTTTCATGACCAGTCAGTCATAAGTAGATCATATGCGTAAGCTGATGCACATCATCTCGGCTTACAGGGACTCAGACCTTCCTGTGGTATTGGTGACCCTGGATGCCAAGAAAGCATTTGACAGGGTTTCATGGGGTTTCTTATTTGCAACTTTGACCCACTTCGGACTTCCTTCAGGCTTCCTTAGGTGGGTCAGACTATTATATTCTTCACCATCGACTCAGATCTGGTGCAATGGTCAGTTATCTGATCCCTTTTTGCTTCAAAGAGGAACCAGAAAAAGAAGCCCCTTTCCCACTATTGTTTAATCTTTATTTAGAACCTCTGATCAGAAAATTAATAGCTTCCCCACAACTTCAGGAATTAAAATGGGAGGTAAATAGTATGCTGTATCTACTTACGTGGATGATCTCCTTTTGCACCTTGAGAACCCCATAACAAGTATACCTTCTCTTATTGAGAAGATTAATTGTCTTGCTGCTGTCTCCCACTACAAACTTAACCCCTCTAAAACAAAAGTTTTCCCCTGAATAATACTACCCACCATTGAGTCTTAAATAATATTACTCTTTCATGGGAACCCCACTATTTCACCTATTTTGGAATTCAAATTGCTAGAGAGATTCCCACTATGATTAAACTTAATCTCTTGGATTTCTTAAATATGATTAAAAATGATTAAGATAGATGGGGTAGTCTCCCCTTTCATTATGGGGTAGAATAAATACAGTCAAAATGAATATCTTACCCCGGGTGTTATACCTTCTTGGAATGCTGGGAGTTTTCCTTGCCCAAGAACTGGTTCATTAAATTGCAATCCATGCTAACTGTTTTTTTGTGGAAAGGCAAGGGCATCAGACACTCTTATTTAAAGCTCGCTGCACTAAAATTGCAGGGAGGTCTAGCTACACCCCCTTTTTTTGCCTACTACTGTGCCCACCATCTTAGTAGACTAGCATACTGGGCAAAGGAGGTACTGGACAATGAATCACAGACATATACCCCCATGCGGCTGGATACTGAGAAATCCTTAGCTGCTCAGTATCATTGTGCTCTCCCTTTCCTTACATACGCCACACCTAGAACACTTCCTAAATTGCTCCGGAATACCGCAATCAGTTGGTCAGTTCAGGCATTACACCAGCTGCAAATGCATTTATCATATATTTGGCATCTCTCCCTTGACCAACCTATTATGGGCAATCCCCATTTCAAAATTGGCTATAAACCCATTTCTTTGACTTCCTGGCCTCCTTTACTCAATAAAAAGACATCAGATCTCTATGTTGAAGGGAAAATAATCTCCTTCCTTCTTTTTAAAACTCGATTTAGTATGCCAACAATAAGCTTCTTTAAATATAAACAGCTTAAAGAGGCTATTATTGTCCATTTGGGACATAAAGAGACACAAACAGGGTCTACTGATATCTTAATTAACCTTCTGCAACAAGCTGGGCAGCCTCGTGCAGTATCTGCAGAATATAATGAAATCCAAATACTTGATTTAAATTTGCCTCAAGGAGTTTGTTACTATTGGTCTTAAGTATTATTTCTTAGTGCTGAAGCTAGTTTCTGGAGGAGTGTGTGGCAAACAATATATAAATTTGTTAAGCAAGATAGATTGCATTTGATACAATTTAATATCATGCACAATTTATATTTTATCCCCCTTAAACTTCATAGAGTAGGTCAGTTGCCCACCCCTGATTGCTCTTGATGTGGCAATTATTTGAGAATGATACATCATATGTTATGGGAATGCTTGATTGTCCAGACCTTTTGGCTATCTATTAGACAAAGACTCGATCCTTTATTGGATCTAGACTCACTTTTTACTCAAGAAGCCTGTTTAATTTATGTTTTCCTGACAGGCACTCCTAATGTTAGAAAGGCACATCTGGCCCTGATCTTGGCCACAGCCAAGTTAATTATTATGAGGCACTGGAAGGATAATATGCCTTTGTCAGTTTTGGAATGACATAAGGAATTGTTATTTGCTCTCCAATTAGAAAAGAACATCCATTCTATGGCAAACCAGTCTCAGGTCTACCTCCTTAAATGGGGACCACAGGATGCCTTGCTTAGTGCATGGAAACCATAAGTGATTAATGTGTACTTTGTTCTACATGTTTACTACTACCAGAATGAATATAAACATACTTGATATGGGGTGGGATAGGAAGGTTTTTTTAGGAGGTAAGAAAGGGAGTCTGGGGGGAGGGGAAAGGGAGTCAACTTCCAATATGTAAGTCACTGTATCTCTGTATTAGATAATGGATGTGAACATTTTATTGGGGGTGATCCTCCTGATTACCCAACTGTTACCCATATGTATGTCATATTAAGTCTTTTTTTTTGAAGAAAAAGAAAAAAGCTAAATAAAGTTTATTGAATAACTAAAAAAAAAACCTGGACAGCAAACAATTAACTCTATAGACTGCTCTAATTAGGAAGTTAGCAGCTTTTTAGCTTTTCAGTCAAGCAGGGACTTGCACTGCTGAAGCAGTAGCTTACTCCAGTATGATGTCATCACTCTCCAAGGCTCAGTCAGAGGGACAGAAACAGCCTGACTGTTTCCAGTTAGTGCAGAACAAGTTAACAAATGCTGATTTAAAGAATACCGCAAAACCAAATAGCATGCAATTTTCAGGAAACAGTACTCTTGACACGGACTTAAATTTAGGCTTTTTTTTAAACAATGTGTAAAGTGGTTGTCATTGATCTTTAAGCATGAAGGAAAGTTAGAAGCAATCACAGCAGCTGGAGGAGAGGATGTGTTCCCTAAGGAGAGTTTTGAATTGGCCAGGTTTAGGTACAGTTGAGGTGGAAGCTGGTAGGGAGTTTAACCAAAGAGGGGCCCTATAATAGAAGGTTTGCTGACCAAGGGAGGTCCTACAGTGGGGTATCAGCTTGAAGGCTTTAGATGAACTTCTAGTAGATCTTTGTGAGTAGGAAGTTTGAATGAGATTTAGAAGCCCAGAAGGTGAAAGGCTGATTGAGATCTTTTTGGGGAACAGGCGGGTCTGATATTTTAACCCGCCATCAAAATTCAGCCAATTAGACAGATTGTAGAGGTCACAAGTATGGGTGCACTTGTCACAGCCTGTGAAAAAGTCAACAGGCTTTGTTCAGTGATACTTTAATCCTATGTAGGGCAGTTTGATCAGCGGCACCATAGTTAGTAGTCCTACAGTCCACAAGAGAGAGGCCAGAGGATGAGATAGCAAGGCAAAGCACATCAGGGGGAAGACAAAGTCTATGGCAGTACAGGAGCCCAATTCTAGTGTTTGTAGCAGTGCCAAGTAGGTGGATATGTGTATGGAAAGTAAGGGCAGAATTGAGTGTGACTTCGAGGTATTTAAAGGAGTTACCTTGGTCAAAGTAGGAGTTATTATGGTTGCAGATTTGCAGTGAAGCACCATTATATTTATTCTGGTGGTAAGAGAAGACCATGACCTTAGTTTTCTTGTAGTTAAGTATAAGTTTATGGGCAGAGAACCAAGTTTCAGCCTCAAAGAATAAGTTTTGAAAGGCTTGTTGGAGAAGGGTGAGGTCTGGGTGGCTGTTGAACAGAACAGCATCATCTGCATAGAGTAGCAGTTTTCCAGAGCAGGCCTTGGAAAGACAGTTCAAGAACAAACTGAACAGTAGTGGTCCAAGGATAGAGCCTTGGGTAACCCCAGACCTCTCAGGGAGGCAAGATGGATGGTATTGTTCATACAGACTTGTTGGGTCCTGTTACATAGGTAATTGGAAAACCAAAAGAAGGCATCATGTGATAGTCCCAGAGAGAGAGGAGGGACCTGAGGAGGAGGGCATGGTTATAGGTATCAAGTGCCTTAGTCAGGTCTATGTACACAGACCCAACTAGGTGTCCTCTGTCTAGAGCCTGGTGAATGAAAGTGGTGTATTCCAGGAGAGCAGAGGTAGTACTGTGGCCCTTCCAGAAACCATGCTGTTCTGGGCAAAGAAGGCTGTGTTTAGTTAAATAGTCAGACAGCTGTTCAACAACCATTTTTTCAAGAGCCTTGGACGTGGAGGGAGGATAGAGATGGGACAGTAATTTCCTGGAAGGGTGCGGTCACCACCTTTAAAGATAGGAGTGATAATGGCAGATTTCCATCAGGCGGGGAACTGACCAAGACTAAGGGAAAGATTGAAGATTTTTGTGATAGGAGAGAGGACTGCATCAATGGTGAGATGAAGGAGCATAAAATCTAAGGAATCACCACTATGATGAGTTTTACCTAGAACCTTGGACAGAAAAAATTAGCTTTGTGGGTAGAATTAGTTCTGAAGTGGAAGGGAGGGATGCTGGAGATGGAGGGATGGGGGTGAAGGAGAGTCAAAGAAGTTGGGAGGAAGGCTGCTGAGGTCCGAGAAAGCAGTGTTCAGAGAGTCAGCAATGATCAGAGGGTCCTAAATAGGGGAACCATCAATGTTAAGCAGGGAAGGAGGAGGGGACTCGGAGGTCCCATTAAGTTCCTTTAGGTTATTCTAGAACTTGCGCCCCAAACCCCATGTGAATGTGAAGGTTTCTTGGTAATAGGCAGCCTTGGCCTGTCTTATCTCCCTGGTGCATAGACTCATGGCAGCCCTATACAACTTTCAAACTTTCAAACTTTATTAGATTTCAAATTGAAATTAAATTATCTCTTTTGCAATTGAATCCACATTTAACATAACATCACATAAACAGACATACATACATAATTTCAGTTTCAATATAATATTGATTAATTTTAGTTATACACAAACCCAAATATCAATAATTTGTCCATAACAATTACAGTGTTTGCTATATAAAGTCATTAAAAAAGATTTAAAACGATTAAATGGTAACAATACTGTGCATTTCCACCTTTTGGATATTAGTTCTCAAGTTTTAGGCACTAAATTTGAAATTGTTTTATCACCAAATTTTGTTCTGGTTCTAGATCTAATAAAACTTTTCCGGACAGAAGATCTTAAATTATATTGACTCTGTATTCTTACTTGCAATATATTTAACTAAAAAATAGGCAATGACCATTGTACAAACTTATACACAAGTAAACTCCAATGATAATCTCTCCTATTAAATAATGAAAGAAGACCCAAATTTTGATATAGCACACAACAATGAGTTCTAAAAGGAAGATTTGTTATAAATCTCAACACACTATTAAAGAGAACATCCAAGGAACACAGCAATGATTTTTTTGCATTTTTGTAAATTATATCACCATAATCTAATATTGGTAAAAATAAGGCAGAAACCAATAATTTCCGAATCTTTAAACTAAAGAGAGTTATATCCCTATAAAAGAAACTCAGAAGTCTCTTCAGTCTCATTGACATAGACATTATATGCAATTCAAAAGTCACATTTTTATCTAGTATAATTCCTAAATATTTATAGGAGTTTACTCTTTCTATGTCAATTGCTGATAAAGATCTAAGCTCCTTTATAGTTGAATCTTTAAAATATGTTCTACCAAACATCATCCACTATGTTTTTTTCTCATTCAGAAGCAATCTCAAATTAACAAGTTCCCTCTGTATTTTATTAAAATCTTGTTGCAAAACAACCATTGCCGTATCCACATCATCACTCATGGTGTACAAAATTGTATCATCCATATAAAGTTGTATACAAGTTTTAGGTGAACAATATTTTGGTAAATCATTTATATATAATAGAAAAGGAGGGGCACACAGACCCTTGATGTACCCCATTTAATAGGGTAGCTGATGTTGAACACATACCTCCTATTTTAACAGATTGTAATCTCCCAATCAAATAGCTATGAAACCAGCCTAAAGCTGGAATACCTAATCAACATTTTTTAACCGATTAAGTAATATAATATGATGAACTCAGTCGAATGCCTCGACAAATCCAGAAATAATGATGGAACTTCCTGTTTTTGTCGAAAGCATTCAACAGGTCATCAACTACTTTAAAATTGTATATGTAGTATTATGCCCTTTCTAAATCCTGATTGTAAATGTGTTATTATATTATACTTAATAAGATAATTAGTTAATTGAATACTCACAAGTTTTCCAAGTATTTTTGCACATATTAGTAATACTGAAATTGGTCAATAAGATCCTGGGTTTGATAGGTCACCCCTTTAAATACTGGAGTAACAAAAGCTGTTTTCAGATCAATTGGTAATTCACAACTGTCCAAAGAAAAATTAAAAATATATGTAAGATGAGGTGCTAATAATTCAGCTGCCAATTTCAGAAAAAAGGGGGGGGGTCTTATCACATCCAGGACCTTATCTAATATTTAAAGTCTGTAACTGTTTTTTAACATCATATAATTGAATTGGACTAAATGAAAACACAGGTCATTTAAGTCCACTACCAAAACCAATATCCAAAACAGGGAGTGGCATGTCTGGATGCATTTTATTAAATGCATCACCAGCAGAGACAAAAAAGGAATTCAATACATTTATCTTGTCAACATCCGTCACAAAAGTTTTTCCTTCAAATGACTTGCGCAGTAGCAGCGCGGGATTTAAATAGCTGCTCTGCCCCTCCTCCCAGTGCGATGTAGATGCTGTCTGCTGCCCCCTCACAGCTGAATCAGCTTCAGCAGACTGCAGGATGTAACAAGCACTCAGGTTGAGCAATAGCACAGTTCACAAACTAGCTGGATGACACAGTTACTGCAGCTTTCATTTACACAGCAGTTGTAGCACTAAAAGTGTACCTGGTCAGTGAAATAGCAGCAAAAGGTTTAAATAGCTGCTCTGACCCTCCTCTCAGTGTGATGTAGATGCTGTCTGCTGCCCCCTCACAGCTGAATCAGCTTCAGCAGACTGCAGGATGTAACAAGTACTCAGGTTGAGCAATGGCACAGTTCACAAACTAGCTGGATGACACAGTTACTGCAGCTTTCATTTACACAGCAGTTGTAGCGCTAAAAGATGTACCTGCCTGTCTGAGGGTAGGCCAGAGCTGAAGGCTTTATACCAGAGGTTATTCTGGTGGTGCATACTATTCAGGAGAGCCTTAGAGATCCACGGTGAGTCCCGTATTTTGACAGTACTCTTTGTGAAGGCGGCAAATAGATCACAGGCATAGTTGAAGGTACAAATAAAATAAGAGTGTCTCATCAATTTTAGGTGCAGTGTCAAGTGGAGACCAGTCATGACTGATCAGATAGTTTTTAAATGTATCAAGCATCCCATTTTTTAGGCAGCATTGATTGGTGACTTTGGGAGGGATTTTGTTGCCCTACAGGATCAATGAAAATGTACTGGTGAATAATTACTAAGTACATCAGGAAGAATGGAGACATTAGAGAGTGTGTTAGGGTGGTTTGTAAAGATGAGGTCAATGAAGGTGGATGTATCTGTTTTATGATCAAGCCTAGTTGGGGAGATTACTAGCTGGGAGAGATCAAGCACCGCTATGGCATGCTTATGGGAGCAGCATAGGAGGACAGCCACTTACTGTTGAAATCTCCCAGAGCAATAACCTCCAGGTGATTGGAAAGAAGAGATGCAGTTTAGAACTGCGTTGAAAGCTAGCTTTTGTGTCAGGGATGGAAAACAGATCGGGCAGACTAGGAGAGATTTGGAAGAAAGATCTAATGTTACTTTGACAGTTAAGGCCTGCACACCATGTTCAGGGGGAAGGAGGAGAGTAGAGAACCCTGGAGGAAGTCCTTTACATATAGGGCACAGCCCTCTCCCGTTTTACCAACTCTATCTACCCAAAAGATAGTGTAACCACTTAAGGAGACTGCAGAGTCAAGGATATTAGGTGAGAGCCAGGTCTCGATGACAGCCAGTATGTTAGGTTTTTGTAGACCAACCCAACCCTGTAGGACGTCAAGCTTTTTTACCAAGCTACAGATATTGATAGAGGCGATCTTTAGACCACATACCATCCTGCTAGATGGCAAGGGGAAAGGAGAAGGGCCCGGGTTTGGGTGAATATTACCCAACAGAAGCAATAAGTGGAGGGCATGATGGAGCAAGGCGGATTTAAGAAGCTTATGTCACAGCGAGTGGTGACAGGTTTGGAGGTGGAGATTAGATACCACAACAGGGACAGGGAGAAAGTGAAAATGAATGCACAAAAAAAGTGTAAGGGTAGGGGAGCTGGGCTGGGAAGGTGAGACAAGGGGGACTGAGTGAACACTAAAGGGTGAAAGTGGACAGGCGGTGGGACCAATGGGGACAGAGATTGGGGCAGGTTGAAGGGGGCAGACAGGAGCCAATAAGGAGAGAGGGGAAGAGGATGGAAGAAGAAAAAGAATGAGAGAAGCAACAATGAGGAGTTTCAAATTAAAACCCATTCTCAAGAGAGAGGGGGGAAGAGAAAAAGAAAGATGGAGGGGGGAGGAGGGACGCAAGGACTAATGGGAGGGAAAGGGCAAAAAATATTAAGGATAGGTAATGAAAGAACAGTAGTAGTAGGTTTAGATAGATAGCACAGCAGAAAGGCTACAGACTATGGAGACCAGGGTACAAGATTCAAATCCTGGGTCAGGTACTGGGTAGTAGGCACAAATAGAGGGTAACAAAGATGGAGAGGGAAGGGAGAAATGCTACACTAGAGAGGAGAAATGAGGCAGAAAGGGAAGGGAAGGGAAGGGAAGGGAAGGAATGACTTGGAGGAATATAGGAAAGTAGGGGAGACAAGACTGACCCCTAGTGGTCGGTAGATATAAGCTGCAGATGGAAAAATAGACACTTAGAAACAGGACGTCATGTGGCGAGATGATGTCAATAAAGAAAGGACCGTCCTTGGGTTGAGGGATGACTGTGGCAAGTGGGGAGTCAATGCAAAACATTGATGGGTAAATACCCTCAGCAGTGTTTAGCAGGAAGAATCAGGCCAATTACCTAATGGGGCCTCCCTCCATCTGCTCTCAGAGCAGGTAGCTTGCTTGTGTGTGGAAGGGGGGGTGTTCCAGAGGGCTTCTGTTATGGGAAGGGAGAATAAAAGAAGGATTAGGAATGGCACCTTCAGCGGGAGGGTAGACAAAGGATTAGGTAGTGCTTACAGGGAGCCTGCACAAGCAGGGAGAAGGAACTGCAGGTATGCACCCAAAATGGAGCTTGGAGAAAGGAATGGAGAAAACAACAGACCTTGCGGTCAGGTGAGGGACTATGAAAGCAGGCTACAGATAAGGTTTAAACACACTGTCCCAGGAAATGTAGCATATTAACCTCATTCAAAATCACACTAAAATTAGCCTGCCAGAACAGTTGATACACAGTGGTGAGACAGCGTTTCAACTCCCCTTAAGGTACCACCAAAAATGCTCAAATTACTCAGTGATTCCGAATCCCCTTAAAGTACATAGCGCTAATTAAACAAAATCAACACACAAACCCTAGTCAGTAAGCAGCTGAAAAAACAATCAAGTAGAGTCTACAGATGGAAATTCAAGTCCAAATTAATAAGTCTGTGCAGGTTCCTCGATGCAGTCCCCGATGACTGAAGCTAGTGTCTCTGCACAACAAAATATTTTTTTTTTATTCCTTAAACACCCTCAACAGTTTAACATAGAAGTGACTGTTGAGCCCTAACTATACTGGCACTACCATGCTAGTATAATACAGATATATGTATAGATATAGAAATAGATAGATACATAAAGAGATAGAGAGATAGATAGATAGCTATGTATGGGGCATTGTACATTATGAGTTTTATTTACACACTGGAGGTGTGAGATGCAACATAAACTGTAATGGTATAACACACAGAGGGTGTGTAAAAAACAAATACTGACAGTACCCCATAGTTTATTTGCTGTAACTGCTAGTAAACAAACTGGATGCTACGTTTGCTTTTTTATACACTATCTAGGTAAACCATTAGAAACATGCCTCCAGCTTAAACTCTCTGCCTTTCCTGTGCGAGGTCCCTACCTCCACAGAGACTGCCTCCTGCTTTCTGCATGGAGTCAACTGCATGACAGAAGACCCCCCCTTCCCATTTGAGAAAAAGTCTGGCTGAGCAAGAGATGCAATACTGCCATGTGCAGACAGCTTTGTTTGCCAAGTCAAAGAGCACAGCACCCGGGGAACAGCACATGCACTGTGGCAGGTAACCAATGCATTTAACCCAGGAGAGACATGCTCCACATCTCTGCTTGTTTATCAGTTTGAAAACTACACAGGAAAAAAATGGAAGGCATCTGACTTGATTGACACATGGCTGGTTAATGCGATAATTTAAATGTGTGTCAGTCCAGTCAATAAACACACTGACAAGTAATTTTATTTTTGAGTGTCCCACAGACTTCAGCTATGGTGCACTGAGTATCACTATGAAGCTTTTTTCTTTCTTTTAGATATCATTTTTAAAAAAGAAAGGACATTCATTGCAAAAAAGTATGTTAATGCATCTATCAGGGCTGAAACCTAAAGTGTACAAAGTAGTGAAATGGAAAATTAGAATTCAAAATCTCAGGAACATTGACAAATTAGTGGTGTGATGTTCTTTAGAATTTAAACAATCATGTGACGTACTGTAGTCCTGGTGTTATCCTCCTATTGGCACACTCTATGCAAGCATTTCTAAGTCATTTATTTTGTGTGTCAGGACAGTGCTCATATTAGGGTAACACCAATCTCACACCCCCTTATAATTTTTCAAACACTGAACCTAGTTTTTACAATTAAATTCCATACATCTTTGAACAGCTAGCCCAAAAAAGCTTCATACTGATGCTCAGTGCACTAATCCTAAAGTTTACTTCAGAAGTGGCCCTTGAGGGCCATTCACAAAGATGCACGGTGAACCTCACTACATCACACCTTCAGCTTGCTTTAGTTTTTTTTTTTTTAGTTTATTGTTCTAGGAATTACTACCTTTGAGCCAGAGGCTCTTTTACAAAGGTTCCATGTCAATTAGGTACAGTACAAAAGGTTACATAGATAACACAACAATTTGTGTTGTGTCAAGAGCAAGAAAACATATACAAATACATATCAAATCACTTGTGCAAAAGGACATGAGATATCAATAATCACATTATTATTACAAGAAAGAGGTCATGCCAGATTAGGAGAAACAAATAGGGAAAAGTCCAGAACAGAGAGGTTAAGTGAAAGGTGGAGGAGACAATAGCAGGAGAAAAGGTTTCTCAAACATGTCTTTGTCAGATAACGGAACAGGGTGGGTAGGAGAAAATAGGAGGTTTAATCAGGGCAGTCACAGGAGCTGGAGGTGGCAAGGTGAGAGAAAAGCCTTGATTTGAAAATACCTAGAGAGGTGGAGGCAGTAATATGAGTGCTGAGGGCATTTAGCCAGCTGGGGCACGATAGGCAAATGATCTTTGTCCCTGAGAAGTCCGGCATCGGGGGACTTGGAGAGGCTGGTATTCTGATCTTCTGGTAAAACGGGTGCTAGCGCTTGGGCATAACAGGTCTTGGATACAGGGTGGAGTGAGGCCCAGAGTGTATTTTTTCACCATCAGGCGGGTAAGGTACTTTATCCGGTTTGAGAGTTGCAACCAACCTGAGTCAGTATAGAGTTCACATGTGTGGGTACGTCGATGTGCACCAGTGAGAAGCCGACAGGCCTTATTTAGGGATGTTGTAATGCGACTAAGTGCTGTAGTAGTGGCAGATCCATATATAACTAAGCCATAGTCAACGACTGAGATGATAGAAGATTGGATGGCAATCCTCAGTGCAGAATGGGTAAGAAGCTGTCGGTTCCGATACAGAATCCCAATTCGCTGATTAATAGTTTTTGCTGTACTATCAATGTGAGCTGCAAAGGTTAGGCCTTGATTAAAGTTGATTCCAAGATATTTGAAAATTGGCACTTGTTCAAGGGTATTTCCCAGGTATGTATTAATGGTGAGTGGGACTTGCCGTTTCTTGTTTTGCGGGTTAGAGAAGAGCATGGATTTAGTTTTTTTGTGGTTTAGAACCAGCTTTTGTTCAAGGAACCACATCTCAACTTTGGAAAAAGCATGCTGAAGGTTGAGGCGTAAGAGGTTCGGATCTTTATGAGTGGCAAGAATCACGGCATCATCGGCATAGAGGATTAATTGTTCAGGGCAGGATTTGGGGAGGGAGTTTTGGAAAAGGCTGAAAAGGAGGGGGCCCAGGATGGATCCCTGGGGAACTCCTGAGCGAACCGGTTTTAAGTCGGAGAGAACTCCAGCTACTTTTACAGATTGAGAGCGCTGAGCAAGGTAATTTTTTACCCAGTCACCAGGACCCTGCGAGAGCTCTAGGGATAGAAGTTGTTTGATAAGTAGGCCATGGTGAACTGTATCAAATGCCTTGGTTAAGTCAATGTAGACTGCTCCAGTTAGGTTTCCTTTGTCCATGGAATTGTGGATTGCTCCTGAGAATTCAAGTAGGGCAGTCGATGTGCTGTGCCCTTTCCTAAATCCATGCTGCTGAGTTCATAGGATGTTGTGCTTTTCCAGGTAGTCTGAAAGTTGGTCCACCACCAAGCGTTCAAGGGCCTTAAGAGAGGTGGTAGTATTGATATCGGGCGATAGTTACCAGGCAGTGACTTATCACCACTTTTGTGCACCGGAGTGACAACTGCAGCCTTCCATTTCCTAGGGAATTGGCTGTAGCAGAGGGAGAGATTGAAAATTTTCATGGGGGGCAGTACTTTTCCTCCAGAGTGAGGGACAGAAGTTTAAGGTCAATAGTGTCGCTGCTTGCTCGGACTTAGAATTGGCCTCCTTTACATATTTATAGACTTCATGTGCCTTTACTAGTTTGAAATGGAAGGGTGGTTTGGTTGGAGAGGCAGTAGTAGAAGTAGAAATTGGAGGGTCAGCATCAGTAAAGAAATCAGATGAGAGGACACCACTAAGGTCCGTGAAGGTATCATTTAGGGTGTTTGCAATGATCTCTGGGTCTAATGTAGTGGTTCCATCCACATTCATTATTGTAGGAGAGGATTTGGACTGCTGACCCATAATATTCTTTATGTTGTCCCAGAAGGATTTCCCTTTGCCCCAGGAGTTGGAGAGGGCATTCTTGAAGTAGGAGCTCTTCATCAAGCAGATCTGTTTAGTACAGCGGGTTGAAGAGCCTGTTTATACTTTTGAATGTCCGACAGAGTGCCAGTAGCTCTTGCAGTGGCCCAGAGGTGATCCCTACTTTTGAGTTGTGCCAATAGCTTTGCTGTAGTTAGTGGGACTTGTGAGTGCTTTGATTTTGCGCTTTTACTGGTGCATAGGTGTCACAGGCAGTGTTGAAATTAGTAATAAAGTAATCAAGGGCTAGGGTCAACATCTTGAGTTTTGTAAATCAAGGACCAGTCTATCTGCCTGACAGGTCTTGAGATGAGTAAGGTTGCCATCAGATAGGACTCTGCTATACATGGTTTTGGAGCTGGCTTACTGAAACTTATTTGTCTGGGTACATATTATTGGAGAGTGATCACTGAGCGAGTCAGGGAGAACACTTACATTGGTTATACGGGTAGGGTGGCTGGTAAGGATCCAGTCAATGAGGGTGCTGGTCCCTGATTTGTAGTTTTTCCTGGTAGGGGAGTTTACCACTTGTGTTAAATTTGCTGCTTTATAAGTGTCCCTGCCGCTCACAAAGTAGCTGCATCACACTGCACCAGTTCTGAAACTTTCTTCATGAGTTGTCCTGTGGGCCAATCATGAATAAGCAGCATAGTGACCCACACCATGCCAGACCTGTAGGATTTGTTAAGTAATGTAAGAATGTTCAAGGCAAATTGCCCCAAGCCCAGCTCACTTAGCTTGTGCATTAGTAAATTACAGTCGATTAGATTAAAAGTCTTCATCAGGTCTGAAATCACAGCACAAGTTTCATGTCCCTTCCTGAACCTGTGTCAGCATTTGGATATTAGATGTTGGATGTCTATGTAAATCAGTAATCATTTTTAAGACATCCTCTCTAATATCTTGGACAGCATAGGTAGCAGGGAAATGGGCCTGTAGCTTTTATTCTCTGTGGCTGGCCCACCTTTGTGAATAAGAACCATGTACACAAGTGTTCGGAATTTATCTGGTGATGAGACAGATTTATTTTTAGTAGTCAGTGGTTTGACTATAAAACAAGTGACAATTTTTACTAGCTTAGGTGTTACATAATTTCCACAAGAAGCCCTATCAATTTTGATTGCTTCTAGAAGCTTTATCAATGCAGTAATAATTACTGCCCTGAGATAAAATTTCAGCCTAGTCAGAGGGTATACACAGAACCATTTGTGCTATATTCAGTGGACCAGGGAAGTGTTTGGTGTTGTCATCCAGACTGGTAAAAAAAAACTATTAAATCTCTTGTCCACCTACATTGGGCTTGGATGATCTGAATCAATCACAATATTGCTTGTCATCTTATGAGACCATTTGTTAATCACCTGCGTGCACTTCCAAAAATGTATCAGGTTATCCAAGTTGGCTGTTTATGTACAGTAGTTTGCTTTGGCAAGTTTGATGCCCTCTTCTGGAAGTTACTTAGGGTTCTGTAATGTCTCCTGTCATTCTCAGAGTTGGTTACTTTAAATTGTTGCCATGCCTTGTCCATTGTGTTAATCAGTTTTAGGAGTCTGCTAGTTAACTATTTTGTATTGGAGCTTCTAATGCTATTGGTGGAAAGGTGCAGGTGTTTGTTAGTTATATTGGTAAATTCTATCACAAAAAAAAAGTCTAAGGCAGTGCTGACAATGAGCTGGTATCTAAATAAGACCAGTCAATATTTGACAAGTCATTTAGGAATGGGAGGCACATGTGTATAGTTTAGGAACTGACTAACCTTTGATCTAGTTTTTGCTGCACCATTACCAACATCATACCAAACACAGAAGACTGTGATATGGCTACTTAGAGAATCTAAGGACTGGTCCATTAGCTTAAATCTGTTTTTTCTTCTTGTCAGATCCAGTAATAAAGGGTATGTCTAGAAGTTTTGCTTTAAAAGCCTAGTGTAGTTAGCAATCACTTGTTTAAGACCGACCTGGTCCAAAATGTGTCTACAGATGTTCACCAGTCTGCCTGAGCAATCAAAATTAAAGTCTAGTAATACTACTTCACACCTGTCCATGTCAGGGATAGTCTCAATTAGATACATCAGCCCTACATTTTTAATTTATTGATTGGTAAATTTATATGCACTTTTCCCTTGTTTCAAAGTGGTACAGTATTACACCAAGCAGACTGAGCACTATTTAATCTCACTGGAGCTACTAACTTATGGTGTGATCCTAAAAAGCCACATAACATCCTGGTGAATCCCCCAGATGCACATCTTCACAGCTATAGCATGAGGAGAAACTGGACCCATCCTAAAATAAAATGTCTTGTCTTAGCTCAGCTATCATGGGTGAATGAATTGTAAAAAGGACCTATCCTTCCTGGAAAGGTTTTCATTCTACTTAACTACTGTACGTACATTAAATCTTTGTGAATAGGCTTCAAAAATATGTACAGTATGAGAATCTCTTAGTAGATGAAGTAAATCAATAGACATATATATCTGTTGTTCTTTGGGAATTAAATTGCATTGACTAAGACAAATTAACACCTGATTTTGTGTGTTTAAGTGTTTGTTAGCTTTAGCTTCACATTATCCCAACACTAATACCATTCCTATAGCAACTCTGGAGCAAATGTTTCAAGTGTGATCAATACAATGGAAATATATCACCTGATAGTAAATCAAAAGACATGTCAATGTACAGTAGGCACACCATAATTTCTTGCAGAGGTACAATTACACATCAAGGAACTGAGAAATTATGAGACAAGATGGAAGAAAATTATTATTTTTTTTTAATTTAGGCAGATGCATCCCTCGAAGACTGATGTGCAATGGGGATGATGACTGTGGGGATATGTCAGATGAAAAGAACTGTAAAAAAGTTTATAAAACCTGTACAAGAGAGATGGAAGAGTATTGGGCAGTTGAAAACCTGGCAAGTGGGTAAGTATAAGTCATCAATCTAGCTACTGATGTATTGATTTATTTAATGATTTATTCATTAATCTATGTATTTATTATTGTTTACCCAGGATAGTAAGCTGAGACAAAGTCCCATGTTCAGCTATGTCTTGCTCAGAATAGGAAAAATCAGCAGTGATAAAAAGCATATACAACAATCACAACAAAGTGTACTGTACATGGCCATCTGTTACTATACATACGTTTTCACAAAAAGTGTGAGTAACTATTATGTCACCCTTCTCTACAGGGGTGACATGATAGAGACTTTCAAGTTCCTAAGAGGAGTAAACAATGTAACAATGAGGAATTGTTCAATAGGAATCGTGAGTCAGTAACAAGGGGACATTAATGGCAACTGGTGGGAGGGAGGTTCAGGAGGAATGTAAGGAAATTTTATTTCACATAGAGGGTGACTGAGTCAAGGAACAGCCTACCAGCATAGATGGTGGGAGCACAAACCATATATGGGTTCAAGCACAGCCAAGAGAGAGTAAGGTGTCTGATAATTACTACAAAGGGAACTACTATGACAAAAATGGGGAAGGAAGGAAGGGAAGGAAGGAAGGAAGGGAAGGAAGGGAAGGATGGGTGAGAATCTCACCCAGACAGTAGGTCATGGGGTAATGTAGGGAAAGATAATAGAGAATACTGAGGACCAGTGGTGTTTTTATGCCAACAGTGTCTTTGTTTTGTAACTAGGCATGGCACCAGGGAGGCAGCCCAGGCAGTAAAGAGTAAGGAAACAGCCTTCAAGAAGTAAAAGTTCACCCAGAAGAACAAGGACAGGGAGGTATAATGTACTTGGACAAAAGAGGCAGGCAGGACAGTATGAGTGGACAAGGCCAACAGAGAGCTGTAGCTGGTGTGGGGGTAGGGGAGAAGGCCTTCTTTCAGTACATCAGGGAGAGGCAGGATATAGAGGATGGGACAGTCAGGTTAAAAGGAGAGGTGGGCAGAGGGTAGTAGTGAGGGGAAAGCAGAAATATTTAAGTATTTCTATTCAGTCATTCCTAAGGAGAAGGTGGGCCTAATACTCCAGGGGAAGAATGAGTGAGGAAATGAGTGGGAGGTGTCACAGATGGGGAGACTGAAATTGATAGGGTGAGGAAGAGCTTAAAGGTCCTTAAGGCAGACAAATCCACAGGACCAGATGGCATACACCTGAAGGTGCTACAGAAGTTGGTGGATGTGCTAGTGGGTCCCCTGGCAAACCTGTTTAGCACTTCTCTGGAGATGAAGTGCCCCTGGACTGGAGGACAGCACATGCAGTGTCAATACAAAAAATTGGGCCAAGGGATGCCCTTGATAACTATCAGCTAGTCAGTCTGACCTCAATAGTGGTGAAGCTCATAGAGACCATATGGAAAGAAAGATTGGTAAACTTTCTGGAAGAGAATGGGCTCCAAGACAAGAGGCAGCATGGTTTTCTGTCAGGGCAGTCCTGGCAGACCAACCTGATTGATATCTTTGACTGGGTTATCAGGACAGTGGGCAGGGGCCAAGCAGTGCACATCCAGTATCTATATTTCATTAAGTCCTTAAAGTTTGTTCCCCACAGGTGATTCATTAGGAAGCTGAAGGATGTGGGGATAGGGCAAAACTGGCTATGTGGGTTAGAAACTGGTTACAAGATAGAAGTCATAGAGTAGTGGTCACATGGGAGTTCTTTGAGATTAGACCAGTCACTAAAGGGATCCCACAGGGCTTGGTTCTCAATCCAATGTTATTCAACATCTTCTTCAGCAATACTGCAGATGGGATAAAAGGTAAGATATGCCTTTTTGCAGCTAACATATACAGTAGCTCTGTGGGAGAGTGGGCATGGAAGAAGACAGAAAAGACATTAGAGAAGACCTGGCTAAGCTGGAGAGGTGGTCAGGTATTTGACAACTGGGATCAACATCAAAAAGTGTAAGGTAATGCACTTGAGAACCCAGAGACCCAGTACTGGCTGGCAGGTGTGTAACTTACCATGTTTGAAGAGGAGAAGGATTTGTGCATGATAATTACAAGTGACCTAAAGCACTCAGCATACTGCAAGAGAGTGGCAGCCAAAGCAGACTGGATGCTGGGCTATATAGCCAGAGGTATAACCACTAGGAAAGCAGAGGTCATTCTGCAACTGTACAGATCACTGATTCATCCACATCTTGAATACAGCATGCAGTATTGGTGCCCTTAACTAATGAAAGACATCACTCTGCTAGAAACAGTACAGAGAAC
Organism: Neoceratodus forsteri; assembly: GCA_016271365.2. Lineage (NCBI taxonomy): Eukaryota > Metazoa > Chordata > Ceratodontiformes > Ceratodontidae > Neoceratodus > Neoceratodus forsteri. The sequence continues at coordinate 350,661,073 of CM028136.1, read as the reverse complement.
AGCAAACAAGATGATCCAGAGACAGCAAGGCCGACCATAAGAGGAAAGACTTAGAGATTTCAACATGTACACTTTGCAGGATAGAAAAGATAGGGGTGACATGATCACAACCTTTAAATACCTTAAAAGTATCAACAAAGTGAGCTCTGACGGTCTCTTCAATTTTAGTGGGGAAAAGGACCACTGGGGCACTGCCTCAAGTGGTGGGGGAAGATTCAAGAGGGATATGAGGAGACAATTTTTCACTGAGAGGCTGGTGGCAAAAATGAAAAGTTGTCAGAGGAAGTTGTCTCCCTGAAGACTGTGGACAGCTTCAAGACAGGCTGGGACAGAGTAAAAGGGAACGTTGCATGGTGGGGGGGGGGTGGACACTGATGGGAAGAGAGGAGTGGATATGGGGAGGGGTGGGAATTCTTGAATAGATACTGAGGGGGTTTGCAAACTTGAGCAGACATGATAGAATGTAAGGCCTTTTTCTGCTGGCTGAGTCATTTGTTTGTAGGTATCTTCGTAATTGGAAAAACGGTCAAATGTGAATTTAACCTGTTCTTGTAATGCTTGTTTGAATTTATCTCCATTAGTAAGTTACAGGTATACAAATTAAAACGTTATTCTCAGCATGTTGTAGAAAGAGGCAGAAACCTTAATACAGTATGTTTATTTAAAACAGTGTTGCTCTGAGGAATTATTTGGCTTGAGTTTCTGAACACACCATAGGCACTATTAGATTAAATTAGGCAGTATCTGTCCAAGGAGTGTATAATTCAGTTACTGTTTCCTATTTGTAACTGAAAAATGTAATCAAACACTTTCACATTGATGGGTGAACACATGGGGAAATGTCAAACTGTGCCCAAAATAGCAAGTATGGGGCCTTAGGTCCCTATAATCTCTGTCTGTGAGCTTTGATGAAAGGATGGGTTGGCATATTATTATACAACATCTGAGAAGAGGAATCTGGCCAATAACAGAGAGTGAAATTCCCAATGGTTCATATTTAGCATGCTGCAAAGAAGCACAAATGGTAACATGGACTGTTATGATTAATGGATCAGCTGAGCTAGTCAGACTAGAAAGTTTGCATCACAAAGTGAGAGGGTAATGGGATGTTTTTGTGGGAAGTATAACAAGCATTTGTCAATGCCGAATGTTTGCTTGCTGGCATTGGCAGTGGTAGTGTAGAAGTTACAGAGCTGCGTAATAGGAATGGCAGTGAAGTATTGAACTGAAGCTAACCCCACCACTACCCTGCAGAGAGTGACAGGCATTGGGGTGTGCCTTTGGGTCATCAGGCATAACGGCCACGCCATTTCACCACACCCCACCCTGCAAACACTGACAAGTGTCACGGTGTTCCTTGGGGTCTTTGGTTCTTATTGAATTCTATTACATTAGGAAATATGGTGAGATGGGTGCTATATGGAGAATGGGGTGAACTTTGGGGCCGAAGAGTCCAAGGCATACCTCGATGCCTCTCACTGGCTGCAGGGTGTGGAATGGTATGAGCATTACAAGCAAGAATCCCAAGTCACACCCTTGATGCCTGTCATTCTCTACAGGGTTGGGTGTTATGGTTGGAAAACTTAATACCTCAGGCATTCGTTGGTATTTTCACTCCGAATTTTCAACATGGCTTTTTTGTGACCCCACCTCATAGACAGGGGGGAATATCAGTTTGTTAGCTGAAAGCTGCTTATGCACAGCGACTACGGCATTTAGCACCACAGGTGCAAAAACATTCCGAACAGGATATGAAAAATGACAGCTGTACTGTTCATGGGGAGGTGTAAAATGCGTAATGTTGCAAATCTGCTAATAAAAATATTAAAAAATGGTGAAGTCATAAGCATAGAAACTGTACCAGCATATATAATATAATTAGGTTGGGGATTTTTACAGCAGATTGTTAACTCAGGCATTTTGGTGCCTCCAATCATGAACAGTGTCACTGTGATTTTCTTTATCTGTCCCAAACAATGATTTCCCACAGCGACCACGCATCTCTGCGCTGAAAGTGTGAAAACACACTTCAGTCATGTGAAAAATGACAACTGTACTGTTCATAAGGAAGTGTGGAAAAATGCCACTGGTGAAAATCTGGACTGAAAATATTACAAAGTCATGAACTTACGAGGGTGCGTGGAAACTGCGCAATGCTCACTCGTAACACAGTCATTTTATGGACTTTTGTCATCAAATTTTCAACATAGCCATTTTAAGACCTCTGCTCATGAACAGTGCAACTGTGATTTTCTTAATCTGTCCCAAACATTGCTTTTACACATCAACAGCACCATTGTGCGCTACATGTGCAAAAACACATTTTGGGCGACATATGAAAAATGGCAGCTGTACTGTTCATAAGGAAGTGTACTAAAATGGCAATGTTGAAAATCTGGAATGAAAATATTAAATTGCAAACTTACGAGCATGCATAGGAACTGCAATAACGACCAGAAAACAGTCATTTTAGGAATTTTTCACTCAATTTTCAACATAGCCATTTTAAGACCTCTGCTCATGAACAGTGTCACTGTGATTTTCTTAATGTGTCCCATACATTGATTTGCACATCGATCATGCGTATTGTGTGCTACATGTGCGAAACACATTTTGGAGCGTATATATGAAAAATGGTAGCTGTACTGTTCATAAGGAAGTGTAATAAAATGGCAATGTTGAAAATCTGGAGTGAAAATATTAAATTCAAACTTACAAGCATGCATAGGAACTGCTCAATGCACGCTCGTAAAACAGTCATTTTTAGGAATTTTTTCACCAAATTTTCAACATAGCCATTTTAAGACCTCTACTCATGAACAGTGTCACTGTGATTTTCTTAATGTGTCCCATACATTGATTTCGCACATCGACTGCACCATTGGGTGCTACATGGGCGGAAACACATTTTGGGCAAGATGTGAAAAATGACAGCTGTACTGCTCATAAGGAGGTGTGGTAAAATGGTAATGTTGAAAATCTGGAGTGAAAATATTGAAAATTTGCGAACTTAGGAGCATGTGTAGGAACTGCGAAACGCACGCTCGTGAAACAGTCATTTTTAGGCATTTTTTCACCAAATTTTCAACATAGCCATTATAAGACCTCTGCTCATGAACAGTGTCACTGTGATTTTCTTAATGTGTCCATACATTGATTTACTAGCATCGACTGCGCCATTGTGCGCTACATGGCGGAAACACATTTAGGCAAGATGTGAAAAATGACAACTATACTACTCTACAAGAAGGCATGGTAAAATGGCAATGTTGAAAATCTGGAGTGAAAATATTGAAAATTCGCGAACTTACGAGCGTGCATAGGAACTGCGCAACGCAGGCTCGTAAAACAATCATTTTTTGGAATTTTTCCACCACATTTTCAAAATAGGCTTTTTGAGAGCCCACCTTATGAACACTGGCAGTGTTGTTTCATTAATCAGTCCCGAAAGGTGATTTTCGCGCAATGGCTGCGAAATCACCCTTCGGGCCCGATAACGCCATGACAGTGACAGCATTCATGAGAAGGGGTCCCAAAAACCCCATGTTGAAAATCTGGTGCAAAAATTCCAAAAAATGGCTGAGATATGCAACAAAGTTGAAAAAACCCTATCTATCCCATTATACAGCTTACTGGCATTTCCTCAGTTTGCGGTCGGCTTTGAAGAGTGCAGACGTGTTCCTGGTCCACTGAAGATCATCATGCTGGACTGGAGGCATGGGGTGGGGGGTGTGTGGGGAGGCAGGGTGTGCAGTGGGTGGGTGCAGGTTGTGGGGGGGCAGGGAGACTGCGTGGGACCGTTTTTTCTTTACAGGTAGTTTTTTTTTTTAAATGACAATGCGGGACGTTTGCCACGCTGGGGTGGGCTCCCAGCGTGGCACAAGAATGGCTGGTTGGTGGGGCGTGGAGCTGACGGGGGATTGGGCACTCCTGTCGGCCATAGCATCTATTGCCATGTTGGGGTGGGCTCCCAGTGTGGCACCCTGTACTCTGGGCGGGAGGACAGTGGAGCTGATGGGGGATTGGGCACCCCGTCGGCTATACCATGAGTTGCCACGCTGGGTGGGCACCAGCATGGCATGTGGAAGGCTTTTGGGGAGTGCAGCACAGCCGACGGGGATTGGGCAATTTGCCGCTATACAGTGTGTGTGCATGGGGGACAGCACGCAGCATGCGTGTGTGTGTGTGTGTGTGTGTGTGTGTGTGTGTGTGTGTGTGTAGGGGGAGCTGCGCATGAGCAGGCGATAACTGATCGTTGCTCACTGAAGCATAGCTCCCCCTTTCAACTGTACACCACTGCATTTTGGAGCTGTCATAGACAGCTCCAGCATGCATTGGCGGACTGGGGCCGCGCCTGCCAACACACTGACTGAATTGGAAGAGGGGGTGACACACCTCCGAAAACTCGGATGATGGCACTATGCTTCTTGCACATGCGTGCAAGCAAACATAAAAATAAATGTTTGATTGGAAAACAAGCAACAGGATACTTTAAAGTCTTTAAAAGAAAATTCTAAAAGGCAGTTGATATCTGAAATTACTCCCTGCAATGTCGGGCGTAGAAAGAGAATTATATCATGTAATACTCTATTCAGTTTCAGTTTATTGTTTGACTAAAAAGTCTTTACAAGTAAGGAGAAAAATAACATAGAATAAATAATACATACATGTTAAGATGAGTTGATCAGAGACCACACGCTCCAATGCTTTGGAAAAGGGTGGTAGAATGGAGATGGGTCTATAGTTCGATAAGTTTGTTCTATCTCCATTTTTGAAGACCGGAGTGATGAGTGCTGACTTCCATTTTCTGGGAAAACACCTGTCATTAAGGATGTGGTAAAGATTTTGGTAAGTGGTTCCACCAAATCGTTTAATGTTAGTGCAACTAGCTTCATATCGATAGAGTCACTCCCCTTCCTAATCTTGCCTAGTACCCATTTGACATACCTTATTATCTCAGCCCTGGATATTTGCCTGAAATAGAAAGGTGGAGTGCCATTAGATGTAATAGGTGGTGGACTCGAGTGGAGGAGCTGTCCATTCAGTGAAGTAGTGAGGTAATCTCTAGGGAGCACAGCACTTAGGTCTGTGAAAGCTGTATTGAATGCATTTGCCATGTCACTATCTTACTGAAATGTTCCTATAGAAGTAACTATAAGGTCAGGTGGTTCCTAGGAGATCCTGCCCATTAGGGATTTCACCGAGTTCCAGATCTCCTTTCCATACCCCCAGCTTCTGTTTAATACATCTTTATAGTAAGAGGTCTTGGCCAACCTCGCAAGTCTTGTGCATTTATTTCTGGCTGCCTTCTAGGCAATATGGTCAGCCAGTTTCCCCAGATACCTTGGCCCTATGCCACAGGTTATTCCTGAGTCACGTGAGGTCAATTAGGTAGCCTGACAGCCAGGGATTATTGGGTCCTCTTACTTTTTTGGATTTGTAGGGAGCAAAGATCTTACATGCATTCATAAAGATAGAGCAGAAGTAATCTAGGGCTAGGTTACTATCTTTGACGTTGTCAAGCGGGGACCAATGAGTTAGCCTTTGGTACTGTCTGAAATTTTCCAGCAGCCCAGGTCTCAGTGATCATGTTCTAGTGAGCTGTGGGGTGTGCTTTGTGAACTTATTAGACCAGGTGCACATAACCAGTGAATGATTACTGAAGGAGTCGGGTAGTACTGAGACCTCTGAGATGTGATCAGGGCAAGTGGAGAGGAGCCAATTGATTAGAGTGCTAGTGCCTGTCCTGTAATTTAGCCTTGTGGCTTGGGTGACCATCTGGGTGAGGCAGAGGCTCGATATTTTGTCTCTAACTGCTGCTGCATCCTGGAATTGCTAGTTGACGTTAAAATCACTGACTACGATCTGTTTCCAACTTTGACTGAGCTGCCCTTGGTTATTAGAGATATGTTCCAACCCAGGCCCATGTTTGTCAGGGGGATATATACATATAGTTATATTATGGTAGCACGGTAGTGCTACCATAGATAGGGTTGAGGAGCCATTTACATGTTAAACCCAAAATTTTGCACCTTAATAACTTTGCAACCGTTTGATGGATTTGCCTGAAATTTGGAATACGCGATCAAGAATCATACGCCTTGGGAACTGCTAAATGTTGTACTGGTCGGAAACATGGCTGCGGAGTTATTAAGTGTGATCTGCACGTGCGTTTACGCTTTTTCTGGAATTCTACGGTCGTGCTTACAGGTCGCACGATTTGTGCGACCAGTCCGAGATCTTCAGGGAATGTGCAGCCAGGGTCCCCGATGTGCCTTTTGAAGATTTCATGAAAAAATATTAAACGGTTCAAAAGTTATTCAAAAAACAATTTCCCATTATAAGTCAATGGGAAAAGTTAAAAAGTTGGACAGTGTCGCAAATGCACTTTTTACTGTCGCAAATGGCCCTTTTACTGTCGCAAATCCGCCATTTTGTTTTCAGTTAGTGATCAGAAAAATGCTTGGCATTTAAAATTGGGACCATCTAGCAACCTAATTCTTTTTGTATTCACCTAGTCGGGCCCTGAGGATGCTAGCCATGTCTTTATTTTGGGGTAAAACACCCCAGAAATATGTTTTTCAAATTTCTGGAAAAAGCACTTTCGCAAAGTAGTGTTGCAGTCATGAAAGTGTCACAAATTTTTGCGAAAGCTTTTGCAAATTGCGACAGTACTTTTCTAGGCTGTGGGAAAATGACAGCAATTCTTTGGCACCCTACTGCAAAAGAACAGTTTGGTGCTTTTACCTGAAATTTGGAGAGAACACGGCCGACATCTCCCAGATGTGCCTTTCAGTGCTGCATTGAAAAAATATTACACGGCGGCAAAGTTACGGCACTCCAAAGTTGACGCTTTTTCCCATAGGATAACATTACGGCATCTGATGCATTGCAGCAATGCTTTGGCGCCCTGGGGCAATATAACGGCTCAGTCTTTTGGGCTGAAATCTGGAGGGAAGACAGCCAACATCCCATAGATGTGCCTTTCAGTGGTTTGGTGAAATAATATTACAGGGAGCCAAGTTAAGGTACTTGAACTTCTCTTTTCCCCATGGGGAGTAACATTACGAGCGTTAGCCGCGCCTTTCAGGGCCGTATCTCAAGCGGTGCAAGATACAGACTTTCGTCAAAAACTGCTTAGCCCCTAATGGGGACTAAGCACAAATAGCCAGGAAAGTCATAAATCATATGACTTTTAAATTTTTTCTACATCGTACGGTTCCTGAGATATAAGCTATTTAGTATTCCAACTCCTCATTTTCTGCTCCGAGACCCATTATTATGCATACATTCTTTGTACTCACTGTTTTTCTCTATGCAGCTTTTGGGGAAAACCAGCCTGTGCGCTTACATTACTGTTACCTTTGCCCTTTCTGCTTGCGGTTCCATACCCATTTCACTTACTGCTCACGTCTACGCCACCATGTGCGTTATCCTTTGCGTTTTCATTTGCACTTGCGTTTCTGTTATTTTTTTCCATTTGTGTCTACAGTACTGTTTCTCTTTCTGTTTCACTTTGCGTCACCATGCCCATTGACATTTCCATTTGCAGGCACCATGTTACTATGTGACAAGACATCACGTGGCAGACTGCTCCCATCTACGCCACCATGTGCTTTACCCTTTCTGTTCTCATTCGCGCTTGTGTTACCATGTGCGCCACTGTTAGCACTTCTGTTTGAGTTGCTGTTTCTGTTACTATGTCAGAAGACATCACGTGGCAGGAGTGAGGGGCCCTTCCCCATTCTCAAAAAGAAGGGAAATTAGAGGCAAAAACCCCCATTTAATGCATCAGTTAGGGTTGTTCCACAGCGACAAAAGTGAGGAAATTTGGTGTTAGGGTTGAAAACCCCACCTTGGGCTTCCCTGCCCACCCCCCAACCGGCATTGGGGTGTGCTTTGGGGTGTTTGGTCCTAACTCTCACCCCATTCTCCTATACTCTCTGCTGCTTTACACATGTGATGGGGTGAGTTAGGGCCGACGTATCCCAATGCGCACCCCAATGCCGGTTGGGGGTGGGCTGAGGTCCAAGGGGGTTTTCAACCCTAACACTGAATTTCCTCACTTTTGTCGCTGTGGAACAACCCTAACTGATGCATTAAACAGAGTTTTTTGCCTCTAATATCTATATATATATATATATATATATAAAGCTGACAGCACAATAACCTTGTTTTGTTGTCCAGTACTGAGTTTGATGTTAAGGATTTGTGCTTCCTTGGTGTGTAGACTGCAAGACACCACTTGGCCCCTGATATCATTCCTGAGGTAGATCAGACAGCCACCACCTCTTTCAGTCTGCCTGTCCTGCCAGAACATGAAGGCTACCACAGCATCAGGGATTTTAGGGGATAGCCACATCTCAGGAAGTGCAATGACATCTGATTTGATCAGCTCAGCCCATGCTTGAATTTGCAGGAACTTAGGCATGAGGCTTTCTATGTTCAGAGAGATGATCTTTAGTTGTCCAAGCCTCAGGGTGGCTCCTGTGGAGGGAGGTCCTGGACCAGGGTTGGGGTGCACATTACCAGATACTAAAAGCAGTAATAGAATAACTTTCCTAAGGAATATTGACAAGAATAACCATGATGTGCAGGCTTGATGATGCTTGTGGTTCCTAAGGTTGTGGGTGGTAGCAGCAGTAGTTCATAGAAACATAGAAACATAGAATTTGACAGCAGATAAGGACCGCTTGGCCCACCCAGTCTGCCCATTTCCCCACCTACTGGATAAGCTGCAGATCCTAGTTAACCAGCAGCCTACTTCTTCCTACCCCCAACCCCTAGAATTGCCTTAAGACTGTCCCATGCATGCTTGAATTCCACCACTGTTTTTGACTTCTCAACCTCCTCCAGAAGGCTGTTCCATGCATCCACAACCCTCTCTGTGAAAAAATACTTCCTTAAATTACCTCTGAGTCACCCCCCATCTTCAAATTGTGCCCTCTTGTTCTTGCACACCTCTTTTTTTGAAAGATGCTACCCTCTTGGACTTTGTTGATTCCCTTGAGGTACTTGAGAGTTTCTATCATGTCCCCCCTCTCCCTCCTTTCCTCCTTAAGTCTCTCTTCATATGTCTTCCAGTGCAGACCCTGCACCATTTTAGTTGCCCTCCTTTGGACAGCTTCCATCCTGTCTATGTCTTTGCGGAGATTGGGTCTCCCAGAACTGCATGCAGTACTCCAGATGGGGTCTCACCAGCTGTCTGCACAAAGGGATAATAACTTCTTGTTTTCTACTGGTGATGCCTCTCCCTATGCATCCCAGCATCCCGCCAGCCCTCCTTGCTGCCCTCTCACATTGCTTGCCCACCTTTAGGTCATCTGATATGACTACCCCCAGGTGTCTTTCAATTTTTTTGTTGTTAGTATCTCATCCCCCATTGTGTACTCTTCCCCTGGGTTTTTATTCCCAGGTGCATTACCTTGCACTTCTTAGCATTGAATCTAAGCTGCCATACATTTGACCATTCCTCTAACCTTGCCAAGTCCCTTCTCATCCTTTCCACCCCACCTTGTACATCAACTCTGTTGCAGATCTTTGTGTCATCTGCAAAGAGACATATTTTTCCTTCCAGTCCCTCTGCAATATTGCTTATAAAGACATTGAAGAGGACCGGTCCTAATACTGAACCCTGCAGTACCCCACTAGTAACCCTCCTTTCTTCAGAGTGGACTCCATTTACTATTACTCTCTGTGTCCTATTCTCCAGCCAATTCTTTATCCAGGCTGTCATCTTGAGACTCATTACCAGGCTGGCTAACTTGTATATTAATCTTTTGTGTGGGACTGTGTCAAATGCCTTGCTAAAGTCTAGGTAGGCCATGTCCACAGCACCTCCCTGATCTACTACTTTGGTCACCCAGTCAAATAAATCTATCAGATTCATCTGGCATGACCTTCCCGCTGTGAATCCATGCTGCCTTGGGTCCTGTGCCCATCTGGCCTCTAGATATTTGACAATTCTTTCCTTCAGAAGTGATTCCATCATTTTCCCTATCACTGAGGTTAAACTAACAGGTCTGTAGTTTCCTGCTTCTGCCTTGCTCCCACTTTTGTGAAAGGGAATCACATCTGCCCTCCTCCAGTCCTCGGGCACCACCCCATCCTCCCATGATTTGTTAAAGAAGGTAGTCAGTGGTGTCACTAGTTCTACCCTTAGTTCTTTTAGAATTCTAGGATGAATCCCATCAGGCCCCATTGCTTTGTCCACCTTCAGTTTTAAGAGTTCTTTCATAACCCTTTCTTCTGTAAATGGGCTGGTATCAACTTCTGTATCCAGAGTGTTTCTACTGTTTGTTTTAGGTACCTCCCTCTTCATTTGTAAATACTGAGCAAAATATTTGTTTAATATCTCTGCCTTTTCACAGTCACCCTCCGCCCACCTTCCTCCTTTATTCGCCTCACTATGCCTCCCTTGGTCTTCCTTCACCCCTGATATACCTGTAAAAGGTTTTATCCCCCTTCTTAACTGAGTTGGCTATCTTTTCCTCAGTTTGGGCCTTTGCTGTTCTGACTGCCTTCCCAGCTTCCTTTTGCTTTAACTGATACAATTCTCTGTCCTGCTCCTTCTGCGATTCCTTGTACTTCCTGAATGCTTTCTTTTTCTCTTGAGCCTTCACTGCCACTTCCTTTGAGAACCATAGTGGTTTCTTACATTGTTTTGTTTTGTTTAGTTGCTTCACACAAATGCTTGTTACCTCTGTGATGGCAGTTTTTATTATTTCCCATTGTTCTTCCACCCCTCCTTCCTGCCCATTTGCTAGTGCATTCCTTAGGCACTCACCCATTTTGGCAAAGTCAGCCCTCCTAAAGTCCAGTACTTTTGCCTTTGTATGGCTTGACTCTATTGCTGTGTTTATTGTGAACCATACTGTTCGATGGTCACTAATTCCCAGATGGCTACCCACTTCTACATCTGTGATCCTCTCTCCATCTCCATTTGAGAGAATCAGGTCTAAGATTGCTCCCTCTTGAGTGGGCTCCAATACTAGTTGTCTAAGGCATGCCCCCTGTAGGGCATCTAGAATAACCCCACTCTTCGAAGTGGCTGCTGCAACTGCACTCCAGCTAACATCTGGCATATTCAGATCACCCATCAGCAATATCTCCTTTTTCTGCCATTCTAAGTATACTTTCTATCATTTCCTTGTCCATTTCCTCCCCTGAGAAGGGTTCTGTAAACAACCCTCTAGCGGATTGTGGTGCCTTTGCCTGTCTCCAAATTTACCCACAGTGCTTCTTCTCTCTCCTGTTTACCCTTTTGTTTTGTTGCTTTTATTCCTTCCCTTATGTAAAGAGCTACTCCTCCTCCTCTTTTACCCTCCCTGTCCCTCCTGTAGATAGTGTATCCTGGTATGTTTATGTCCCAGTCATGGTTTTGTGTGTACCATGTTTCTGTGACTGCCACGATATTCAGATGTTCCTCCTCCATCAAGGCCACTAATTCAGGAAGCTTGTTACCCAGACTACGGGCATTGGTACTCATTGGTCTCCATTTTATGATGGCTTTACCTTCTGTTGCAGCATCCCCCACTGACCTTTCTACCTCGGTCTTTTTCTCATGTAGTACCCTGTTTTGTAGGGAGAGACTGGGATTTTCCTGTTGCTTATCAGTGCCTCCCCCTTGTTCATCCATACAGTAGTGCTGCAATGAATACTGACCTAGGTACCAGTGGCAAGTACTGGTGCAGAAAGAGTTTGAAGGCTAGGGCAGGAGCTGGTCTGAGGAGGTTCCCCTCATTCTACTCATAGCTAGCATGTTCAAAAGGGCTGTGCTGTTAGAGACATTTTCAGACTTCAGACAGTGGGACAGGATTAACAGTGATGTCAGATATAGATGTGTCTGCATCATGTGCTTTATAGAGCACACAGCTGTTAATGAGGGTTGGGGTGGTAAGATGTCACAGGAGGAGATGAGTAGCTTCACAAAGGGAGGCAAGGCACGAGCCTAAAGTAGTGGTTCAAGGGGCAGTGGTGGATGCCCCTTTAAGAGAGATCCGTGCATCTAGAGATAGGGAGGGGCAGATCTGGGGAGGGTCCTAAGTGTATTTAAAGAGTATCAGGGTGAAGGAGAGTGGGTTGGCAGAAACATTCAGCCAGGACACTCATACCTTTCTGGATGAGCTGGGGGATGGGCAGCAACCTCTGCATCGGCCACAGAGCTGGTTGGCCCAAGCGGGGCTGCAGGGGGCAGCCATTTGGAAAGGGAGATGGGGGGAAAGAAAAATTAAGTAGAGTCCTAAATTGGGGGGAAGGATTAGTGAGAGTAGAGGGTGGACACTTGGAGAACAAAGAATAGACTTCCCACTGCTGAAGGTGGGTAGGGGGGTGTAAGAGAGTGAAGAACAGAGAGGAGTACCAGCTATGCCAGCCGCAGCTAAAATGGTGGATTCGGCATGCTGGGTTAGGAGAGAGGCTAGAGGAGAAAGGCAGGAATCAGGACAAGGGGAACAGAGTGGAAAGGAGCATGTTAATTAGCATTCTTCTGGTGGGTTAGGCTACCAAGATGAGATGCAAAGAGATCTACACTTCGGGGCCTAATTCCACTGCAGGAAGGGGACCCAGAAGAAACAATAACCCCTGAGCTCAAAACTGATCAGTATGACCAAACAAATGAGCATTCAGTAAATTCAGCCTGCTAACACTGAATTTCTACACATCTGTTTCATTATAATTGAGTGTGAAAGAACAGAGCATAAGTACAGGTGCCTAAATACTTCTGTAAACTTAAACAACACTTGCACTGATTTTAGCTATAAAATTAAACAGTACTTGCTCTAAATTTAGCAGTCCATATTAGGAGTTAAAGTTGTGAAAATTCAGAATAAAGAGCAAAGGACAAAAAGGGCCAATGGCAGCAGTCCAAGGAGCAGCGGTGGCCAATCACAGGGATCTGGGACCACTCCTATTTAGTCTGTTCATAAACTCCCTACCGTCTGCCTGTCCGGCACACATGGTGCTTTATGCTGATGATGCAGTCATCTCAGCACCTGGCAGGGAAATGTCTGCAACCACCACTGAACTTCAGGCTAATTTCCTAAAGCTGGAACTGTGGTTTTCATAGCATAAATTATTATTCAACTACAAAAAAAACAAAGTGCATGCTTTTTACAGTGCCACATAACAAAAAAAAGCATGGTCCCCTACAAATAATGAGCCATAAAGGTGAGTTACTGGAGCAGGTCAGCACTTTCAAATATCTAGGTGCACACCTAGATGACATTCTTATCTTCTCTACATATATTGAATAGGTCATTAAAACAGCCAACACCAAACTAGGTGTTCTATGCCGACACAGATACTCTATGCCTCCAGAAGCCCTGAAACTGGTTACCTGCAGCTTGATGTTATCTACCATAGATTAAGGGCTGGTGATTTATGGTACTGACTCAGATGCTGCTCTTAAGAGGATCATTACCCTCCTCAACAAGGCTTGTCGCCTGGTCCTTGGGGCTGACTATCTGACTCATACATGTGCATTATATGCAGAGACAGGGTGGTTCCCCTTCCATCTCCAAATCAAATACCTGGCCTGTCTATTGGGAAAAAAATCATTGCTAGGCCTCATGCCTGAGTCCACCTCAAGCTTATTCAAAAATACCCAACCAACTGTAAACACAAAAGCGATCAAAGGGGTAATCCAAGTGCCCTTTAAGCATACCACACTCACACAGCAATCCCTATCCTCCTAGATGGCTTAACGATCTCCCTTCTGAAATCCTTAGTTGCAGCAAAATTAGTTAGCTTAAATCTCAGCTCCGCAACCTTCTGGCCAGGGAGACTGCCTGCAGTTGTATACAATAACCCTGTCACAAACAGGCCTAACCACCCATTCAGCTCCCCCTGCTGTTTTTGACCTACCCCCCATTCCCTACCCTTACCTACCTCCTCTCCCCACTACTGGACAAAGACACCCTGGCTGCTTCTACTGCTACCCCTCCTCCCAACATCTTAGCCTGGGATCTGTCACTCACCCCAAGTTTGTACAAAGAGTAGATCCACACTGTCACAGTGTTGTTGTTGCTATCCCTTGCACTTTCATATTGCACTGTAAATTGTAACCAATAGTACTGTTTATTGCCACGAACTATAAATTTTATGTTTCATGTTTCTTATAATCTCATCAGTGTCTACCTGTAACATTTGTTTTTTGTCTCTGTATTTTTGTTACCCTGATATGGGGCTGTCATTCACATAATATTTGAGCAATGCGAATAGCTCATTCCCAGGTTTTTAATAACAAATTATAGTCTAGATCTGACAATAATCAGGGCAACATTCTTAATTAGTTAAATTATGTCTCTGAAAAATAAGGGCTGCCAGCCTTTTGAATTACTTTCTTTACCTTATTAATTGCTAGGAAGTATTTGGTTATCCTTTCAATGTACTAAGGGTCTTCTGTATGTATTAGGATTAATGTCAGAGTAGAGGGGGTCCAGACTATACCTTATGTTTAAAAAGGAACCCAACCAGTAGATCCTCTCCAGACTATATCAAGTGCAGACCCATAATACACAATTCAGGTCTTCAGTGCCGCCAGCTGAACAAGTACAGTTACCAGTACAATTAGGAGTTTTAAAGTATCAAAATTGGAGGACATTGCTTTCGAAGCACTCACACTTAGACTTGACAAAAAAGTCTTCTTAAGATTTAATCTTTCAGAATGTCTAAATAAAGCTTATATCCAAATAAATAGTTGTTTTTAGCAAACCCCTTTGAATATGTAGACTCACTTATGTTTCTCAAGTCCTCATTATTCCAAAAATTACTAATCCTTCTAAATATGTATTTCTTAAATTTAGTGCTAAGGACAACACCTTTATCCACATAGTAATTCAGAATCATAAGCTTGTGTTTGTTCAGTAGGATCAAAACAAGTGAATACCAATATCTTGCTTGAAGCCCATATCATATTATGCACACTTCTCTAGAAGGCATTGATGGGGAAGCCTATGGCATGGCGTTCTGTTGAGCCTTAACCGTAAGTTCAATGTTCTAGTGTCTATAAATGCATTTACGTTTGTTAAACCCAACTCAGAATTGATGTAATTAGTACGACAAGAGAGATCCAATCCCATAATTATTCTAAACATTTTAAAAAGTGGCAGTGTTAATTTGCCCTCTGTTTGAAGTCCCACTCTTCTGAACCAGAGTAATTGTGAATGATAGTTAGTTTTGGCCACTGTAACTAGTGGTTTAATGAATGACCCACCATACATATAATTAAATTTAGTAAGGATCCCTGGAATACTGTTTTTAAGTTATCTAGACAATTAGAGATCTGCTTAGCCCATGAGCAACTTGCATCAAAAACTATCCCTAAATGTGTATAATTTTTAACAATCTCTACACTTTCAGGACCCAGAAGCCACATTCCTTCAGGCTTTCTCTGCCCAAAGATAACATTTTGTTTCTTGTATAATTCATTTTTAATTTTAGTTCTCTTGTTTTATTATAAAGTAAGTGTACTTTTTTTGCAGTCCTTTTTTGAAAAGGAAAATAGGACAAGGTCATCTGCATATGCTAAAGCAGAGCATGTGGACTTGATGTATCCTTGGAGAATATGAAATTGAGTAATCAATATCTCTTAACATATTGTCAATATATAATGAAAAGAGAGTAGGTGCCAGAATGCAACCTTGTAATACACCTTTATTAATACAAAAAGAGCTGGAAAGATGTCCTCTAACTCCCAGCCTGACTTTTGCCCACATATCACAGTAAAGATTGGATATTATATAAACTAGGTCATGATCAATACCTCGGTTTATTAGTTGCTCCCACAACATTTTTTCTTGAAATTGAATCAAAAGCCGAGAAGTCATCTATAAATACTGTTTATAATGTTTGCTTCCTAAGGTGAACATATTTTTCAGTCAGATGGTGTAGTATAAAAAAGTTATCTAAAGTAGAATAGCCAGCTCTAAATCCCACTTGAAGTTCACAGAACCCTCCTGTTTTAGTTACTTGTGATTTGAGCCTTTCCATAATTATTTTAGAAAATGGATCATCGTCAAAAAGTATAAGGTGATACACTTGGGCGTGAGGAACCCAGAGGCCCCGTATTAGCTGGGAGGTGTGTAACCTAGCAAGTCTGAAGAGGAGAAGGACATGTGTGAGATAATATGAGTGACCTAAAACACCCAGCACACTGCAATAGAGTGGTAGCCAAAGCAAATTGGATGCTGGGCTGTATTGCAAATGGCATAACCACTAGGAAAGCAGAGATCATTCTGCCACTCTACAGATCACAGATTCAGCCACATCTTGAGTACAGTGTGCAGTATTGGTACCCTTATCTAAAGAAAGACATCAATCTGCTAGAAACAGTCCCAACAACAGCAAACAAGATGATCCAGAGACAGCAAGACAGACCATAAGAGGAAAGACTTCGAGATCTCAACATGTATTCCTTGCAGAATAGAAGAAAGAGGGATGACATGATCACAACCTTTAAATGCCTTAAAAGTATCAATAAAGTGAGCTCTGAGGGTATCTTCAATTTTAGTGGGAACAGAACCACTGGGGTCACTGCCTCAAGTAGTGGGGAGAAGATTCACAAGAGAAATGAGAAGACAATTTTTCTCTGAGAGGGTCTTGGCAAAAATGAAGAGTTGCCAGAGGAAGTTGTCTTCCTGAAGACTGTGGACAGCTTCATGAGAGGCTGGAGCAGAGTAAAGAGAAAAGTTATATGGTGGGGAGGTGGGGAGAGGATAGACATCGATGGGAAGATAGGAATGGATATGGGGGGATGCGGATCCTTCAGTAGATACGGAGGGGTTTGCAAACTTGGACAGACATGATCGAATGTAAGGTCTTTTTCTGCTGGCTTCGTATGTCTGTAGTTGGAATAATAGGCAAATATGAACTTAACCTGTTCATTGCAATGCTTGTTTGAATTTATCTCCATTAGTGAGTTACAGGGATACGAATTACAACTTTATTCTCAGCATGTTGATGAAAGAGGCAGAAACTTTAATACAGTATGTTTGTTTAAAACAGCGTTGGTCTGAGGAATTATTTGGCTTCAGTTAGCATCTTTCCAAGGAGTGTATAATTCAATTACTGTTTCCTCTTTGTAGCTGAAAAATGTAATCAAACACTTTCGCATTTTATTTTTTTATTTATTTAGTTTTTGTTAACCGGGTTAGGTGCGCTAGCAAAAGTTGACTATTTTCACATTGATGTGTGAACACATGAGGAAATGTCAAACTGTGTCCAAAATGGCAAGTATGGGATCTTGGGTCCCTACAGACTCTATCTGTGAACTTTGATAAAAGGATGGGTTTGCATATCATTAATGTAACACCTGAGAAGAGGAATCTGGCCAATAACAGAGTGTGAAATTCCCAATGGTTTATATTTAGCATGCTGCAGAGAAGAACAAATGGTAACATGGGCAGATTATGATTAACAGATCAGCTGAGCTACAGTAGTCAGACTAGAAAGTTTGCATAACAAAGTGAGAGGGTAATGGGATGCTTTTGTGGGAAGTCTAACAATGAATGCTTGACTGGAAAACAAGCAACAGGATACTTTAAAGTCTTTAAAATGAGATTCTAAAAGGCAGTTGAAATGGCAGTCCATATTTGAAATGAATCCCTGCAATGTAGGGCATAGAAAGAGAATTATATCATGCAATACATTATTCAGTCACTACACTACAGGATTCAAACAAGCTTTTAATTGCTTTCATAGCCAGTACAATGAGCCTTATAAAGGCCATAAACTGAGTTAGCAATGTATTTGTCCTGATCTTAGTAAACACTGACATCTTCCACAATCAGAAGATGTAATTGACTGGGTCTGGGCAAAACTGTAATTTTACTGATGAAATTCTTACAATATTGCTACAGCAAACTTACATGTTAAGGCCACTACATATTAAGGATGACATGATATTAAGGATACTTCTTCTTGTCCTGAGAGCAATTTTCAAAGTAACATTGCAGCTTGCATATTAAAGAAAAATTGAAATGAAGAACAGATTGTTTAGTCCCAAAGGAATCTTAAATAGCCAAATTCAACTATATCTCATAGTCATGAAATTCCAGAGATTTAAAAAACATAGAAACATGTTTGCATGTCTACATGTAAATTGTGTGGCATTTTCCCTGTAAATTTGCTGATCTGCAAAAAAACCAAATATCATAGATTGTACCTATGGCATATTTTTCCAAGTATGGTACAATTGCAGATTGTTTCTTCACAAATCTTTGATTTCTGGAAAAAGCCATAATCTCCATACTCCAGGAAACAAATCCTAAAAAGAATACTAAGTAACTAGGAATTGACGTAATTATTCACAGAAAAGAACCCTGCAAATCCCATACTTACAGTACTATTTTTTCCCAGACTTTCAGAATATTTAAAAAACATCTTTAACAAGTGTAAATTTTAAGGTTTTGAAATGTTGCATTTTTTGCCACATTGTCCAAAATCTACAGACGAAGCCTTCACAATGTCTGCCCAGCCCTTCACTCCACATATGCTACAAAGAACCATAAACATAACTTGAGTTCTGCAGAACAGCAGCTTGAAAACTGCACCCAGACATAATCACTGTGCCAATGTTACAGTACATGAAGGCTCTATGAAGCTGGAGAGTCTACTATCTTGTGGTCAACAGTTTGCTGGTGGTGGTGAAAGTACAGCACTTGACTAACACACTCACCACTGACAGGGAGTAAGTGACCTGTATGGTGTCACAGAAAAGGTAAAATCTGGGAAAAGCTGAGATCAGCAGTAGTAAAGCAACAACAGAGAATATGCACCCCACAATATTCCAGTTTAGGAGGCTTTAAAGCTGAAGACTAGGGCTCTTATCTTGCCAGCATGCCTAGAAGATGTAAATCTTGAATTGGATAGAATGGGAAATTGGATTATTTTTTCTGCACAACTATTTAAAATGATACTGTAACATCAAAATGATTGTGTCACTAGGCCCTTGTTCTGTTGCTATGATAAATATTTGTATTCCTGTTGATACAAAATCGAGGATCCATTGCAGCAGGACCATGGGATATTTTATACCATGACACATAAACATTTATCTTATATGTATCGAATTAATGTATTTGCTAAGACTGATTCCTGTCAAACTATATATACCACTAATAAAAGTAAAGTAGTGTACATTGGACATAAAAAAGTAAAACACTGAAAACTAATGTGTGGTCAGAGACTGAGCAATAGGAGGAGAAAGACTATGAACTGGACCTTGAATCCATACCTCTACAAAGTTGTGCTTATGCTGAAACTGTGACAGAGTGATGATGAGTTGACGATTTGACATGGAGAAATGCTAAAAATTCTTAATTCATATTGTCAGAGAAAAAGATCATTGAAGGGGATCTCATTGAAGTATACTTAAGTGTACAGTAAGTCAACCACAGTTCTATAAACTTAAAACATGCATCAATCAGAGGGTACATCTGGAGAATAAACAAAAGCAAATTTCGAACTGATTTTTGGAAGCACTCATCCACTCTGATTTTATCCATGAGAGAAATGGTGTAGAACTATTCAAGGAAAAATCCAGATGCTGCACTGGAGAGGCAGTATTATAATTAACAGTAATGAGCTTTGATGGGATGAATGGTATTTTCTTGTACACCCCCACCAAAAACTTATACTTCTATTTGTGACTTTTGAATGATGTGCTTCTCTTTTTAGGTTAAACATTTTAACTAACACATTAGAAGGACCTGTTCTAGATCACAGATACTACTCCGGTGGATGCTCACCCCATTACCTCATGGACACTCGATTCAGAAAACCATACAATATAGAAAGCTACAACTTTGAGGTAACTCACCATTTTCCCCTGTTGTTGCACAGTGGTATTCTGCTACACACCAAATAATGTGTACATGGTCAATTTCAGTTTTCAAACTACAAGAAATATTAACAGACAGTTATCTGGTAATTATAGTACTGTATATCTAAAACACCTGGTCAATGTGTAACCCTGCCTCCCCCCATATACCAGTACCACACATATCCAAAACATCACTGCCAGTGTATGCAAGAGAAAGAAAGGAGGCAAGGCCATCTCAGGAATGCCATGCAGTGTTTGTAGAGCAGTACTTGTAGAAGTCAGGGAGGGCACAGATACAAAGCATGACTAGAATGGATGAGAACCACATGTAGCAGTGGCATCAGACTCAAAAGGTGAAAAGGAGGCTGAAAGGTAGCTCAGGTGCTAAGCAGAATATTTGGTGAGCTGTACTTGTGGAAACCATTGTGGCCATAGATATTAGGCCTGACTGCAAGAGAAGGCTGACCTTGAGCAGTAGGGACAGAAAGACCATCAAAATAAGTTGAAAGTGAGGGAGAAATGCAGCTTAGGTGCACAATGCACTGTTTGCAGCATTGCATTAATGAGAAATAATGTGGCCACAGATACTCGGTCTGACTGATTGGGAAAGGGAACCACAAGCAGCAGGGCCTGGAGACCCAGCTGAAACTGAAAAGAAGACAAAAAAGGCAATTTAAGCATTACCTACAATATTTGGGGAGCTTTGCTAGTGAGAATCAGTGTGGCCACATACACCTTAGAGGGAAGGAGAATCACTATAAACAGGATCAGGTGCTGAATGGGAGCAGAAGACAATGAAGACAATAGTACATTGAGAATTCATTCTCATTTAGAAATCTGGTTCATATTCACTATGCTGTGTCAGATTGCAAGCATTTGAAACTGGAACTGTTTCAGTACTGCTTTAATATAAAACATACTAAGCAAAATAGATTAAGTGTGTCTACCCTGCAGTCACTGAGCTCCCAAATCAAGTTTATCTGACAATTCATTGCCTTTCTTTGGCTATGTGCCAAACAAAAATCTTTAGATCCAGATACACAGAAACCCATTTTGGAAACTTTAAACAGTTGCCGATGCCTCCAGAAGAACTTTGTAAAGCACAATATTTGGACACAAAGCAGCTTATAGTTCTCATTAGCTCTCTGTTTTTTATGCCTGGTATTTATTACTGAGGTCACATGCATGTAATCAGGAATTTTGTCCCTTGAGGGTTCATCAGATCCTATTGCTTCTTCACACTCTGATGTCATAATGCTCTGCTTGTGATTTTTCATGGCAACAGACTGTGATGTCGCGACACAGCATTAGGATTTCAACTAGGGAATAAAATATAGAGGCAGAGGATCTCTAGGGGATAAAGATATTGTTTCTTTGAGAATTTCTTGAGTAGTACAGTAATAAATGAAGAGAAGAAATTTACAAAATAGATATGAAACACAAACACAATTGTCTCTAAATATTATGGTTTCAAAAGTTTTCCTAAAGACATTAGCTGCTCATTAGCAGTTATATGTATCTGTGTCTCATAAACTGACACCAAAAAGTCTGTTCCTGTTACACTATTCTGGTTTGGGGATTGGTGTATATATTTCTTTGTATACAAAATAGGTATTTCTGGAGTTCCATAATGTGGTATACATTTTACATTTATATAGCTAGATAGAGTCATGTGATCTATAAGTTACTTTATTCTATTATTCAATGATGTTGATGTTGATAGGAATGTTGACAGTACCTAATTTGTTCCAACTAACTTGAAGATTATTATTCTATGTTACATTTATGTTTAAAATTGGTCATAAATAACACACATCACAACAGTCATGAAGGCAGAGATTAAATTCTAAAGTACTAGTAGTAGTAGTAGAACTTTATTCTTATGAGGTACCCTTCCAATGCTCAGAGTGCCTGTTCAAAAACGATCAAAAGAAAAATAAACAAATACTTTGAACAATCAAAATATACTCCATCAAATACAAATATAAAAATATTAGAATAAATATACATTGCAAGCAACTTCTACTGCTACATCAATTTCACCCAAAGGCTACTAGCAAGTGATGCTTCTCCAATTTCATTTTAAAGATGTTAACTTTATTTGCAGTGTGAATGCTTTCTGGAAGAGTATTCCAGAGGATGTGGGCTGCTACCCTGAAGGCTCTCCAGTAGACCTGAGCTTAGCAGAAGGAATTTTAAGCAAGCCCCAACTACTGGATCTACATGCTGTAGTCATTGTGTAGTGAGTCAAGATCTCACTAAAATATTGGGGACCCAATCCATTTAGGGCTTTATATGTTAAAAAAAGAACCCGGAGATCAATCCACCACCTAATAGATAGCATCCTCAAGACCTATAGTGATGGTATGTTAAGATCTGACCTACAAACTGGGGTCACAGCTTTACTGTTACACTTTGGACTAGCTGTAGGTGGTGCAACTGACTCCCAGATAAGCTTTTATAGAGCACACAATACTAGTCAAAATGTGAAAAATCAATGGCCTTTACCATTGTGGTAAGTTCAGCAGTGTAAGGCAGTGTGTGCAGTCTGGTAATATTTTTTAGATTATAAAAGCAGCGCCAGACCATAAAAGATACCTGTGATACAAATGTCAACTGACTGTCCAGAATCACCAGATACCAAACTTCTTCTGCCACTGTAAGTCACACCGCACCAAAACTGAGAAGACTCAGAACCTAACAGGAGTTGATGAAGAAGAATCCACATTTATATAGCGCTTTTCATACACAGTATCCCAAAGTGCTTTACAAACAATGCTAGACTGGTAGTGAAGTGACTGAATGTGTGCTGGCAGCCATATCACACATCATCACCCACACACAGCCTGGATAATTGCATGAACCAGTTTATGGGAAGGGGAATGTTGGCCAGGACACCAGGAATGTTCTCTGCTCTTTGTGAAGAGTGCCCTGGGTTCTTTTACTTCCACCTGGACACCCACCAGGACAACACCAGGATGGGCAGAAGGGACCTCGGTTTAACGTCTCATCTGAAGGACGGCACACCCCAGCAGTACAGCACCCCCCAATACTGCACTCAGATGCCAGCGATTTTTAGGTGCAAGTCCAATCCTGGTGTGGGATAAGAACCCACAACCTTCTGGTCCAGAGGCGGATGTGCTACCAGCTGAGTCACGCTGACACCTTAGATGATTGCCTCTCACTACCTACTACCAGCAGGTTGGTCTTGGAAGGGTTAAGTGTTAAGCAATTGGAGGCCATCTAAACCCTGATTTCCTCTGGTATTGTTCTAACCTCAGCATTCACAATGCCATGTCAGGACCAAAAGACACATACAGCTGCGAATCCTTAGTGTAACAGTGAAATTCCATGCTGTAGTGTCTAGTGATTTCTCCAAGCTGAAGCATGTACACTGCAAATAAGATGGAAAACAAGACAGAACCTTGAGAAACACCACAGTCAAGTACAGTTGGACATGACCAGCAAGAACTGAGCACCACTGACTGCTCCCTTCCACTTAGGATAGACTGGAATCATTGTAAAACAGTGTCAGCTACTCCCACCCACTTCAGAAGAGTGTGCAGCAAACCCAAATGATCCACAGTGTTGAAGGTTGAGGAGAGATCCAAATGGATCTGAACCAAGATTTCCACGTGGTCCCTTGTCAGAGAGAGATTAATGTTAATCCTGAATAGGACAGTCTTCATGCTGTGCCTACTGTGGAAACCAGATTGAAATGACTTGAAGAGATTAGTTTCCTTCAAGTATGCCACCAACTGTGCAGCAACCACTTTCTTGACAAACTTTTTTGGAGGGAGGGGGATTCAGAAGAAATGCGAGAAAGAATTTCTTCACAGAAAGGGTGGTGAACAAGTGGAACACACTGCCTGAGGAAGTGGTGGGGCTGAAACAATTACGGGATTTAAGAATGCATGTGACAGACATAAGGGAATCCTGGAGGTCAGGGATAAGGGGCAACAGACTTCTAGAAAAACTTACCAGCTCAAATGGACAGATTGGGTGGGCCACAGGCCCCTACCAGCCGACATTATCTATGTATCTATGAAACCTTAGCCAAAAATGGAAGGCTGGAGACAGGTCAAAAGTTTGCAGGATTGTCAGGATCTATCAATACCTTCTTCAGGATGGGTCTCACCACCACCTTTTTCAGGGGTGCTGTCAGTACTCATCCTTCAGAGAGGCATTGATAATTGTGGTCAAAACTGGTACCAGAGCCACCATCTTGTCTTGTGTAATGTGGTAAGGGCTGGATCCGGTACACAAATGGTGCAACAGAAGCTAGTGACAACACAGATAATTTCTTTGTCGTCTAAAAAGATAACCCCCCCCAATCAACCATCATTCCTCTTGTGCTCGCCTCTTTATCCCTCATGCTTTTTTATGGGAATAGTGGATATCTAGTCCTGGACAAATACAGTACAATGTTGGCTTTGAAGAACTCACTAAGCTGCTCATACATCTCCATGGAGACCTGCTCCATGAGCCATAGACTGCCAGGATGTAAAAGACTGTCTACTACCCTGAAAAGTGCTGCTGGTTGGTACATCTTTGCCAGTATCACTGAGGTGAAAAAACCTTTTTCAACTCCCTGATAGCCCCTTGTAATCTGTAACATGTTCCACCATGGTAAGTCTGTCAGCATCAATCCAAGATCTCCTTCATTTGTGTTGTAATTTTCAATGCATGACCTTAAGCTGCCAAAGCTTAAAGGAATAAAAGGTGTAGTTTGGTGTAAGGTCATCAGGCAAGAACAGACTAGTGCCAGGGAATCCACCACTTTGGAGATAACCCAATTATAGGCCTCAGCCACAGTGGTACATTCCCTGGTAGAAGCCTCAACCAGGCTTGACATGTCCAACAACCCAGAAACATTACTGGATCCAGGTCCCATTTACCACAGTACCAGATCACTTCTGCACTCAGAGATGGTATGTCGAGAGCCCTGGCACTGAACAATATGGTACAGTGGTCTGACCAAATGACTGACTCCACTGAGATGTAACTTATCTCCAAGCCCATTGAGAAGATAACGTCAAGGGTGTGGCCTTTCTCAAGCATTGCTGAGGAAGTAAACTGTTTTGAGACCCAAGTCCCTAGTAAGCTGGAGGAGGTAGTGGTGACATTGTGCAGTATTTCTTTTTCATGTTGGGGGAGAGTTCAGGGTACTCTGTGGGCCATTTTTGTAAAATACAGTACAGTGTGATGCATTTGGGTGCATCTGAAAGCTTGAAATTTGTCAGCCTCACCCTTTTCAAAGAAACCACATTTTAATGTTATTTTAAACTCTTCTTTATCTCAACAGTAGTTCTTTTGTAATCCTTTTTACCTTGGATTACAGTAATTTTATAAATAAATGGTGGCATACTATTTTCTTTTATTATTATTCCAATATGAATCCCACACTTTTAATAAGACAATCATCTGCAATGAAACAGGCCATCAAGAAATTAGACTCCACTTCCTGTATGTCCAGGCTCCAGAGAGAATGTTATTTTTTCCAAGTTAAACTTTACTTTTTTATATTTGTTTTCCTGCCTTCCACCACTGTCACTTTATGCTTAGTAAAGTTGTGAGACTGAGTAAGTCACTAAAGAAAGAATAATTGCCTCATATTCTATAAATGGGGAAAAATGCACTGCAGAGGGATTAACCACCATCATTCAGAGGCAGTATAGCTTAGTGGTTAAGGGCACTGGACTGCAAACCTGGAGACCTTGATTTGAATCCCACAGCCCCCACTTGCACACTGTGTGACCCTGAGCAAGTCACTTACCTTTTTTGTGCTCCCAGGTCACACCTGGAAGCAATCTTCGGTTTAGTGTGCCTGTCTTGGTTAAACACTTTCCCCATTCCCTTTCATCTTGGCACCTCTCACCATGTGAAATTATGAGAAGAAAGATGAAGAAGCTGATATAATCCCCTTGTCAGCTAATCACAAGGTAAATATGGTCCTCTATCCAGCATATGGTAAAGGACAAAGTTTTGAGGAAGAGCTCTTGCACTGTGGCAGCAACAGAGTGGACCACTAGATACACAAGCACTTATAAAATAACACCAGTAGTGGAGAGATGAAGAGATGCCAGCAGCACAGCACTAAGATATTCATAGTCAGCAGAACTGGAGAGTCAGTGTGGGCAGCCACAGATTTTGGTATGGGCCCATCCCTCCATCCTGGGCTCCTAGGCTAGAGGAGTCAGGGGAATGGTATGAAGGCAGATGTCTCAGATTGCTTTAGAGGGTTTTGGGTCCTTGCTACTTGAGTGCCTCCTGTGGGGACAGGGTGGCCTTCCATGTCGTGGGTGACCTCACAACTACCCCACACATCCGACCCCAAGTCCACCATGACATTCAACATCAATAGAGACTGGGCCAAGGGCAGAACATTACAGGGGGAAAAAAGCTCTGACTAGTGTATGAGACCACCCCTTACACACAAGCACACTGATACACACACATATATATATATATATATATATATATATATATATATACACTATGGTAGCACGGTAGTGCTACCATAGTTAGGGTTGAGGAGCCATTTCTATGTTAAACCCTAAAATTTGCACCTTAATAACTTTGCAACTGTATGACAGCTTTGGCTGAAATTTGAATACATGATCAAGAACCATAGGCCTTGGGATCTGCCAAGTTTCGTAGTGGTCGGATATCACGGCTGCGGAGTTATTAAGCGTGATCTAATGCTGCGTTGCCTTTTTCTGGAATTCTACGGTCGTGCCTACAGTGCGTGCGGTTTGTTAGGTACCGTCCGAAATCTTCAGGAACGGGCAGCCAGGGTCCCTGATGTGCCTTTCAAGATTTCGTGAAAGAATATTAAACGTTCAAAAGTTATTCAAAAACAGTTTCCCATTATAAGTCAATGGGAAAAGTAACAAAAAGTTCAACACTTTCACGAAATGCATTTTACTTTCATAAATGGGCCTGTTACTTTCGCAGAATCGTCATTTTGTTTTCAGTTGGTGATCAGAAAATGGTTGGCATTTAAATTTGGGACCTCTCTAGCAACCTAATTCTTTTGTATTCACCTAGTCGGACCCTGAGGATGCTTGCCATGTCTTTATTTTGTGGTAAAACACCCCAGAAATATGTTTTTCAAATTTCTGGAAAAAGTACTTTCGCAAATTACTTTCGTGCTCATGAAAGTTCGAACTTTTTTGTGAAAGCTTTCGCAAATTGCGACAGTAATTTTCCATCTGTGGGACAGTGACAGCGATTCTTTGGCACTGTGCTGCAAAAGAACCATTGGGAGTTTTGGCCTGAAATTTGGAGGGTACAGAGCCAACATCGCACAGATGTGCCTTTCAGTGTTGTATTGAAAAAATATTACACTGTGGGCAAAGTTACGGCACTCCAAAGTTGACAGTTTTTCCCATAGGATAACATTACGGCGCCCGACGCAATACAGAAATCCTTTGGCACCCTGCTGCAAAATAACGGTTTGGTCTTTTTTCCTGAAATTTGGAAGGAAGACAGCCAACAGCCCACAGATGCTTTCAGTAGATTGGTGAAAAATATCACATGGCGGCAAAGTTACGCACTCCAAAGTTGATGTTTTTCCATAGGATAACATTACGGCGCCGACGACATAGAAATCCTTTGGATCCCTGCTGCAAAATAACGGTTTGGTCTTTTTCCTGAAATTTGTAGGAAATCAGCCAACAGCTCACAGATGTGCCTTTCAGTGGTTTGGTGAAAAACATTACAGGGAGGCAAAGTTATGATTCTCCAACTTTCTTTTTTCCCATAGGATAACATTATGGCGTCAACAGACATTTCAGGGCCTGTATCTCGAAACAGTGCGTAGCCACGGACTTTGTTGAAAAACTTTAGCCCTAATGGGGCTAAGATTCAAATTAGCCAGGACAGTTGTAAATAATATGACTTTTAAATTTTTTTTCTACGTCGTACGGTTCCTGAGATATAATGTATTTAGTATTCCAAGATCTCATTTTCTGCGTCGATACTCATTATTATGCATACATTATTTGGACTCACTGTCTTTCACTATGCAGGTTTTGGGGAAAACCAGCCTGTGTGCTTACATTACTGTTACTGTTGCACTTTCCGCTTGTGGTTCCGTACCCGTTTCACTTACCGTTGACGTCTGTGCCACCATGTGCGTTATCCTTTGCGTTTTCATTTGCGCTTGTGTTTCTGTTATTTTTTGCCATTTCTGTCTACAGTTGTGTTTATCTTTCTGTTTCACTTTACGTCACCATGCCCATTGACATTTCTGTTTGCAGGCACCATGTTACTATGTGACAACACATCACGTGGCAGACCATTCCCATCTACGCCACCATGTGCGTTACCCTTTCTGTTCTCATTCGCGCTTGTGTTACCATGTGCGCCACTGTTAGCATTTCTGTTTGTGTTGCTGTCCCTGTTAGTATGCCACAAGACATCATGGTGGGAGCCGCGGGCCGGACGGCCCTGCCCTCCCGCCCGCTGCATTACATTCACTATTTCTCATTATCATTCTCAAAAAGAAGGGAAATTAGAGGCAAAAACTCCATTTAATGCATTAGTTAGGTTGTTCCACAGCGACAAAAGAGGAAATTCGCTGTTAGGTTGAAAACCCCTGTACCCCTACCCACCCCCCAACTGGCATTGGGTGTGCATTGGGATCGTGGGTCCTAACTCTCACCACATTCTCCTATACTTGCTGCTTTACAAATGTCATGGGGTGAGAGTTAGGGCTGATGATCCCAATGCACACCCCAATGCCACCATGTTCGTCATCCTTTGTGTTTTCATTTGCGCTTGTGTTTCTGTTACTTTTTTGCTATTTGTGTGTACCGTACTGTTTCTCTTTCTGTTTCATTTTGTATCACCATGCCCATTGACATTTCCATTTACAGGCACCATGTTACTATGTGACAAGACATCACGTGGCACACCGTTCCTGTCTACGACACCATGTGCGTTACCCTTTCTGTTCTCATTCACGCTTGTGTTACCATGTGTGCCACTGTTAGCATTTCTGTTTGCATTGCTGCTCCTGTTACTAGGCCACAAGATTATAGGGAGCACGGGGCCTTGGGTCCCGCGGCCCCGCCACCACATTACATTCACTATTTCTCATTATCATTCTCAAAAGAAGGGAAACTAGAGGCAAAAACTCCATTTAATGCATTAGTTAGGGTTGTTCCACAGCGACAAAGTGAGGAAATTGCTGTTAGGGTTGAAAACTCAACTCCGAATTCACCCCCAGCACCACACACACACAGAACACACACACATTCAAGTATGGGGAGGACCAAGTCAGTACAACCAATGACAGACATCCAGCAGCAGGTGACAGAAATAACAAACAATTGTCTAAATGTACTACGAGACATCCCCACCCACCTGACCAGGTACTGCATGCTCAGTGGAGATCAACAGCAAAACTGAGGCCATGTACACCAAATGTACATATCCTCGATTGCAGCTGCACACAACGTACACACTTAGTAGTTGCATGGCTTACCTACCGATGCCCCACACCAGACCACATCACTTGTGAGGGCCACCTGAGCAATAGAGTTCAGCAAAACCAAGGAGTTGTACAGGTATAATATTTCTGATTATAACAAGGGTTTGAGAAATGCAGCTTTCTAATTGACTGTAAACATTGTAACAGCCTTATGTTTAGTGTTTATTAACATACATGTAGAGCCTAACCATATGATGAACATGGTTTAATGTTGTTTAAAAAAACAGTTTTATTATGATAGCAATAAGCCACTTCCAGGTATTATGTTAATGGTCAGTTTATCACTGTCTAGAGACATGTGGCACTCGGCTATGCCTCATTTATGATTAAACCCCTACAGGGTGATTAACAAACCATTTAACATAACTGTTGGTCATGCCTTATTGCTTAATTGTCTTTATGAGTAGATACTCTCCCCTCTGCTAGGCACTGCAGCAGCTTTGCAACACAGTGTCCCACCCAGTTACACCATACACTGTCTAGTTACTGGAGAATGGCTGTGAATATGAACTCATGAAGATGAACAGTGTAACTTGATCATTACAGTCATTGAAACCCTAGTGTGATTATAACTGACAGTGTCAGTGATAGAGGATAACCCCTGCTGTCCTAGTACACTTACCCCATTGTGAGTTAAATCAATACTAAAAGACATTCTGTTTATATCTATACCATACCTACTTGATTCCTGTTGTACCACAATTAACATAGTTATCACTTTGATAGCATCAGTGACAGAAGTGTGGCAAACCCAAACAGTAGGCATGCAGCCTGAGTATGAAACAACTGTTAAAAAAAATCACACTGTATCATACGTAAGTGGCATAGATCACTCATTGCAACAATAGTAAATGTATTACTATTTGAATAAGTTAGTCATCACAGATGCAATGAGATTGTCTCTATCAGGTACAACATACTCAGTAAGTGCCTACAGGAAAATCTATCCTATATACATCTCCGATACAGGTACATCATTGTTGGCTCAGTAGTGCTATGATATTTGAAGTTGCTTGGCCTGATCCATGCAATTACAATGTTTCTACAAAGAATACTTACTGCATCTTTAGTATTGAAACACACTGAAGGTCTATGTATGTACATCAGCAGTACACCTTCATCAGTAAGAATGCATGATACTGGCAGTACGAATTTCACAGCGTTAACAGGCAATGCTTTTCCATATGTTTACATCAGCCTCTCTATGTTGAGTAAACCATTGCAGTAAGTGTACTACTATGTAAATCACCTACTAAATGTATCACTACTTTTATCTTGAGCATGCTAGTGTCTTGTAGTTAATTTATGTGCTTCTCTTAATTAATGTATACTCACTAGTGTTAAAACCTTTATACAACTGTCATCATGCACCTTCAGCATTTATATTGAATAACGGCACAGTACCAGTTGTGGTGTGGTGTGGGGCATCGGTAGGTAAGGCCATGCAACTACTAAGTGTGGTGCGTTGTGTGCAGCTGCAATCAGGGATGTGTATGTTTGGTGTACATGGCCTCAGTTTGCTGTTGATCTCCACTGAGCATGCAGTACCTGGTCAGGTGGGTGGGGATGTCTCGAGTACATTTAGACAATTGTTTGTTATTTCTGTCACCTGCTGCTGGATGTCTGTCATTGGTTGTGTTGACTTGGTCCTCCCCATACTTGAATGTGTGTGTGGTGCTGGGGTGACTCGGAGTTAGGGTTTTCAACCCTAACAGCGAATTTCTCACTTTTGTCGCTGTAACAACCCTAACTAATGCATTAAACGGAGTTTTTGCCTCTAAAATATATATATATATATATATATATATATATATATATATATATATATATATGTCATTTATGAAAGGGTGCCTTCCCAGCTCCTTCCAGTGGCTCCCCAATGGTAATGTAAGAGATACAAAGTTAACTAGTGATGCTAATCATCAGTATTGATATTGGTGGCCATAATGTAAATACATATGCAATATTTATCAGAGGAACTGACATTTCTTCTTTTCTGGTTCAAAATCAGCACAGCAGCAACTGAACAGTAAAACTGAGAAAGGAATTTCTTGTTCAGCTTCCTAACTGGCAATATTTTTGTTTTTGTTCTGCAGACCAAAGGAAAATATGAGTTTGCACTGGATGAATTTGAATCTTATTCAAAATTTGAACAAGACACCTTGACAGCTCGTATGTCCCAAAGCAGCTTTAGTATAGGCTTCTCTATACCTGGAGTGTTCAACTTTGGATTTAACTATAATGATAATAAGTACAGAAAATTTGTCAAGAAAATACGCAGCTATTCCAGCACTGTAAGTTATTTTTTTATTAATAGTTTGCCTAGTAGTGCTGAACACAATAGGACATGCAAGGTTGTTTGGGGGAGAACCTTAGCTTTCTGTGCCTTGCTTTGCTGTGAAATGAAAAGTATCCACTTCAGTGAAGTCCATTGTCTTCACAGAAGGGCATTTATGATTAGGAAGTGCTAGGAAAGTAGACCTAGCTACCATACATCTTCCAGATACATTTTATATCTTTTTTGCCATTATGTATTTAATACTTTGATCTATATAGATTTGTGATACTCCTACTATTTCTAAATAATTTTGCAATGAACTGGAACTCAATAATGACTGCACTGTCTGTACTGGCTGAGGTGTTTACCCATTCTCCTGCTAATATGGAGAAGAAGCATAATGGGGATCTCTCCTGAGTGGGCAGAACATTCCTAAACAACAGATTTCAAAGGGACATACAGTAGCTGTGTAACATGCATAGGCACCAAACTAAGTTCCAATGTATTACCTATTACTTGATGGTGAAAGGAAATCTGTGAACTAATGGTTTACCTTTTCCTCAACCTGTATGTTCATATGTTTTGCCCTGGTAATTATGTCTTGCCAAGCATGTAAAATTTACAAAGTTAAGCAGTATACAACTTTTTTGTTGCCTACTGTACTTTCTGCTCCAGGTGTTGGCTTTTGCAGGTTTCATAAGATAGCTGGAATCAAATATCACCTCTGACTTCATCCTCAGGTGTCACTGCTAATTATGGCAACTATACATTTCCTTCAACTCCTTTAATCATGCCTTACCTTTCCTTCCTGCCTGTCTTGACAAAATAAACTCATGTCTCCAATTTAGTTTCCCACAACTTAATGTTGCTAAGACTGAGAGCCTCCTCAAAAAAAGGTATTGTCTACCACAATGCTGCTTCTCCTTTACATACACCTCCTCGGTGTTCCCTCTGTTAGAAATCTGGGTATCCTCCTAGATCCAGAAGCACTTTTACTCTGCACATACGGAATCTATTTTCCATTAAATATTTTTATTGTTTTCAATCAAATAAAAAAAACAAGTTTAAAAGTCATTCAAGCAGTACAATACATTAAAAATAATGAATTAGGTACATACAATATGAATCTTCATACAATTTGAGACAACTCTGACAAGTTACTCTGTGGAGTATTATACTGTATATACAGTTTAAAAGCATTTTGAAAAGACTGATAGACTGATTTAGGAATTGCTACTTTTAAAATGGGCTAAAACCATTTCCAAAGAGACATCAGAACAAGAATCAATTTATGTTGATAACTTAAGTTCTAGAAAGGGGCCCCTTATTAAATCAAAAGATTTGATTTGGTCTAGTATATGGAAACACATTCTTTCATTATTTGCCACTATGACCACACTGTCATACCAGTACTCAGTGGAAGGGGAACCTGTTTCCTTCCACATTGCAAGAATCAGCCTTTTTAGAGAATGTGAAGCCACCACAAACCAATTGATCTGTTGTTTTTCCAAATGCTTCATGTAAGAGGACAGCCCCAAAATGAAGACCTGAGGGGAGAATGGAATCTTTTTCATGATTACCTGTTTACATAAACCATGAACTTGTTTTTCATGCATTAAAAATCTTAGGACAGCCACCAAGGCATGTGAAACGGATTAGCATGGGTCCCTTAACATCTCTAGCCATCAACCCCTGTAAGATAATTCATTTGTTCTAGCACTTGGGGAGAGTAGTAATATTAGTGTAACATTTTGGACAGTTCTTCCCTGTACTTCTCCACATGCATAATAGGCATTCATCCAGGTAGTTAATCACTCATTTGGTTCAATGCCACATCCTAGATCTTGTTCCCATTTCATTTTAATGGATCCTGTGACTAAATTAGTGTCAGCATTATTAATTATCATTTTACAAACCCACGTTACATCTTTCTTTATGATTGCTACCTTAAACAACTGCTGCCAATGTTGGTCTGTATGTGGAAGCTTAAAGTTAAGGTCTAGAACAGAGTTCTGCAATGCCTTTCTAATCTAAGGGCAAATACAATTTGAAACCTGTATAATTAATATTTCACTTTAAGATAGTCAAATGACAGTTGCAACCCCGTGACTGGATCCATCATGTCACTTACAATGGATATTATTATGCTTACTCCAGACTAGATCCTCGGTAAGTGTATTGCCAATTAAAATATTGCAGTTACCCCAGACAGTCTCAAGATGAGCTGAAAGTCTATTAATCTTAAGAAGGGATCACACCCTTTTAACATTTGTAAGTGAACTTGAAAAACACAGATAATCTTTAGCATTTGGGGCAAATTCTTAAATAAAAAGTCAGATAACTTGTAATGGGCTAGAATTTGCTGTTCTACATCCATCCAGAGGGTTAAAACATTCCATGAGAGGGGAACAATGTATAACACTGAATATTTTAAAAAAAAAGGAAGTCTTATACAGCTCCCACCAAAGATGCTCAAATCCCCTTCTACCCATGAAGCCCTCAGTTTGGAAAGTGCAATCCTTATGGGGTTTGATCTCCATAAGAAATCTTTTATAAGAGCTGTAATCTTAACAAATTTACATTTATCAAACGAGAATGGAATATTTTGAAAGAGGTAAAATAATCTAGGGGCTAGCATAATTTTTATAGCATTAACTTTGTCCCAGACTGACCTAGTGAGGCTTTTCCATCGCTCAAGGTCTAAATGCAGCTTCTTTAATAAAGGATCTAGATTCAAATGAATTAAATGATTAATATTTTGAAGGATTTTAAGCCCTAAATTATCCCCTTTGGTTTCTAGAAACTAGCCTCTAGGCCCTCAAACACAGCTTTGGAAACTTCTTCATTATAGGTATATGTAGTTTGAGTTTCTTCTGCAAAAAGTGATTTTTTTTCCAGTTCTGAGCTTGGTACCTAATAGACTCTTTGAGTAATAGATCATTTGCATATGCAAATATCTTATTAATAGTCTTCTGAATTCTGAAACCTTTTATTTCAGATGCTAGTTGAATTCTTCTAATAAGGAGCTCCAGAGCTAGAATAAACAGACATGGAGACGGGCAGCATTGTCTAGCTCTTCTGGATAACTTAAGGGGGGTGGAGATGTAACCATCTGTAATCACCTCCACAGAAGAATTTATGTATACTATTTTGATCCAAGTACAGAAAGAGTCTCCCGCATTGTATTTCTTGAGAGTTTCAAATAAGTAATTCCATTCAAGTGTGTTAAAGGCCTTGAAGAAATCTGGAGATATTCTTGTAACTAGTTTCCTAGCTTTTTGTCAGGGATGGATGACATTCAGAAGTCTCCTCACATGCTCATTTCCAAATTTACTGTACCTGGAACAAAACCCTCCTGTTCCCTGCCAAAATTTAATCCTGTTTGCCAGCACCTTGGCCAATATTCTGCAATCTCCATTAAGAAGAGATAATGGCCTATACCTTTCATAAAACTGTGTTTTGTTTTTGTTTCTGTCATTTTTTTAAATCAGAGTAATATAGGTTTTGTTTGAAGAGACAGGTAGGGCTTTCCCAGAATATGCTTCCTCATATATTTTGTTAAAGGGACACTGTCAACCCCATTTGGCCTCAGAGTGTCCCTAGTTTAAAAAACACATTTTATGATCGTCCTCATTCTATAGAGACTGCTTATATAGCTGGTTGTTTGATTCAGACTCATTTTTTGATTTAAAAAGTAAAAAACTGAGTGTCAACCAAACTGGTGTTACCACACCAAAACATGTTTGTTTACATTTCCTGACCAATTACAACTGCATCTTTACTGGACACAGGAACACCGCCTAACACTATCTAGCTGCTCTTTATGTGGTGGGAGTTGATGAGACTATTGTGTCATGAGTGACTGCACAGTCTGATGGTGTGTCTAATGTTCAAGAAGTATGCAGTAAGCTTAGGTGAACAATCTGGAGCAAACAAAGCTGTGTATAACTATACATTTCCATGCATTCCAGTTCTGATAAGCAAGGAGGCAGATTAAAGAACCAGCAGCATCAATAAATTTTAGAGAAGATAAGCAATCACAAAAAGTGTTTTTTACCTAGAAATAATGTGATGCAAAAAAGGTTGACAGTGGCCCTTTAAGGTATTTTGTGATGACTGGTCCTAAGGCTTTATAAAGCTGACATGGAATACCATCCAGGCCAGGAGTCTTACTATTTGGGAGGTCTTTTATTACCAGGGCTACTTCTTCTATGGAAAAGGCCCAGACAATGCATTGTTATCCTGATTATCCAGTTCTGTTAAGTTAGAGGAGTTCAAAAACGCATTTATGTCATTCTGAGTATCAGTACCATTACTAAAGTACAAGTCTCTGCAAGATTCAGCAACGGTGCTACTGCATTAATGTCCTTATTGGAGACTTTGGGCCCAGTTCTCATAGCTCTGAATTTGACGCAAGGTGCCTGAGCCACACAGCAGTGGAACAAGAGGCACCTTGCATTATAACATGCAGATTTCGGGATTCTCAAAGACCCCCTGCACCACACTGGAAACAAACAGTTCACTGGTGGCTAGCAGTCCCCCTTCTCCAATCCCCACTGTATGTGTCAATAAAGAACTCCCTGGTGTCCAGTCATTCCCCCTCCCAATCCTCGTAAAATGTATATACCCTCCCCTGGTGTCTAGTGGTACCCCCTCCCTATCAATGATCCCTGGTAACATTTAAGATATAAAGGATTCTCTGCCCCATCTAACAATACGCAGCAGTTCCTGGTGTCCAGGGGACACCCCTCCAACCCCAGCAGGTAGTGTTCCACCACTCTACTTCTCCCAACCCAGCTCAGAACTGACAACTGGTACAGCCCTCTGCTCTCCACCAAGGCAAGATGCTGACTAAGCTGTCAAGGAGCATGTACTGGGACTTCTGGTGATGTCACCACCTTAAATGGCAGCCTAGGCTTAGAGCTCCATTTCAGTTGATCAGAAATCTCCAGACATCCAGTGGTTCTTGCAGCCATCCTGCTGCCAAAATGTAAAATAACTGATTACATAATGCCAGCTAAGCAGTGACTAAAAGATAATCCCACTGGACCCTTGGGGAAGCAGTAGAAAACTGGGGCAGATGAGGTGCAGCGGGCCACCACTCCACTCCCAGGCCACATTTCCAATGCCTCACCACAGCACAGTGATTTGGAGGAACCAGATTGCACAATTACTTTGAAGAAGTTATACACAGCATTGCAACAAATCAATGCTACTCTTCAGAGACTGGAGGCAAAGGTATAGGAGAACGAACAAGACATTAATATTTTAATGCAACATACTGGGGCCTTATAGCAAATGTTTAACCGAATATACAGAGACAACTGATGTATATATTTCAGCTTTACTGGACCTACATCGCCAAGAGCAGGCTTTGGAACAGTGGATGGAGGAATTAGAGAATAGGAATCAAAGAACTAGTATTAGGATTCATGAGGCGCCAGAGGGCATGGAGTTGGGCAATATGCTGGCTTTTATGGACAGTTTTTTTAAAGGAAATCCTGGACTTGCTGGCAGAGAAAGATTTGCAAATAATCAGAGTGCATAAGCCACTGACCCCCCCACCCTCAGGACCCCAAAGCTTGTTCACACTCAATCATTAGAGCTTTTCTGGACTTTAGAATGAACTCCTAATTGTGACTTGGAGTAAAAAGAAGGTCTTATTTGGAGACACATGGCTCTTCTTTGAACTTATTGACATGCCCTTAGTAGTCTTCCACTGGCAATCTGTCTAAGTTGCATTAACAGCTCAAACAATAAGGATTCCAAGTGTTTGTGGAGTACCCAGTGTGCCTTAAAATCCTGATAGCCAAGGGTCTGAAGTGCTTCCCAGATTTACAGGGAGCCAAATCTTTTCTTCTTACCTTGGTCATCTCAGTGGAGGACGACTCTTCAGCCAGACAACAGAGGGTGCTTCAGTCATGATCCTGGCAGACTGGAACCAAAGTGGCAGGCCTGCAGGCTAAGTCATCCCCTTCCCATGTGTGGAAGGTTGTTTTACAAGAAATCAGCTTGCAGTACTTCTACCTGCACAGAGCAGTGCCTGGCTTCTGCTGCTGCATCCTCTGCTGTTACCGGAGATGTGCCACAAGAGGAGATTCTGAACACCTGATGAGAGTGCAAAATTCACAAGGGACAATTTCTTCCTTTTTTACTCCTTTTGTCTCCTTTAGATGGGGGTTGGTTGGGGTGTGGGGTCTTGGTCTGAGGAGACCTTTGAAATTATGTTCAGTCACCCTCCATAAGCCTTGCAGACTTTTGTTTCTCTGGCAGCAAATAGTACAATTATAAATATGTCTGGGGATTATTTCAGATTTGGTCTGGGGTTTGGGAGAAGTGTTGGGAGGACATATAAATTTGCACTGTTAGTGGGGCTGGGCAAGGGGGCAACAGGGCCTGCAATCACAGAGTGGGGGGCACAGGTTGGGGGGACCTGGGGGGTATGCCTTACTGCCTCCTGAGGTTCGTGCCTGGTTCAAGAAAAGGACATACTTGTAAGGCTTCCTGTGGCATTGTTTTAAACCATGTTACTCAGCTGGGATGGCCTGGCCCTAGGATCTTGGCTCATGAGGCATAAATTGAGTTGAACTTTTACTAGCTGGATACTCTGTAGGGTTCTAGATGACTGAGTTTCTGAGCCCAGAGGGGCAAGAATCTAGTGAATGATCCCTCAGGGAAGCAGCAGCTAGGGCCTGGTGGGCCCCAATACCCTTGATCACCAATTTGATATTAGCCAGCATCTTTAATGTACATGCCTAGTGCCTACAGGGTTTGTTGTTTTCTCTAGAGTTGGATAAGGTGGTTCAGGTTTGTAATCTCAAGACTAAGTCCCCACACCGTATTTTACCCTGCAGTTTGTCAGATGCCTTCTGTTGAGACCAGAAGGGGGTCTGAGGTGTCTCCCTGGTGCTCTTTACCTGGATTGCTCTGATGCCTGCGTGGGGGTGGAGCCTGGGTTCTCCCCGAATTCTGGTCCTTACTAAGGTATACTTTCCCATTTTGCAGACTTTGAGCGAGGGCGTGTGCTATTTTTCAGTCTGGTTGTCCTCCCTAGGTTTGTCTCCCTCTACCCAGATATATTTTTGTTTATTCCTCCGATATAGGGGGGTGTCATATCATAGCTGGCCTATACACCTGTGAACCCAGACAGTTTTTGTGAGATGTTCTTTATCTTATTTAGATTTGGGTTGTCATTTAAAAGCTCACTTATCATTCCAGAGCTTATAACCATCTGGCACATTATGCCCGACTTTGAGGACAGAGCCAGAACAGGGAGTTACTTGTTGTGACCCCATACCCACCTCGCTGTGCCACCTATAGAGAATGCGGGCTGGGTATGTACGGAATTTGATGGCTGCCCCAATGTTGTTGTGCACATTCTAAAAGTTGTTATGCACATTCTTAAAGATGTGTACATTCTAAAAGTTGTTGTGCGTGTTCTAAAACATAATGTGCATGTTATGGAAACATAGAAACATAGACTTTGATGGCAGATAAGGACCGCTTGGCCCACCTAGTCTGCCCATTTCCCTACCTATTGAATAAGCTGCAAATCCTAGTTAACCAACAGCCGATTCTTCCTACCCACCACAAGAATTGCCTTATGTCTGTCCCATGCATGCTTGAATTCCACCACTGTTTTTGACCCCATGACCTCCTCAGGAGTCCATTCCATGTGTCCACCACCCTCTCTATGAAAAAATACTTCCTCACATTGCACCTGAGCCGTCACCCCTCTGTCGTCAAATTGTGTCCCCTTGTTCTTGCACATCTCTTCTTCTGAAAGATGCTACCCTCTTGGACTTTGTTGATTCCCTTGAGGTACTTAAAAGTTTCTATCATGTCCCGCCTCTCCCTCCTTTCCTCAAGGGTATACATATTAG
Source organism: Neoceratodus forsteri (assembly GCA_016271365.2). Taxonomy (NCBI): domain Eukaryota; kingdom Metazoa; phylum Chordata; order Ceratodontiformes; family Ceratodontidae; genus Neoceratodus; species Neoceratodus forsteri. The sequence continues at coordinate 350,621,591 of CM028136.1, read as the reverse complement.
CTCCTTTGGTCTCTTTTTGTATGGCTTCTTTTGCAGACCCTGCACCATTTTAGTTGCCCTCCTCTGGACTGCCTCCATCCTGCCTATGTCCTTGCAGAGATGGGGTCTCCAGAACTGTACACAGTACTCCAGATGGTGTCTCACCAACCGTCTGTAGAGAGGGATAACAACTTTCTGTTTTCTACTGGTGATGCCTCTCCCTATACATTCCAGTATCCACCCCAGCCATCCCTACTGCCTTCTCACATTGCTAGCTTATCTTTAGATCATCTGATATGATTACCCCAAGGTCCCTTTCCATTTTCGTTGTTGTTTCTACCTCCCCCCCATTGTGTACTCTTCCCCTGGGTTTTTGTTTCCCAGGTGCATTACTTTGCACTTCTTTGCATTGAATTTAAGCTGCCATACTTTTGACCATTCCTCCAACCTTGCCAAGTCCCTTCTCATCTTTTCCACTCCATCCTTGGGTATCAACCCTGCTGCAGATCTTTGTGTCTTCTGCAAAGAGTCATACTTTTTGTTCCAGTCCATCTGCAATGTCACTTATAAAGACATTAAAAAGGACCAGAACCAATACTGAACCCTATGGTACCCCACTAGTAACCCCCCTTCTTCAGAGTGGATTCCATTTACTATTACCCTCTGTGTCCTGTTGTCCAGTCAATATTTTACTCAGGCTACCACCCTGGGACCCACTCCCAGGCTGGTTAATTTATTTATTAATCTTTTGTGTGGGACCATGTCAAATGCCTTGCTAAAGTCTAGGTAGGCCATGTCCACAGCTCCTCCCTGGTATACTATTTTGGTCACCCAGTCAAATAAATCTATTAGATTCATCTGACATGACCTTCCCCCTGTGAATCTGTGCTGCCTTGGGTCCTGTGCCTTGCTGACCTCTAGGTACTCAACAATTCTTTCATTCAGAAGTGATTCCATCATTTTCCCTACCACTGAGGTCAAGCTAACAGGTCTGTAGTTTCCTGCATCTGCTTTGCTCCCACTTTTGTGAAGGGGAATCACATCCACCCTTCTCAATTCCTTAGGTAGTACACCATCCTTCCATGATTTGTTAAAAAGGGTAGTCAGTGGTGTCACTTGCTCTCCACTTAGTTCTTTTAGAATTCTGGGGTGAATCCCATCTGGCCCCATTGCTTTGTCCACCTTCAGTTTTAATAGTTCTTTCAGAACCCTTTCTTCTGTGAAAGGACTGGTATCGACCCCCCCTATCCAGAGTGCTTCTATTGATTGAATTAGGTATCTCCTTCTCCTCTTCTTTTGTGAATACTGAGTAGAAATATTCATTCAGTATCCCTGCCTTTTTACTGTCCCTCTCTGCCCATCCACCCTCCCCTTTATTAAGCTTCACTATCCCTCCCTTGGTCTTTCTTCGCTCCCTAATCTACCTATAAAAGGTTTTACCTCCCTTCTTAACTGAGTTGGCTATCTTTTCCTCGGTGTGGGCCTTTGTTATTCTGACTGCCTTCCCCGCATCCTTCTGCTTTAACTGGTACAGTTCTCTGTCCTGCTCCTTTTGTATTTCCTTATACTTTCTGAATGCTATCTTTTTCTCCCTAACCTTCCCCGCCACCTCTTTTGAGAACCATAGTGTTTTTTTCTTTCATTTTGATTTGTTTATTTGCTTCACACAAAGGCTTGTTGCCTCTGTGATGGCAGTTTTGATGTTTCCTCATTGTTCCTCCACCCCTCCTTCTTGCCTGTTTGCTAGTGTTTTTCTGAGGCACTCCCCCATTTTGACAAAGTCAGCCCTCCTAAAGTTCAGCAACCTCACTTTTGTATGGCTTGACTCTGTGGTTGTGTTTGTCATGAATCACACTGTTTGGTGGTCACTTGTTCCCAGATGGCTACCCACTTCTAGATCTGAGATCCTCTCTCCATCCCCGTTTGACAGTACCAGGTCTAAGACTGCTCCCTCACGAGTTGGTTTCAACACTAGCTGACTGAGGCATGCCCCTGTAGGGCAACAAGAATGACCCTGCTCTTGGATGTGGCTGCAGAAAAGGTGCTCCCGTTAACATCTAGCATATTCAGGTCCCCCATCAACAATATCTACTCTTTCTCTGCCATCCTAAAGATGCCTTCTATCATTTTCTGATCAGTATTCATGAGCCCCTAATTAATTTTCATGAGCTCATGGGCTGTAATATCAAGTGATGAAGCTGATAAATTTTGAAGATATAAGCTGGGCCCAATTGGAATTTTCCCAGCGGCTCTGGAGATGTTAGGAGAGAAGAGTGAGAGTAGCATGCAGCAACAGTAACATTCCATGGTAAGGAAGCCAGCCCAGGGATATGGGAAGCTTCTCAATCTTAATGTTTGGATTAGAGAAGATTGGTTTTGCCTGATCTTTTGCTAAGGGAATTTTCAAAAATCGGCATATATTTGAGTGAGAACTTTGAGGGAGACTCCAATTGGGGAAGTGGAAATCTGAGTCAGAAGAACCTTCTATGGAGTGTAGAGTATAGTAGAGAGTGGGAGATTATATAGAGTGAGGAGGCAAATGTCTATCTGTAGCCAAATAGGGACATAGTTGGAATCGGGAGCAATATGGATATTGGAGAACCTCTTCCCACTTTTATAAAGGTGGCTGGCCCAGTAATAAAGCAAAAAAATTAGGAAGATGAAGACCCCAAGATCCTCAGGGAGCTCCAGTCTGAGACAGAAATGTCTAGGTGGCTTATCCCACCAGATGAAGGAGGTGATCAGACAGTGTATACTTTTTAAGAAAGAAATGGGGAGCATGATATTAAGCATACTTAAGGGGTAGAAAAATCTAGGAAGAATATTCATTTTGACTATATTGATCCTACTCCATACGAAGATTGGAAGGTCTTTCCATCTGGTTAAGTCTTGCCAGATCACTACCAGAAGATCTTCTAGATTTAACTTCACTAGCAAAGAAGAATCAGAGGTAAGGAAGATAGCCAGGTATTTAAGAGAGCGTGAAGACCACCTAATTCCTAATGGGGCAAAGTCTGAACTAGGAGTAAAGTGATTGAGAGGATAAATTTCAGTTTTATTAAGATTAAGTTTATAATTAGAATACCGGCTAAACTGTTCTATCACGTTCAAGGCCTCAGTGAGAGAGTGGACTGGGTCAGACAGATGAAGAAGAATGTCATCGACATATAGCGAAATACAGGGGGTTAGGTCCTCGATAGGCATACCTTTGATGTTGGGAGAGGACTTAAGCCATCTGATAAGCAGTTCAAGGCATAGGTTGAAGAGTAAAGGAGATAGAGGACAACCCTGGCATGTGCCGGAATGTAGAGGAAAGCCAGAGGAAAAGATACCATTACAGTAGATCTTGGCCGATGGGAAGGAGTAGATCATTTGAAGCCACTGAAGAAATAATTCTGGGAATCCCATTTTTTGTAGGGTGAGTCATAGAAAGGACCAGTCCACCCTATCAAAGGCTTTCTCTTCATTGAGAGAAATTAAGGCCATTGAAGGGGGGAATCCTGGGCTACTTGAAACAAATGACTAAGCTTGCATAGGTGGTCCACTGAGGATCTCCCCGGGACTAACCCCACCTGTTCTGGGCTTAAAAGTCCAGACCATACTTTCCTAATCTGTGCAGCTAAGAGTTTAGCAAGGATTTTAATATTGCAATTTAGTAAGCAGATAGGTCGGTAGCTTGAGGGGTTAAGGGTGGGGGTTGTCTGGCTTGAGAAGAAGGATTATGGTGACCTCGAGAAGTATGGGTCCAGCTCCTTAGTAGAGAGCAAGTATCGGTAGATTTGGAGTAAAATGGGGGTTAATTCTTTAATAAAGGTTATATAAAAGTTAGAGGGAAATCCATCTGGGCCGGGTGCTTTATCTAGGGTGAGACTATTTATAGCTGCCTCCACTTCTGCAATTGAGATAGGGGTGGAAAGAAAAGCACAAAGAAGCTCCTTGAGGTGAGGTAAGGAAGCAGAGTGTAGATAGGATGACATCTCTGAAAGAGACAGTGGAGTAATGCAGACACCCAAACCAGCCCTTTAAATTGTCTGAGAGAGGTAGGAAAAGCAGTAAGGAGTGCAAAGGTGCAAATTGAGGAAAGATTAGCTCAATCAGTGAAGAAAGAGGATAAGACATTCTACAGGTACATTAGTGAGGGAAGAAAGTGCAAGGGGAGAATCGCTAAACTCAGAGGAGCAAAGGAGAGACCGTAGAAGGTGATCAAGATAAGGTGTCAATTCTAAACAAATATTTCTGCTCAATTTTCACAGTGGAAGGGGAGGGGCAGGGACTACTGTTAGACAACATAGGCACAGAGGAGAGGGAGGTGGATACCAGTCCTTTTACACAGGAGAGGGTACTGAAAGAGCTTACAAAGCTAAAAGTGGACAAAGAGATGGGTCCAGATGGCATACATCCTAGGATCCTGAAAGAAGTAAGGAGGGAACTGGCAGCCCCACTGGTGGTCCTGTTCACTGAGTCCCAAATACTGGCATAGTCCCTGAGGACTAGAGAAGGGCACATGTCGTCCCTCTTCACAAGAATGGTAGCAAAGAGGAGGCAGGGAACTACAGGCCAGTAAGTCTCACATCAGTAGTGGGTAAGATCATGGAGACATAGAAAAATAGAATTTTACGGCAGATAAGGACCGCTTGGCCCACCCAGTCTGCCCATTTCCCTACCTAATGGATAAGCTGCAGATCCTAGTTAACCAGCAGCCTACTTCTTTCTACCCCCACCCCTTAGAATTGCCTTATGGCTGTCCCATGCATGCTTGAATTCCACCATTGTTTTTGACTCCACAACCTCCTCTGGAAGGCCGTTCCATGCATCCACAACCCTCTCTGTGAAAAAATACTTCTTTACGTTACCTCTGAGCCACTCCCCCATCTTCAAATTGTGTCCCCTTGTTAGTGCATACCTCTTTTTTTAAAAGATGTTACCCTCTTGGACTTTGTTGATTCCCTTGAGGTACTTGAAAGTTTCTATCATACCCCCCCCTCCTTTCCTCGAGGCTATACATATTAAGCTCCTTTATTCTCTCTTCATATGTCTTCCGGTGCAGACCCTGCACCATTTTAGTTGCTCTCCTGTGGACAGCTTCCATCTTGTCTATGTCCTTGCAGAGATTGGGTCTCCAGAACTGCACACAGTACTCCAGATGGGGTCTCACCAGCTGTCTGTACAGAGGGATAACAACTTCCTGTTTTCTACTGGTGATGCCTCTCCCTATGCATCCAAGTATCCCCCCAGCCCTTCTTAATGCCCTCTCACATTGCTTGCCCACCTTTAAGTCATCTGATATGACTACCCCCAGGTCCCTTTCCATTTTTGTTGTTGTCAGTATCTCACCCCCATTGTGTACTCTTCCCCTGGGCTTTTGTTTCCCAGGAGCATTACCTTGCACTTCTTAGCATTAAATCTAAGCTGCCATACATTTGACCATTCCTCTAACCTTGCCAAGTCCCTTCTCATCCTTTCCACCCCACCTTGTGCATCAACTCTGTTGCAGATCTTTGTGTCATCTGCAAAGAGACATACTTTTCCTTGCAGTCCCTCTGCAATGTCACTTATAAAGACATTGAAGAGGACCGGTCCTAATACTGAACCCTGCGGCACCCCACTAGTAACCCTCCTTTCTTCAGAGTGGACTCCATTTACTATTACCCTCTGTGTCCTATTCTCCAGCCAATTCTTCACCCAGGCTATCACCTTGGGACCCACCCCCAGGCTGGCTAACTTGTATATTAATCTTTTGTGTGGGACTGAGTCAGATGCCTTGTTATAGTCTAGGTAGGCCATGTCCACAGCCCCTCCCCGATCTACTACTTTGGTCACCCAGTCAAAGAAATCTGTTAGATTCATCCGGCATGATCTTCCCACTGTGAATCTATGCTGCCTTGGGTCCTGTGCCCCTCTGACCTCTAGGTACTCGACAATTCTTTCCTTCAGAAATGATTCCATCATTTTCCCTATCACTGAGGTTAAACTAACTGGTCTGTAGTTTCATGCTTCTGTCCTGCTCCCACTTTTGTGAAGGGGAATCACATCTACCCTCCTCCAGTCCTCAGGTACCACCCCATCCTCCCATGATTTGTTCAAGAGGGTAGTCAGTGGTGTCACTCCTTAAGGAATGGATTGTGGAATGCCTGAAATCATTAGGGGTGCACAGGATCCAAGGCAACATGGATTCACAGCAGGAAGATCCTGTCAAATTAATCTAATTGATTTCTTCGACTGGGAGACAAGGGTGGTGGACCAAAGAGGAGCAGTAGATGTCACCTACCTATATTTCAGCAAAGCCTTCAATACTATTCCACATATAAGGTTGGTCAACAAGCTGGGTAGTCTGGGGATGGGCCACAAATAGGTGAATTGGATTAGTAACTGGTTCTGGGACAGAAAGCAGAGGGTAGTAGTAAATGGAACCCAGTCAGAGGAAATGAAGGTGACCAGTAGAGTACCTCAGGGTTCAGTTCTGATCTAGTCTTCTTCAATGTCTTTATCAGCGACATTGCAGAAGAACTGGAGAGGAACGTTTGCCTGTTTGCAGATGACACCAAGATCTGCAACAGAGCTGCTACTCCAGAGGAAGTGGTAAGGATCAGAAAAGACCTAGAAAAGTTGGAAAGATGGTCTGAGATGTGGCAATTGAGGTTTAATGCAAAAAAGTGCAAACTCATGCACATGGGGAGTAGGAACCCAGGAGAGAGTTGCAGAGTCGGGAGAGCTGCTGTCAGTCACTAAACAGGAAAGAGATCTGGGGGTCATTATCACAGATGACCTGAAGGCCACCAAGTGGGCAGCAAAGGCCGTGGGGAAGGCCAGTGGGATGTTGGGTTGTATGGGAAGGGGTATCACAAGCCAAAGAAGGGAGATACGGGTTTCATGGTACAAAACATTGGTGAGACCTCATCTGGAGTACTGCGTGCAGTTTTGGAGGCCATACCTTTGTAAAGACATTGACACAATGGAGATAGTACAGAAGACAGCAACTAAGATGGTGCATGGTTTACAGCATGAGACTAAGAAGAAAGGTTAAAAGACCTCAATATGTATATGGTGGAGCACCGGGGGAATGGGGGGATATGACTGAAACATTCAAGTACCTCAAGGGCATAAATAAGTTGAAAGGGGAAAAAATATTCCAGTATAAAAAGAGTACTAGAACAAGAAGACATGACATGAGATTGGAAGGGGGCCATAGAAGGGGAAATGTGAGGAAGTTCTTTTTCACTGACAGGGTAGCAGATGCATGGAATGGCCTGCCCCAGGGAGTGGTGAGAACACACACTATGGCTGGATTCAAACATACATGGGGAAGGAATAAGGGAATCATAGAAATGAGAAGGAATAGCTTAAGCTGATGACCAACTTTTGTCAATGCCCACCATTACAGTTAGGGTAAACAGGCAGACTGGATGGGCCTGGTGATTCTTTTCTGTCAACAACCTCTATGCTTCTATGTAATTTCCACACTTTATGGTAGCTTGTGCCAAACATTTGGTGCAAGCCCCATAATTAGGTTCCTTCAAATGGTGCAAATTAGACCAAGGAAAAGCTGGTCTAGCTTGCGGCAATTGGCTCTCGGGATCAAAAATCCTGATTGATGGCCAGGTGAATGCTGCAATTCCCATGCACCAAACAATTGGCACACCAGGAGCTTGTGGCATTCACGGGGCTTTGATAATTGAGCCCATGATCTGCAAATCTGCCTATTATGATCACCACACTATCTGCTATGTCCTTTATGTTCTACACCCTTCCTCTGCTAAAATCATTGTTCATGTCAGCTCTTGCAGTGACTACTGTAATTCGCTCCTTTTTGAAGTTCACAAGATCCTCTTCTCTGACTTTTAAACTACTCAAAATGCATCTGTTTGGCTTCTCTGTCACTCTGTGCCATGTAAACTGCATCCTCTATCTCCTCCATTGGCTTGCTAATCAGTACTGCTTGCACTATAGAAGTGCACTACTTGCTTTCTAAATTCCTCAAGGCCTTGCCATTGCTTATCTCTCTGACTTCATCACTGTTTACTCGTCCCTTCACCCATACAGTTTGTTCCTTCAGTGCTAGTCTTTGTTTTGTGCTATGGTCCTTCTATACCATTGGTGGGAGGTCCCTCAAATCTTTGCTCCTAGCATCTGGAACAACTTTCTTCTCTCAGTCAAACTGAGTCTTTGTCACTCATCAACTTTTGACCACAAATTTACCATTTATCAGTGTTGTTTCACCTTTCTGTTTTGATTCCTTAAATGTTTGCCTTGTTTACTGATGTACATTGCCATATACTTTTAATTTATACAGTGATTGTGAGAACACCTTCTGTCCCTCAGCTGCAAGAAGATTGTCTCAATGATCTTTGGCTCCTGACAGAAGCTTTTCAGATTTTTTCCCCTCCCCTCCTTCCACACCCTTGATGGTACCACATTTGCTGATGTTCCCTCATTTAAGTACCCTGGAGTTTGGCTGGACCAGCATCTCAGCTTCTCAGATCACATTGATACCATCCATCACAAGCTTCACCCCAACTGGATGCAATGTATAGAAATAAAGCAAGCATCCCTCTTCTCACCTGCTGGGAGCTAATCACAAAGATGATCCTTCCCATCTCTGACTGCAACAACATTGTCTACAGAGCCACTCCCAAGCCCTCCCTTGCCAGACTGGACCCCCTCTTCCACTCTTTCAGCTGCTTTGCCTTGGGCTGCCCCCCCCTTGTACATACCACTGCAGTCTCTACTCCTTCCTCTCCTTCCCTTCCCTCAAAGTCAGATGCCTTATTCACTATGCCACCTTCACCTCCAAATTCTGATTTGGCTCACTCCCTCCTACCTCTCTACCTTGCTTTCATCCCCATTCCTTCCTCCTCCTCCTCCTCCTCCACCTCCTCTCCCCAAGGAGCACTGCTCCCTTCTCCCAGACCATGTCCCTCTCCCTTCCCCTAGGAAAACTTTCTAAGGTCAAGCTGCCTTCTAGTACCATTTACCTAAACCCTGGTCCTCCCCCTCCCTGTCAATCTTTTCAGCCTTGTCCTTCTCCCCCCTCAAAGCCCTTCTTCAGGACTTTGCCACCCCCTCCTGCAACTGTTCCTGACCTTTGATATTTATATTCCCTCCAACTCTTTGTTAACATCTCCCTTGAAGTCCCTACTCTTGCGTTGTTGACTCTTCCCTAATCCCCCAGCAGTGAGCTGTTCACCCTGGCTTAATGTGCCTTAATATCTACTTTGTTTTCTGTGTTCCAGAGTATATCTCTGGCCCTGTCTTGCTAGCCACACCCTGTAGTCTGAGTGGTATTATCCTCCTACTATCTGCATTCCTCTCAGCACTGCTTACCATTTTTTTCTTAATGTGTATTATACCTCATAACTGTGATTATGTACTTATATATCTAATTTCATGTTACAGTTTGCATTATTTTAATGTTCTTATTTTATTGCTACTGCATCTTACACACTGTGTTTTTACTGTTTCCTTCTTCCCCCTCCATCCCCCCCAGGACACCTACAGAAATGAGTTGTTGCAAGCTCAGTATGTTTTTCCTGGTGAAATGTTTGAGATTTTGTAAATAAAAGCATTTATTTTCATGTTTTACAGGCGAAAAGTGGACACAAATCATTTATTTCAATGTTAAGTGAGTAATCAGCATTTATGTCCACTTTAGGTTGGTAACAAATGAGATCTTAACCAATGGTAGAACAGCTTGCTCAATGCGCAATGGCATCATAATAGACTCACTGCACTTACAACAGAGCAGTGAAATCAAACAGAAGCAGTTATATCTTCATTTAAAAGAACTAGTCTTGTCAGAGAGACACTGTTATTGTATAAATGACATAAGCCGTGGTATGGCTAGACATATCACATTTATTTTAATATGCTGGGTTTGATCTCTACAGACCTCACTCATGGCTCTGTCACTTGTGAGGTCATCAGATGACCTAAAGGTGGCCAGGCAGTGCAACAAGGCAGTGGGAAGGGCAAGTGGGATGTGGGGTGCATAATGAGTGGTACCACCAGCAGAAAGATGGAGGAGGTGTTGCCCTTGTATAGCTTGCTGGTAAGACCCCACCTCAGGTATTGTGTCCAGTTCTGGGAGACCACATCTACTTCGGCTACACTGGGGACTGGGGTCCCACCTGGAGGGATAAGGGTCTATGCAGGGGAGATGGCCTGCATTCATCCAGGAGAGGAACTACAGTCTTCAGTGAACAGTTTAAATGTCACATTGGTGAGCATTTAAACTAGCTGAGGAGGGTGATGAAAGGAAGCAGGGAGACATAAACTCCCCCCTACATACACACACAAGCTGAAGTAGTCAGTAGGGAGAAACCTAATGGAGATAAATCTCCATGGGTACCTCAAAAAAATGGTAGACATGAAAAGAGATGGCAATGAGAGCAGAGGGGAAAGAAGGGAAGGCAAAAGGGAAAATAAATGGGGTGGGGGGGGTGACAAGCCGGGTGGTAGCAGAATCTGGAAGGCCATGTGTGCAAATGCTTGCAGTCTGGGAAATAAAATCCTGGACCTAGAGGCCATTATGGCAGAGGCTGAGCTGGACATTGTTGTGTGCCGTGAGAACCATTACCGGGATATAGCCATATCAGGCTATACTCTGTTCAGGAAGGACAGGATGGGAAATAATGGGGATGAATGGCTCTCTATGCGAGGGATAGCATAAAAACAACAGAGATACAAGGAATACAGAGAGGGGTGGAGATACTGTGGGTCACCTTAGAAATGGGAATGGAGCCTCTATTTGCATTGGCATGATCTACAGATCTCCAGCAGAGGTGGGGAGGGAGTTGGATAAGGTTCTGGTAGAAGCCATCCAAAAGATGGCAAATAAGGGCTGTAGATTGGGGCATCTGAGCTGCAGCTTCAGCTAGGAGGAGGGACATTCTGGACTCCCAACTGGGGACATTCCTCAGGCAACTAGTAAAAGAGCCCACTTTTGAGGGGGCAATACTGGACTTTGTACTCACTAATGGGGACAGGGTTGCAGACGTCACAATGGGTGGCCACCTGGGTGCCAGTGATCACCATACAGTGTGGTTCAATATACTGTAAGTACTGTGGCAGAATCGAACCACACAAAGGTAAGGGTCTTGGACTTCAGGAAGGCCAATTTTAAAAAGTTGGGGGAATGCCTCACGGATGCCCTGGGTGGGGGGGACTTGGGTAGAGTGGAGGATCAGTGGGCAAAACTAAAAGAGGGGATAGTGAAGACAACAAACCTTTGTGTTAGGCAAGTAAACAAAAGCAGGAGGAAAAAGAGACCACTATGGTTTTCAAAAGGGATGGCCAGGAAGATTAGGGCAAAAGAGGTATCATTCAGAAGGTATAAGGAAACACAGAGGGAGGAGGATATGGATGTGTATAAGGAGAAATAGAGGGAGGCAGCAAAAGCTATTAGGAGTGCAAAGGCACAAATGGAGGAGAAAATAGCCCAGGCAGTAAAAAAGGGTCTCAAGACATTTTTCAGGTATATAAGTGAAAAAGAAAGACCAGAGAAGAGATAGTAAGGCTTAGGAGGGAAGGCGGAAGTGTTTGGAGGGAGACCAGGAAAAAGCAGACATCCTGAACAAATATATTTTTTCAGTGTTTACAGAGGTAGGGGAAGGCGAGGGGCCACAGATAAGTACCAAGATCATTGAAGGAAGGGAGGTGGACAATAGTCCATTTAGAGAGGGGAGAGTCCTGAAGGAACTTGCAAATCTGAAAAAGGACAAGGCAGTGGAGCCAGACAGGGTGCACCCAAGGACACTGAGGGAGCTCAGGGAGAAGCTGGCTGCACCTCTGACAGCCCTATTCTACAACTCCCTAGAGATGGGAATGGTTCTGGAGTATTGGAGGAGGGCAGATGTAGTCCCACTTCACAAAAGTGGTAGCATGGAGGAGGCTAGCAATTACAGGCCAGTCAGCCTGACTTCAGTGTCGTGGAATTTAATGGAATCACTACTGAAGGAAAGGATTGAGGAATATCTTGAATCCAGTGGCTTACAAGATCTGAGGCTGCATATTTTCACTGGGGGGAGGTCATGTCAAACAAATCTGATAGAGTTCCTTGACTGGGTGACCAGGGAACCAGATCAAGGTGGAGCAGTGAATGTGGCCTACCTAGGTTTCATTAAGACCTTCAACACAGGAGACTCATAAACATTCTGGGCAGCCTAAGAGTGGGTCCAAAGGTGATAAACTGGATAAGGAATCGATTAGGGAACAGAAGACAGAAGATGGTGGTAAACGGAATTCACTCAGAGGAAGTGAAGATGACTAGCGGGGTGCCACAGGGATCAGTACTGTGACATGTTCTCTTTAATATCTTTATTAGTAACATTGCAGAGAGGCTAGATGGAAGCTATGTTCTTTGCAGATGACAATAAAATCTGCAATAGGGTAGACAGTCCAGTGGGGGGGGAGTGGTCAAGGTGTGGGAGCTAAGTTTCAGTGCTAAGAAGTGTAAAATCTTGCACTTGGGGCACAGAAATCCAGGGGCAGAGTACAAAATGGGGGGAGTGGCATTAACAACCACAAAACAGGGGAGACCTAGGAGTAATTATATCTGATGACCTAAAGGTGGCCAAACAGTGAGACAATGCAGTGGGGAGAGCTAGTGGGATGCTATCAATCAATCAATCAATTTTTGTTTGGTACAGCACTCTTTTTCATTGAGATTCAAGGTGCTTTACAAGTGAAACAGACAATTAAAATTAATATATCAGCAGTGAAGCAATACAGTAAAACACCCTCCTGGTTGCTTAAAGGATACCTAAACAAGCAGTTTTTTAAAACTGCAAACTCCAAAATAAGGCTTCATAGCGAGGTAAAGTAATGGCTACTGTTTACATTTATGCTAAAACTGCATTTATGTAAATAACATAAATGCAGTTTCATAACTTTTGAAAAATGTAAACATCAGCCTTTCACTTACAAAAATAGCCTTGCATTCTCCCTAAGATGTCTACCAATTGTGTTAAGTGATGAGTCATGATGACATCATCGGAGCAAGAGCCAGAGACCAATTTAGATTCCTACAGGCTAACTAGTTCTTCTTTCCCTCTTTGTTTTGAATTGTTTTACCAGAATGATCAACACCATGTGTTAATATGTGGATGATTTTGATCAGTACACATGTTGGACTAGGATTTTGTTCATTTTATTTATTTTAACTTGCTGAAAATGTTTTGCAATCTAGCTGACTTTCTCCTTGGCAAACTGCAGAACAGTACAATACTTCAAATACCTAATGATCTAGTGGTTATGTAATGCCTTGAATTTTTTTTTTTGTTAACCAGGAGAGACACACTATGCTGAAACCTTGTTTACAGATGTGGCCTGGTAGCACAAGGAAGTTAAGTGACTTGCTCAGGGTCACACAGCGAAGTATCGGTCTGGTCCAGTTCCAAAGCTCATGCATTCTTGTTAATCCACAAATAAAGTTTCTTTTGTATTCTTTTTCCAAGTGAACCCCCTGCACCTAGCCTGGCTTCTGTTGAACACCCCACCATCCATACCATGTCCTTAGTACTGCCTGGGGCTGCATATGAGCTTGTGGTCTCATGAAGAGAATTATCACACCTCAGACTGTAACCATATACCTCAGAGAGTTGTGCATATCTACACTGATACGGATCATCAGCTGGAACTGTTAAAAAATACCTCCCAAATTTCACTTCAGTCCACTTTTTCAATGTTTAACTTCTGCTCCTACAGTAAACATTGAGTGGATCACCACCCTACTGCACAGTGAAGGCAGTATGTACAGTTCTCCTGTTGTGTTTTTGTCCTGCCTCATTAACCAACAATTGGGTCTTCATGGAGGGTCAAGCAATAAGCCTCAGGACTCACCAGAAAAACTACTGTCCATGCCCTCATAAGGGCTGTACTTACTATGGATAACAATATTATTAGCAGGAGAGGCACACTAATGCCTTGAGCGAATCCACTAGATTTCCTGTGTCAGTCTACTCCTTTACCTGTGATCTGCAGAACCCCGCAGGACAGTTCACTGCAAATCTTCTCTAGTACTTTTTAGTGTCCTAACAATGCGAGCTGGTTGACTACCACCCATCTAAATCCTGAATGATCTATACACAGCTCCTTCAGTACTGTCCCAACAAACGTCACCCCCCCCCACCTGAGGGTAATCTCCCTACACTGAATTCAAGTAACACTTTAAGTGCAGCCCTGCCACTGAGTATTTGTCATCACTGGCTGCTCTCATTCACAGTCAGGTAGTGATCATGGTGCTGGCAGCCCTACATTTCAGATCTCGTAATGATCTGCTAAACATCCCCTTTCCTGTCTTCCCTAACCTGAATATAGCTGTACTCTGCTGGAATGGCCTCTTCAGTCCCTCTCTGCAAAATTCATTTTTTCTCTTCTCCCCACCAAAACTGGTGAGCTCACTACCCTTCTGTGTATTATGAATCACGGTTAGTACAGTCACCGTGTCATTTTTACATATTAATAATAAACATGATATTCTGAAGCAGGCTGATAGCAACAGGGAACAAGGGAAACATGCATTCCTACCCATATACGATCTAATCTACCTATGATTAGGCACTATTAAATGACATGCATAATGATGTGCACACCCATCATTTAATAGTACCTAATCAAAGGTAGCCTAGATCTTTTAAGGATAGGAAAGCCTATAATCCCCCTTGTTCCCTGCTGTTATCAGCCTGACTTACTGAAAAGATGTGTTTATTTTTGATATGTCAAAAAACCTGGGAACTGTACTACCTACATTCATGATGCACAAGGGTGATGAGCTCACCAGTTTTTGGTGTGGGGAGAAGTGAGAATGAATACCAGAGGGGGACTAAGAAGGCCCCTCCTGCAAGGTACTGCTATATTCAGGGAAGGGGCATGACAGAAGGAGAGAAATATGAACAGATCACTGTGAGAAATAAGATGTGGGTCTGCCAGCACCATGATCACTACCTGACCCTATTGTCCTGGCCAACATTCCCCTTCCCATAAAACCAGTTCATGCAATTGTCCAAGGCTGTGTGTGGGTATTAATGTGTGAACTGGCTGCCACTACACATTCAGTCACTTCACCACCAGTCTAGCATTGCTTGTAAAGCACTTTAGGATACAATGTGTATGAAAGCACTACATAAATACTGATTCTTATTATTATTATTATTTCCCATGGATAAAGAAGAGAAGACAAGGCAAGCATATTTATGATTTCCAAGAAAGTATGAACTCTAGCATTAGACTACAGAATAAGTTTGTTACAAACAAGTGGTGGATCTATGGGGTGCTGAAGGGTGCAGTTGTAACCCCCCCATTATAAAGTACTCGCTTGCTGCTGCTGCATTTCACTTTGTTGAATAAGTCAGATTTATTGATTGTGCAAATGTTTACATGCAAAAATATGGATTACATTTGTAGTTTCAGTCAAAACATACTAGAAAAGCATAATAGCAGAAAATATAAAGGTTTCATAAAAATGTTAAAAAGTGCATATCAAGTATGCAAACACTCCCAGCTACCCCCATTGTAGCATCCTAGATCTGCCAAACCACTAGACCACCAGGTTATTCAAGATGTGCACTGCACTGTGGTTTGCCAAAGAGAAAGTCGGTTTGATTAAAACACAATTTCAGCATGTTAAAGTAAACAAAATGAACAGAACCATAGCCTAACATGCATATGGATCTAAATAATGCACATGGTTTTGACCATTTTGGTGAAACAATTCTATACAAAGGGAAGAAAGAACTAGTTAGCACTACAGAGAGCCATATAGCTCTCTGACTTTGACTCCGATGATGTCATTACTTAACACATTTGGTAGCCATTTTAAGAAGCAGGTAAAGCAGTTTATTTGAAATCAGAAGGCTGATTTTACATTTTTCAAATGCTTTGGAACCACATTTAGGTAACTTATATAAATGTAGTTTTAGCATTAACAAATTCAGCAGCCTATCATTTAGTTCTGCTTTTGGTCAGATTTTTGAAAAGTTTGTTGTCAAAATGTTGTTCAGGTATCCTTTAATATTAGATCAGCTAACACTAATCAGGCTGAAAAGGATGCAAAAGGAGAGGTATCACCAGCAGAAAGAGAGAGGTGGTGTTACCACTGTATAGATCATTGGTGAGACCACACCTAGAGTGTACTGTGTCCAGTTCTGGATACCACATTTCTGCAAGGACACAGATACAGAAGAGGTGGTCCAGAGGAGGGCAACTAAAATGGTGCAGGGTCTGCATAAAAAGCCCTATGAGAAGACACTGAAGGACCTCAATATGTACACCCTGGAGGAAAGGAGGGAGAAGGGGGATACGATAGAGACTTTCAAATACCTCTGGGGTATACTGTAAATGAGGTTCAGAGGTAAGCATTTTTCAGATAAAAAAAGATGCTCAAGAACAAAGGGTCCATGCTATGAAGCTGGAGGGGGGAGACTCAGGGGAGATGTGAGGAAGTACTTTTTCACAGAAAGAATGGTGGATGCCTGGAACAGCCTCCCAGCAGAGGTGGTGGGGGCAAAAATGGTAATGGCATCCAAGAATCCATGGGAGAGGCATAAGGGAATCTTAGTGGTAAGGAAAGGGGGGAGGTAAAGTTGGAGATTAAGTAGGGTCTGCGATGTTGCAATAGGTAAGGAAAGTGGGTAGACTAGGTGGGCCAAGCGATCCTTATCTGCCATCAAATTCTATGTTTATATGAGTGGTGGATTCTTAGAACAGCTTTCCAGCAGAGGTGGTGAAGGCAAAAACAATGGTGGGGTTCAAGAATGCATGGGATAAGCACAAAGAAATCATAGTGGAAAGGAAGGGGGAAAGAGCTGTAGATTGTGCACGATCTGATGTAATAGTGTAGGTAGGAAGAAATGGGCAGACAGGATGGGCCAAGTGGTCCTTATCTGCCGTCAGATTCTATGTTTCCATGACATAGATGTCAAAACCTGCAGATAAAAATAAATGTGATACTTTTAGTCACCCCATGGCATATCTCATATTTATTCATTTTCTCAGTGACCACAATTTGTAGCATTAATCGTATTGCTTATTCCTAGTTCACTTTCTGTTCTCTAGTTATTTGTTCTCACACAGTACTACATAAATGTAGATTTTCTTTTTTGATGTCACTATATCCCCCCCCAAAAAAAAAACTGTGGTTTGTGATGCATTTGGAGGAATAACACTATATAAAATAGATTTTATTGTATGATTTAGATGCTTGTATTAAAATTATCCACATTCAGGGAAATATTTGTGAAAAAAATACCTGCAAATGCTTTTTTGTTCCTCTAGCAAAAGTGCATAGGACTTAAAAAGGATTTAAATGTTATCCCCATGTATTTACAGTGTGCTTCTTGGAGTTGAAAATCTTAATGCTATATTTCAATGAAGACTAAAATGAAGGTAGCAGATTATGCTTCATAGCGTTCACATGAAAGACGTGTGGGTAGTAAAGAGTTTCGCTTAAGTGAGCTACTCCTGGACAAACAGAATTACTCAGCTGGGAGGGTACCCAATTCAGCAGCTTAATGGCAGATTTTCTGGGTCAATAGCCATTCATAGCAATGCTATTTTGTACATGGCAGTAATGAGAAAGACAAGAAACCAAAGAAAATATATTTTAGAAGAGAGAGAAGCTTTTTGTCATTTGGGGACATTAGGGAACCACAGGCAGACTTGATGTACCATTCGTCTTTTTCTGCTATCATTTTATATGTTTCTATGTAGTCTGTGGCAGAAAGGAAGGCTTGTTTGGGTGAGATATCTAACTGACAGTCTTGTGTCTGCTCCCATGGCTTTGCACACTGGTCCAGATATTCAAAAGGGTTGCTCCATACGCAACAGGGTTGCTCATGCGCAAGTCCTACATTGCGCCATTCTGCGATATTCAGCAGGAGGCAGTTGCTCCACTGGCAACAGGTTGAGCAAAAGAGCAATGCAAATGAATGCATGCTCAACAGGAGGGGGAGGAACCATGCATAACCTGCGCAACCTGATATTCAGTCGGGTTGTGCAGAGTTATGCATGCGCAACCCCCAACCTGCGCCTGCACAACCTTGAGCCAAAAATAAAGGATCAAGTTGAGGCCACCACAGGTGAGCTGCTGTATGCAGGGCGCACAGCAGCTGCCACCCTGGCTGGCCCCCAACTCGGTCCCTGTGCCCCCACCAGCCCGATCGCGGGCATAAGTAGCTATGACCCCCTCACACATCTCCACAGCCCGATCACGGGCATCCACAGTTCAGAAACCCCCACACATATCCCGAAGCCACGATCGCGGGCATCACAGTTATGAAACCCCCCACATATCCCGAAGCCGATCATGGGCAGTACAGTTATGAAACCCCCATACCACATCTCCACAGCCCGGTCGTGGGCAGGCGTGTATAGACCTCCCCAGTGCCCGATCGCGGGCAGGAGATGTAACCTCCCCAACCCAAATATCTCCCTGGTGGTCCAGTGGACGTAAAGCCCGATCACGGGCAGAATGTCACATCACAACCCCCAAACATCTCCTGGTGTCTAGTGTCCCCCCCACCCCACCCATAAGCCCCTCCACCGCTCCCCACAGCGGTGGGCGACAGCATCCCACCCGCCCTGCCACCCGCCGCCCGCCCGACTGACTGTCCGGTAGGGCTGCGCCCAGTGGTGCAGAGCTACCGCAAGTTTAATGCTCAACTCTGGCAACTTGCGGTGGCGCCGTTCCACTCGCCATATGCAAGTGCTTGTGGCTGGGGTGATATTCAAAGGGTTGCTCAACAAGCGCAACTCCTTTGAATATCACCCCGGCCACACCCCTGCGCAACTATTTTGAGCAGCGCAGGGGCTTGCGCCTCAGAATGGCGCAGTTTGAAAATCTGGGCCCCTGTGTTTTATGTTTCTGCATTGTGCAGCTACATGAATGTAGCAGCCTTTCCTGGCTACTGCACTGATTTGACATGTAGCTCAACACTGCACGCACTGCACCCCCTGCATCAACCTGCTTTACCTGACAAAGAGAGAACAGCCACTGTCATTTTTGATATTATGAAACCAAGTTTGTTTTGTTTTTACATCAGTAAAAACATCATAAGGGCACCTACATTTCAAAGTGAATAAAATAATCCTTGAAACTAGATAATACAGAGAAAAAGGTCAGCACTTTAAGGTCTCACCTCCTTCCCCACCTCCATTCCAATTCCCCCAACCTAAACTCTCAAATGTAAACATTTGTCATCATTATTTTTAAAATGAAAGTGCTTTTACAGTAAGTTGAAGACACCAGTCAATTAGCATTCAAAGATCTACAGTACTGGTTTGGGGATGTCATGTGGGATGCCATGTGTACTGATTAAAATTTGGGATCAATTGATTTGGGAGACAGTATAGCGCAGTGGTTTAAGACTCTAAGCTGCAAATCTGGACATCTGGGTTTGAATCCCACAGCCCCCCATTGCATACATTGTAATCCTGAGCAAGTCACTTAACTTCCCTGTGCTCCCAGGTCACACCTGTAAACAAGGTTTCAGCTTAGTGTGCCACTCCTGGTTAAACAATTGAAAAAAAAAATTAAAATGGGCTATTCAGAACCAACTCTGTTTCCTGTGTTGCATAAATTTATAAAGGCTTACATGGTTAAAATCTCACAGTAACTCCACTGCTCAGGTTAAGAACTTATTGGCCCAGATATTCAAACCGCGCCCAAAAAGTGCGCAATAGCAGGGGCAAGCGCAAGTCAATTGCGCCCATGTGCAAGAGACGCGATATTCAAAAACGGAGCAGGCCAAACTGCACCTACAGCCGACGACTGAATATTGCACCACCTGTGCCATAGCGCAACTAGGGAGGGGAAGCTGAGCAGATCTGATGTGCCTTAGCGCAACAAGGGATGTGCAGCTGAGCAGTCCAGAGGTGCCATAGCGCAACCAGGGATGCCCCCCAGCAGCAGAGCAGTGCAACTGCACAACCAGGGAGGTTGGGGCCCACCACCCATGCCACAGATGGGCACAGGAACACACAGCAGAACAGACATCATCCCCCCACACCCCATGCACTGCACAACTGGGGGAGGGCTGGAATAACCACTGGACCATGGAGACAAGCAAACAACCCACAGCCAGGCCATGGTGCCCCATCACACCCCGCCGGCAAGCTGTGACTGGCACACAAGGAGAGCTGACCACCCCGTGCCACACCATCCCCTCAATGCAGAGCACGCCCTGCACCGTGACCCCCAGACACCCCCCCAGGAGCAGCGACCACCACTGCAGGAAACCCCATGCATGCCACCACCCCCACTGTGACACTGCAACCCTGTGCACCACAGAACCATGCAAGCCAGCCCCACCGTGAGCACCCATCAGCGGGTGGCAGCACACAGCAATGCAACAATGGCAGACACAGTGCCACCACGCACAGTCCCCCTGAGGTACTGCTGAGAGACCAACCATGCGTCGGCACATGAGGTACACAACATGGGACAGGGCTTGCCCTGGACAGCACCACCAGTGGTACAGCACCCTGCATAGTATTCCAATGACACACCCCAACCCACCACTAGCCACAACAGCCAGCACAGACACCCACAGTGGTGCATGGTAGCATGCACCACACCGGATGCCACACAGTGCAGACACCCACTCATACCCATGGGCACAACAACACAGGGACGCAGTGGTGGGGAAACCAAGCCCCCAGTGTGGGCCCATGTAAATTGTGTACACACAACCCACAGTCCTCCATGGCACTGGAGTGCCAGCCACCCTGCGCAGGCACTGTGGACCCATACACCACCATCATTTGCCCGGAGCACAAGTCACAGACAGTGGTGCACATACCCTGCAACACACACAAGGCACAGCATGGAGGTGGGACAACAACTGTGGAGGCCACAGTGTCACCCGAGGCAGACATGCACCACACCAGTGATAGGAGGCAACCCAGCAATGTGATGGGTACAGTGGCTGCCCTGTAGGGACTGCCACCACTGACATGCCAGCAGACCGCACAGGTCACAGACATGCATGTGTGTCAGTTGCACAGGCCATGGACGGGCTGATAGGGGCACCATGGACACAGAGCAAGCACCATGGACCACTGCACACAGTCATCCAGTGCACAGGGCACAACACACACACCACAGACACTGACTGATAGCTGCTACACCCCACACCATAGTCACCGCCACACGGACACACACACACATACCCATGACCGCACCACCCCTGACGCCATGCACACCACTGCAGCTGAGCACCTATAGCCCACTGCAAATCAGAGACCACCACAGTATTCATATCAAAATAACTGTATTGAACAAACATATAAAAGTCAACTATTTACAAGACTATTTACAAAATATATACAAGGTGGGGGGGAGGGCCACAAACAAGGTGGGGGTAGGTGGGTAGGGGGCAGGGTGGACAAATGGAGCGGGAAAGAAGGTGTGAGGGGGTCCAGGGGTAGAGGATTACAGGACTGAGGATTAGCCGAGCGCCACTTCCACTAACTCCATCGTGCTTGATGCCTCCAGCAGGACCCCGGTGTTGTCAATCCTGCAGAGGATGTCCATCGATGCCCTTGCCACCTGGAGTATCTCCCGCAGCGCCTCCCTTATCTCCTGGAGATGGTGTGTACCTAGGACAAGGGAGCACAGTCAATAGGTATGAATGCACAACCCCATACAGCCTGTCCACTGTGCATGGCATACGGCCGTGGGACATACCTCTGTGATGGTGTGTGGCCACCCACAGTGATCACTTCCACATGACCTGCCCACCCAGGTGCATACAGCCATGCGGAATGCTGCACACACCCACCGGCCAAGTCACACACAGCACCACCGTGGCCGTTTAGTGACATGGCTATGTGGTGCAAAGGCAGTGGCACAGCCATGTACCTGGTGTATGCATGGACCACCATCGACGCACTCCCAGACATGCATTGCCACTGGACAGTGGTGATTGTAACAAGTCGTGTGTATGGTACTGGTGTCGATGGATGGTGGCCATGCCCCACTGTCTACCCTGTTACACAGCATGCAATAGTAATCATGGAGGTATGGCACTCACCTTCATCGGGTCGGTCCAGTGGGTGGTGAGGGCCCTCGCCCCACCTGGCTTCCCTCTGCTCCTCCTGCTGCCGAAGATCATGGGCACAGCCGCGTTCCTCTGGGCCTGTGGTGCAAACTTGGAGAGAGGAACATCAGTACAATCCTGTAGCAAAGTCCCCCTGCCCCCAGGTGTGTGCCCTCCCACCCAGCCAAACCCACCCACCCCACACCCTGATAACACCACCACAGCCAACCCTGGACAGTCCCTCCCCAATGTGCTGGACACATACAACAGTTTTACCCATATGGAAGATAAAAGTGTGTTGATGTAACACCTACCTGGCCGTGCACCGTGTCCCTCCTGGCACGTGCCCACAGGCATGCTAGCAGCTCCGGCTCCCTCCGCTGCAGGTCCCCATACCTGTGGCGGCATTGCTCAGTGCTCCTCCCCCATTCTGTGGCCTCCTCAAGTGCAGTGGCCACCTCCTCCCACACCTGGGTCCTGGACCTGTCCAGGGGCTCCTCCCCGAACAGTGGCCCATGGTGTGGCTCCACAATGGCCACTAGGTTGGCCAGCTCTATTGCCGACCACTGAGCTGCCCTCCTGCATACCATGCTCTCTGCTTGATTAGGCAATATGGTGCTCTGCAGCTCGGCTCCCCACGTGCAGATGCTGCATGGTACAGTGCTGCCATTCCCTATCGTGCTGTCAGCGAACAGCATGATAGAGGTGCACCCATGCCTGACACATGGTGCCTAGGGGGCAAAGGTCAGGCACAGGGTCAAGGGTCTCTGGTGTATGGACGCGCAGAGCTCCATTGGAATCCAATGCGTGTAGCGTGATTGGCTGCCTGTGTGCTACTGCCATTAGTGGCCTACTGCGCAGTTGGCCCAGTGCACCTATGATGGCCCAGTGCCACAGTGCTATGTAGTGACCATCGCTATAGTGCCACTGGCACAATGTTGGCTGTGCTCTGCATTGTCTACTGTGCACAGCGCGTCAGCAGCGCTGCAGACGCATGCGTCAGCAACCCGGGCATGCACAGTGAGGTGTGTACTACGCATGTCACAGAACTGCGCCATTGGCTCAGCACGTTCAACACAATTGCGCAAAGCGCAACATCGCAATATTCAGCCGTCATATGCAAATCATCTAATCAGCCATTCAATGGCGCAGCACTGCAATTTGCATCCACTTAAAGTTGCGCCTCGCCTCATTTGCATGGGTTGCACAATAAAAGTGCGACATTGGGCTGCACTGGCCATAGTCGGTTACTGCAGTCTATTAGTGAGTTGCATGCTGTTTAGGAGTGTGGACTGTGGTTTAGGACATGCATGGGACTGCGCGGTCACAGGTAACAACTTTCACATTCTTACAGGCTAAAAATGACTGAGCAGGGTTTGGGAGAGGAGGAACACAGTGGTGGGAGGAGGAGGAGGCCTAACTTTACCAAGGCCGAGACCGAAGCCCTGTTTGAGGCCTACCTGGATCAGGAGCCACTTCTCAGCAGATGGCAGGGAACACCTCAAGCCCATGCTGCTGCATGGGAGGAGGTGGCACGTGCTGTGAACCTGCTTGGCAGCCACCAGTGCTCCATGCAGGAGTGTAAGAAAAAGATGGGCATGGACAGGAGGAGGATAAAGGAAAAGGTGGCTGCCATCAGGGCAGCACGAGCTGCAACAGGTGGGGGACAGCCGGAGGTGGTACAGCTGACTCCACAGGAGGAGAGGCTTGCTGGAAGCATGCAGTGTAGTGCCATTGAGGGTGATCCGGGTGGTGGCTTCCAGACGGGTGGTGGCCCATCACTGCATGGTAAGTCATGGTCTGTCTATGGGGAGGGGCAGGATAGGGTCACATGCAGTAACGCTGACTTTGCTTTCCTTACAGATCCTGGAGTGTCTGCATGGGTCAGCGGTGGTGGGCCTGTCCACTGAGGACAGTCAGCTGGAGATGGAGGAGGCCCATCCACCTCCACAGGTATACGTGGATCAGCGACAGTGGGCCGCCTTGGCTGTCCACACTGATGTCATTGTAACAGGTGCAGAGGAAGCCCTGCCTGTGTCCCAGCGTGCCGGCATCCACGGATGCCAGCATGCTGTGACTGGGGCCAGTGCAGTGTCCATCACCGATGATGATGTCGCTAACATCATGGGCAGTGACACGTGAGTGCCACGGGATGGCCACACAGCAGGACACATCGCGGCCATGGCTGTGGGTGGTGCTGCCGTGGAGGCCTGCATGTCATCATAGTCCAAGCCTGTGCCTGTCATCACCAGTGGGGCAGCACTGGTGTTTGTTCAGGACAGTGGGACTGTTGAGGCCACTGCGGCAGCACCACTGAGCCCTGGGGAGCAGCAGCTGGAGGGGCAGCATCAGTAGTCGGCCAATGGGCTTGGGGGTACAGGGTTCAGCGGCGGCATCTGTGCACCACCTGTGGACATGCCCAGACCTGGTCCTGGTGCATAGTGCCCACCTCAAGGGGTGCTGAGCATCAGGGCCATGCACACCCTGAGGGACAGAATGCCGAGGAGGCAGATGACCTCTTGGACGAGCACACCCGCCTACTGCAAGCATAAGTCCAGCAGCAGATGCAGCTTGCGACATCGGTGGATGCACTGCGAGTGGCTCTGGAGTGGGCAGAGGAGCGTCGCAGCAGGGACACTGCTCTGATCCTGGCAGGGATGGACCGTTTGCAGAAGGATGTGACCGCTGCCATTGACAAGCATGCACAGGCATTCACTGCTGTCATGGCCACAATGGGCACACAGTCAGGTGCCCATGCATCACGGACACCACGCATTGCACTGTCCATCTCCCATTCCCGGCATCGTGCAACTCCCTCCCTGTCGACACTGGTTTCAGCTGTGGGCATCCCGAGCACTTCTGGCGCAGGCATGTTCAGTATGCTGCAGACCCCTGCACGAGCATGGTTGTGTTCACACAGTGGAACCCCTGGGGGTCCGTCGGTGCCACCCCATGAGGCCAGTGGTCAGCCTGTCAGTGCTGGTGGGTCTCGGCGGGGCCGCCCACGCATCCGTGGCAGCTGGGGCACTGTGTTGCATGACTGACCTGTTTCCCAGCGCAGCTACTGTCTGGTGCTGCCCTGTGCATTGTGTCTTTCAGTGGGCAGTGCACGTGGTTCCGTGTCCTAGCGTGGACACAGTCCACCTGCACCTCCCAGCTGCTGTCCAAAGTTGCGCGTATTGATGATGCCTGCATTGCACTGTACACCTATGTGCAATGGTGCTCAGCATCTGACACACGCACATGGACAAGCAGTGGGTGTGGTGGCTTGTGGACATGTGTGTGGCTAGGGCTGGTTTTCTGGGTCGGTGTGCCTCCTGCCCTCCGTGCACATTTGGTGCATTGTGTGTGTGTGTGCGTGTGTGTGTGTGTCCATCTGCGTGGCATGTTAGTCCTCACCCATCCCTGGTTGTGTGTGTGCTTCTGTGCCCTGCCACTTCCCTTGACGGCATGCACTCCTGGTGTGTGTCCATGCATGTTTGTGGGTTGTGCCTTAGCCACTGTTGGCTGCACATGGCCCCATGACTTACCTGGGTTGGCTGAAGTACTCCTCCGTGATGGTGTCCCGGTGCAGCTGTGCCAGCTGGATCAGTCAGGGGTCCCGTCGCCCAAGGGGGGGCTGCCCATCACCATTGTCACCGGTGTCCTCATCGTCCCTATCGCTGTCCCCCTCTTTGACCTGTATGGCTATCCCACATTCGTTGGCCATGTTGTGCAGGATGCAACAGGCCAGGAATAGCCCACAGGCCTGTGAGGGCTGTACTGTAGGGCACCGTCGGAGGTGTCCAGGCAACGTAAACATGCCTTCAGCATCCCGAACACCCGCTCGATGACATTACATGTGGTGGCATGTGCCTCATTGTAGCGTTGCTGCGATGGGGTCGCGGGCTGCCGGTAGGGTGGGAGCAGCCAGGGATGGAGTGGGTATCCACTGTCACCTGTGTATAGGGGTGGAGGTTAGTTTGGTGATCAGCATCGCCCTGACCCGGGCCATGTAGGCCACTACCCATGTCACCTCTGGCCATGCCCCCCCAGGCCCTATGATTGTCCATTTGGTTTGCATACTCACCCACTAGGTGGCCAGTGGGGATGTCCCCACTCTCAAATCTGTATCACAGTGCTGACTGGCACCAGATGAAGGCATCATGTGCTCTCCCAGGGTGCGTGGCACAGACATTGATTATGTACCTCCTGGCATCGCACATCACCTGGCAGTTGATGCTGGCATAGCCCTTGCGATTGATGTATGTGGCCCCCTCGGGTCCAGGTGGTGTGCATATGGCCACATGGGTGCTGTCTATTGCCCCTAGCTCGCCAGGCATAAGTGCTACCCTGTGGAACTCCTGTATGTTTGCTGTGCGCTCCGCCGGTGTGCTGGGGAAATGGATGTACTCCGCAGCATGTGGCAGCAGTGCGCTGAGGAATTGGGTGAGGTGGCGTGATGTGGCCGACTGGGTTATGCCTGTGGTGTCCCCAGTTGGTCTCTGGAAGGTACCCGTGGCGAGCAAGCACATGCAAGCTGTTGCTTTAGTCTCCACTGACAGGGCATGGCTCCGTCGTGTGGGTGCCTGCATCACATCACTGCACAGCTCACAGAGCCGCCTCAGAATTGCCCTATTCAGGTGGTACTGGCCCACAATCTCAGTATCACTGTACAACTCAAAGCTGGTGTGGGCTTGGTACTGCCTGTTGGGGCCATACCACCGACAGGCTCTTCCATGGCCATGCCCCCCTGCCACCCACCTTCTCACCCCCCTCATAATGGCCTCCATCTGGAAGGTGGCACTGACCATGTCCCTGGCTTGTGTTCACCTCCCCGGCAGCTGTTACTGTATTCCTCCCACTGTCCTCCCTGCTACTTCCCCTGCACCGGGAACACCTGCCTGTGGTCGCCTCTGTGCTGTGTGGCACTTCCCCTTTCTGCACTGGCTGTGGCTCCCCACACCTTCCCTGTGCCTCTGTGTTCAGGGTGCCCTTTCTCTGGCCTTCCCTGTGTGTCCCTCCTGCCCTGTCTGTGTGGCTAGAGTTCTGCCTCATGTGCCTTCCCTGTAGCATTCTTGTGCCTCTCCCTTGCTCCTTTTTATTTTGGCTCATTTCCGCTATGGCGCAACTTCCGCTTGCTCCCCTATTGCGCATGGCGCAAGTTGTTGAATATCGCACTGTGCCATTTATGCATGGTTCCTCCCCCTTCAGTTGCCCATGCCTTCATTATCATTGTGCTGTTGCTCAGCATGATTTCGGGGGTGCAACTACCTCCTGCTGAATATCGCAGAATGGTGCAATTTCGGAATTGCGCAGGCACAACCCTATTGCACATGGATCAACTCTTTTGAATATCTGGGCCATAGTATTTAGTATACTGGAGAACGTGGCCTTAAACCAGATGGAAACTAAATAGTTTATTGCCTGTTCCTTTTTCAGAGCCACATTGAATGTGTTCCATTGTGTAACTGGGATGGACATCTTTGCAGTGCCTCTTGTGACTTAACTGAACATTGATGTTAAACTACATAGGTTCCTTAGAAAATTAGAGGAATGAGAATATTTCCACAATGAAATAAGACAGACTACCATTGCTGAATGTAGTAGACATGAGGCTAATAATAGAAACATAGAAAGATAAAATTAGTTGGCAGAAATGTTTTGCTTGGCCCACCCAGTCTGCTCAGATGTTCCCTGCCTATTCTGCCTCTGCAGACCTGATCTGTTCTCCCTCCCAGCTCTCTGTCTCTGGTATAATATATCCTTATGTTTATCGCCTACATGCCATAAGGGGTTTTGCCCCTGACAGCAAGGGCCCTTGGTCTGTTGAGTGGCTGTGTATGGAGAGGCTACACCTGTAGTGCAGTAACAGAGAGTATAACGTTTTTGTGAGGAAGGTAACTATTGCAGACTTCCTCTTTCTCATGAGAGTTTGTTACTATCCTTATTTATTTATTTATTAAATTTTGTTAACTGGGTAAGCCCACTGGGCCCCAAAGGTCCTTTTTTCAGGGGTGACCCAGTTTATTTAGAGGTTCTTTATTTTTACCCTCAGTACTTATATCAATAACATCTGACATTCCAAGGCCATCAACCAGATGATAGCAACATCTGACAAACTGTAACCAGCAAACAGGGACTCTGTTTTATTAATATTTTAAAAATGTTTTTCATGATTCTTATTAGTTTATTGTTGTTATCTAATTTTGTAGGTCAAATTGCTAAGGTGGCTAGGGATGATCACTCATACTGGGACTTAGGTTTAGGCAATGTGGCTCAGATATTGTCTCTTACTGTTACCACTTCCAGGAGGGAAGTAGGTCCCTTACCAACCCATCTTTCTGATGTAATGAAGGAGCATTTTGTAATGAAGCTAGGTACTGTGTTTTTTTTCCAGCATTACAAATTTAAAATACTCTAGCCAGGGGTTAAGGGGCTTTCATACTGTACTATGTGAAGCTAAGAGTGAGAGGGATATTTTTCATAAAATGAGAGTAAGGAGGTTATTAGTTTTACTCCTACTAATTCCTGGTACTGTGCATCCCCACCCTGGTCCAATTAATCAGAGGAACCATTCAACCCTCACTGATACTGTTCCAACCTCTAATAAAACTCAAACCACTCTAAAAATTGTTCATGTAAATATTCAGAACTTCCTCACAAAATGGGTCCACTTTGAAGCTTGGGTTGAATCCAACAAATTTGACATTGTTGCAATTTTAGAGATGTGGTTAAGCAACGAAATTGGGCACAAAAAAAGTGCTTGAAGGCTATTCAGTCTTTAGGCAAGACATAGTAGGGAAGAGGCTCCCTGATTTATGTTGCTTCAAAATTACAGACTCAGGAGTTTTCTTTACCAATCATTTATAATGGCTGCAATTTTTTATTTGTAGACATTGTGCTGGGATCTGAGAAATGTTACACAGTTAGTTCCATTTATATTCACCTTAACACAGAAACATAGAATTTGACGGCAGATAAGGACCACTTGGCCCACCTAGTCTGCCCATTTTCCTACCTAAAAGATGAGCTTCAGATCCTAGTTAACCAACAGCTTACTTCCTCCTACCCCCCACTAGGACTGCCTTATGTCTGTCCCATGCATTCTTGAATTCCCCCACTGTTCTTCACTCCACGATCTCCTCAGGGAGGCTGTTCCATGCATCCACAACCCTCTCTGTGAAAAAATACTTCCTCACATTACCTCTGAGCCGTCCCCCCTCTATCTTCAAATTGTGCCCCCTTGTTCTTGCAGATCTCTTTTTCTGAAAGATGCTACCCTCTTGGACTTTGTTGATTCCCTTGAGGTACTTGAAAGTTTCTATCATGTCCCCTCTCTCCTTTCTTTCCTCAAGGTATACATATTAAGCTTCTTTAGTCTTTCTTCATATGTCTTCTGGTGCAGACCCTGCACCATTTTGGTTGCCCTCCTCTGGACAGCCTCCACTCTGTCTATGTATTTGCGGAGATGGGGTCTCCAGAACTGCACACAGTACTCCAGATGGGGTCTCACCAACTGTCTGTACAGAGGGATAACAACTTCTTGTTTTCTACTATTGATGCCTCTTCCTATGCATCCCAGTATCCCCCAGCCTTCCTTACTGC
This sequence comes from Neoceratodus forsteri, assembly GCA_016271365.2. NCBI lineage: Eukaryota > Metazoa > Chordata > Ceratodontiformes > Ceratodontidae > Neoceratodus > Neoceratodus forsteri. Next base: position 350,591,994 of record CM028136.1, on the reverse strand, counting down.
CTTCTCACATTGCTTGCCCACCTTTAGGTCATCTGATATAATTACCCCTAGGTCCCTTTCCATTTTTACTGTTGTCAGTATCTCACCCCCCCATTGTGTACGCTTCCCCTGGGTTTTTGTTTCCCATGTGCATTACCTTGCACTTCTTTGCATTGAATCTGAGCTGCCATACATTTGACCATTCCTCCAACCTTGCCAAGTCCCTTCTCATCCTTTCCACTCCATCTTGTGTATCAACCCTGTTGCAGATCTTTGTGTCGTCTGCAAAGAGACATATTTTTCCTTCCAGTTAGTAAAATGAATTTGGTCTTGAAATTGTTACCAAATTTAAACAAACTCTTCTAGCCAATAGAGAATGGATTCTGGTAGGTGACTTCAATATTAACTGGGGGCATGATGAATCTGCTTCTGAAGTCAGAGATTTATTCCAGGAAATTTGTCCCAGCAGTTGATTTCTGAAGTTACAGCCCAATTATAAATCTTAAATAGGTACTATCTTTGACTGGATAGTGGTCACCATCCAAACAGGATAGCCACTTTTAGCATAGTATCTGATTTGATGAGTGACCACTGTCTGATCTATTGTGACTGGACAACAAACAGTGCTAGTAGTCCCCCAGTTTACATATACACTAGGGACCGGATATTCAGACTGCACCAGGCAGTGGCACAAGCCTGGGCACAGTGCAACTGGGCTGCTCTGGGGCCAAGACCAGGTGATATTCAATGGTGATGCACCATGGCACAGCACCACTGAATATGGCAAAGGTGGTGCACATACTGCACATGGCACAGTGGCACTGCACCAGAGCAAGCCACAGAGGGGGAGACCGGGATGCACCAGCACAAGTGCCATTGCACTAGGCACATCACCCGCGATATTCAGTTGGGGGCATGCAAATGATGCCATAATCTATGCAAGTTGCAAATGGGGCCATTTGCATGTCATTATGGCCCCATTTGCATGTGATGCATTGGGTGGCCCAGTGAATTGCACCTGGATCCCTGCCAAGTTGCTGTCAATGGGGGTTTGCTCCCTGGTGGGCTATTGCAGCCCCTTCTCCTGTATGCTTGATCACGGGCAGTAGGAAAATGTAACACAATCCTATGCCAAGTTGCAAGCAGTAGGTAGAATAAATATACCCCTGTTGGTCTAGTGGACCCCCCTCCCTCACTGTATGCCCAATCGTGGGCAGTTGTCAGAATATGTCGAGTCCTATGCCTGGTCATGGGCTAGAGTGTCTAGAAGTAGATCCCTGGTGGACTAGTGGACCCCCCTCCCCATGCCTGATCATGGGCCATAGTAATAACCGATGTCTACCTGGTGGTCCAATGGTACCCCTCCCACCCACCCACTGAGGCCCTGGCCAGCCAGCACCCTCCATCATCAGTGGCAGCAGCAACCTCTGCCCACATACCACCCGGCCACCCACGAATGACAGCATACAGCAGGATCTGTCCGCCCATTGGGCCACAGTGTGGACCAATTGGCTTGCAGACCATACTGTACTACACAGGTCCAGATCTGTGAATAAACGAGTTCATTCACAGATCTAGACCTGTGTAGTACAGTATGGTCTGCAAGTTTATTGGTCCGCATTGTGGTTCAATAGGCACAGATCCTACTGTACGCTGTCATTCGGCAGGTGGCTGGGCGGTACGCGGCAGGGTGCCACCCGCCAATGACGGGGGGTGCTGGGTGGCTGGAGGCCTCTGTGGGTGGTTGGATGGGGAGGAGGGTACCACTGGACCACCAGGTAGACATTGGTTATTACTATGGCTCACGATCGGGCTTTCAGGGTGGATTCCACTAGACCATCAGGAATCTATTTCAATACACTTCAGCCCGCAATCAGGAATATGGGGGGCCACTAGACCACCAGGATTGTCTATCTGCATACTGCTGCCCATGATCGGGCATAGGATTATGTATCTTCTAACTACTGCCCACGATTGGGCATGTGGGGGGGCACTGGGCATCTAGGGGGGACCGGCTGCTTGAGGACAGTGGTCACCCAAGGCTGGCAGCTGTTGTGTTGCACCTTGCAATACGGCTGCCCACCTGTGGGTGTCCAGCTTTTGAGCCTATATTTTCTGGCTCAGCTTTGAGCACCTGTGTGCAGCGCATGTAGGGGTTGCACCAGCATATGCACATGTACATCCCGGGCTGAATATCAGGATGTGCCGCATATGCATGGACATCCCAGCGCATCGGGATTTGCGCTGCGCCAGGCAACCTTTTCAATATCCTGCCATGGTGCAATGTGGGGCTGTGCCAGTGAAACTCTATTGCACCAGGCACAACCCCTTTGAATATCCCAGCCTAGAAATCTTAAGTCCATTAATACTGAAAACTTGACATCTGTTTTTGCTAAATTGGACTTGTCTTTCCTAAAAACAATTTTGGATATTAATGTTGCTCTTGATAGGTTTTGTCTTGTCTTTAATGAGATGTGATAGAGTAATTCCTAAATATAAAATGACAATCAAAACCTCTAAAAAGGAATGGGTTACCTTGATATAAAGCTTATGGAAAACAGCAAAGCTGGCTATTTTTAAATCACTTTTAGTATACTCTCTGATTTGATGAGTGACAACTATCCAATCTACTGTGAATGGACAACAAAGTGTGCTAATAGCCCCCCCAGTTTACATATACACTAGAAGTCTAAGACCATTAACATTGAAATCTTGACATCTGCTTTTGCTAAGTTGGACATGTCTTTCTTTAAAACAATTTCAGATATTAATGTTGCTCTTGATAGGTTTTGTCTTGTCTTTAATGAGGTACGTAATAGAGTAGTTCCTAAAAGAAAATGTCCAGAAGCAAATGGTTTGATACCATTTATTGGACCAAATTAGATGTTACAAAAAGAGCAAAATGCCTAAGCCTTTGGACCAACTAAGTCCTTCCTCAGAAGCTTATGATAGTTATTTAGAAAATCCCATACTATTAACACCCAGATCATACATAAAAAAACACAAAGAATTCTCACTGGTTTAAAATACTTTTTAAAGGGTACACTTGCATGATGCGGCAAGATGGCGGCTGTATGTGTGAGCTGCCTGAGCTTGAGCTCTGAATAACTGTGCTTTTGAGTTTCTTTTTGTTTTTACATGTTACTTTTGTGTTTTATGTGTTTTTTCATGTTTTTAATAGTCTATTTGCTTTGCAATTTTGTTTTTCGATTATTGTCGGGAGCGAGTGGAGTGAGCATTGAGCCGCTATTTAAAACTGTTGGGGAAGTGCTTTTTAGCTCTGGTGGCTCCGGTTTTACCATGGCATTCAGGAGGAGATAATACCTGACCTCTGCGGGGTTTGAGTGCGGACCTTTGTGGTCTTGCTCCCATCGGTTTGCTTGTTTAACCGTTTTGGTGCTGGGAGCCGGGAGCATGTGGAGTGAGCGCGGAGCTGCTGTCTGTAGCTGTTGGGATGAAGTGCCTCTCAGTTCTGGTGGCTCTGGTTTCTTGTGACACGTTTGAAGGAGAGAATACCGGGTGTTTTGAGGGACTGGAGTGTGGACCTTTGCGGTATTGTTTCAGCTGGCCTGCTATACTCCGGGAATCTGTTGGAGGTTGGAGACGGAGAGTTCCTTGAGGAATATGAGCCTGTGGACCTCTGCCCTCTTGGACTGGTCCTTGGATCATTGAGTGGTGCATTATTTGAGCTCTTTTGTGTGGACTCTGTGGACTGACTTCTTTGGAAGGCTGAGGAATGGAGCCTTGAAAACTGACGGATGTTTTATTGGAATTAAAAACTGGGACCATGAGTGGAGACTTCTCTTGTTTGTAGTTTTGTTTATTGCCCTCAATATTGGTCTGGGTGATGAGAATACCCAGGGCCTGGGGGCTATTAAATAAAATGTTCCCTTATCTTTTTGATGCTGGATACTTTTGTGGCATGTTATGGCCACAGGGAATTTTCCTGTATGATTAGGAGAGTGCTCCCCTTCCCTGCTGTGGGTGACTCCCTGTGAGTGTTTTGGCCGTCTTTGGAGGAACCATGGGGATTTTGGCCGGAGGGCCGCTCTCCTCAATGGTTGTTAGTTGGGGGATCTCGGTGGCTGGTGGGCAGTTGGGATCTCGGGTTCCCCTCCTGGGGTGGTCTGCTCTCTCTGTGGATTTCATTCCTGTTGGGGGTGGGGGGTTTGCATTCTCCTTTTGGGTCCTTTTAGATTATAGCTCTACAACCTGATTTCTACCTAGGTGTTCGGGCCTGGGTCTTGAGGATTCAATTTTTCGGAGAAGAGATGTTTTTTTAAAGGAACCTTTTCGGTGACCATATTAAGAAGGGAGGAGAGCCCCTCTTGTTATCAGCTGGATTTTGAAATGTACTAGCACCTGGTTTGAAAATCTGCTGGTTTTTAGATCCTCCATGACTTTTGGATTTAATTAGTTATTTAAAGCCGTGGTTGGATTTACCTCAGCTTCTCCTACCATTGGTTGACTTCTTTCCCAGACTTTTTATTTTTTGGTCTCCTGGTTGGTGAGAGGACCAGGATACTTGTATTTATTTTTCTTTTGTTTTATTGTGTAGTTTTTGTTAATTTGTATTTTTTGTTTGATTATTGTGTGTATTTTGGGTAGTGGGAGTGCCCAAGCTTTTTCTTCCTCTCCATCAGCTGTGAGAGGGCGAGGGGGAGAATTTATATTCTTACATGTATTTTGACGTGGAACCTTTGTAAAAGAGCCTTGGCTCAAAGGTATTTGTAATCCTAGAACAAATAAATAAATAAAAAATAAAATTATCCTGTGAGAGAGGATTTTTTTTATTTTATTTATTTTGTTGTTCTGGGTTTGAAGTCTATCTAGTTGGGGAGGAGGGTGGTTTTGTAGGTTTTATTGGGTTGGTTTATTGTTTAAGTTAGTATTGTTTTGGAGGTTTTTAAGATTTTAACTATAAGTATTCAGAGCTTAGATTACTTTAGTTAGATATTATATTATTTTGTCTAGTTTGAGCTGAATCATGTGTTGGTCGGTGGGCTCCACGGTGGTACACTATTCATCCTCTTCCCTTCGCACCCTCTGCCTTTTTATACTGTAGAGCACTGGGGATTGCTCGTAGGAGAGTGAGGAGGGCGGGGGTGGGCGAACAGGAGAGAAAGAATGAATGAGCGGGGCCACTGTATCGGGGTTGTTAAGTCCATAAGGCACCCCGGGGCGAAATGGAATCCAGACCGGGGCTTTCCCTGTCTGGTGCCCATACCCAAGGGCACTACTGAATTTAGTGGGCAGATAGGTCGGACAGCTTCCGAGGTTTGTCCAACTTGGGCGGTGTTATGCAATGCCAGGTCTGTTAGGAATAAGACCTCTATTTTAGCTGATCTTATTGGTTCGACTGACCTGGCTTGCATCACCGAGACCTGGCTGGATGAAAATTCGGGCCCCATTTTAGAGGCCATGATTCCAGCCGAGTACTCGGTGATATACCGCCCGAGATTGGACCGCAAGGGGGGTGGCAGTCTGTTTTAAGACTAAATTGGGCCTCACGAATGTGATAGTAGGTGAGGCTGAATCCTTTGAGTGTACAGTAGTAGCAGGTGTAGGCGTTCAAATCGTTCTCATCTACCGTCCACCTGGAGATGGGAAACGCTTCTTACAGGAAGTGGAAGACCTCCTCGTCGATATGTCTTTTGAGTCACCCAGATTGATGGTTCTGGGCGACTTTAACGCCTGGGTCGACGATGAACTCTCACAATTTGGTTATCACTTCCTCCAGCTTATGTCTTCTTTGGGCCTTACACAGGTAGTTTCCACTGCTACACATAAATCTGGGCACTCTTTGGATTTAGTCTTCCTCTTAGAGATTGACTCATCCGATGTGGGGGTGGAACCAGTCGCTTGGTCTGACCATCACACTGTGAGGTTCAATTTTTACACCCCCCTGAGAAGGCCTTCCCCTGTGGAGATGGTCAGGTACCACCCATTACGGAATGTTACTTCCCAGGGCCTTGCGGCAGTCCTTGATCTCTCATCCCTCGTGTTGACTAGCAATGACCCAGAGGCGCTGGTGGTGGCCTATAATATGGCCATTTCCGGTGCCCTGGATCTCATTGCTCCTGTTAATGAGCGCCCCCTATCCCTTCAGCCCAGGTCTCCTTGGATTGATGGGACTTTGAGGGAGTTGCGGAGACAGGGGCGAAGGTTAGAGCGTTGTTGGCGCAAATCCGGCCTCGATGCCGACCACCTTAGATTGATGGAACATTATTCTATCTGTCAATCTGCAATCACCCATAAGAAGGCAGAATTCCTGTCCAGGGAGATTTCAGTTGCACATAATCGACCGGCTCAGCTGTTTCGGACTGTAGACAGACTGTGCAACCCAGCCTGTCTGCAAGTCCGGAAAGCCTTTTCACAAATAAAGTGCGAGGAGCTCGTTCAGTTTTTTGTAACTAAGGTGGCTGACATCAGGGTGGGCTTGCATCCAGTAATCTCTAAGGGTGTTGTTGTGGAACAGCGCGAGCCCACAATACCTCGGTTCTCTTGGAGTTCCTTTTCCGACTGGAAGACGTGGATATTATGAGGATCATCCATAGTGTGCGCTACATAAGCTGTGGTTTGGACCCTGACCAAGTCCCTAATTTTGGGTTGTTTTGAGATCATTGGTCCAGTTATGTTTCAAATAGTCTGGTGTTCTTTAGAGTCTGTGGAGTTTCCTAACTCCCCGAAAGAGGCGGTGGTGACACCCCTCTTGAAAAAAGCTACTCTGGACCCAGACTGTTTTTCAAACTACAGACCTATCTCTAATCTTCCCTTTATTGGGAAGGTTATTGAGAAGGTAGTAGCAGCCCAGCTGGAAGACCATTTAACCATCCATAATATCTATGAATCCTTCCAATCCAGTTTTCAGAAAAGACATAGCACCAAGACTGCGCTGGTTCGGGTGCTTAATGATCTTCTGTGGGCTAGAGATCAGAAGAAACGTTCTATTCTAGTTCTTCTTGATCTCTCATCAGCTTTTGACACTGTGGATCAGTTGGTGTTGTTAACACGCCTGAGGTCAATTTGTGGAATGTCGGGAACTGTTTTAAAATGATTCACTTCATTCCTTACTGGGAGATCACAGAGAGTTGTGTCGGGGATTTATTCCTCTGGCCCAACTTCTTTGTTGTGTGGGGTGCCTCAGGGTTTAGTGCTGTCACCCATGTTATTCGCAGTGTACATGCTGCCCCTCGGAGACATTATAAGATGGTATGGGCTGAGGTTTCACTGCTATGCAGATGTTACCCAGCTATACTTGTCTTTTGCACCTGACCAGGATGGAGCACTCTCTGTGTTTAACAACTGTCTGGAAGAAATCCAAGGGTGGATGGATTCTAGTTGGTTGAAGTTGAACTCTGAGAAGACAGAGGTGTTAGTGGTGGACCCGGGTGGTCAGATAGTGAGGTCACATGGTGGCACACCTTCAGGAATTTTTCTTGGCAGTGTGTCACTTCTGCCCTCTGAACAGGTGTGCAACCTTGGGATTGTCCTAGACGATAGGTTGACCCTTCAATCTCAAGTGTCAGCCATTGTCAGGACTTCCTTTTACCATCTTAGGAATATTGCCAGGGTGCATCACCTTGTTCCATCTGACTCCCTACCAACGTTGGTCCACGCTTTTGTGTCCTCGCGCTTGGACTACCGCAATGCGCTTTACTTTGGGCTTTCTGGGGTTGAAATCCATCGCATTCAGCTGGTGCAGAACGCTGCAGCCCGGGTATTGACTGGGACAAGGAGATCCAGTCATATTACTCCGGTGCTGCGCGAACTGCACTGGCTTCCTATACGGTGGCGGATCACCTTTAAAGTCATTTTATTGACTTTCAAAGCCCTTCACGATCAGGGCCCGACTTATCTGAAAGATCTCCTGGTGCCTTACCGCCCCAGCCGATTGCTCCGCTCGGCCGTCGGGGGGTTGTTAGAGATTCCAAGAGTGAATTTAAAATCTTCAGGTAGCAGAGCATTTTCTTATGCCGCATCCACTCTTTGGAATTCTCTACCATGCCGGTTAAGGGAGTGCACCTCCGTGGAGATATTTAAGAAAGATCTAAAAACCTACCTATGGGGTTTAGCTTATCTTGATGATTAGTGGAAACTATTTATTATTATCTGTTATTGGTTGGATGATTGTATGGTTTGTTCTAACTAAATGTTGTTTTAATGTATCTTTGTATGATTTAAATTGTTATTTTATACTGTGCTTGATGTAAAGCGCCTTGATATCTTTGAAAGGTGCTTTAGAAATAAAGTTATTATTATTATTATTAAAAAAAAAATAAATGAGGTTTAAATGGAAGAACCAGTTTATGCCTGCTGCTGGCTGCTGAGACTTCTTCCAAGGTCAAATGTCAACAACATTGTAGGACTGTTACTGTACATTTAGCTGCTTGATTATATACTGACACTTTATTGATCTCTTCACATATCAGGATGCATTATCTCATTTTCTATGGGGTCCTTGGTAGGTTTGTTTTTATTGGGCAGTAATACTGGCAACTGATATAATCTTGTAAAAAAATCTTGTTACAGCACTGAAGGTTTTAATGTTTATGGAATATATTAACAGGTTGAGTATATAGTCATAAAATGTCTCCAGACAGGTTTAACCCTTACAGGGCCACGGACTGACATATCAGTCCAAAATTCCTATACCTTCTAAATTGGGTCACACCTGGAAACAAGCTTCTGCTCATGATGCCTTTCCTGGTTATCAAATTTTAAATAAATAAATTAAATTAAATCTGTTGGCAGCCTAAGTTTTTTTATTTTTTTTTATTTTAGTCTTTGATAACCAGGTAAGGACCACTAGGCACAAGTGCCTGTTTTCAGGGGCGACCTGGGAGCACTGGACAGTTAAGTGACTTGCTCAGAGTCACACAGTATGCAAGTGGAGGTTGTGAGAATCAAACTCAGGTCTGGTCTGCTGGATGTACCAAGCTTGTTCACACTTTGTTCCTCTAACCTCTAGGCTATACTGCCAGCCCAGTATAGGTTAATACTGTATGACTGTGTGAAAGAGCTTGTTCACACTATGGAATTTTTTCTTTGTACCCACCTATTGCCATAGACAGAACATTTCTGTTTTATTTTTTTAATTTTTAACATGGAATACTATCACATTTTTAACATGTACTTAAGTGGTTATTAAATCTAAAGATTTTGCTTTTAAATAATAGTGTATTCACATAACACACTCAACCATTCATAATGCAAGTTAACTGAAACTGACTGGCCTCTTGAAGGATTCCTCATATCTGCCTCTGCTGGCATTTGACCTTGGACGAACTCTCAGCAGCCAGCAACAGGCATAAACTGGTTCTTCCATTTAAACCTCAGTTACTTTTTTAACTGTATTTTAAAACAATGAGAATTCTTTCTGTTTTTCTTTATGTATGTTCTGGGTGTTATTTTCCAAACTACTGGCATAAGCCTCTAAGGAAGGACTTGGTTGGTTCTAAAGCTTAGGCACTGTTTTCTTTTGTTACATCTATCTTGGTCCAGTGAAAGGTGTCAAACCATTTGGCTTCTGGATCTGTTCCTCCTCTGTTAGCAAGACATCAGTATAGCCCTTACTATGCAGCCATAAAAAAAGCATTGCAACTACACTGACTGTCTGGTGTGCTTGACTGTCCTAGCATCTTACCTAACATGCATGCGTTATGTGACACCACGTATCTTAAACAACAGATGCAGTAACATTTATAAACACTTGCAGATTTTCACATTTTTTCTTCTGGATAACAGGAAGCAATCAAAATGTACATCATGTTTGACTTTCTCCAAGTTATTTTGTATACTTATAATAGCCTGCAAACAGCAGCAGCAAATATACTTTTAAAATAATACCCACAATATTGGCACAAAAAGCATGATTAATTTTTTATACAAGTTCCTAGTGAAAGTTCCACCTTTATGCACAACCTCTTTCTAGTCTTGAGTTACAAGAGAAAGAAGTTTCCAGTATTGTATGCTACATTTAAAACATTTCCCACATGTAGAGGAGCACTATTTCCTATGAGTTCTAAAGCCCAACAAACTCTAGACAAATAAGAAAAATGATTGTATAGTAGCATCCAAGCTACTTAGAATCAAAGGAAGAAAACTAACAGAAAATAATTTGAATGGGAATAAGTGACTTTTATACAAACAGTTTATCCTAATGTGTACTATAAGCCATACACAGTACTATAAGTCATTGGGAGAGAATGTGAGTTTTATCTGAGATAGAGGGAGGCTGAGACAGAGACAAAACTGAAAAAGGCAACTGGCTTGCTCAGGGTCACTCTCACCTGACAATCTCAGAGTTACAATTTTGTGCTTTAACTAAAGCCCTGACACCTTAGTTAACAGGAAACAAATAGATTAATACACAGCAAAGAGATCAACTCAAAAACGTAAAAACGTTGTGTAACTTTTCACTCACAGTAATGGCCTGTGAAAGTGATCATACCCTTCAAGAAGCAAAAAATATACAATTTAATCTATTGGATGGCTAATCCATGATAAACTGTTAAATGTGTTATTACCACTAAAACACCAATGGAAGGTTATTGAAACATTGCTCTTGCACATTCATGACTTCGGGACATATTTTTCTGGCTAACTAACCATTTTCACATAACCTCAGTGTTTCACCAATGTAATAACAGCAAATGAGAAGTCACAAGGCAGAATCCGATGCCACTGTATGAATCTGGACATTCTTTGGCTAAACTGCTCAGATTACAGTTGTATCACCATGCTGCATTTTAGTTATGTCATCTCATAAGTCAGTATCTGTAAATTGCTGTACTTTGACAGAGCAGTGATGTAGGTCCTGCACCATGCATTAACAGCACTAAGCTTGACAATGACAGCATGCTGTATTTTCTAGTTACAGTATAACACTCACAATAATAACTCCACATTCAGTACACATCAGAAATGCATCACCAGCACTGATTGCTTAAGAAAAACCAAACTATCTCTATCTCATACACAGCTTTTCAATCAGCTTTGATGCATGGGGTTCTCTACAGGGCAGTCGATCATTAAAACCCCTCGTCTTAAAACTGAAAGGGGGATGCTACACCTTTGAACAGAATGTCACAGGGATGAGTATCTCAGCTCTGTAAAACTATTTGTTATTCGAGTTGCTTTGCACTAAGACATAAATCAGCTTATATGGATTATTATACATGCTACATGTTTTTGTTTTACAGATAAGAGAAACATTGTTTGCAATGGCATATGTAAAATGCCCAGGTTTAACTTTACCCATACAGCCTGGACTCTCTGATCATCATGGTACACACATTGGCTCAAACACTATGCCACCAGTAATTCTCTTTTTGAAGGCCTATAGAACAACTGAATGCAAAGTATACTATGGGAGAGTGAGAGACAGAGAGGAGCAAGTGCTTTATCCTCCTTCCAGCAGTTTGAGCAGCAGGGACTGCTGATTCTGTCTGTTTTGGAATTAATGCTCAGCAGACCCTGTCCAGAACAACCTCTGCTTACTTCTTAAACCCTGTCTCCAGTGATATAAGTGAGTGTTAGACCCCAGCAGCTTTTACTGTACCTCATAAAGGCCCTGTTAAGCCATGCTGGGTTGTGGAACTTGATTGTCTGTGCTTTCTTGCTCGCTCCATCTGTGCTGAGCAAGCCATTTGCAGGATGACAGGCTTTGGTTTTCATAGTGTGCAGAATCAGAGTGAGAGAGAAGGTTGTCGTAATCATTGCTTTTCTCGAGTTGGCTCTGGCCATCTCTAAATAGTGGGCTAAACTGATTTTCTTGAATCCACGGTCTGTAATTTAAAGCAGGAATTCCAGACTCATTAATACCAAGCAACAAGGTTGGCAGCAAGAAAATAGTGCAGTGGTTGGAGGGGCAGTACTGAATGGAGACAGTGGAGTGCTTCAAGTAGTGAAGCAATTGTGCTTCAAATCCAAATTGTGTACTTCATTCAGAATCCAGGGTTGTGCTTCTGGATCTCCCTTCTCTCTCTCTCTCTGTAATAGCAAGACATCATGCATAGCTCCCCTATGCATTTGTACAGAGGCAGGTTAAGCAACTGTTTCTGTCTTAGCAGTACTAGTGTTGTTGTATTCAGTGTTTTTGTGTGATTTTTTAACCCGTTTTCTTTGGTTTGTAATTGTAGCTCTGTAGAACAGTTAGATGTGTTAGGTGTGTTTTAGTAATTGACTTTTGTCACTATAGTTTGACTACATTGATTTTATTTTTAAAATAAAAACATGTTGCCAGAAAAGGACTCCATTGGCCTGTCTAGTCTGCTCCAGTTCCCTCCCTATATATATCCCCAATCCTTTCACCCTACTCCCCACCCCTGTGCCCCCAGGTAGCTACCTATCCCCTTTCCCTTTAGTGTACTTGTTCTGCCCTTTATTGCTTAATCCCATATAGTTATCCCATGCCCTCTTGAACTCCCCCACTGATTTGTATCCACCACCCCCATGGGCCCACCACCTACTCAGTAAAGTAGTGCCCCCTCCTATTTCCTTTGTAGATTCCACCCTCCAATTTGAAGCCATGTCCCCTTGCTTTTGAATTTACTTTCCTCTTGAAGATGCTCTCTTCCTTCACTTTGTTTATTCCCTTCAGATATTTAAAAGTTTTGATCATATCCCCTCTCTCCCTCCCTCCCTCCTTGTTTCCAGCTAATACAGGATGAGCTCCTCCATCCTCTTTTCATATGTCCTCCTGTGCATGACCTGCACCTGTCTGGTCATCCTCTTCTGAACACTCTTCACTCTATCAATGTTGCTTTGTAAGTGAGGTCTCCAGAACTCTGCCTCATACTCTAGATGTGGACATACCATGAACCCGTATAGGAACATGATCACCTCTCTTTTCCTACTCGTACATACTGTACTAGTACATTCTTACCATTTTTGTTCATTGATTGAAGGTAATTGTTCTTTGTGTACACAGTAACATCATTATAATTACCTGATTTTTTGCATCTTGTGTGTGTCAGCTTACTCCCTGAAATCCCCATTGTGTATTTGTAAAAAAAGGAAAAACTGTTGGCATTGCAGGTGCTGCTGGTCCAGGAGGAACTTGAACTTCTGAAGAGGGCACTGCTATTTCCAAAGAGTGTGCACACTGTTCCACTGTAACATAAGAACTTCCCTTATGCCCTCCACAGACTGTTGCTGGCATGGATGGGCCACCACCTCCACTCGCCACTTCCCTCTGCTTTTCCTCCCAATCAGTCCACTGATTTGCCATGAGATTTATTTATTTATTTAATTTTGGTAACCGGGTAGGTACACTAAGACCAGATGGACCCTTTTTTAAGGGTGAACCGGGGTTAATTACAAAGAGTCATGAAGTAGTTGGCATGCACATTATGCAAATATGAACAATACTAGGACATACAGTATATTACAAGCAGTACAACAAAATGGGGGAGAGACTCTGTGGGTTTAGCTGGAAAGGAAAATGGGGCCAGCCATCTGCACAGGTGTGGTCTACAGACCACCAGCCCAGGAGGAAGAAACAGATAGGGAGCTGATGCTAGCCATCCAAAGGATGGCAGACAAGGGTGAGGTAGTACTGGTTGGAGACTTCAATATTCCAGACGTGGACTGGAGCATCCCAGCAGCAGCATCAACTAGGAGCAGGTTTATCCTGGACTCCTTCCAAGGTGCCTTCCTCAAGCAACTGTTCATGGAACCAACTCGGCGAAGGCAATACTGGACCTTGTGCTCACAAACAGGGAGATTGTGATGGGGGTAACAGTGGGGGAGCACCTGGGGAACAGTGACCACCAGTCATTATGGTTTGAAATCACAGAAGGAGCAGAACCAAACCACACAAAAACATGTATCCTGGAATTTAGGGGGACAGACTTTGGGAAAATGGGGAGATACTTGAAAGAGGCATTAAGGGGAATGGGACAGGAATCAGAGGTTGAGAAACAGTGGGCAGTATTTAAAATGGGGATTACAAGAGTAACAGAGTTATGCATTAAGCAGGTTAGCAAGAGGAAAAGGAAGAGGAGGCCATTATGGTTTTCCAAAGAGGTAGCAAAGAAAGTGAAAGCCAAAAAGATTGCATTCAGGCAATATAAAAAGACACAGACAGAAGGGGATAGGGAGAAGTACCAGGAGAAGCAAAGGGAGGCTGGGAGGTCAGTAAGGGAAGCCAAAGCTCAGACAGAAGACCACATTGCAAAATCAGTGGGAAGAGGGGACAAAACCTTTTACAGGTACATAAGTGAAAAAAGAAAGGCAAAGGGAGGAATAGTGAGACTGAAGGGGGAGGATGGGGGCCGCGTGGAGGATGACAACAGTAAGCTGACATACTGAACAGGTATTTCTGCTCAGTCTTTACTGAGGAAGAGGAGGGTAATGGGTCTGAAGGGAGTACAAGGGTGAGAATGGTGCAGAAATGGACACAAGTCCCTTTACATGAGAAAGGGTCCTGAAGGAACTGGAAGTAATAAGAGTTGATAAAGCAATGGGGCCTGATGGGTTGCACCCCAGGGTCCTTAAAGAACTCAAAGAGGTGGTGGCTGAACCTCTGGCTATCCTGTTTAGCTGATCATTGGAAACAGGGGAGGTACCCAAAGACTGGAGGACAGCAGATATAGTCCCCTTATACAAAAGAGGGAACAAAGACGAAGCGGGGAACTACAGACCAGTCAGCCTCACCTTGGTAGTGGGAAAGATCATGGAAGCACTACTGAAGGAGAGATTGGTGGAACATCTGGTTGTCGATGTACCTCAGGATCCAAGGCAGCATGGTTTCACCAGGTGGAGGTCATGTCAGACCAACCTCATTGAATTTTTTGACTGGGTGACTAGGGAGGTGGATCAGGGGAGGGCAGTGGGCATGGCCTATCTGGACTTCAACAAGGCCTTTGACACTGTACCACATAGAAGACTATTACACAAACTAGGGAATATGGGTGTGGGCAGGACAGTAGTGTGGTGGGTAGGTAAATGGCTGGGCGACAGGATACGGAGTGTGGTGGTAAATGGCTGTCACTCCACAGAGGGAAGAGTGACCAGTGGGGTACCACAGAGATCAGTGCTGGGACCAGTTCTATTCAACATCTTCATCAGTGACATTGCGCAGGACCTAGAAGCAGAATTTCACTGTTCGCTGATGACACAAAGCTCTGTAACAGAGTAGACACACCAGAGGGTGTAGACAGAATGAGAAGGGACCTGCAGAAACTTGAAGAATGGTCAGGGGTTTGGCAGTTGAAATTCAATGCAAAGAAGTGCAAGATAATGCATATGGGGCACAAAAACCCTGGCACAATATATCAGTTGGGAGTGAGGATATAGCATGCACCAAGCAGGAAAGGGATCTTGGGATTATCATCTCTGATGACCTCAAGGTAGGGAAACAGTGTGACAAGGCAGCAGGTAAAGCAAATAGGATGATGGGATGCATAGGCAGGGGCATCACCAGCAGGAAAAGGGAGGTCATGATTCCACTATACAAGACACTAGTGAGGCCCCACCTGGAGAACAGTGTACAGTTCTGGAGACCTTACCTACGTAAGGACATAGACAGGGTAGAGAAGGTTCAGAGGAGGGCAACAAAGATGGTTCATGGATTGCACCACAAGTCCTATGAGGACAGGTTGAAGGAATTGAATATATACTCCCTGGAGGAGAGGAGGGAGAAAGGGGACATGATAGAGACATACCAGTATCTTACAGGGAGGAACAGGGTGCAAGAATACACTATTTTTTTTTTTGCTTTATTTCTTTATTCTCCTTCCTCCCCTCGGTGTCCCCCTCCTTCCGACTGCACATATCCACATAGCCCCCTTTCAGGATCTGCCCCTAGAGTGCCATTTTTCCTGTCTCCTTCTCCTGCACAGCGGGGTCTGTCCTAGGTGGTCTCTGGATGGGGCAGTCTTCATCTAAGGACACGAAGACTGTTTTTCCGCTTTTCTGCCCTGCCCCACCCCTGGGATGCCGTCACACAAGGACGTACATCCTAGAGGGGCGACGTGCTGACTCACGCCTCAAGTGCCCAACGAATCCCCTCCCCGGACTCTGATGACGGAGCGACCTTCTCGAGCCGGGTGCTCCTGACCGGCATTCTCAGGGTTGAGAATCCACCCCTGAGGGAGGAGTGCATCCATTGGGACGCTCAATCCTCCTCCCCGGTCGACCTCCGACGAACCCGAGTCCATTCCCAACCTGGGTCACCGCGGAGTGAGGTGTGGTGTCCAGCCCAACCTCAGCGCCACCGGGCCAGCGCCAGAATATACTATTTTTAAGCAAAAAAGATATTCCATGACTAGAGGGCATGGGATGAGGTTGGAGGGAGGATGATTCAGAGGAAATGTTAGGAAGAATTTCTTCACAGAACGGGTGGTGGACAAGTGGAACACCCTGCCTGAGGAAGTGGTGGGGGCTGAAACAATCACGGGCTTTAAGAATGCATGGGATAGACATAAAGGAATTCTGGAGATCAGGGTAAGGGGCAACAGAGTTCTAGGAAAACATAAACTGAAGTTACAAACTCAAATGGGCAGACTAGGTGGGCCATAGGCCCTTATCTGCAGACACTGTCTATGTATCTATGTAACAAAATTAGTCAAACTTTCATAGCAATTCATTAGGCTTGAGGAACAACAGATTACAAATAGCAGGCACATAGTATGGCAAGACAACAGATTACAACATGTTATGGACAATAGTATGGCAAGATAGCACCTGATCAGCTATAGCAGGAGCAGTGGGCTGGTTTCAGCAGGTAAGATTTAAGCTCTTTTTTAAAATTCCTTAAGGAGGTAGAAGAGTGGACGCTAAATGGGAGCACATTCCAGAGCGAGGGTGTGGAGGAGGGAAAAGATTGGGCTCCCCAGGAGTTACAGACCCTAGATACTTGGAGTAATAGGAGTTCTGAAGATCTTAAGGTTCTTGTGCACTGCTTAGGCTGTAGCAGATTTGTTAGACTAGGTGGTGAAGTGTCTTGCCTAAGTTCATAGACTAGACATAGGGAGGGGTAGGAAAGTCTGCCCTCAAGGGATGGTCAGTTTAGGGAATTTAGCACTGTGCAGTGGTGTGCAAGTGGTTTCGCCGAGTTGGCAAATCTCCCAGTCCTGTGGTAGAGAGTTTTCATCATTTGCAGCTCAGTGCTCTTAATGGAGTGCAGTACTGGAGCCCCATGAAGAAGGGTAGGAAGGAAGGTAGTTTGGGCAATTTTGCAGTGAGATTCAGGGGTAAGGAAGGGGTTTAAGTGGTATAGGAGACCTAACTTCCGATATATAGATTTAGTTAGGTGGTTGAGGTGGGTTTTGTTTGTGCCATCCTGGTCAAGGTAGACCCCCCAGGTATTTGAAAGAACTGACCACCTCCACTCTTGACTTGTCAGAGAGGCAGAGATCGAGCTTTTCAGCATGGTCATAACCAAGACTTCGTGAGCCGAATAGTATAGCTTTAGTTTTTTCCCCATTCAGGACCAGTTTGTTATCAAGAATCCAATTTTCCAGTGATAGGAGATCTCTACCTAATTGCTCATTTAGTTGTGTTGCATTTGGGGCAGCCCTATAAAGTACAGCATCCTCTGCATATAATGCAATGTTGGCTCCTCCAGTGTGCTGTGGGAGATCATTTATGACTAGCAAAAACAGCAGCAGCCCAAGGATTGATCCTTGTGGGACCCTATCCAGAATGGGCCACTGGTCAGAGAAAGCACCTCGCCACTTCACTATTTGAGATCTACCCTCCAGATGGCTGGTGAACCACCATAGTGAGAGATTATCTCGGCCCAGGATACCAATTTTTCAGTTAATAGGTGGTGGAAGACCAGATTGAATGCTTTTGTGAGATCAATAAAGACCACACCTACTAGAAGCCCTTTATCTATGGAGTTTAAAATACTGTATCACTGGTCAGGCTGACAAGAGCGGTGTCGGTTCCATGGTGCTTTCTGAAAGCCATGCTATTCAGGCATCAATATCATATATTTCTCCAAGTAGTCTTGTACCCAGTTATAGATAAGCCTTTCCAAGATCTTGCTTGGTGTAGGTAGAATTGATTTCCATCTATAGTTTTCTACCATTTCTTGGGACCCCCCCTTTATGCACTAGAGTGACCTGGGCCACTTTCCATAAGGAGGGTAACTTCCCTTCCAGAAGTGATCTATTGAATAGCCAAGTGATAGGGAAGGAAATGACTGGGGCAGCTAACCTTAGTAGCTTGGGCTCAAGCTTATCATAGCCTGCGGATCATATCTCATGAATCATCTGTAGGAGCTTTAGAACATCAGAACGTGTGATGAGTTTAAGATGAAACTTTGGTCATTGGGAGAGGGCTTCATTTTTTTTTTTTTTTGAAGGGGTGTTAGTTGGGGGAGAGTCTGTATTTGCCCAGAATAGCAAAGAAGGTATTTATCTCTCTGGCAGATTCAGCTGGATCCCTGTGGTGTAACCCATTAGACACTGTCCACATTTGCTGAAGAGTCTATTCCCTTTAGGAGGGTATTAGTATTGGCCCAGAATTTTCTAGGATCAGACAGACTTGCAGTTTTTAGGTCTCTCGGGTACCTTTTTTTAGCTGATTTAAGTTCACTTTTACATTTGTTCTTCAGGGTTCTAAATTTCACCCAATCCTCAGGTTAGGCCTTTTCTCTTTGTCTCATGAGGGATCTTAGATCCCTGGTTAGCCATTTGGCATTCTGTCCCTTTGCCCTAATTTGCTTGTAAGGGGCGTGTTTATTGGCAGCAGAGGAGAACTAGTGTATAAAGATATCAAGAGCATCATATAAAGTGTGAGCACATTTTATCTGGGTCCAATTCACTTCAGACAGTGTCCTTAGGAAGGAGACCTGGTCAAAGTGGGAGAAGTCCTTAGCCAAAAAGGTTCAGGGAGAAAGCGAGGGGAAGTCATTTTTCCATATCACAAATGTTGGGATGTGGTCACTAAGTGAGTCACTAAACATCCCAGCCAGCTTAACTCAATCTGGCTTGGATACAAGGATCCAGTCCAGCATAGAGCGATTGCCAGTTTTCATATTCAGTCTCGTTGGAGCTTGAATTATCTGAGTCAAGTTAAGGTCCATTAGGGTGGACTTGATAAAAGAATTTGTTGGGGTACCCCAGTGGATGTTGAAATCCCCTAAGATAATCTTTTCCAATGGAGACAGGCCCTATACAGCCTCCATAAGTGCCTTAAAGGTAGCAAGGGCATCTTTTGGGGGGTTGTAAGCACAACCAATAATTAGGGATTTGGCGTCACCCACCATTAATTGTACAAACAGAGCTTTACAATAGGAGCTGTCAGAGGTCCCAGGTGTAATTGGTTTGATGTTAAGTGATGATTTCTTCCCCTTATTCCAGGGTGCCTCTAGCCAGAAATGGTGTCTTTGGAGTCACTAGGTATAGATATTGTGTGCATTTTCTTCTCTCCCCTGCATCTACCTCAAAAGCTTAAGACAGGATGTTAAAGGGAGCTCTACTAGGGGTAGCTTATATAATAGTAGTCTTAGGGTCTAACCTGGCCACATGAAACCTACATGTTGTCCCAGGGCAGCCGCTCTACCCAATGGAATATGACTCCCTGACTGTCATTCACCCTGGTACTCGGCTGTATATCCTGATATACATGGATGGACTCCGGATAAAGGGACACTGTTATGCCATGATATCCTATACAAGGAGCCACCTATGCCAACCACCCCCCAAGCCCCAGACTACTGGATATTTCTCTGATATATCTGTTAGTATTGCTTAGACTTATCCTGGCCAGCGACATTGAACTGAACCCAGGCCCTCAAAATTCAAATGCACACATTGGTACCGCTAATGTTGCGATGTGGGTTAGAACCAAGGGTCTCCTCATGCCCCCAGTATCAATGTGGGCCCCTTGCTTGTCCCAGGGGAAACATTTACTGTATACTTTGCAAGTGACCACATTAAACCTAACTCTAACCCTAAGATCCCATAGGATAACCTTGCAACTTTAACAAGCCATATCTCCACCAGTATTTAGATTTAAGGGACATCCTATAAATCCAAATAAAGGTAACAATTAGTACTACAAAAGTAATACATAATACCCCTAGAAATATTCATACAGTATGCACAGCACCCCAAAATTAGCTCCCAAATTCACCATGGTGCCAAATCCACAATTTAAGTCCAATAATCATCACACATACACAAAATGTGCATCTCCTCTTGGACTACAACCTTTCCAAGTTTCAGACAAACTTGACAAAAACTGACTTGAGTTATGCCTAAAAAATCCAGAATGAGTAGTTGGTGGAAGTGGGGTGGTGGAATTCGTGTTGCCAAATAATTCTCTGCCACATCCGTGGCATCCATGCAGGTGGATGCTGTGGGAGGTATCAACAAGAGGATTAGTACAAGAGGTAGCAAATCTCTGCTTCAGGAACAGTGATCAAGGAGGAGGAGGAGGAGGAGGAGGCTCCTGGTGTCCCTTTGACTGCTGGTGGTGTGGTGGCACCGAGTCTGATCTGGATAACAGGTCCCCAGTATAGATATAAGGACCTGTGACCAAACAGCCAGTAGATCCTTTCTGTGCATTACAGCACAATGGGCAGAAGTAATTGGAGTAGTATTCAACTACTGTCAAGACCTCTTTTTACCACCTGAGGAATATCACCCAGGTGAAACACCTGGTTCCTTCCAACAATCTTCCTACATTGGTCCACACCTTCATGACCACTCGCCTGGACTACTGCAACACTTTGTACCTAGGGCTACAGGGGGTTGATATCCATTGCCTGCAGCTGGTGTAGAATGTGGTGGCCAGGCTTTTGACTGGTACGTCTAGGACCAGTCATATAATGCCTGTGCTTCGCAGACTGCATTGGCTGCCAGTGCAATGGTGTATCTCCTTTAAGGTTGGTTTGCTGACCTATAATGCCCCATACAAGCAGGGACCCTATTACCTGCAAGATCTCCTTTCTTCCTACTGCCCCTCCCGACCACTCTGATCCACTGACAAGGGATTGCTAGAGATTCCCAGGGTGCGATTTCAAACATCTGGGACCCGATCCTTAGTATTTATGGTCCCGACCCTGTGGAATTCTCTACCTCATCGGATAAGGGATTGCCTGACCATCCAAAGTTTTAAGATGGACCTTAAGTAATACCTGTTTAACCTTACATTCCCAGAAGTTTAATGTTAATATGGACAGCCATTTGTTCATGAATGCTATTGTTATTTGAAAATGTTAAGAATTTTAATGGTTTAATGTGTTAATGTTTGGTGGATTACAATTTTTGAACAGGTGTCATGATCATCAGAAAGGCACCTTTTAAACAAATAAAGATTGATTGCTTGCTTGATTGACTTGATTGATTGATTGAACTCTGGCTGGGGAACAAATGTACTAAAATGTTTGTACTAAATTGCAGGGGTAGCCACCCTCTGGGTATTTGTCAACATGTTACACTGGCAGTGAAGAATGTAACTGGATCACAGATGCTGGTCAGACAATGTTAGAATTGCTCCTGACTGAGACTGATGACTGGGTGCAGCCTGTGGTGGAGGTATACCACAGGGAGTGGGGATGGCACAGTGTCTTAAGGCTGCGGCGTCCGAGTGCCAGGGGGCTGCTGACCATGAGACTTTTGTGTATCAGCAACTTCATTTTAACCCAACTTCACCGTGATGTACCCCAAGGAGAAGTTACAGGTGAAGTTGCAGGGTAAACTGACCCAACTTCGAGTTGGTGTACCCCAAGGAAAAGTTACAGGTGAAGTTGCAAGGTGAAGTTACTGATGATGAATTTCTTAGTCAATAGAAAAGCTTTATGAAATTATCTGCAAGGGAGAATTTGGCAACTTCTTAGCTTTGCCTGCAAATTAAAACTTTGCAACTTCTCAAGTACAGACACTAACTGGTTTGTGCATGTGTGTGTGTGTGTGTGTATTCATTTATTTGCTTGATTGTTTTAGTAATCAGTTAAGTGCACTAGACAGAAAGATTCATATGTTTAGGCATGACACGGATATGATAAACAACATCTATTAGAACTCTACAGTATAGGTAAGTATACTATGTATAGTCTGAGCATATCTATGAAAATTAAGTTCATAATTCATATGATCACATTGTTTTGCATTCATAAGTCATGCCTGCAAATTCTTATTTAGGATATTTCCTAGTTTAACTATATAATTGTTTGAAAAATTTGTTTCCCTTCATCTCAGAAAAGTGGATTCATTCGTGCCAATGCCAAGCTGGAAGTAGTCAAGTACCAATTGAAAGCCAGGAACCTTATGTTGCATTATGAGTTCTTTCAGAGGATAAAGGCGCTACCTTTGGAGTACAGTTATGGGGAATACAGAGAACTTTACAGGGATTATGGAACACATTATATCACTGAAGCAACACTTGGAGGAACATATGAATATGTTTTCGTTATGAACTCACAGGCACTTGAAGAAGCAGGTCTGTGGCTTTTAACCTCACAGTCAGACTTTTCTTATTTGTGACAAGATATGCAGTAACAGCACAAGTAAAAATAAATGTGCATTTATGAAAGATACATAACTATAGATTGCTTCTTTACCATCCATGATACTGTGTCAATTTCAGCAAGTAGTCAGGGTTTTGTCCATAGTGTCAGCAGCTTTTTAAAACTCATTCACTTTGGATTGGCCATTTAGTTTTAAGGTTCACTAATGACATTTCTGCGCTTCTTCATGTGCATTTGAAGGGACAGTGTGTGAAGTAGAACTGTGATGAGTTTGCTTCTTGCTCATAGGATGAGAAAAACAATACTGTAGGTGAAGTTTTTAATAAGGAATAACGATGTCCCTCAAGCTACTGTTCTGGTACCTAGATGTCCTGATTGAGAAATTTACTACTTACATTATTTTTATGTTGACTGGTGTGCTTGCATGCCAGCCAACATCTTGTGGTAGTAGCAGATTTCGGAGGTGTGTCAGTGTGGGCGAATGCCGGGTATGCATTAGTAGGTGCGTTCCTCATTCCCCAATAAGCCAACATGCAGGTGCTCACACAAGAAATATGTGAAGTGGTCAACGCATGTAAGGAAAGTGCTGCTGCAATGAGAGACAAGCTCGTCATGCAGTGGCACAATAACACGGAGAAGTATTTCAATAAACATGGTGGCAGTGGCTGCCACCGCCTGCTGCACTTCATCTGCACAGCTGATTGCAGGGGTGCCCAATCCCCCTGCCAGCATGTTAAATCATCCCCCCAAGATTGTGTGGCACACTGGGGCCCAGATATTCAAACTGCACCCAAAAAGTGCACAATAGCAGGAGCAAGTGCAAGTCTATTGCGCCCATGCACAAGAGATGCGATATTCAAAAAAAGAGCAGGCCAAATTGAGCCTACAGCCAACGACTGAATATCGCACCACCTGTGCCATAGCGCAACTAG
Organism: Neoceratodus forsteri; assembly: GCA_016271365.2. Lineage (NCBI taxonomy): Eukaryota > Metazoa > Chordata > Ceratodontiformes > Ceratodontidae > Neoceratodus > Neoceratodus forsteri. The sequence goes on along the minus strand of CM028136.1, from coordinate 350,568,651 downwards.
GGAAGGGAAGCTGAGCAGATCTGATGCGCCATAGCGCAACAAGGGATGTTCAGCTGAGCAGTCCAGAGGCACCATAGCGCAACCAGGGAGCCCCCCAGCTGCAGAGCAATGTAACTGCACAATCAGGGAGGTAGGGGCCCACCACCCATGCTACAGATAGGCAGAGGAACACACAGAAGAACAGACATCATCCCCCCACACCCCAAGCACAGCACAACCGAGGGAGGGCTGGAATAACCACTGGTCCATGGAGACAAGCAACCAACCCACAGCCTGGCCATGGTGCCCCATCACACCTAACGGTAAGCTGTGATCATACACAAGAAGGGCAGACCACCCTGTGCCACACCATCCCCCAGTGCACAGCACACCCTACACCGTGACCCCAGACCCCCATGAGCAGTGACCACCACTGCAGGAAACCCCATGCATGCCACCACCCCACTGTGTCAATGCAACCCTGTGCACCATAGAACCATGCAAGTCAGCCCCACCACGAGCACCCATCAACAGGTTGCAGCACATGGCAATGCAACAGCAGCAGACACAGTGCCACCACACACAGTCCCCTGAGGTACTGCTGAGAGACAGACCATGCATTGGCACAAGAGGTACCCATATGGTACGGTCGTGTCCTTGACACCACCACCAGTGGTACAGCACCCTGCACAGTATTCCAGTGACACACCCCGGCCCACCACTGGCCACAATAGCCAGCACAGACACCCACAGTGGTGCATGGAAGCATGCACCCCACCAGACGCCACATAGGGTCTGGACAGACACCCACCCATACCCAAGGGCACAACAACACAGGGACGCAGTCGTGGGGCAATCAAGCCCCCATTGTGGGCCCATGTAAGCCATGTAAACGCAACCTGCAGTCCACCATGGCACTGGAGTGCCAGCCACCCTGCGCAGGCACTGTGGACCCGTACACCACCAGTAATCACTCGGAGCACAAGCCACAGACAGTGGGGCACATCCTCTGCAACACACAGAAGCCACAGCATGGAGGTGGGACAATGACCGTGTCGCCCACAGTGCCACCTGAGCCAGGCATGCACCAAACCAGTGACATAGGCAAACCAGCAAAGTGATGGGTACAGTGTCAGCCCTGCAGGGAATGCCACCACTGACATGCCAGTGGACCGTGCAGGTCACAGACAGGCATGTGTGTCAGCTGCACAGACCATGGACGGGCTGATGGGTGCGCCATGGACACAGAGCAAGCACTATGGACCACTGCACACAGTCATCCAGTGCACAGGGAACCACACACAACACAAACACTGATATCTACCCCCACACCATAGTCACCTCCACACGGACACACACACACACATACCCATGACTGCACCACCCCTGATGCCATGCACACCACTGCAGCTGAGCACCTCTAGCCCACTGCAAATCAGAGGCCACCACGGTATTCATATAAAATTCAAATGTATTGTAAAAATATAAAACTGAACTATGTATAATAATAAAAACTATTTACAAGCTTGGGGTGGGGACACAAACAAGGTGGGGTGGGCAGGGGGAAGGGGTGAACAAATGGGATGGGATAGAAGGGGTGTGAGAGTGGGTCCAGGGGAGTAGGGGAAGTCAGGGACCAAAGGACCATCTTCATGTCCACCGTTTCTGGCTCTGGGAGCACCTGCCTCTGTGGCGCTGCAGCACCCCCGTCGCGTCCAGCCTCCTCAGGATTGCCACGGAGTTGCGGGCCAGATTAAGGAGCTCCCTCATGGTGTCCCTTATTTCCCAGAGATGTCTCATACCTAGGACAAGGGAGCACAGTCAACAGGTGTGAATGCACAACCCCACACAGCCCACCCACTGTGCATGGCATATGGCCATGGGACATACCACTGTGATGGTGTGTGACCACCCGCAGTGATCACATCCACAGGACCTGCCCACCCAGGTGCATACAGCCATGCAGAATGCTGCACACACCCACTGGCCAAGTCATGCACAGCACCACCATGGCCGTTTAGTGACATGGCTATGTGGTGTAAAGGCAGTGGCATAGCCATGCACCTGGTGCACGCATGGACCACCAGTGATGCACACCCAGACATGCATTGCCACTGGACAGTGCTGACTGTAACAAGTGGTGTGCATGGCAGTGATGTCAATGAATGGTGGCTATGCCCCGCTGCCCACCCTGTCACAAAGCATGCAATACTAATCATGGAGGTCTGGCACTCAACCTCATCGGGCTGGTCAGGTGGCCGTTGATGGTCCTCGGCCTGCCTGGCTGCGGTTTCCTCATCCCTCCACCGCCCTGCTCACACTCTGTGTATTTCGTCCGGGCCTGTGGGGAAAAAAAGGAGAGAAGAAGATCAGTACATTCCTGAAGCAAAGTCCCCCTGCCCCAAGGTGTGTGCCCTCCCACCCAGCCAGACCCACCCATCCCACACCCTGTGAACACTGCCACAGCCAACCCCATACGGTCCCTCCCCAATGTGCTGGACACATACAACACTGTGACTCATATGGACGATAAAAATGTGTTGACGGAACCCCTACCTGGATGTGGCACCGTGCCCCTCCTGGCGTGTGCCCACAGTCGATCCAGTAGCTCCGGCTGCCTCCTGTGCAGGTCACCATAGCGGTGCCTGCACTGCTCAGCTGAATGCCCCCATCCTGTTGCCTCATCCAGGGCAGTGGCCACCTCCTGCCACACCTGGGTCCTTGCCCTGTCCAGGGGGGCCTCCCCATAGAGAGGCCCATGGTGTGGCTCAACTATGGCCACCAGATTGGCCAGCTCAATAGCCGTCCATGGAGCAGCTCATCTACACGCCATTCCAACAGCTATAGTAGGCAATATGGCACTCTGCGGCATGGCTCCCCATGTGCAGGTCTGCTTGTTCGCGCTGCCATTCCCTGTGCACTGTTACGAACAGCGCGATAGAGGTGCACCTATGCCTGACGCATGGCGCCAAGGGGGCAAAGGTCAGGCATAGGGTCAAGGGTCTCTGGCGCAAGGCCACGTACAGCGCCATCGGATGACAATGCGTGTAACGCGACTGGCTGCCTGTGTGCCAGTGCCACAGTGGACTATCGGGCAGTTGGGCCATTGCACCTATGAAGGCCCAGTGCCACAGCACCATGTAGTGGCCATTGCTATAGCGCCACTGGCACAATCGTGGCCATGCCCTGCATTGCCTATCATGCACAGCATGTCATCAGCATGGCAGATGCCTGCATCAGCAACCCAGGCATGCGCAGTGAGGTGTACTACACATGCCACAGAACTGCGCCATTGGCTCAGCACATTTAACACAATTGCACAAAGTGCAACAGTGCGATATTCAACTGTCATATGCAAATCATCTAAACAGCCATTCAATGGTGCAGCACTGCAATTTGCATCTAATTAAAGGAGAAGGTGGCTGCCATCAGGGCAGCACATGCTGCAACAGGTGGGGGACAGCTGGAGGTGGTACAGCTCACCCCAGTGAAGGAGAGGCTTGCTGGAAGCATGCAGTGATGTGCCATTGAGGGTGTTCTGGGTGGTGGCTTCCAGACGGGTGGTGGCCCATCACTGCATGGTAAGTCATGGTCTGTCTATGGGGGGGCAGGGTAGGTCACACGCAGTAACGTGACTTTGCATTCCCTTACAGATCCTGAGCATCTGCATGGGTCAGTGGTGGTGGGCCTGTCCACTGTGGACAGTCAGATGGAGTCGGAGGTGAGACCATCCACCTCCACAGGTATCTGTGGATCATTGCAACAGTGGGGCCACCTGGCTGTCCACACTGATGTTGGTGTGACATGTGTGGAGGAAGCCCTGCCTGTGTCTCAGCGTGCTGGCATCCACGGTTGCCAGTACGCTGTGGCTGTGGCTGGGGCAGAGTCCGGCACCAGTGATAATGACACGACCGTCATGGGCAGTTGCATGTGTGTGCCACAAGATGGACACACAGCAGGACAATTTGCGCCCATGGCTGTGGGTGGTGCCGCCATGGAGGCCTACGTGTCAGCACAGTCCCAGACTGTGCCTGTCAGCACCAGAGGGGCAGCAGTGGTGTCTGTTCAGGACAGTGGGACTGTTGCAGCCACTGCGGTGGCACCACTGAGCCCTGGGGTGCAGCAGCCAGAGGGGCAGCCTCAACAATCTCCCACTGGGCTTGGGGGTACAGGGTTCAGTGGTGGCATCTGTGCACTGCCTGTGGACATGCCCAGACCTGGTCCTGGTGCGCAGCATCCACCCTCAAGGGGTGCTGAACATCAGGGCCTTGCACACCCTGAGGGACAGGATGCCGAGGAGGCTGATGACCTCTTGGACGAGCACACCTGCCTACTGCGAGCATTGGTCCAGCAGCAGATGTGGCTTGTGACATCTGTGGATGCACTGCGTGTGGCTCTGGAGCGGGCAGAGGAGCATAGCAGCAGGGACACAGAACAGATACTGGCACGGATGGACCGTTTGAGGGAGGATGTGACTGCTGCCATTGACAGGCATGCACAGGCATTCATTGCTGTCATGGCCACAATGGGCACGCAGTAGGGTGCCCATGCGTCGCAGACACCATGCAGTGCACTATCCAACCCCTGTTCCCGGCGTCGTTCGACTTCCACCCTGTCGATGCCGGGTTCAGCTGTGGGCATCCTGAGCACTCCTGGTGCAGACATGTTCGGTGTGCCACAGACCCCTGCGCGGGCATGGTCACATTCATGCAGTGGAACCCCTGGGGGACCATCGGTGCCACCCCATGAGGCCAGTGGTCAGCCTGTCAGTGCTGGCGGGTCTTGGCAGGGCTGCCCACACATCCATGGCAGCCGTGGCACTGTGTCGCGGGACTGACCTGTGTCCCAGCGTGGCTACTGTCTGGTGCTGCCCTGTGTGCATTGTGTGTGTCGGTGGGCAGTGCACGGGTGGGTACCCAGCCCTGCATGCAGACACACAGTCCACCTGCACTCCCTCCTGGCTGCTGTCCACAGTTGCATGTGCATGATGATGCCTGCATTGCACTGTACACCAATGTGCAATGGTGCTCAGCATCTGACACACACACATGGACAGGCAGTGGGCGTGGTGGTCTGTGGACATGTGTGTTGCTAGGGTGTGCATTCTGGGTCGGTGTGCCTTCTGCCCTCTGTGCATGTTTGTTGCATTGAGTGTGCATGTGTGTGTGTGTCCTTCAGCGTGGCATGTTAATCCTCACCCATCCCTGGCTGTGTGTGTGCCTCTGTGCCCTGCCACTTCCCTTGACGGCATGCACCCCCAGTGTGTGTCCCTGCATGTTTGTGGGTTGTGCCTTGGCCACTGGTGGTTGCGCATGGCCCCATGACTTACCTGGGTTGGCTGAAGTGCTCCCCCCGATGGTGCCCCAGTGCAGCTGTGCCAGCCGGAGCAGGCAGGGGTCCCGTCGGCCATGGGGGGGCTGCCCATCACCATCACCACAGGAGTCCCCATCGTCCCCATCGCTGTCCCGCTCTTTGACCTGTATGACTATCCCACATTCGTTGGCCATGTTGTGCAGGATGCAACAGGCCAGGAATATCCCACAGGCCTTTGAGGGGCTGTACTGTAGAGCACTGCCAGAGGTGTCCAGGCAACGGAAACGTGCCTTCAACATCCCGAACACCCACTCGATGACATTACATGTGGTGGCGTGTGCCTCATTGTAGCATTGCTGCGATGGGGTCGCGGGCCACCAGTAGGGGTGTGCAGCCAGGGATGGAGTGGGTATCCACTGTCACTTGTGTGTAGAGGGTGGAGGTTAGTTTGGTGATCAGCATCGCCCTGCCCCAGGCCATATAGGCCACTACCCATGCCACCTCTGGCCATGCCCCCCCCAGGCCCTATGATTGTCCATGTGGTTTGCATACTCACCCACTAGGTGGCCAGTGGGGATGTCCCCACTCTCAAATCTGTGGCACAGTGCCAACTGGTGCCAGATGAAAGAATCATGTGCTCCCACAGGGTGCATGGCACAGACATTGATGATGCACCCCCTGGCATCGCACAGCACCTGGCAGTTGATGCAAGCATAGCCCTTGCGATTTATGTATGCGGCCCCCCCATAGCCAGGTGGTGTGCAGATGGCCACTTGGGTGCAGTCTATTGCCCCTAGCATGCCAGGCATACGTGCTACCCTGTGGAACTCCTGTATGTTTGCTGTGTGCTTTGCTGCTGTGCTGGGGAAATGGATGTACTCCTCAGCATGTGGCAGCAGTGCGCTGAGGAACTGGGTGAGGTGGTGTGACGTGGCCGACTGGGTTATGCCTGTGGTGTCCCCAGCTGGTCTCTGGAAGGTACCCGTGGTGAGCAAGCACATGCAGGCTGTTACCTTGGTCTCCACTGACAGGGCATGGCTCCATCGTGTAGGTGCCTGCATCACATCACTGCACAGCTCACAGAGCCGCCTCAGAATTGCCCTGTTCAGGCGGTACCGGCCCACAATATCAGTATCTTTGTACAGCTCAAAGCTGGTGTGGGCTCGGTACTGCCTGTTGGGGCATACCGCCGATGGGCCCTTCCATGGCCACGCCCCCCTGCTGACCGCCTTCTCAACCCCCTCATTACGGCCTCCATGTGGAAGGTGGCACTGGCTATGTCCCTGGCTTATGCTCACCCCCGGCAGCTGTTACTGTGTCTCCCCGCTGTCCTGGCTGCTACCTCCCCTGCACCAGGTACACCTTCCTGTGCTGGCCTCTGTGCTGTTTGGCTCCCCACACCTTCCCTGTGCCTGGCTGTTCACTGTGACCTTTCCCTTGCCTGCCCTGTTTGTGCCACCTGCCCTGTCTGTCTGCCTCTGCCTCATGTGGCTTCCCTGTAGCGTTCTTGCACCTCTTCCTTGCTCCTTTTTATTTTGGCTCATTTCCGCCATGGCGCAACTTCCGCTTGCTCCACTGTTGCACATTGCGCAAGTCTTTGAATATCACACTGCGCCATTTATGCATGGTTCCTCCCCCTTCAGTTGCGCATGCCTTCATTATCATTGCGCTGTTGCTCAGCGTGATTTCAGGGGTGCAACTGCCTCCTGCCGAATATCGCAGAATGGCATAATTTCGGACTTGCGCAGATGCAACCCTATTGCGCATGGCTCAACTCTTTTGAATATCTGGGCCTGGGAGTCCAACACAGTGTGCATCCCCATTAGGAAAGCCAACCGTTGTCGGCATGTTCCGGCCCCCGCCACCATTCTATGCCACACTGGAAGCCCACCCCAGTGTGGCCAACATCATCCCCCCCAAAAGTCATGGGGCACACTGGCAGCCCACCCCAGTGTGCACAACACCTGTAAAAAAAGGAAACCATCAGCAGTGTTTTTTTGGGTTTTTTTTAATACCTGGAAAAAAGAAAATGGTCCCTCACCGTGGGGCCCCCAACCTGCACCACCCTGTGCCCACCCCACCTCCCCACACTCCCCTCACCCCATACTAACCTCCAGAACTTGGAGCAATGATCTTTGATGAACCAGGAATGCGTCTGGACTCTTCAAAGCCGATCGCGAACTGAAGAATGCCGGTAAGCTGTATAATGGCATAATTTTTTTTTTTTTTAACTTTGGTGCATATCTCAGTCATTTTTGGGAATTTTGCCTCCACAGTTTCAACATGGGGTGCTTGGGACCCCCACCTCATGAACACATGCACTGCCATCTCGTTACTTGGGCCCAAAAGGTCAATTTATGGTCACTGTACGAAATCACCTTTTGGGACCAATTAACAAAATGACAATGCCACTGTTCATGAGATGGGGTCCCAAAAGCCCTATTTGCAAATCTGGTGGAAAACTTCAAAACAATTACTGTGTTATGAGCGTGTGTTGCGCAGTTTCAATGCATGCTCATAACTTGGACAATTTTTAATATTTTCACTCCAGATTTTCAACATTACCCTTTTTTCACACCTCCTTATGAACAGTACAGCTGTCATTTTCCACATCCTCCGCTAAATGTGTTTTTGCACATGTGGCACACAATGGCGCGGTCACTGTGGGAAATCAATGTTTGGGCCAGATGAACAAAATCACAGTAACACTGTTCATGACTGGAGTTCCCAAAATGCCTATGTTGAAAATTGTGTTATACAAATCCCCAAAATAATTGTGTTATGGGCGTCTGTTGTGCAGTTTCTAAGCGCTCTCGTGATGTCATAAATCTTTCATATTTTCACTCCAGATTTTCAACAATGCCATTTTTTACACCTCCTCATGAACAGTGCAGCTGTCATTTTTCACATCCTGCCTGAAATCTGTTTTCGCACCTGTGGAGCCAAAATGCACAGCCACTGTACAAGAGCATCTTTCGGCAAACAAACTCATAGTGCCGCTGTTCATGAGGTGGGGTCAGAAATGGCCCATGTTGAAAATTTGAAGTGAAAATACCAACAAATGCCCAGGGCATTAGGGTTTCCACCTGTACTGCCCCCCCCCCTCGCACAGACTGACAGGTGTCAGGGGTATGACGTGCCATTGTCGGTTGCAATGCTCATGCCATTCCATCCCCCACCCTGCAGTCAATGACAGGTGTCAAGGTGTGCCTTGGACTCTTCGTACCCAATGTTCACCCCATTCTCCTACACTGCACCTATGTCCGTATATTTCCTTATAGAATGGGGTGAGCGTAAGTCCTGAAGACCCCAAGGCACATAGCGGCACTTGTCAGTCTCTGCAGGGTAGGGTGAGGTGAAATGGCATGAGCATTATGGCCAATGACCCAAAGGCACACCCTAATGCCTGTCATTCTTTGCATGGTGGGGCTGTGGTCGCCGTCAGTTCACTACGTCACTGCCAATCCTATTGTGCATCTCTCTAACTCCTGCACTACCCATGCCAGTGCCAGCAAGCCAACATTCAGCATTGACAAATGCTTGTTCTATCTGTGACTCTTTGTTTTATGCACTCTATATCTGGCTGATTCTGCAAACCCACGCCTACCATGTTAGCTCACTATATATCCCAGGGACTGCCATGGCTCAGCTTTTGATGACGCAAGTAACTGGTTCAGCCATGGGGGCCATCTAGAGAATGTCTCTGCATGTGTTGTTCAACTTTTAAATAAATATCATAGTGCATTTTTGCCCTGACAGTGCATATACCGACCTAGCTCCCCAGCCTAGAGGAGCAAGATGGATATTAGCAGAGTCAAAGCAGAAATGTGCAACAATATTTAATTAAAAGTTAAAAAACATATGCAGGCACATAGATGGCACACAAATCTAATACCATTGCTCAAGTCAACATAGGCTTGGCCACAAGGATCACAGAGAGAAAATGTGAGTCATCATGGTGAGACAGTGGATCATAGGCTCAATCAGATATAAAAGTAAATAAAACAAAAAGTGACAGAAAATGTATTTTACATGACACATTTCTTAACGAGTGCTCTAGCACATTAGTTTACAGGACATGAACATTCCATATTGAGGGGAAAGTATGAGTACATGACCTCCTCCCCATATTGAAAATGGGTTTAGTGCAAAATCCTGACATGTAAGTTTCCGACACAACATCCCAACTTCATTTTCCTGAACCTCAAGTGCCCAACAAGCATAAAATCCTGACATGACACTGCCTGACAATGGAAGTGTGACCACCATGCAGGTGATTGTATTTTAGTTTGGGGGTCCACCCTCCGCACCCCCTGTGAAGGATGGCTTCGCGCTCTGCACCACCCATAACTAAAGTATAATCACCTCCACGGTGCTCACACTTCCATTGTTGGGCAATGTCATGTCAGAATGTTACACTTGTTGGGCAGCTGAGTATCAAGAAAACAGAGTCGCGATGTTGTGTGTTGGAAACTTATGTGTCAGGATTTTGTACGGATACCATTGAACCATTTCCAGTTCATCTTTCCCTATGAAGATTTTTAATTCTACTGATCAAATGACCAGTATCTCCCTTTGTGTCTACTTATTCCTCTTGTTAGCACCCATAAAGCTCCTAAGAGCACCCAAACCAAGTCACTAGGCCTTCTCTGCCTGTCTTGAAATGTCATACTTAGTCTAAAGTTAGATGTTCAGATTTATACTGTGCAGTAGCTATGGAAGAAAGTTAGTCCCCGTTATGTTCTATCAGAATAACTACATTTTGGCTGCTTCTTTTTAAGCCTACCACACTGATAGAACAGACAATACAAACCTTTTGGGAATACTTGGCCTTGCTTAACAAAGGTCAAGGACTGAATGAGGATGAGGGTGGATAACCTTCATGCATGAGATAAGAGTGGCTAATCCTTTATTATATAGTTAACAGTTGACTTTGAATATTAGTACAACACAACAAAGAAGGTGGAGGTAAGGCCTCAATAGTTTAGTTTACTGAATTTCAGCAATTATTAAATTAATTTAGTTGTTTTTTATGTTTGCTTGTGCGCATGTGGAAAAAATATTTTGTAGCAACTTGCTGGAGTAGCAGGTTGTGGAGGTGCGTCAGTGTTGTGGCCAGTACTGCCACTGCATTTTTGAGCTTGTCTCTGTGGCACCAATGAATGAGCATGCTGTCTATGACAGCAGTTGAGAAGCATGCCACCAACTTGAAAGAAATCCACTGCTGCAATGACAGACGGGCTCGTCATTGAAGTGGCAGATCTGACATGCCTCCATTACATGCTGTTCCAGGTGAAACATTTCAATAAACATGGCAGCGCTTCCCGCCATCCACCTCTCACAGTCCCTAGGAAGCCGACATTGGGGGTGACCAATCCCCCTGTCTGCATGCCCCCTTCCCAGTTTGTTTGCCAATGGGGGTGCTTAATCCCCATTCGCATAATGTCCTCTTTGTTTTATTTGTCTGTTGAGGGGGGGTGCCCAATCCCCCTCAGCATCATGCTCCCCCAAACCAGACACCCTTTCTTTGCTGGTGGGGTGCCCAATCCCCATTGGCTTCAGTACCTCCTGACAAAAAACATATGTATTTGGCAAACCTGTAAAAAAAACCTTCCTGCAATGATCCATTCCCCTGCAAAAGAGAAACGGTCCGCGATGTGGTCACAACACCCCTCCCCAACCTGCACCTACCATCTGTGCACTCCACCTCCCTCAGCCCTCTCATCCCATACTTACCTCCAGAGCCCGGCGAATGATCTCTGGTGAGTGGGACGCCTGAATCCTTCAATAGTCGACCGCGAATTGAAGAAAAATCACAGTAAGCTGTATAATGGCATCAATTGGGGGTCAACTTAGGTGGATATCTTGACCATTTTGCAACTTTTGGCTCCAAATTTTCAACATGAGGTTCTTGGGACCCTACCTCATTAACTCAGTCACTGTCATTTTGTTATTCAGTCCTGAAAGGTGATTTTATGTAACTGCGTGGAATCACTCTTTGGAACTGATTAATGAAATGACAGTGTCACTGTTCATGAGGGGGCTTCCAAAAGCCTATGTTGCAAATCTATGAAACAATTCCCAAAAATGATTGTGTTACAAATGTGCATTGCGCAGTTACCACACATGCTCGTAACTCGAATTTTTTATATTTTCAGTCCAGATTTTCAACATTGTCATTTTTGCACACTTCCTTATGAACAGTACAACTGTCATTTTTCACATCCTGCCCAAAATGTGTTTTCACACATCTGGCACACAATGGCGCTGTTGCTGTGGGAAGTCTATGTTCAGGAAAGATTAAAAAAATTGTAATGACAGTATTCATAAGCAGAGGTCCCAAAAAGCCTATGTTGTAAATCTGGTCCATGGCTTGGAGGGACAGGGAGAGAATCCTCAGGATCACAGGAGCAGCTGCACAGGGGAGGGAGCTGGATGTCATTGTCCACCTAGGGACAAATGACCTGGCTAAGAAAGGGATCAGAGCAGTGCAAGAAGCATTTGTGGAGATGGGGAGGGGCCTTAGACAAATAGCACACACGGTAACCTTCTCGGAGGTGCTGTCTGTCTATGGCACAGATAAGGCTAGGGTGCTCCACACCATGGGATTCAATCAGTGGTTGAAAAACTGGTGCAGAGCACAGGGATTTGGCTTCATTGGAGACTGTGGGTTCACCTGGATGGATGCAGGCCTATACTAACATGATGGTCTGCATCTGTCCAGGAGGTGAACCAGGATCCTAGGTGATAGGTTTAAATACTTCATTGACAAGCATTTAAACTAGCCAAGCGGGGAGGCACTGGAAAGGAGCAGGGAAATCCTAGACCCCCCCAAAAAATCAGGGTACTAAGTGAGGTAGACACCAACATAGAGAAGTCAATAGGGAGAAGTGCAGGGGTAAATGGAGAAAATGACAAACACAATAAGGACAGGGATGGGGCAAAAGGGGTAAGGCCATCAAGAAATGGAGGGTAATGAGTACCAACACCTGTAGTCTGGGCAATAAGCTCCCTGAACTGGTGGCCTTGATGGAAGAGGGATGCCTGGATATCGTAGCAGTCACAGAAACATGGTACACAGAGAACCATGACTGGGATGTTAACATACCAGGATACACAACCACAGGACAGACAGGGAGGGCAGAAGGGGAGTAGCTCTCTATGTAAGGGAAGGGATAAAAGCAATTGAACAAAAGAGTAAACAGGGAGGGGAGGAGAGGAGGCACTGTGGGTCACCTTAGAGACTGGAAATGGCACCACAATCCGCACAGGGGTTGTATACAGACCCCCATGTCAAGGGGAGGAAATGGACAAGGATAAGATAGAAGGCATACTTAGGATGGCAGAGAAAGGGGAGATACTGTTGATGGGGGCCCTTAATATGCCAGATGTTAACTGGAACACCTTTGCTGCAGCCACATCCAAAAGCAGGGCCATTCTTGATGCCCTTCAGGTGGCATGCCTCAAACAGCTAGTTTTGGAACCTACTCATGAGGGAGCAATCTTAGACCTCGTACTCTCAAAAGGGGACAGTGAGAAGATCTCAGATCTAGAAATGGGTAGCCATTTGGGAACAAGTGACCACCAAACAGTGTGGTTCACGATAAACTCAGCTACAGAGTCAAGTCATACAAAAGTGAGGGTTCTGGACTTCAGGAGGGCTGACTTTGGCAAGATGGGAGAGTGCCTTAGAAAAACTCTAGCAAACAGGCTAGAAGGAGGGGTGAAGCAACAATGGGAAAATATCAAAACTGCCATCACAAAAGCAACAAGCCTTTTTGTGAAGCAAATAAACAAATCAAAATGAAAGAAAAAGCCACTATGGTTCTCAAAAGAAGTGGTGGTGAAGGTTATAGAGAAAAAGATAGCATTTAGGAAGTATAAGGAAACACAGAAGGAGCAGGACAGAGAACTGTACCAGTTAAGGCAGAAGGAAGCAGGAATGGTAGTCAGAATAGCAAAGGCACAAACTGAGGAAAAGATAGCCAACCCGGTTAAGAAGGGGGATAAAATCTTTTATAGGTATATCAGGGAGCATAGAAAGACAAAGGGAGGGATAGTGAGGCTGAATAGAATGGATAGTGGGTGGACAGAGAGTGACAGTGAAAAAGCAGGGATACTGAATGAATACTTCTGTTCAGTATTCACAAAAGAGGAACTGGGGGAGGTGCCTAATCCAATTAACAGAAGCACTCTGGGGGGGTCGATCCAGTCCTTTCACAGAAGAAAGCGTTCTGAAAGAACTCCTAAAACTGAAGGTGGGCAAAGCAATGGGGCCAGATGGAATTCACCCCAGAATTCTAAAAGAATTAAGCAGAGAACTAGTGACACCACTGACTACCCTTTGTAACAAATCATGGGATGATGGTGTGGTACCTGAGGACTGGAAGAAGGCTGATGTGATTCCCCTTCACAAACGTGGGAGCAAGACAGAGGCAGGAAACTACAGACCTGTCAGTTTGACCTCTGTGGTAGGGAAAGTGATGGACTCACTTCTGAAGGAAAGAATTGTTGAGTACCTAGAGGCCAGTGGGGCACAGGACCCAAGGCAGCATGGGTTCACAGCAGGAAGGTCATGTCAGATGAATCTAATTGATTTCTTTGACTGGGTGACCAAAGTAGTAGACCAGGGAGGGGCTGTGGACATGGCCTAACTAGACTTTAGCCAGGCATTTGACACAGTCCCACACAAAAGATTAGTAGTCAAATTAACCAGCCTTGGAGTGGGTCCCAGGGTGGTAGCCTGGGTAAAACATTGGCTGAACAACAGGACACAGAAGGTAATTGTAAATGGAGTCTACTCTTAAGAAATAATGGTTACTAGTGGGGTACCACAAGGTTCAGTACTAGGTCCAGTCCTTTTTAATGTCTATAAGTGACATTACAGAGGAACTGGAAGGAAAAGTAGGCACGGCAAGGCAAGGCAAAGTTTATTTAAAAGACGCCCAATCCCGGAGGCTCTGGGCACCATACAAAATTTTTTAAAACAGCCATATATAAATAACAGATATACAATTAATACATAATAAAACACAAAATCAGAACCAGAAACATTTCCATAAATATCAATTCAAACCTCAAATGCTTTTAAAAAAAGAAAAGTCTTCAACTGGGCCTTAAAAGTATCTACTGTGGGGGCCTCCCTGACCATAATTGGCAGAGAGTTCCACAGAACAGGAGCCGTGGCGCTAAACGCTCTATCGCCAGCGGATATCAACTGAGTTCTGGGAATGGCCAGGAAGCCCCCACTAGAGGAATGAAGAGGGTGTGGGGAAGGGGCAGGTAACAGAAGGTCCGACAGGTAACCAGGGCCCCTTCCATGCAGGGCCTTATAGGTGAGAAGACCCACCTTAAAGAGGACTCTCCACCTGACTGGCAGCCAGTACAGTTCGCGCAAAACTGGTGTAATATGACCGGACTTCTGCTGTCCAGTCAACAACCGGGAAGCCGTGTTCTGCACCAGCTGCAGTCTACGGAGAGATCCTCCCATGACCCCGAGATAGAGTGCATTGCAGTAATCAAGCCTTGATGTGACTAAGGCATGTATCAAGGTAGGGAGGTCCAGAGGCGGAACAAGGGGCTTAATCCTGGCAATGTTTCTGAGATGGTAAAAACAGGTACGAACCGTGGAGGATATTTGAGCCTCCATGGTTAGATCCCTGTCCAGAATCACTCCCAGATTTCAGCTCAAGAGGAGGCCTCAATGACACAGTTCCAAGAACAAGTCCGGTTCCTGTGTCAGAGGCCATCCTATCATGAACTTTGTTCGACTCACTACCAATACCTGGCTTATCAGGGTTTAGTCGCAGCCAGCTGGAGCCATCCAGTCATTAATCTCGGCCGGACAGATATTAAGCACCTCCACAGCATTTGATGTTCCTGGGGCAAAGGAAAAGTATAGCTGAGTATCATCAGCATAGCAATGAAAACTCAGACCATACCTCCTAATGATCCCACCCAGAGGCAGCATGTACACTGCGAACAACATTGGGGCCAGTACCGATCCTTGAGGAACTCCACAAAAAAGGAGACTGGGTGTAGATGAGGAATTCCTCATCATAACCCGTTGCCTCCTGTTGGTAAGAAAGGACTCAAACCATTTGATGACAGTTCCGGTGAGTCCACATAAGTCCCTAAGGTGGACAAGCAACACACAATGGTCCACAGTGTCAAATGCTGAAGATAGATCAAGGAGAACAAGAATTGTCTTGTCTCCCCAATCTCTAGCCCTGAGGAGATCATTTTGCACCCGAACAAGTGCTGTTTCAGTGCTGTGTCTGGCACGAAAAGCCGACTGGAAGGGTTCATATAACTTGTGAGATACGAGGTGCTTTTCCAACTGAAGCGCTACCACCTTCTCAACAATCTTCCCCAAAAATGGAAGATTGGAGATAGGATGGTAATTTGCCTTGATTTCCGGGTCCAAAGATGGCTTCTTTAGGAGGGGTCTCACCAGAGCCTCCTTCAAGGCATCTGGGAAGACACCCTCAGAGAGGGAACACCATACAATCGAGGCAAACACCGGGCCGACAGAGTCAACACATCTCATTAAGAAACGCGTTGACACCGGGTCCAGTTCACAGAAGGTATGCTTCATATTGGTTGCTACCTCAATAACCTCCACTGGCCTAAACTCACCCCAACCAGATGGAGTGCACTCAGAACACATCAAGCGACCACTGCCAGATATAACATTTCTAGCTGAAGAAGCCACCCGCCAGATCGAAGATACCCTGTCCGAGAAGAACCGAGCGAATTCCTCACAATTTATGTTGGAAAAGCCCTCCTGGGCCGTAGACAGGCAGGATGTAAAAGCCTATCCACAGTCCGGAAGAGTGAGGCCGGCCGGCACTTCCTGGCGGCAATCTCCCTAGACAAAAAATTTGTCTTCTTGCGGTTGATTGCCTCCTGATACGCACCATAATGGGCACGCAGGACCAGTTTATCTGCCTCCAGATGGGATCTCCTCCAGCAGCGCTCCACTCTCCAACCCATCTTCTTCATCTCCCTGAGCTCACCATCAAACCATGGCGACCTCAGGTATGAAGTTCTGGGTCGTACACAGACAGGTGCGAGGGAGTTAATGGTGTCGGATAACACCCGATTATAGGTGTCAACCCCGACAACAACAACACCTCCCACGCATGCATCACCCACACTAGACAATTTCGCTGCCACCAAAAAACCCTCAGGGGTCAAACTCTGCAAAGGGCGACAGCTAATCATCTCAACAGGGGAAGGGCTTATGGCGGGAGCCCCAAGCGTGAACTGCACCATGCAGTGATCAGACCAGAGAACAGGATTAATCCTGAGATCACTAATCTCAAGCCCCAGTGAGAACGCCAGGTCCAACATGTGGCCATCCCATGAGTCAACGCAGAGACAGCCTGCGTCAGACCTAAGGAGGACATAACCTGGGAAAACTCATAGCTGTATCTATGACTTATGTCGTCGACCCAAACATTGAAATCCCCCAGAAAAAGACATCTGGGGGACTCCAACGTTCCGCCAGCGACGAAGTCTGCGATCTCCTGCAGGAAATCTCCCATTGACCCAGAAGGGCGATAAATGAGAAAAATCCTGCAGCCTGCATCAGGTCCTCCACGGATGGCCACACATTCAAAAGATCCTGGAGTTCTCACCGGGTGCACGGTGAAGATCAAGCTGGATCTAAAACAGATAGCTACACCGCCACCCCTGTGTTCCACTCTGGGGCAGTGCACTACGGTATACCCAGGAGGGACTGCAGCCTCAAAAATCGGGCCTTCATAGTCTCCCACCCAGGTTTCCATAATACAAGCCAGATTGACCGAGGAAATCAAGGCAGCAATATTTGCTGTCTTATTCCTGATCGATCTGGCATTGCAGAGCACTGCTGTCAGGGGATTTGGGGGTGATGCAGCCCCATAACTTACCTGGCCACTCGATCTAGTGGACTCCCTGGGGATGGGCACCAACCACGTCTGGCTTCTCCCATGTGCCCGATACATCCCAGGACACCCTCAATCTTCCCACCACCCATACATAGGTTGTTCGAAAATGCAAGACCAGTGCCATCTCTACCAATCCCAACCTCCCAGCAGCGTCTGATGGTAGTGGCTGAAACTGGGTGGGGGAATAAAAGGGCTCAGGTCGTCCAGCACCGAACTAGCATAAATAATTCTAGCCCCCTTTAATCCTGCCATATAGCCCATATGCATCTAAGGCACAAATAATCCTTAATTATCAAAATTCACACAATAAACAATTAGACCTAAAAAACAAATATATATGCAGCCTAGCCTATTCAATCATCAACGAATATAACTAATATCTAAAATAAACAACATTTCAACACTAAAACCCTCAATTTAGCTAATTCTCAGCCTAGATTATAATATAAAACAGTAGGATGTTTAGTTATCACGTTTCTTTTACAAGGTCACAATAAGACAAAACACGCATAACCTTCTCTTCTGTGTCAGCTCAACCTTTTCACTACTGAGTGGCGCTCGCTCCACTCCAACGCTCGCTCTACGCTTGCGCTTGTGAGTGGTGCAACAGTTAAATAGATGTAATCCCCGCCCCAGGACACACAGGTCCTAACTCCCCCCAAAACACTTCTGGCAGCGTAGTAAAAAAGACAAAACCTGCTACACAGCCTCTCATGCTGTGCAGGTTGTCAGTCCAGAGAGCAGTCGGAGGAGCGTTGAGGCAAGGAGCTTTCAGTCAGTCGCCTCTGGTAGTCCCAGCCACTGGCGAGCGGCAACACAGTTCGGCAAATGAAAACCACAGACAAGCCGCTAACGAGAGGCGCAGCAGCTAAATAGATGTAATCCCCACCCCAGGACACACAGGTCCTAACTCCCCCCAAAACACTTCTGGCAGCGTAGTAAAAAAGACAAAACCTGCTACACAGCCTCTCACGCTGTGCAGGTTGTCAGTCCAGAGAGCAGTCAGAGGAGCGTTGAGGCAAGGAGCTTTCAGTCAGTCACCTCTGGTAGTCCCAGCCGCTGGTGAGCGGCAACACAGTTCGGCAAATGAAAACCACAGACAAGCCGCTAAAGAGCGGTGCAGCAGCTAAATAGATGTAATCCCCGCCCCAGGACACACAGGTCTTAACTCCCCCCAAAACACTTCTGGCAGCGTAGTAAAAAAGACAAAACCTGCTACACAGCCTCTCACACTGTGCAAGTTGTCAGTCCAGAGTGCAGTCGGAGGAGTGTTGAGGCAAGGAGCTTTCAGTCAGTTGCTTCTGGTAGTCCCAGCTGCTGGCGAGTGGCAACACAGTTCGGCAAATGAAAACCACATGCTTCTTTGCAGATGACACAAAGATCTGCAACAGGGTTGATGCACAAGGAGGCATGGAAAGGATAAGAAGGGACTTGGCAAAGTTGGAGAAATGGTCAGAAGTATGGCAGCTTGGATTCAATGCAAAGAAGTGCAAAGTAATGCACTTGGGAAACAGAAACCCAGGGGAAGATTACACAATGGGGGGGAGGTAGTAACAACAACAAAAATGGAAAGGGACCTGGGGGTAATCATATCAGATGACCTTAAGGTAGGCAAGCAATGTGATAAGGCAGTAGGGAGGGCTGGGGGGATACTTGGTTGTATAGGGAGAGGCGTCACCAGCAGAAAACAGGAAGTTGTTATCCCCCTGTACAGCCAGTTGGTTAGAGCCCATCTGCAGTACTGCGTCCAGTTCTGGAGACCCCTTCTCCGCAAGGACATAGACAGGATGGAGGCAGTTCAGAGGAGGGCAACTAAAATGGTGCAGGGTCTGCAAGAGAAGCCATATGAGGAGAGGCTAAAGGAGCTTAATATGTATACCCTTGAGGAAAGGAGGGAGAGGGGGGACATGATAGAAACGTTTAAGTACCTCAGTGGAATCAACAAAGTCCAAGAGGGTAGCATCTTTCAGAAAAAGAGATGTGCAAGAACAAGGAGACACAATTTGAAGATAGAGGGGGGATGGCTCAGGGGCAATATGAGGAAGTATTTTTTCACAGAGAGGGTGGAGGATGCATGGAACAGCCTTCCTAAGGAGGTTGTGGGGTCTAAAACTGTGGGAGAATTCAAGAACGCATGGTACAGACATAAGTCAATTTTTGTGGGGGGTAGGAAGAAATATGCTGTTGGTTAAATAGGATCTGCAGCTTATCCTCTAGGTAGGGAAATGAGCAGACTAGGTGGGCCAAGCGGTTCTTATCTGCCGTCAAAGTCAATGTTTCTATGTTTCTATGGTGAAAAAATTCCAAAAATGACTACATTACCAGCATGCATTGCGCAGTTTCTACGCAAACTTGTAACTTCTCCAATCTTTTTATATTTTCACTCCAGATTTTCAACATTGCCATTTTTGCTCACGCCTTATGAACAGTACAGCTGTCATTTTTCACATCCTGCCCGCAACATGTTTTCGCACCTATGGCACACAATGGGCTTGGTCACTGTGCAAAATCAACTTTCAGGACAGAGTAACAAAATCACAGTGCCACTGTTCATGAGGAGAGGTCACCAAAACCCCATGTTGAAATCTTGGAGGGAAAATACTAAGAAATGCCTGGGGCATTAGGGTTCTTGACCTTAATGTCCTATCCTGTAGGGACTGGCAGGTGTCAGGTGTGTGACTTGGGATTGTCTACAGTAATGCTCACATCATTCCACCCCCACCCTGCAGCCAGTGACAGGCATCAAGGTGTGCCTTTGACTCTTCTGCCCCAAAGTTCACCCCATTTTCCTATACTGCATCAATTTCAGCATATTTCCTTATGGAATGGGGTGAATGTAAAGCCTGAAGACCCCAAGGCACACCTCGGCCTGTTGTTGCAGGGGCGTCATTTGGGGTCGCCAGGGGTGGCATTGAGCCCTATGAGTGTAAGCCCTATGACAGGGCTTGTGACCCCTGCCTGCCCTGGGGCTCCTTATGGACTGGATGCGCTTTGCCGGCTGCTGCTTGCCCGCTTGGCAGCATAACATGCCCCCTTGGCCGTGCGCACGCTTGTGCTGCTGCACAGTGTGTGAGGAGGACCAGAGAGCAGGTTTCTTTCAGCCAGGGAGTCAGGGAGCCTGACAGTCTGTGCTGTACTGCAAAATTAGCACAGACACAGACTGTTGATGCAATCAGGGATGGAGGATGGCGCCGCGCTAACTGTCTTGCAGGTTAGCTTAGCCCCCAAAAATCTTGGAACTTAGGGTAAGGGCAAGGCATTGAGAAGGCAAGTGCGGAGGTGCCACTTTTTTACTTACTTGCTGGGGCTGGCACTGCTGCGATTGGCTGCCTGGCTGGCTGGGAGGGGACTGGCTTAGTGGTGCCTTAGGTGCGAATCCGCGATATGCGCGTGCATGGGGAATCAGTGGGATTTGAATGCCGGGGTTCCTGGGTCCATCGTCGTGGTGCAGCAGGCAGTCAGAAGCATGGCAGCTGAGAGAGACAGTCGTCAGCGTCGGAGTCGGGCAGCAGGCAGCAGCCAGCCGGGGCACTGGGGCAGAGTGGCAGACACTCAAGGGCTAGCAATAGTAGCAAGGCCAGGATTAAACTAAAGCATCAAGCCGAGAGCTGGAGCAGCTGATCGATCCAGGCGGGCAGCCGCGGGGCGATCGATCTGATATGATCCATCATATGCTAAACAAGAGATATATACAGGTAAACAAAATGCACCGGTTTCCATTAAATACAAAACGCAATATTTGTTTCCTTAAATCTTCCCACTGCATTTGTGACTTACACAGAAGTGCTGTTTTTACACCCCCCCAACACCACCACCACTCACTGCCATGGCCTATTCTAAATGTTTATTATTAGCATTCTGGGATAGCCTAAAAACACCACTGAACAGGACCTGACCAAACTGGTAAAAGCTGGACCAGACACAAGTTATGTGATTTATGTCAGGCCATCTGGTTTTTACTGGTCTTGTCCTATTCCAGTGGTTTAGTTTTCACTAAGTCCCAGACCACCGGAACCAGACAGGACCAGATAAGCAAATGCTGGACTGTCCCATCTTGCCTGACTGACTAGACCAGCAATATTTGTGCAACTTGCATCTGATCCTTCCAGAATAGCTAGTCTAGCTTTTATCAGTCTCTTCTGGTCTGTTCCAGTGGCCCAATTTTCAGCAAGTTCCCATTTAGGTTTCCAGATGAAAGAGATACGGCCATTACCTCATTACTTGCAACTGTACAGCTCTTGGTAAACATTTTTTTCCATTCTGCAGTATTCTGGCTTTAGTCTATTTCCTATACATTAACTACTGTATAATCAGCATAGCATGCTAAGTAATTTCCCAATTTTATAACAGTAGAAAATAGTTGTATATTTTATCAACACAGCACTTCATTAATAAACATAAAATACAGAATGTTTGTTTAAGGTACATTTTTGAGAGGTCAATGCAAACGTGATTCAAATAGCCCCAACAGAGTTTCAGCTTTGGTTTAGTTGAATGCTGCTTTTGTAATGATCTGCTGAGGAGGTTTATTTTCCCAGAACTTATGTATTTACTTATATTTATGTATATATTTACAGGAAATTGAAGCATCCTAAGTTTTTTGGTGGGGCACCACCATGCCACCTTAAGAGCAGGGTGACATGAAGCTGGGAGGGGGTCCATGGGTACTGTTGTGCGCAGGGCCCATGACCATGTAAATCCAGCCTGGTCACTACCTGTGACATCTGTGAGCCTCTCAGGTCCAGATTTAGGTTCAAACACAGTACTGAGACTGCACTGGTCAGGGTGCACAATGATCTTCTCAGGTCGCGGGATAGAGGAAGACAGTCAGTTCTTGTTCTCCCTGATCTCTCCTCAGCTTTTGACACTGTGGTTCATGGGTTGTTGTTGGACCACCTTAGAGAGTATTTTTCAGTCACTGGCATGTCATCTTTTGGTTTGATTTGTAAAGCACAATTAAAACGGTGGCTCAGGGAAGACACGATGTCACATGCATGGGGTGCACTTACTGAGATGAATCAGCATAGAAGACAGAGCTATAAAAGTAGCAAAATTGGTCAGCACTCCACAGTTCAAAAAATCCACAAGTAAATGTGCATCACTGATGGGCCAAGAAACTTTGATATTTCAATTCCAGCAGCTTTGCTTTATTTTAATAAACACACAGCAGTAAATGCAGATACCCATGCTCTGGTATCCTGCCACCTGGTAATGTTCCGTGATGTTTCTATGTATGTACTTTACACTACCTGGGTACCAGAGCATTGGTACCTGCCCTGCTTTTACTGCTGTGTGTTTACTAAAATAAAGCAAATGCCACCCTCTCTGGCCCCACCCACATTGTGCCCCCTCCACCTTGCTACCCCTATGATTTTGCTGAAATGATGCCCCTGGTTGTCTGCAGGGTAGGGTGAGGTGAAATGGCATGAGCGTTATTGGTGACAACCAAAAGGCACACCCAAATGCCTCTCAGTCTCTACAGGGAGGGGGTGTGGTTGCCATCAGTTCAATACTTCACTGCCATTCATATTATACATCTAACTCCTGCACTTCCAATGCTAATGCCAGCAAGAAAACATTCGGCATTGACAAATGCTTGTTTTATTTGATAAAAAGAGAAGGGCTAAACAATGCTGCCAGCTTTCAGCCTCATTCTGGTGGGGGATGGTACAGATGCAAATCAATTGAAATTGAACCATATAAGCTGCTGGAGGTACTTCAGTGAATAGGGGACATTTGGCCAGAAGGGTCACAACTGTAGTTCACTTGTAACAGCTTGTCTACAAATTAAAAGTAGGTTGCTAGATGCATATCAGTTCTAATAAGAATAGCTCTTGTACTATAGGAAAAATGTTGAAATGAAGCCACTAGGTAGCTGCAGAGAGGCAAACAACTGAGGCAGCCAATAACAAGAGAGACAGACAGTATAGAGCTGTATAAATCTAGGTCCAGTAGGTGGCAGCCCAGTGGTGCACTGTTGATGTTAGCCCTGATAGGTGGCAGTGGGCATGTAGGCCAGTATAATGTGCAGTCAATTGGGCTGAAGACACGAAGGTATGGCTGGTGGGGCAAAAGCCAAAGAAAAGGTCTAATCAGTCAGTTAGCTCCATGTGTAATGAAAAGGCCTTGACTGGTCAGTGGCTCTATCCACAGTGAAAGGAAGTTGCTTAGCCCTTGTTGCGGAGGTACTGTCAGTGGGGCAGGAGACCAAGAGGAACTACAGATGGGTGGTAGAAAGCTGGTCTGCCTGGCAGTATTGGCTACTGTGTGGACGGCATGTAGCCCAAACAAACAGGAAATGTTAGGCATGTAGCTTGGTGAGTAGAACTTGTTACTTAATTCTACAAACTGTGAGCAGTAGCCCCTTGAGCAAGGCATGTGTCCTGTATCTGCCTGGAGTAGATTATGGAAACAACTGGAAGAATGTGGGAAAGCAAGTAACTGCAATATGTGTACCCACTGACCAAAGAGATGACAAATCTGATGCCCTTTCTAGGCACTGAAGGAGCAATTAATGCTATTAAACTAATGCTCCCATCTGTCATCTGTTGGTCAATGAATTGCACGACATGCATTTTTAATTATGCTCTTACCTCTGACTTCATTTGATCCTTGCATGTAGGACTTAAAAGAATGGATGCTCATAACTCTGCTGGAAGGCCAAAGGATCTGCTGTTCCAGCATAGCTAGTATTGTAGGGGCTCTATATTACAGTAAATTAACCAGGTTAATTAGAGGATGGCACCACTAAGTCACATAAGTGTATTCTGGAGCAGTTTTAAAAACACTGCAGGAAACAGGGACATGTCTAAAAGAAACTAAAAACTTTCTTGATTACCAGGGAAGAGTAAGTATTGTAGCTTTATAGGAATAGTGCTGGTGAAGGCTTTTCTTTGTAGGAGAGTTATAGATGTTTACTGTCCTGTGAACAATATTTATTGTTCTCTGTGTGCTGCACTAAAGAACAGCTGTTTGCCTGCACTTTGTTTTGAATGTGAGCAGCAGTTTTAGATCTATTTTTTATTCATTATTCAATCACAACCAATAACAACATGCAGGCTGAAGTTTGTGCAAACATAAATAAGAACAAAGTTAAAATGAATAATGGTTAAGGATGCCTGGTGGGTTACAGGAAGCAGATCATGCTTCTATGCATATGACCTGAGTTCAGCAATTTGTTTCATTCGAGATGTGTTGTTGCAACAGCAGTGACTCTTAGCAGTATGTGGGGAAGCCTGCTTCCTTATGATGGCTAGCACATGCACCGACTGCTGATTCTACCGGTGAGGACAACAGAGGCTATATGAGGCAACAGAGGGGATGGATGTTTCGGGGAGTATGCAACATGCACAGTTGACATGCATGTCAGGGATGTCTTAAGAGAGAAATATCTCCCAAGCTGTCAGAATGACAGCATGGCTGCTACTTTCATGCCTCAGCCAATAGATCTGCTTCCCACCCAGATTCTGTGCAGCCTAGGGGGAGGAAATGCCTCCAGACCTGAGGGCCCCCATGTCAGGAGCAGACCATAGAGAACAGGTGGCAGGCCAGCTACAATGGAGCTGAGAGGTCACCAGTGGCAGCCTGAGGACTGGATGACCAAGGGACAAAAATACAGAATGGAAAAAATAATAATACTGGTTCTACATTGCATACAAAGTAAGCAATGTGCAGCCAACTCACATCTTTATTCACATGTACATTTATACAGATCCCCACAGATTAATACCAATTAAACAATGGCAAGAAAGAAAGACTGTCTCTGATTGGTCAGACTGGTACTGGACCCGTGATGTTATCCCAGTACAACATCACGGGTCTAGTCCCAGCACACAAGAGACCGCATCAAATGTAAAAAAAAAAAAAATCCTGAATTACTCCACGACAGCGATTGACTACTCCACTACCCTCCTCGCTAACACCATGATTACCTTCACTTCCTGGTCTGCCCCTAAAGAAATCACATAAAAAAACACTGTCACACTGACAACACAGTCTTTCAGTGAAGGCTGGCAGAAATGCTACTGCTAAGTTATGTGAAAGAAAAAAAAAACACTGCCTCGTGATCCCTCTCCTTTTCGACCACAGCGAGTGAGCAAGCGCCTATTTTAAACACTCACCGCATGGCCGTTTCATAACTCTCGCTCAGTCCTCAAGCAGGTTTTCTCAGTCCTCAAGCAGGTTTTCTCTCTATTTCTATTCTATTGCAAAACACAGTGACTCCTCTCACTTCACACTTGACATGTCAGCGAGTGAATGACCCGACCGAGCGACTGAACGACCAGACCGAGCAAAACACAGTGACTCCTCTCACTTCAGAGTTGACATCTCAGCGAGTGAACGACCCGACCGAGCGACTGAACGACCAGACCGAGCAAGAGAGTTTTTCACTGCAAAGCTCTTGTCATACTGCTCGTTCGGTCGTCTTCAATTAAATTTCTTGTTCTTTTTTTTTTTTTTAAACACCACCACAGTGTCAAAACAATTAAACCATCCTTATCGCCTTCCTACCTCCATGCCCATGGCAGAGGGCAATGCGCTTGTAAATGGAGTACAGCCTCAATCTCCAATGGCAAATAAACACCGTCAGGAAACACAAAGACAGGCAAAAAAGAAAATAAAAAACATTAGAAAACAGTAGAAGAAGCACTGAAAAACATTTGTAGCATCAACAGAGAAGACCCCCATAAAAAACCCAGCAGCTCCACCTACTGGCTGAAACAATCAGCACTTTTTTTTATAAAGTATTCCTACCCACATAAAAAAATGTCAAAAATAAAACTTTAAATGTACTTCTTCATCTTTATTTTTTGTTAGTTTTACTATGAGCATTTGTATTAGATAATACGACTCCAGGGTGTGTGTTAGTTGTACTTGGGTGATCTAGTCACACCGCCCGCGGCCTCGTGCCTAATCACCCCAGGCGTGACGTTATCCCAGCACAACACACACCCTGTCATGCATTATTGCTTAATTATACAATGGCAAGAAAGAATGCTGCCCTCTGATTGGTCAGTCTGGGAATGGAGCCGAGATGTTATCCCAGCATAACATCACAGATCTAGTCCCAGCACAAAGCAGACCACATCAAATGTGAATATAAATCACTCTATGCAGTCCTGCTGGTCCCCTTCACTGACTCCCACTGGAAAGCTGCATATTCTGTCCCTGAGTCACTTGCTGCCTGCCACTAGACATGGTAACAACAACCCCCCCCACCCACACACACACACACACACACAGTATTTCCCCAAAGGAACATCTCTTTTTTTAAAGCCCTCCTCTAACACAGCATTTCATTCGTTCCCCCAGTGCAGCACGAGTGCTTCCACACAGCCATGCTCCTCGCTCACTGGCTACACAGACCGCTTACATTTTAAAATAAACTGCTGCATGGACAGCTCCTTTCTGAAACCACATAGCCTCACCACTTTGAAAATAAATTTCCGTCTGTAAAGAAAACAAAAACATCAACAGCGGGACCAAGTGACTTATAATCACCTGTGAAGCAAGTCTCTCAGTCCTCACAAGTCAGAAAGACAATCAGCTCTCCATTTTGTGATCGGGACACCACATTAAATTCATCTCGCTGAACATACATCTGGGTCAGAAATACAGACAACCTAAAAGAAAAAGAAAGAAAGGCATACAACACAGAGAGGAGACTGGTAGACAGACACAGACATAAAAACTGTGACATATAGGAATGCAGCACCACCTACTGACCAAAACAGGAACACCAGAACTTATTTTTTAAAACTGTATACTTACACAAATACCACAAAAATCTATTTTAAAACTGCTTTTTTTAATATTTTTTCCTTTTTTTATAAAATAGACTCATTGTATAATAGGAATAATGCACTCCAGGGTGTGTGTCATGCTGGGATAGCATCACTTCTGGGGTGATTAGTCACACTCAGCCTGTGGCCTCATGCCTCATCATCCCAGGCATGACGTTATCCCAGCATGACACACACCCAGTCGTGCATTATTCCATTATTATACATTATGTGCAAACTGCTCCATCTGGTAGATAAATTTCACATAAACAGGTATAAATTCATATGGGGTATAATATACAGGTTGTTGCAAAGAACAGCCAGTTAAGAAGACACTTCACTAGCCAGGGAATAAAACTAGCTGTCTGGTCTGTTTGTTAGAAACCAATGCAGTGAGCAAATGGAATTTAAAGACCTATGTTATTTCTTTATGAATGTTATTTTCAAGCAGGCCAGTAGCACAGCGGTAGTACTGCCACCTACCATTCCAGTGATCTGGGTTCGGGAATCAGGAGCAAACTAAAGTCATGGGGAGTCAGCCAGAAGAAAAGGACTGAACATCTAGAGGACTGTTCTCCTCTCCCAGGGACGGTGAGTTGCACCTGCCACAATGTGCCTAACACCCAGCAGCGAGTGAATGTCATGGCAGTCAGCAGGCCCAGTAAGGTGTGGGGGGTGTTGGCAATAGATGTGTAACCCCCTAGGTGGTGCTATTCTAAGGGCTACTACCCCTGCCTGTATGGCAATACACAGGTTTAGGGGCCTGAGGTCTATGATCAGGTGCCTCCACCCAGGGTATTGGGGTAGCTTGACTGCTCTGGTATAGCCCTCTAGGATGGTATAACCACCCACCAACCCTTCTAGTGGCCTAAGTAATAACACAATAGTACATTCACATTCAGTAGGTAGCAGTAATAATGTGCTCACCCCCTTTTCGCTTACTACCAGGGCTGGATCTGCAGCAATTGACCTGGAGACCCCCTGGAAAATAAGATCAGCAATGCAATAATATGAGTGAGTGAGTGAGTGAGTGAGTGAGTGAGTGAATGAATGAATGAATGAAATCTTTATTTATAAAGTGCCTTTCTAAAACCAAGGCGCTGTACATAAACCAAACAAAAGAATAATTTAAAACACATATTACAATCAGAAATATTAAAATCCAAAAAAAAACTACAATATCATAAATATTAGCTTAAGTAAAGTCTGATTATGTCAGTCTAAGTATTCCATTCAAAGGCTGATCTGGATATGCTACTGTAAATAAATAAACATGTTTTTAGTGCAGTCTTAAAACTCTGGATGGTCAGGCAATCTCTTATCCAATGAGGTAATACAACTTTAATACTGTAACCCAACTAATAATATGCACATCAGCCAGGTTAAATGTGAAAGAAGACAATCAGATTTATTTGGGGGTAGTGAACAAGGGAGGGGCATGAATCTTGCAGAATGATGAGCAATCTGATTTAAATCAGGTTGTCTGACATGCACTTTAAAGGGACACTGTCAACCTGTTTTTTCATGATATCATTTCTAGTTAAAACTCACATTTTATGATTGCTTTCCTTCTCTAAAATTCATTGATGATGCTGTTTGTTTTGTCTGTCTCCTTGTTTAGTAGAACTGAAATACATGGCAATGTATACTTAGAAACAACTTTGTTTTTGTTTACAATCCTGGATCTAGTCTTTCAGCATACTCCCTGAGCATGACAGACACACCGAAATAATGCAGTCACTCATGAGGCAGTAGCCTCCTAAACTCCAACTGCATCACAAGTGGCTAGAATGTGCTGTGGATGTTCCCAAGTCCAGGATAGATGCAATTAGAGCTGATCAAGGAATGCAAACAAACATGTTTGCGTGGTAACACCAGTTTGGTGGGCAGTCTGTTTTTCACTTTTTCTAAGAAAAAAAGAGTCAGAATCAAATTACCAGCTACATCAGCAATCTTTACAGAATGTTGGCAATCATAAAATGTTTTTTAAACTAGGGACACTTTGAGATCTAAAGGGGGTTGACAGTGCCCCTTTAAGTCCCAACTTGACTGATCAACAATCCTGGGTACCCAGAATGTCATGCAGGCAAGCCTGAAGCATTGCCTGGGGTGGCCGGCATTGCAGCTGATGTTGGGGCCCTTAAAGAAAGAAAAACAGTTAAGCATGAACACAACCCAGCAATTTATAATCCAAGCTGGATGGCTCAGTCCATTGCAAGAACCCAGTAAAATAAACAATTAGATGGTACCGCAATGATTTTTGCTTTCATTGCAGGGAGCTACCCTGATTTGTACTCACACTGCCAGGACCTGGATGCAGTGCAGGTGAGATGTAAACCTCGTGGTGGTGATCAAGGAGGCTGCGAAAAGTTGGGCAGGCATGACTCACCTCCGGGAGGTCACTACCTGTTTGAAGGTGTTGGGCAGGGGGCCGAATCCCACAGCTGGTCTTTCGCTGAGATGGTCTCTAAAGCAGGAGTAGCCACCTAGGCCGAGAGGGCAGGGCCCAGGCAGGATGAACAGTTCAGAAAAAAGTCTGTGATCTTCTACTGGTGAAGCCTCCAGCTGGCGTTACAGACTCTGCCATGAGGAGCTAAATCATAACCCTCAAAATACATGCAGCACATATATAGCACTAACTTCTTTAAACAACAGTTTGGATACTGTCCAGTTGCAAATTGACAGCTTAACTGCACAAACCTTCTGATCCGAGGGTAACTCTCTCACAAGCTGGGCTGATCACTCCTGGAGCAAGTCTTTTGTCCAAAGCACAAGACACATTGTTCACTTGGGAGCTTAAGCAGCAGCCAGGTAGGAAAGAGGGCTGGAGTTATATTCTGTTTTAACTGAAATATTTGAATAGTTTGTAAGTGAAATTAGTTTTATGTGTTAAAAATTATTACCTTGAATTAGAACTGTTACATTGTAACTTTGGTGGCTTGTGGATAGTTGTTTGGCAGGGATACTTAGAGGGAAATTTAAATGTGTTGTTTGCCTGGTGTTTGGTAAGAGCCCTCCCACCCATCCTGTTTTGTATGCCTTCTTAAATACTGAAAAGCCACTGGGGGTTGGGATTGAAGGGCTGAGTATTTCTGTTTGGGACTGAAATTGCAAGCAACAGGAGCTGGTGGGCCGTGACATCGTATGGTACCTGATGTCTGCTTACATACACTGTTAGTGGGACCGAACACACACTGGACTGTATGTGTTTGTGAGACTTGGGAACGTTATTGGTGGGAGTTGAAATTGGGTTTTGTAACTAACTACAGTCAGTATAGAGAGAAACTGTACTCGGGGAAAGGGACTGAGAAAAGGGGTGTGCTATTATAAATAGAGGGGAAAATCAGGGTGGCCATATTCCACCATGGCAGGCATCTTTGAAGGGTTGTAGGCTGCACAGGCTGTGGGATGGCAATAATTCTAAATTGGGCCTGAGAGAGGGGAGGCTGCCCACCTGTAGACAGCTATCTTGTATCAGGAGTGAGGTATATTGGTTAAGGAGAAGCTGTGGGAGCTGGGGGGTGTCCGAGGATAAGGGGGTGGATATGGCAGCAGAAGGGTGGGGCTGAGGGAGGCTGGGGCAACGCTCTGAAATTACAGGACATTATGTTACAGCAAGCAGGAGGGGGGATATTAGGGACAGAGGACCCTTAGATAGGGAAGTTGATGCTAAGGGGAAAGTGTACAGGGTGAACATTCTGAATACAAAGAGACTGGAGGGGGAAGAGTCAGGAGGGGCTGTTGTGCGGAAGCCTAAAACAGCAGACTGTGGGAAGGGAGCTCCTAAGGTGAACAGTACAAGAGAGGAAGAAGAGGGTCAGTTTAGAGATGCAGTCAGGGGAAACTCGGGTTACTTGATGGAGGCTGATATAGAGTGTCACAATAAATCTGAGCTACTAAGCAACCTAGAGGGGGAGGAAGGGGTTGGTGGAAATGAGGAAACTTATACAGAGGCCGGGAGGGAGTCAGATACCCATAGGGCATCACAGACCAGCTATGGAAAGGATAGACATAGTCCCAGAGGGAGAAGGGGAAACATATATGTTAGCAAATGGGGGAGATGCAACATATTCTAGACATGAGGGAGGAGAGCATGATTGAGAGAAACTGGGAGACAAGGAGGGAGGGACCCCTTCAGCTGGGAGGTCAGTACCAAGGATGGGGCCCTAGCTAAAGGGGACCCACAGAGAACCTCTGGAAGCAGGGGTACTATTACAAGGGGGGAGGATGGTGGTGTGGGGGAAGGGGAAACCATCAGGGCCAGGATAAATGGTTCAGATAAGAGAGGGTTAAAGGGGACACCTATTCAGAGGGGGTTTGAGTTAAGTGGGCAAAATAGCAAGGGAGGCAGAAAGGGGAGGGTGACAAGGGGGTCTCTAATAAGGCAGGAAGACTCCAATGAAATTGAGATCATGAATAAAGGGGGGAAGGGGGGCTGAGAGGGCATAGTGGAGGTAACCATAAGGATGATGGCGGTGTTAAGGTTCTGTTACTGGGAGACTCGATGATTAGGGGTATCCATTGGGAGGGACAGGGGGGTGGATGCCATAGCCAGGTGAAGGTAGTGAGTATCTCTGGGCTGACAGTGCACAGAGCAAAGTTCATGGTGTATGAAATGGTTAGGATTGTGGAGGAAACCGATTCTGGTGCATTTGGAAACTAATGATCTAGAGGGAAATAGTATTTTGGAAACCAAGGTTCCAAGAACTTGCCAGAGTCTGTCGGGATAATGGATGCAACATTTTTTCGAGATATTGCAGTACCAAATGCCTCAGTGGAGAAAAAAAGAAGTCACAGAGGTAAATGACCGCTCAGGAAGTGGGGTGAAGAGAATGGGTTAGGGTGTTAGGGAACTGGAATGGAGTTTGGGAGGATAAGGGACTATATGCCAAGGACAGGTTTCATCTTGCCCCATTAGGGAAGGAAGTCCTAAACAGGGATGGCTGACTACATACAAGAAAGGTGGGGTTTAAACTTGTAAGGGGGGAAGGATGAGGAGGGTTGACCAGAAGCCTCACCTCCAGATGAGGGAGTAGCTGCATCCAAGAGGGGAGGGGAAACAGACTGGAGGTGGAGGTTTCAGGAGGAGCAGGAGGATGGAAGTATAAGGAATCTGGGTGGGGTTCGACAAAGAGGATCAGGGATAAGGGGTGGGGTTGGTGTTAGTAAATGCCAGGAGCTTGGGAAACAAGTTGCCGGAGTTCCAGGCCATGCTGTTGGGGGGGTGGATGTGGCGGCGGTCACGTAGGACGTGGCCAACAAAGCCACGACTGGGACCTAAATGTACAGGGTACACTATGCTTAGGAAGGATAGAAAGGAGGTCAGAGGGGTGGAGTGGCTATGTTCATTAGAGATGATATAGAAATTACTATGGTAGAAGAGGCAGAGGGAAACGTGAGGCCTTATGGGTCACCTTATGATCCCCAGCAGGAGATAAGGTCAAGCTGGGAGTAGCATAGGCCCCCGGGATGAGTGATGTTCTAGAGGATGGTTTGCTGGACAACATCATTGCCCAGTGTGGTCCAAAAGGGAAGGAGGGGTGTTGATGGGGACCTTAATATGCCAGGGTACAACTGGGGAACCATGTCCCTAAGGTGGCCAAGGAGCAGAGGCTGCTGGATGGCTTCAGGATGTGTTCTTAACACAGCATGTGATGGAGCCCACAAGGGAGGCATGTCCTGGATGTGGTTCTGGCAGATGGGGATCTGGTAAGGACATAGCTGTACAGGACCCTTGACTGGGAGTGACCACAATCATGTCTGGTTTCAAATAAGCATGGGGAGTGGGGTGAGATCTAGGACACTGGCAGTGGACTTCAGGGGGCAGACTTTATGGGCATGGGAAATATTCTCAAGGATCACTTGAAGGGATTACCTCAATGACAAGTGTGGAAGGAGATGGGAGGTCATAAACGGGACTTCATGAAGCAGTCAGGATCTGCTGCTTAGTTGAAACGTAAGGGAGCAAGGTCACGAAACCATGCTGGTGGTCCAGTGAGGTACAGGTAGCAGTCAGAGAAAAGAAGGCGCCTACAAAAATATATAAAACAATAAGAGGGATAGGGATAAGGAAATGTACCAGCTTGCATCTAGAAAAGTCACCCAGATGGTGAGGGGAGCAAAGTCCAGTAAGAGCAGCTGCTGGCACAGGGACACATGGAGGGAAAAGGGTTCTTTCGGCACATTGGGGAGCGGAGAAAAACTAAGGGCCATCTCAGCAGATTGAGATCAGAAGGAGGGTGGGTGGAAGAGGCGAGGGACCAGGCAGAGGTATTTAATGAGTATTTTGCCTCTGTGTCTACTAGGGAGGGATGGGATATCTACAAAACAAGGCATGAAGGGATGGAAGGCAGGGAGGGATCAGGGGAGCAACAGAAATGGAGCAAGAGGGAGGAAAAGGTACCTCGGGGGCCACATCTGGATAAGGATAAAAGACCAGTAAGGGGAGGGACGGATGATGCTATCTCCACCAAAGGGTGTGGGTTAGCCCTCAAGGCCCTAAAGAAAACAAATCTCCTGGGCCGGATGGCATTCATCTGAGAGTACTATGGAATTGGCAGACATACTGGCTGCACCACTGGCAGACTTTTCAGCAGGTCACTTGAGACAGGGAGGGTACCTAGGGATTGGCGAGGGCACATGTGGTACCAATCCATAAAGGGGGTCGAGGAAGTACAGGTAATTATAGACCCATCAGTTTGACCTCGGTGGTGGGAAAATTAATGGAGTATTCTAAAGGAACGATTGGGGTGTACTTGGAGGAGGTGGGAGGTCTGGATAGTCGCAACATGGGTTTGTGCCAGGTAGATCATGTCAAACCAACCTTGTGGAGTTCTATGAATGGGTAACATCAGAAATGGACAGGGTAAGCCTGTGGATGTATTATTCTTGGACTTCAGCAAGCGTTTGACTCTGTCCCCACAATGGTCTGGTGGAGAAACTGATGGGGTTAGGAGTAGGCCCTTGATGGTCAGATGGATTGAAAACTGGCTAGCTGGATGCACTCAGAGAGTAGTGGTCTGTGGGGAGCTCTCGAACCCCAGAGAGGTTGGTAGTGGGTACCACAGGGCTCGGGTCCTGGGTCCGATCCTGTTTAATGCATACATATCTGACATCAGGGAGGGTATAGGGTGAAATGAGTCTTCATGGATGACTCCAAGATGGGAGCAGTAGTTGAGGGAGAAGAGGGAGGTGGCCTGCAAGGGACCTGGACACCCTGGAAAGCTGGGCTCACACATGGAAATTAAATTTCAATATCACCATGCAAGGTGTTGCATCTTGGTTGGGGAAACCCTAAACACAGGTACACCCTGGGAGGGAGGTGCTGGAGGCCTCAATAGGGAAAAGACCTAGGGTCATGGTGGATACATGTATGAATAACTCTGAGCAGTGCAGGAGAGCATAGCAATGCAAACAGGATGTTGGGATGCATCGTAGAGGGGGATCACCTCTAGAGCAGGGAAGTGATTCTGCCTGTACAATGGACTGGTTAGACCACACCTTGAGTACTGTGTACAGTACTGGAGACCACATTTGAAGAGGGACATACAGCTCCTGGAGAGGGTACAGAGGAGGCAACAAAGATGATACGAGGGCTAGGGGATTTGACTTATGAGGACAGACTTGAGGAGCTCTGCCTGTTTTCTTGGAGGAGAGGAGAGACAGGGGACATGATTGAGGTCTTCAAGTACCCTCAAGGAATAAATAGGGTAAACATGGAGGGATCTTAGACTAAAGCAGGAGGTATCACCAGAGGGCATGGTTTGAAGTTGGAAGGTGGAAGGGTGAGGGGGGAAAAGAGGAGGAGTTTTTTACCGAGAGGGTGGTGGACCCTTGGAATGCACTGCCTGGTGAGCTGGTTCAGAGATCCACAGTGGAGGGCTTCAAGAGAGGGTGGGACAGACACAGAAAGTGGATGTATCAGATGATGGCCTGTCCCGGTGGGGTGGGGATGGATGATAGAGGTTTCTAGAGAACAAGGGATGGGAGGATCTCGGCACCCAACTAAGGATCTAGGTTTGAGCAGACTCGATAGACCGTAAGGCCTAATCTGCAGGCAAATAGTATGTTAGTATGTTAGTACATTGATAACTTCTTCTTTTCTTCTGCCACAGTTCCAAGGCTGGAAATTGGACAGGTCTGACTTCTGCAATAGGCAGTTCGAACTACTGGAGACTGTGGCATGAAGGCCAGCAAAGACTCCTCCCACCAATTACACTATGCCCCTTCAGAAGCTTGAGCTAGTCACTCTTCAGCCTCCAACTTTAACTAATCCACTGCTTCAGGCAGTTCTGGAGAGTTCCTTTGTAATCCAAAAGGTTCAGTTGGCTGAGGGAAGTGTCATTCACAGTAAGGGCTCCCCCCCAGGTCCATTTAGGCGGCAACTGTATAAGGCTGCAAGACTAGAGAATTTCCTTTTCACAAGACCTCTGGGGGCAGGCTCCATTTTAAATCCCCAGTGGTTCTATTGATCCAATTACTGGAAGTCCAGGACCTAACATGGTCGTTCCCATCCAAATGTTCGGGCTGCAATAAAAGCAGGTTAGACAAACTTCTTTATCTTTACTATAACAGCAAATAAGCAATAAACAATCACAGTTCCTAAGAGAGCTCCCTCTGCACAAGTAGCGACTGCAGAATGGAGCAAAATAACACATTGGCCAATCACAAGCCTTAAATGACTCAGACCAACCCTAAACTCATTTCTAAACAGAGATTAGCTAGAGTCTTAAAGAGAGAGGCACGGAGGCTCACTAGGACACTCTCACACACATAGATAAAACCACATAAGACAGGACACCAGCCTGACAGTGAGCATTAAGGAGCACAGGAAGACATTATAGTAAATCTCAATTTGTAGGGAGGGTTACACTCTTCCCTGCCTGGAAAAACTTGGCATCCATGTCAAGTCTACACATACTATAAGATTCTATATGAAAATTCTGTACGAAAATACATGCATGTTCTACTGACATACCATAAAAATAAAAGCTGATGCATCAGTAAGATAAACTGGTCATAACAACAGTATGGCTATACTTTTCACTTTAGCAGTGACAGTTCCATAGGGACACATTTTCATAACATTTTCCGTAAACAGCTTAACACATTCAAGTAGTTAAATTACCCTTACAGTTCTGGTCTGTGTTATCTCCTGCATGCTAACCCACATGGCTTGGGGTCTATCTCTATTAGCTATACTAAGGCTGCAATGGGTAAGGGCATTAGTATACTGGTTTGAGGGCTTCGCTAGTAACTTGGATGTGGCAGAATAACCCAGTTTTGGATGAGAATGTTTAGAAATGTATACCCCTTTGTGAACTACATGTAATGGGAGGTCTACAGGCCTTCCTGGTGAGTCATATCTGAGGTGTATCACTGGCTTTATCATTGGCTTTGTGGGTCTTCCTGACTTCCTGAGAGGGGAAGGCACAGGTTCAGTTCTTTCAACATTTGCAATTGGGCTGCTTAGTCTTGGCTCATTGCTTGTCAATAAGTCTGCTTATGAAGAAAGTGATACCACTGCACTGGTCGTCTGCTCTGTACTGGAAGCACTTGCAGCTTCTGGTTCAGTTAGTACTGGTACAACAAAATTACTTTTATTACTTGGTTCTATAATTTCAAGTTCATCTTCAAGAGGAAATTCCATGTATTTTAAATCTTGCAGCACATTACTGATACTGTCAGAATCACCATTGCTATCAACATAATTTTCAACATTTTCCAGAATCATTGGTTGCAAACAGTTCTGAACTTTCGGGTATGTAAGTAAGGGGACTTTCTGTTTCTGGCTCTCTTTTTGGGGGACCAGCTAATTCCACAAGACACAATGAGTCATCTACATCAGAAGTCACATTTTGCACCTCACTTTCAGGGGGCACAGGGACTATGGAAAAGGCTGGAGGGTCAAACAGTCTTGAAGGTTCAGCTTCATTTCCACAGTTACACATGGGGTTTCCTTGAAACAACTGACTCAGTTCATAAGACAGGTAATAAGGAGCATCACATTCATTGTCATCAGATTCGGACTGGCAGTCAATTTCATTTAACACATGACTGATGGAAGGACTTGAATCTTTGATGACTGGAGAGGGGGTTAACTGTTTCTTTTTAGCTGCAACTTTGGTTATAGCTAGGGAGGAGCAGTGTCTTGGGGTGCAGACCAAATGATGATTTGCCCAATAGGTAACAAATGATTTCTGTGTATTGTCTTTACAGCTCATGGGTCATTTTCTGGATGCACTTTATAGACTGGCAGATCCTCCAATTTGCTGGCAACAATGTAGAGGGTGTGATACCACCTATTGGCAATCTTGTGCTTTCCATGCAGTCCCAAATTTCATAACAAAACTCTGTCTCTGGGTTGCAGTTCTTGGGCCTTGACATGTCTGTCATGCCTTTCTTTGTTTGCTAAGTTCCTCTTTGCCACCATGGTGTGTGCCAATTGGTAGGCATGGTTTAACTGGGCTTTTAGCTTTTGAACATACTGAAGGTAATTCTCTGCTTTGACTCCATCAGGGGACACTCCAAAGCAGATGTCTACTGGCAACCGGACTTCTTGACCAAACATTAGACAGTAGGGAGAGAACCCAGTGGCATCACTTTTAGTGCAGTTATACACATGGATTAAGGTTCTTATCTGTTGGCTCCATTTGGACTTGTCCCGGGGTTGAAGTGTGCCCAGCATGTCTAGTAGTGTTCGATTGAACCTTTCAGACTGTGGATCCCCCTTGGGGTGATAGTGGGTGGTTCTAGACTTTCGAACTCCCCAGAGTGAGAGCATTTCCTTGATCAAGTAGCTTTCAAAGTCTCTCCCTTGAGCAAAGTGAATTCTCTGAGGGGCACCCTAATAATAATAATAATAATAATAATAACATTTATTTAATAAAGCGCCTTTCAAAATTCCAAGGCACTGTACATAATTAATACAGATAAAACATATACAAATACATATCATATAAAATCATAACAAAACTGGAAATGCCTTTCCCCACAGAAATGTTTTTAGTGCCTGCTTAAAACTCCCCACCGTCCTGCATTCCCGGAGCTGACGGAGCAGAGAGTTCCAGAGGGCAGGTGCCGCAAATCCAAAAGCACGCACACCGGATGTCTTCAAATTAACCCTCGGAATCTCCAGCAACCCCTCATCAGCTGAGCAGAGCTGTCGCACAGGAGTGTAAGGAACCAAGAGTTCTTTCAAGTAATCAGAACTTTTCAAATCAGAACCTTTGCCACTGTGGATGCTTTCTGGTCTTTGGTTGGATATGCTTGGGCATAACGAGTAAAATGATCAGTGACCACTAGCACATTGCCAATATTTTTTTGATCTGGTTCAAGACACAAGAAGTCAATACACATGAGCACCATGGGTGCACTGGTAGAGATATTAACTAAGGATGCAGCCCTCTGAGGCTGAGCTTTCCTCTGGAGACAACAACTGCAAGTTCTGATTTGAGTCTCAATGTTAGCCCCCATTTCTGGCCAGTAGAACTGAGCATGGGCCAAGTCGGTAGTTTAGTCACAGCCTGAGTGTCCCATCTGGTCATGAAGGGCATGTAGAACCACACATTTGAAAACTGTAGGTAGCATTAGTTGTTGCTTGATAACTTGACCTTGTTGATTACGAGTTTCTCTGTAAAGCAGTTTGTTGTGCAACTTTAATCTGGGTCCCTCTTTAAACAGTAGGGCAGTTTGGGGATCAGAAGAATACAGTTTAGACACACTTTTTCCACCATGAATAGCATCCAGCAGAAGCTTGATCATGGAATCTTGGATCTGAGCCCACTGTATGTTGTTGAGTGTCAGTTGGGGCAATGTGCTCAGGTCCATGGCTGCAAGATAACAGTAAGCTGCAGGGACACAGGTGTCAGAAGGGTCCAGGCAGTCTACCAGACAATCAACTGTTCCAGGAGAGGGGTGCTTATCTTTATCAAACTTTTGACAAAGTGCTTTGACAGATTGCTTGGACATTCTCACCCACTTCAAGTTAGTGGCAGGTCTCCTGGAAAGGCGTCAGCATCAATGTGGTTTAAGTCCGGTCAATATTTTACTGAACAATCATAAATGGAAAGTGCAGATAGCTAGGAATGCCCAGTGGCATCCAACCTTGCCAACATCTGGACATAGGTGAGGGGACTGTTATCAGTCTTTACTAGAATTTTTGCACCATACAGATATTCATGGAACTGGTCCACCACAGCCCATTTCAAGGCAAGGAACTCAAGTTTGTGTACAGGGTAGTTCTTTTCAGAGGGTGTAAGGCTTTGACTAGCAAACACTACTGGGAGTAAGCCTTCCTCATATTCTTGATATAGAATGGCACAAAGTCCTTTCAAGCTAGCGTCAGTGTGCAACACATATGGCTTGCCGTGGTCTGCATAAGCAAGCACGGGTGCATGGGTGAGTTGATGGATGATGTCATAAAATGCTGCCTCACACTCATGGGTCCACCTGGTTCCAAAAGGTTCATTTGTCCTAAAGTAGACCCTTTCCTCCTCTTTCACAGCACTTCTCTTGTATTTCTTGTTTGCAGGTGGGTAACCTTGAGGTAGGTTGAGCAAAGGGCACTTGACTTTGGTGTATTCTTTTATGAACCAGTGATAGTATCCGCAGAACCCCAAGAATCTCTGCAGCTCTTTAGGATTATTAGGCTGGGGCTAGGTGGTTAGAGACTCAGCTTTGCTCAGGTCAGTTTGGATCCCTTCTGACGACATTATATGGCCCGCATATTTCACAGACTTCTGAAAAAAATGACACTTGTCTATTGATAATTTTAGCCCCAAATCCTCCATTCAGTCTAGAACCTTGAACAAACCAGTCTCATGTTCCTCAACGGTCCTGCCAAACACAGTGACAGCATCTAGGTAGACAAGGCATTCTAGTAAGTTCATCTCTCCTGCAGCTCGCTCCATCAGCTGCTGGAAAGTGGCAGGCACTCCCAAAATACTTTGAAACATGCGCAGAAGTTCATAAAAACCCAAAGAGCAGATAAAGGCTGTTTCTTCTCTCTCTCTGTCTTCAGGGGGCATTGGGATCTGGTAATATCCACTCCGGAGATCCAGCACAGAAAGCCACTGACTGCTGTTGAGGCAGTCCAGGGCATCCTGGATGTGAAGCATAGTGTACTAGTCTGGTATGGTTTTTCTATTCAAAGTCCATTAGTCCACACACATCCTTACCGAGTCATTTTTCTTCCAGACTACCACAATAGGTGAAGCATATAGACTGTGAGACTCCTGTATAATGCCAGCTGCGAGCATCTCCTGGAGGTAGCGTCGAATGTTATCGATGTCTGCCAGGGCTATGCACAGAGATCTCTCACAAAAGGGCCTTTTCTGGAGGTAGCGTCGAATGTTATCGATGTCTGCCAGGGCTATGCACAGAGATCTCTCACAAAAAGGCCTTTCATCATGTAGTCTTATGTAATGTTCAGCCCCAGTGACACATCTTACGTCCCACTCTTTCAAAGAGAATACCTTGCTTTTCTAGGCCAGATTCTGGCTGATTTTAGTTCTCCAATCTTTGAGGATGGGAGACTCTTCAAAGTCAAACAGATCAGGGGTCACCTCATCAGTCTCAACAGTGCCTTTCTTGCTAGGCAACACAGCTGTATCTGCACAATATACAGTAGCCAGGGTGCTACCTCAATTTACTCTGATATCCTGGTCAGACATATTCTAGACTTGCATCACCATTCACCGGGCATAGGCGTGAGCCCAGGCTGGTAGGAAGCCAGGCTTGACCAACAGTCTTTCAGGGAGTTTCCTCTCTCTTCTGGGACATCCAACATGAGGATTTTATTTTTGACATCTTTTTTAATTGGCACTTCACCACTGATGGTACATTGTGCATTGGGGGTCAACACAAGGGATTTTGGATCCTTCTTCCATACTACTCGCACTGGTTCATCTTTCTCAGCCTCTTTGTTTTTCATCTGTAAGTCATATGCTCTGCGCACAATGGCTGGAATATGTAGTGCTTTCCCAGTTTGCTTACCTTATTTCTCTTGACAGTGCTGGGCTAGCCTGCCAAACATATGAGCACTGGTGTCAATCAACAAGGAGATACCATCATACATTCCCATCGGTGGGCACACCAGATCCAGTGTCTACACTAGTTCATCCACCCCAACAACAGCAGTAGGAAAAGACAACCAAATTTGTACATATTCTTGGTAAGGATAGGATTTGTCACTCAACCCCATACATGCAGTCCTTTTAGGGGTAAGAGCGAGAGATCAGATACGTGTTGGTCATACCAGTCTTTAAATATGATAGTGACCTCTGAGTCATTGTCTAGCACAGCTCGGGTGGAGATGCCATTAACAGTTATTGTGGTTTCCATGGACGGGCCCCACCATCTCAGAATCTCAGACCAATCCAGGAAAGTCTGTTTTGCAGACTGGCCCACAGCAGTTTTAGAGGAAAAACATTTTCAAGGTGGGCCTGACTGAGGTTTTATATTGTTCTGTTGAACCAGGTTAAGTAGCTTGGCAGTGACTTTTGGCAGATCTTCAGGGAAATCGCAACCTCGCTGGGTGTGCCCATCCTTCCCACACCTGTAACAGAACACTTTTTCACTGACATCACCAGGGCAGTTTGGTTCTTCCCAAAATTTATAGCAGTCTGGGGCAGGTGTTCTACTGTCCTTTTTCAGTTTCAGCTCAGGCTCTCTTTCCCCGCAGTTCTGCCAGGGGGCAGAGGTTCAAGTAGCATGTATGAGGTCCCCCACCAAAGTGTACAGTTCTCTCATTTCTTCCACCAGTTTGGATTCAACTCAAGGTTCAGTGGCAAGGGCATGAGCCCCCACAATTACAGTTGAGGCCTCACTGACAGTGTCAGTCTTAGGAGGGAAAAAACTAGAGTTTCTGGCTGTCTCAGCCGCAGCTTGTTGACTGGCTCACATCTCTTTTAGCTCTTTCAGCAGCTCTCAGACCTGTTGTGTCTCAAGGGCTTCCTCTTTCTCATCAGGCTGTTCTGAGGTCGGGGCAGTGAGTGCAACCCCAGCACATGGTTCCCAACCATCCTCATCATTTTCAGCCTCCCAGATCTCCTTCATCAGCCAGCAGTACTCAGAAGGGTTAACTTTCCAGTCCTGAAACTTCAATTTCAACATAGGTACACTTAAATAATGGGCAGATTTGAGAATGTGCTCCAGCCTGACATGATTCATTTCACTAGTTGAGACACCCCCTTTCTGATGCACTCACTGCAGGGCTCATTCAATTCGGGTGACAAAAGCAGAAAACTTCTCATTTTTCCACTGTTTGCAGACTTGAACTTCCACATTAAATCCTCCCCAGATTTGGTGCTACCAAACACCCCTTCTAAAAAAATAGGTACTCAGCTACAGTGGCCTCCAGGTTTGTGGAACAAAGGAACTGAATAGCTTCCAGTGCAGGACCCCTCAAACTTTCCATAAGTCTCTTGCATTCTCCCCTCAGAGCACTGCCACTCATGGACTAAGGGAGTAGCATAGTCCATCCAAGTTTCCAAGTTGTCCTCCCCCACTGCCACAGAAACTGCACCAGAGAACAACCTGAGCCTGCGATAGGAGTCCAGGTGTACAGAGGGTATCACAACAGGGGACACTGCAATAGGGGAATCCTTAGGTGTGGACAAAGAGACTGGAGAAGATTGTAATGGAGTGGTCTCCTCCGAATCATCCAACACCTTTTGCAAATCCTTAATTGTCTGCCCTTCAGCAGCTAGGAGTCTCAATAATTTGTCATTAAACCCCACTACCCTCATTGGACCCCCCAAGGGAATATGGGTCACTATGTAAATGAATAACTCTCCACCCCTTCTGGGATCCTTTTGGCATAATGACAGGGGATACTGTCTCAGGGTCTATGGGGAGGCTGCAAGAAAGGTGGGCCACCAAAGTCTGAGCAAACTGATCTGAGTCACGCCCCATGCCTCAACCTTCTAAGGGCTGCTACCCCTGCCTGTATGGCAATACACAGGTTGAGGGGCATGACTTCTATGATCAGGTGCCTCCACTCAGAGGAATGGTATTGGGGTAGCTTGACTGCTCTGATATAGCCCTCTGGGGTCCTATAACCACCCACCAACCCTTCTAGTGGCCTAAGTAATAAAACAATAGTACATTCATATTCATTAGGTAGCAATAATAATAATGTGCTCACACCCGTTTCTCTTACCACCAG
The DNA here is from genome assembly GCA_016271365.2 of Neoceratodus forsteri. Lineage (NCBI taxonomy): Eukaryota > Metazoa > Chordata > Ceratodontiformes > Ceratodontidae > Neoceratodus > Neoceratodus forsteri. Next base: position 350,525,476 of record CM028136.1, on the reverse strand, counting down.
GGCTGGATTTGCAGCAGCTGCCCTGGACACCTCCTGGAAAATAAGATCAGCAATGCAATAATACAGCCTTGACACTGTAACTCAACTAATAATATGTACATCAGCCAGGTTAAATGTGGAAAAAGACAACCAAATTTATTTGAGGGCAGTGAACAAGGGGGGATCGTGACTCTATCAGAATGATTAACAATCTGATTTAAATCAGAGTTGTCTGACATGCACTTTAAGTCCCAACTTCACAGTTCAACAACCCTGGGTATCCAGAATGTCATGCAGGCTGGCCTGAAGCATTTCTTGGGGTGGCCAGCATTGCAGCTGATGTTGGAGCTCTTAAAGAAAGAAAAACAGTTAAGCATGCACACAACCCAATAATTTGTAATCCAAGCCAGATGGCTCAGTCCATTGCAAGAACCCAGTAAAAGAAACAATTAGATGGTACCACAATGATTTTTGCTTTCATTGTAGGGAGCTACCCTGATTTGTACTCATGCTACCAGGACCTGGATGCAGTGCAGATGAGATGTAGACCTCATGGTGCTGATCAAGGAAGCCGGGGGAAGCTGGGCTGACACAACTCACCTCTGAGTGGTCGCTACCTGCTTGATAGTGTTGGGCAGAGGGCCGAATCCCTAAGCCAGTCTTTCACCAAGATGGTCTCTGAAACAGGAGTAGCAGCCTTGGCTGAGATGGCAAGGTGCAGGCAGGATGAACAGTTCAGAAAAAGTCTGTGATCTTCTACTGGTGAAGCCTCCAGCTGACGTAACAGATTCTGCCTTGGGGAACCAAATCACAACCCACGAAACACATTCAGCACATTTATAGCAATAACTTCTTTAAACAACAGTTTGGATACCGTCTGGTTTCAAATTGTCAGCTTAACTGCACAAACCTTCCGATCCAAGGATAACTCTCTCACAAGCTGGGCCTATCGCTTCTGGAGCAAGTCTTCGATCCAAAGGACAAGACGCATTGACTTCTTCTTTTCTTCTGCCACAGTTCGAAAGCTGGAAATCGGACATGTCCGACTTCTGCAATAGACAGTTCGAACTACTGGAAAACGTGGCAGGAAGGCCAGCAAAGCCTCTTCCCACCAATTCCCCTATGCTCCTTCAGGGAGCGGCTGCTCGAAAGCTCGAGCTGTTCACTCTTCAACCTCCAATTCTAACTGATCCCCAGTTCTGGAGATTTCCTTTGTAATCCAAAAGGTTTAGTTGGCTGATGGACCTGTAAGTCACAGTAAGGGCTCCCCCTCCAGGTCTATTTAGGCATCACGCCGGCAACTGGATAAAGCTACAAGATTACAGAATTTCCTTCCCACAAGACCGCTGGGGACAGGCTCCATTTTAGGTCCCTAATGGTTCTGTTGGTCCAGTTACTGGAAGTCCAGGATCTAATATGGTGGCTCCCATCCAAATGTTCGAGCTGCAATAAAAGCAGGTTAGACAAACTTCTCTATCTTTACTATAATAGAAAATAAGCAATAAACAATCACAGTTCCTAAGAGAGCTCCCTCTGCACAAGTAGCGACTGCAGAATGGTGCAAAATAACACACTGTCTGTCCGATCACAAGCCTTAAATCATTCAGACCCAGCCCAGACAAATTTCTAAACACAGATTAGCAAGGCTCTTAAAGAGACAGGCGTGAAGGCTCACTAGGGCACTCTCACATAAATAGAATAAACTACTTAAGACAGGACATCAGCCTGACAGTGTGCATTAAGGAGCACAGGAAGACATTATAGTAAACCTCAGTTTGTAGGGGGGTTACAGATGCAATGCATTATTACATGCTGATGTGGGGGAGAAAATAGAGAGGAAGAAATTCAGATGTGCAAGATGAAGGGGGACATCCTGTAGGCCTGACACTACCTTCTGGCCACTCACAACATATACTGATTTTGGGGGGGCAAGGACAAGTTCCCCCATCTATACCATGAGGGTTAAGTCATCAGGGCACATGTTCTAAATCCCAGAGAAGTAGTAGTAGTAGTAAACTTTATTTTTATACAAGACTTCACTAATTACACAACATTAATGCATTTCAGTGCCCTATTTATGAGGTGTTCCTGTTCAGATCTTACATTAATCTTTCTAAATTACACAACAAGGCTGAAATTAAATTTCAGTGAATCACTGGGCTGGGGAAGGCCACCAGAAAGGGATCCAGTAGGTAGTGCAGGATAAACCAAAGTGAAAAAAGGTTATTTTCACTAAATAAACAAGCATTTGTCAATGACGAATGTTGATTGAGTTGGTGTGTTGAGCTCACTCACTGCCCCTCTGTCACTCGAGTCTGTTTCTCCTGGTACTGCAGGCTGCTCTTTTGTACTGGGCTCCAGCCTGCGTTGGCACCTTGTTCTGCCCACTAAGAAATCCACAGCTGTCCCGATAGAGCTGCATTGAGGTGGCTCACTCCCCCTCCATCACACACTCATTCTGTTTCTCCTGGCGCTGCAGGCTACCCTTTTGTACTGGGCTCCTGCCTCTGTTGGTGGCTTTTTCTGCCCACAAAGAAATCTGCAGCATTCCCAACACAAGTCTGTTGAGCCTGCTGACTCCCGCTCTCTCACTTACTGGTTCCGTTTCTGCCAGCGTTGCAGGCTGGCCTTTGGTACTGGACTCCTGCCTGCGTTGCCACCTTCTTCTGCCCACAAAGAAATTTGCAGCAGTTACAATACAGCTCCGTTGAGCTCACTCACTCCCTCCCCCTCTCTCACTTGCTCATTCTGGTTTTCCCGCCACTGCAGGCTGCCATTTTGTACTGGGCCCCTGCATGCATTGCTGCCTTTTCTGCCCACAAACAAATCTGTAGTAGTCCCAACAGAGCTCTGTTGAGCTCACTTACCCACCCCTCCCTCACTCGCTCATCTGTGTCTCCTGCCGCTGCAGGCTGCCCTTTTGTACTGGGCTCCTGGCTGCATTGATGGCTTGTTCTGGCCAGAAATAAATCTGAAGCAGCTGCAAACTGCAGGTGTTCTGAAAGGCAGTAGCGCTCTGAATAGATATTCCGGCAGCATAGAAAATGCTCCCTCACTCCCTCAGACTACTTGTTCTGCCCAGAACACAGAACGGAATTTTAGTAATATGTCCACTCCAGGCAACTCTGCAGCAGCTCCTTACACACCTGCCTGGAACACAGATCAGTCTACTTCTGGTACATTTGCTTCTGCTATTAAAATTAAGTCAGGAGTAGCAGTGGCAACTAGCCCACCTGCCCAGCATACAGACCAAAGTACAACAGGTACACCTGCCCCTACTAACAAAAATATATCTGTAGTTGCAGGAAATAAAAACTGTCAGTTTAACTCTGTGAACTTACCCCCAGATTCAGAAGAAGACCCGAGTGCTGAACCAAAGCACTCTCCAGAGAGTACTTACATCCTGGCTGCAACTTCAGTTCTTCCCAAGTGCACTGTTCACCAAGAAATGGCTGAAATGCAGAATAATAGTGCCTTTTTTTTAAACTGAGTTTCTGATATGCCACTCCCTATTTCAACACAGACTACCTTAACTGAAACAATCTCTGCTACTGTTACAACACAGCATGCTGAATTGTTTTTGGCTACTGAACCCCTTTCTGGGAATAAGATTTCAGAGACTGCAGGGAGTATAAATTCTTCTGCTGGATGTTCTCGCTTGCAGAACAATTCAGATACCTCAGCCCATAACTCTTAGGGTAATTTAGTCATCTCTGCCCAAGACACACAAGATTCAGAAGAACCAAATAACTGCTCAGTCTGTTAATCCTGCCCTGATCCCTTCTGATACTTCTGGGTCTACACAACCAGGGACTCAAGTAAACCCATATACAAAGGACTTTCATAAGTAGCCTGCACATTTACCAAGGAACTGTTCCAGATATATCTATAGGGGATCAGAATGTGGGTAATCACAGATTCAGCTACAGGGTATGACACTACAACCACCAGAACTGGTTGCTCTGTCCACTCTTTGAGACCTCAGTTTCTGGAATTATTCTACAGGACAGCACAGCCTCCTCCCCAGAGAAATGCTGTTCACCTCAGATATAACGGGGGCCTTCCAGAACATCCAGATATAATTTTTGTTGCAAGAAAGTTACTAAAAGACTATGAAATTCTTTGCCTTTGAAATCTCAGCACTAACTCATGTGTCAAGAGAGGAGACGTTTGACATTAGTTTTAAATCATCTTAATGTCTGGAAAGATTTTGGATAAAACATGGTCAACTTAAAACTTCACCATTATGGTTCCCATTCCTAGCAAAACCACTGATTAAACCAATTATGAAAACCATCACTATCTTGTTTAGGAATGACAGGGTTACAGAGATTCAACTATTGACTGGAGAAGAGAAGTGAGGTACAGGGCCTCCCATATCCAATAATGGGCACTGAAAAAATATGGACTGGGGGATGGAAGTTCTGGGTAAAGGTACACAGAACTTCCATCCCCAATATGTTATATTTGAGTAGAGACGGAGGGGTCTGTTTTATGTAGGCCAGCCTAAAATGTGTTTCTCGGTAGTGCCTGCAACCAGTTCCACTGTGGGTTGTGTGGGGAATATGGTTACATAGGAGTTGGCTGCATATATTTGTTTAAGTGCAACCTGTGTGACAAGAAGAGGCACACATACTGTTAGTGCCACTGGGCTGCTCGTAACAGAGAAGATGATTTCAACCAAGAGCACCTGATCAGGAAAGTGCAGCAGTTCAGTCCCTCAGATATCACAACAGATTCACAACAAGATACTTTTCTGGCATTATCAACTCCAGTTCAATCACAGGTGTCCCCAGCAACCTACTTATTCAATGATTGTTTTATCTGCTCCCTCATCAGTCCTACACATGCACCAGCAGACTACAAGCAGCTAACTGAATCAGTATCCCACCCTATCATTACAGACCCCATACTGCAGCCAGGACTATCTACCTTGGTCCCAGAACTTTCTCCCACTTTACCTTCCACCTCCAGTACAAATTTTGACTCAACAGATCATGGTAGCAATGCAGGACTAGTTTGAGAACAAATCCTCCTCACCCCACCGGAATGTATGGCGATATTAAATAGGAGGAGAGCAGGCAAAACCAAGTACAGTATGCATTGGATCATTCCTCCATTCCGTTTTCTAATCAGTTCAACCTGATTCAGACACTGATGACCTGGACTCAGATGCTGTCTCAATAAAATATTCCTTGCCTCAGACCTTCCTTTCATTGAAAACTGACAAAGAAGAAAAGACATCTGCTAGACATCCAAGGAAAAGAAAATCAAAGTCTTCAAGAGGGATAACCTGATTATAGTTTCTTATTATAAGGGTCTCAAAAATGCTGCAATCTTACATACAAACATACAAAGAAGACAGCTGAAGAAGGCCATTTGGTCTATCAAGTCTGCTCATATTGCAGGGTCCACAGTTTGAGCTAATGTCCCTGCCTTCCCTCCCCACTCCTCCCATCCTCCCTACTCATGATCTTTACCTTCCCCCTATGTTTATCCCAGCCTTTCTTAAAGCTTCCCACTGTCTTCAACGAGATGACCTCTTCCGGCAATGCATTCCAAGTGTCCACCACCATCTCTGTGAAGATGTGCTTCCTGACCTCCCTCCTTAACCTCCCACCCTCCAGCTTAAGACAGTGCTCCCTCATGTTATGGTTGCCACTCAGCTTAAAGAGACTCTTCTTATCAACCTGATTTATCCCTTTCAAGTACTTGAAGGTCCGAATCATGTTATCTCTCGCTCCTGTTTTCCAGGGAGTACATGTTCAGTGCCCTCAACCTCTCTTTGTATGCATTACCCTGCTGACCCACCATCATCTTTGTAGCCCTCCTCTGGACCTTCTCCGGCAGGTTAATGTCCTTTTTGAGGTGTGGGCACCAGTACTGAACTCCATACTATAGATGCAGCCTTACCTGTGACCTGTACAAGGGCAGTATAACCACCTGTCTCCTACTACTGATTCCCCTAGATATGCATCCCAGCATCTCGTTTGCCTTTGCTGCTGCTTTCTTGTACTGCGTGGAGTGCTTCAGGTCACTAGTGATCATCACTCCCAGGTCCTTCTCCTCCTCTTCTGATGCAGATACTTGGACTCCACCAGGTAGTACTCTATCCTAGAATTCTTGGCTCCAATATGCATAACTTTGCATTTCTTGGCATTGAAGCCAAGCTGCCAGATTCTGGACCACCTCCCCAGCTTTTTAAGATCTTCCATTAAGTTCTGTATCATTTCAGCTGTGTCCACTCTCCTGAAGAGCTTGGTGTCATCCAAGAATAGACACATTTTGCCCAATGTCATTGAGGGAGACATTGAACAACACCGGCCCCAACACTGAGCCCTGCGGGACCCTAATGGTTACCACTGTGGTGCCAGATACCTCTCCACCCACAACCACCCTCATGGTTCTGTCCTTCAGCCAGTTCTCCACCCATCGGGCCATCTTTTCCCCAACCCCAAGGTCCACTAACTTCCTGATCAACCTTTTGTGGGGCACAGAGTCAAAGGCCTTGCTGAAATCAAGATAGATGATGATGAGGATCTTATTGGCAGTCAACATTCTGAAACCCTTATGTTAACCTACTTTTTAATATACTTGTACAGCCTGATT